>ML677332.1:50523604-50921104 GCA_007922305.1 Dermatemys mawii | reverse complement strand
CTTATTTGAAAGTTTTCAATCATTTATTACAATTCTGTTCATTCCAAAAGTGTACTTATGAGAATGATTACTATGAAACCAGGATGAAGAAACAGTCTGATGCATTGCTATGCAAAGAAAAAAAGAAATAGAAAGATGTGATCTTCCTTATACTGAGTTACTTGATGTGACACACAAGTACTACCTCAATTCTGAGAATTGATGACACTGATTTATATCATAACCACTCATCAGCTGATATAACAATAACAGTACAAAACAGTAACCTATGTTCTGACACAAATTCCAGCCATCATGATCTCCAACCCATATAGAAGCGACCACCCCAGGCAAATGAAATTATCTAAATATGAGTTTCCTTATGTTGATTTTTGTTCTACCAGCTTCTTTTGAGGATATCTTCTTGACCATAAAATGAGGACTGCACCCAGTGTCACGAAAGCATAGTAGTACAATATAAAACCGCATTTGTCATTAACACTGGAGTTCTGTTAGTTTTTTTCCCTATAACACAATAATAGCATAATCCTATTTGTGTTTCTGTTGTGTACATTGCTATGTTTTAAAAGATTTCTCATTTAAAATGACGTGTGTATTATCTGGTATGGTATAACAATTAATTTGCCATTTGTTTGGGGAGGTAAATTGCAAATGTAACCTGATTGTAGTCTGTAGTGGTGAAATTTATAGGACCTTAAGCAGCAGTCATTTGTATGAGTCTCTGTATATTAAATGAAGTTTTAATACTGATACTTTTTGTAGTGTACTAACTATTGTCCTTCTTTTAGGGCAGGGAAAGCATGCTAAGTAAGCAGATAGGTGATTTCCTCATTTTGAATATAAGGAGTTGAGAGGCGCACAGATCTACTGAAACTTACTGCTCAGTATTTTGATCTGCCCAATAGATCATGTCTAAAGTCCCTCATGGTGATTTTCCCCTAGTTTGCAGGAGTCAGGTTATCCGGAGAACTTATATCACTCCAGGGAGGTTATTATCTGACCATCACATTCCATATTGTGCCTTGCACTTCAATAATCCAACTCAGGGTTTTATACCATATTTAAGCAATACATGATTACAACAATGTATTCATTGTAAAGAGTTTGACACTGAATTTTAATAGCAATTTCTCCCTACTCTGCATACCTGCATAAATAATGTTAATCTACCTGTTGATGTTCCAATTATAAAACTTGGACTCTTTAGTAAATACAATAATATGCTCTTTAAACAATCACTAAATTAAGATCATTTTCATTTTCTAGCTCCCTTTTCATTTCCCATTTTCTCTTTATGGACATTTCATATGTTATCAAACTTAGCAACAAGAAATCAGTAGAAGTGCAGGGATGAGATGATGATACCAAAATGGTGAATTACAGTAACATATTCCAAGATGATAATGAGTTGAATATTATGCCCTGGTACAATGAGAAACAGACTGTTATATGTAGACAAATGTAGCATAGTATCAGTGCAATAGTAATACTAGATACTGTAATAATATGGCAGATAATGCCCTTAATGTCACATTATCTATAAACTGTACTTACTTCCTTTCAGTCTGATCAAGGTGGAAATTATACTCAAATATTTGCATATAATCACCTTATTTGATTTTATATATGTTTTATTTGCAATGGGATCTTCAGGGTAAATTACTCTGCTCTGTAACCAAACTAAAGGGGAAAGTAATGTAGGTCTCATTGATATGATGTTTCCTCTTCTAATTTGGATTCCAATTACATCAGCTGTTATGAATAAAAACAATTTTGCGATGTATCTAAGCTTTGGGTTCTAGTGAAAATTGAAAGAAAAAATGGGATAGGCTATATAGTTTTCCTTTTTCATGTATTATTCTAACCCTAATTCATGTCCACCTTGAAACCACATAGATATAAACTTTAATCATCCCTTTAAAAATTGCATTTTCAAATTACTGTGTGTTCTAAAGCTCCAGTTAAACTGGGAGAGGTGTTCAGATGCTAGTTTATTTGAAAAGGGAGAATCTTAGTGTTAAAAAGTGATCCTTGCTAGTATTTGAGGGATATATTAATTTTATGTTTGCTGGTGCCATGTTCCAATGTGCAAAAAGTTTCAAGAATCTTAAATTTAGTGAAAGCGTATCACTTTTTATTAAGCAAGAGTACTATAAACCAGAATAACCAGCAAAATAGTCCTGTTGCTTGACCATTAAACCATAATATCCCTGAAACATCATTAGGACCCCATAGACATAGCTAAATAAATCTAAATAGTGAATGGAAGATGCACTATTTTGCAAAAATGGTAATTTCATCTACAATTTTGTTAATATAATCATGAATATCTGAGGGAGATAGTTCCTGAAAACTAAACATTGTTGAAATGCACCTCCTGAATTCCCCATCCCAATATCTAATGCTCTGTCCCAAGTTATCCAAAGAGACCATTCAGCTACATGCTTATACCAATATGAATAGTCCCTCTTCTATAATGGGAGTTTCATGGCCATCTCTCCTCAGTGGTCAGCTTTTCTTTAATCAATAGACAAGCCAAAAAAAAGCCCACAAAGCTGAGCAGCAGTTTACTTCTTTCGCTGAGAGAAGGAACTCAAATATACCGAGCACATTCAAGCCGCAGAAACTGCCTTAAGAGCTTATACCTGGGCATCTGCTAATACATGTTCCTTATGTGTTTCCAGCTCTCACATAATTATGTCTCCCTTCTCTTTTTATCAAATAAATTCTTAATTATGATTCCTCCATATTTTAAAGCTAAAGCCTCTGCTCAATCAAATAGTCCATAGGACAAGAAGGATAGGCGGCTCTCTTGAAGTCACCGTAGTAATTCTAACCTTTAGTTCCTGGAAGCTATTTATATAGACCACCTTCAGGAAACAGCTCTTACAGGATGTGGCATTCAGATTGATCAATTTTATGGGGACTTTCCTCGTGCAGGGGCTTACACAATTGCTCCATTCATCCACGTGTCCTTCATGCAGATTCAGCATGATCTGACCCTGGATGGCCCAGTTACCTCCTTTAGGAGTTAAGACATAGTCCTTCTGTTAAAGTCAATGGGAGTTTTCTCTCTTGATTTCAACAGGAGTAAGATTTGTCCCATAATGTGTAGATTCTACAAAAACCAGAGAATGTAGTCATGTATATTTTCAGTCTTTGATCTGAACAGAAAGTTGTCCCAATAAGACATGTGTAAACACCCCAGGATTTAGCCCATCTTTTATATATTTTATCTGGGCATTGAAGTGGGGGGCATGACAGCTTTAAGGAGCCTAATCTTTTATCCATTGAAGTCCATGAGAATTTTTCCACTGACTTCAATGGACACAGGATTACACTAAAGGCATTTTGCTGAAGTTGCTGGGTAGCATGATCGACTTTTATTCACATCAATATATGGTTTCCAATATCACTGAAAAATGTGTGTAGGAGGGGAATGGTTCTACAAAGTGCATTGACCAAGCTTATTCTGAACCATTTCAAAGCGAGTATATTGTTGGCACATAGTAGTGTGAACCTATGCTTCTCCCCAATGCTGATCGTGCTACTGGAAGCTCTAGATAAAAATCCTTGCTACACTGAACTCAAAAGGAGTTTCACCATTGACTTCAATAACCAGGATTTTACCCCTAGTATTTATTGTGTTATGTTATAATCTAGTTCTCCTAAGTTCCTTTACTAAGTATTTTCACCATAGGATCCTAAAATGTAGATGTTCTGGAGCAACATAATTCTGTAAGTGTTATTTGTCTATTTAGTATTTATTATCATAGTTCAGACTTAAATTCTGGTGCATTTTAATAAATTCTACTGATCCATAGCAGGGATATATAATTCCAGTGGTTCCAGGGATATACAAGTCTATGTCCCAGCACATTTCTTTGTCAATTCATATAGCACAATGCAAAATGCATTAAAATAGCAACTTAGGAAAATCTTTTATTTTAGAAAAAATTACACTTAGAGAGGTAGCAAATTGGCATAAATGCACTGAAATCAATGCTGAGATGATACTGAAGTCAATGGAGCTATGCTAAGTTACACCAGCTGAATGTCTGGCCAAATAAATTTGAAATTCTGAAATAATCCTTAGTGTTCTATTCATTTTTACTTTGTTTATTAAAGTGTATATTGTGATAGTCCGTAGTTACTAAAAAAATAATAAGGTCCCAGGGTTAGTGGTACGAATTCTGAAATCAGAGAGTTTTTATATGCATATGCACATTATTTTCTGTAGCCACAACTTCTGTTGCATCTCAATATCTCCCAGGTAATTTACTCTGCAGTAAGGGTATGTCTTCACTACTTTCCGGATTGGCAGGTCGTGATTGATCTATTTGCAATCGATTTATTGCGTCTCATCAAGACGCGATAAATCAATTGCCAAAGGTACTCTCGTGAACTCCGGAACTCCAGCTTGCCAAAAGGCGCAATCTGGAGTTGACAGGAGAGCCCGCTGCCGACGTGAGGAGGCAGGTAAATCGACCTAAGATGCACCGACTTCAGCTACATTATTCACGTAGCTGAAGTTCGTATCTTACGTCGACCCCTCCCCCTACTGTAGACCAAGCTTAAGACTTAAAGGTGTCTTCTGCTCTTCTCCACTCTCTGAATCAAGAAGTGATCTGTATGTAGATAACTAGATATGGTGGTTATGGCAGGATACAGCCAGCATTGTTCTATAGCCAGATTCTGCAACCATTATTCACAATGATAGATACTTTACTCGATGCGTAATCCCACTGACATCAATATCCCCGTCAATGTGAGTAACGGTGGCAGTTTCAGGAGTTAGAGTAAGAAGTCCATGAAGATGCCACAACCTGCAGTTTGATGCACTTTTCCCTTATGAGGTGGGAAGAAGCAGCAACTCAAAGTAAGTCTCTTTACTTTTCTTCATCTGTTTCTGTATTTTTTTAAAAAAATCAGTGAAGTCTTGTCCCTCCCCTCTTGCCATTGTCTTCACTGGGGTCAGGACACTTGCATAGAGGAAGGCCCAGATTTCAATAAGGTTGCTCATGTAAATTCATACTTTCTGCGGCAAGTAAGCCCTCTGAAGGGAATGGAGCTTTTTGTGCAGTGCTGCACCACTAGACCTGAGCAAGATATCAGAATTGTGTTTGCTGGAAAAAAAGGCAAATATTAACATTAATAGAACAACCCCATTAATAAAATGAATCTCTGTGTCTTAATATACCAATTCAAAGAATACATAATTCTAAAATTAGTAGTTTGTTTTCCTCTAGGGCCTCACCTTGCAAAGTGCCCTTTTCAGGGAGAGTTAAGTCACTTACGATGAAATCCAGGTTCCACTGACAGCAATGGGAGTTTTTGCAAATGATCTCAATGGAGCCAGCATTTTACCCTCAACACCTTGCAGGATTGGCCCCCCCTTTCAGCATTTATTCATTGCTACTATTTTCTCTTTTTTGGTTCTACCTTATATTTTTCATGTACGTATACTGTATACTTTTGAGATTCAGTGCACTGATTACAATTTTGCTTAAAAATAGAAAATAAGATAAAAATCACGTGATAAACTCTTATGACAATTGACACAAATGACAAATAGCTAGAAAATAGCATTTGAATCTGATTAAGTTAATAGTATAATTGTATGGGTCTCTGTATGCCAATATATATAATACATACATACTAAATATATTGCAGCTGATGTAGTTTTATACATTGATCTTAGCATATCACTCAATATTCTGTATTGCAATGTGCTGATTCCATCAATTCTTATTTAATACAAATGCATATTCCCATAAATCTAAATAGGAGCAGTTGTGAACTAGAGATTGTGTAAGAAAGGAATTAAGAGGTAACATCAATGGAATTTGTAAAGTCAAATGCACCAGAAATTTGCATTTACATCCTCCCCCACCCCCACCCCCACCAGGCACAGAGAGGTAATTTTTCCAACCTGGGTCATTGTGCTGCAAAGAACAAGAACATTTTCAATGAATTTTTATCCTTTTCATCAACATACAACCTCTTCTATACTGTTAAAAATGGGGAAAATGGGGGTTAAATTAGATGACCTCCTGAGGTCTTTTCCAACCCTAATCTATAATCCTATGAAACTGGGGGAGGCGTGTCAGTTCTGATCTGTCTGTGTTACTTATTGGGGTGCATGTAATTGACTGTTACTAACACATTAATTTTTATTATTGTAGGTCATCAAGAGAAGCATCACTGAAAATCATTCTTAATTATGGGTTTTGTATTGATGTGGCATCATTGGGTATAGTAGAGTTAACATGGATGTTCCTATGCTTTGATCCGTTTGCTTAGATACTTGACCACATTTATTACAAAAGAGAATCCTTGAGGAGAAAATACTTCTAACTGCAATTTTCACTGCACAGACATTAATCATAATACTCATACTTAAGCATGTGTGTTTAATTTTGTGTTTTAATGTTTCTTTTAATGTAAGAATTTTGTACAAGGACTGAAATTTTGTGACTCACTGACAAAACACAGATCCAAATTAAGACCCCAAACCTGCAAAACCAGCAATTGTTTAACTATTAACCTTTGGGTATTTCAGTCAAGGTCAGTAATATTACTCACATGCTGAACCAGTTCGTAGTGGTGACCAAAATTAAAGAAAAAAGCGGCAGCAACAGTTTACGTGATTGATTCCTCTGTATAAAAAGTATTGGGAAGCTTTTCAGTTGTCTTTACCCATGGTCAGACTGATGACTGGAATTTTCTATGGTGCTAATTCTTTCTGATGACCAGAAATAGCCTCAGGGAGTAGGGGGATATTAAAAGTGAACAGCACTGACTTAATTTTTCTCCCCTTGAAGTTGATGGAAATTTTACCATTGAGTTCAGTGGGCGCACAGGTATGCCAATGCTGAATGCGTTTGAAAATTCTCCTCTAAAGGATCTAATCCTTCTGCACTTGAAATCACTATTAAAACTATAATTGATTTCATTGGCCTATTAATTGAGATTGTTGTCAGATATCCCCACCATTGCTCTGGCACTGATCCAGCTTCACTAGTTCTAAAAATTGCTGGATCACGAGTGTACACCAAATATTATGTTTTATAACTATGTCATGTAGATTTACCTGAGTTATCTGAGATCTGGATGACTCAGTGGTAAAAACACTGGCAGACATTCTATGCTAGTGATCAGTTTATGCAGATCTAATGAGATTAGACTTACTTTTTTAACAGTTCCGTTTGTTGGGAAGGGTTCCTTGCTCCAGAAAAATAAGTTCAAAATCTGGAATTCAGTAAAATAAATAAAGCAAAGGCTAATTGCTAATCTTTTCTCTAGCTGCTAGTCGAAGAATATATGGAATATCACTAAGGGTTATAATTTCAACCAGTATTACACATGAATGTACTATAAATTAATCATCTGGCAAAAATACTCCTCCAGAAGACATCGGCATAAGATCCACATCCACCAAAGAAGATGAGATTGTAAAATGCAGTCAGCATAAAGGTTCTTTATGGTCTTAAATTTTTGGAATATATACCCTCAGAAGTTTACACATTAAACAATTTTCCTGAGATGCATTTCAGACCCAACTCCTTTGACATAAATGAAAATAAATTTAAATGAATGTATAATAAAAAAAATGCTTTTGCAAAGATAACTAATGTAGTGAATGCATATGGTACATATTATCCTGTTGCTTTAGTGTCCTAGTGTCTGCAGTGAGACTGTCTGCCTGAGATTAATATTTTTTTCCTCATCTCTAACTTACATGGCCAAGGAGGAAAAAGGTGATAAATATAATGAAGATGTGTTTGGATAGCCCTTTTGAAAAGTTTTATAGAAAATCACATTCCTATTTACCTACAAGTGAAATTGCAGATTTGGGTAGGAGATTAAAATCTTCCTGCTCAGTCACTTACTTTCTTATCATGTGCTCCCTGGATAAAAAGCAGGATCCAGAGAGGAAAGTACAAATCAAAGAGGTTCCATTTTGTTAAAGATTGTGGACAGTAATGCACCCAGTCATCAAAACAATACACTCAAACCTAACAAAATCTTGATTGATCATTTCACCTGACAAATACTCCAGAGATTGGGCTTTAGTCCTATTAAGCTAACAAATTCTCTACAACCTACCCCACAGAAACAGTGGAAAGTTATCAGTGGGTACTTGGTTACATATGATCACAAACTCTGGGCTTTCTTTCGAGGTATAACTATTGTCTCCTTAGATAAATGACTGGGATCCAGTCAGGTTCAGATAATCTGAAATGTAAGTACTTCATGATCTCAGACAAGAGAGTGCCAGGTGCATCCTGACCTGAGAAATCCAATTAAAGCTGAAATGGTTTTAAAAAGCCAACAAATTGGTTACATACACTTTGAGATCATTGTTTTCAAGAGGATCCTAACCCTCCACCTGCAGTTGATACAATATATAGGAATCAAAGGGCGAGTGTTCCTATGGGACTGGAACTGGCAGTCCAGCCATACTGAGGGCTTACACTATTGTGAGTTTTGACTACAGAGAAGGAAACCTTTCCAGACACACACTTAATGTGTTCTTGCCCTGTCCCAAACACCCAGTACCTACTAGACATTACTTATGTATTTGTAATTATAAACTGTGTGTCTTGTTGGAAGACATACTGTACACACAAACCCTCTCTCATCCCCCCTGCAGTTAAATCCTGGCTCCACTGAAGTCAATGGAAGTTTTGCCTTGACTTCAAGGTAGCCTGGATTTTATACAGAGAATTTATAAATATAGGATATGGTTTCTTTATTACAGATAGATGGGGAGCCATGGAAACTGTCAAGGCTGTGTGCAGCTGCTTGCAGGCTCAAATCCTGTCCAGTCTCTCACAAGTTGCTGGATATTCTCTACCTAGGGAAGTGTTGGGTTCTCCATGCCTTTTTAAGTCAAGACTAAATAACTTTGCAAATGTCTTTATACACAGGTGGTTCATAAATCCTATACAATGTATATTTTCCCTTAAATATATATATTACAGGACCTATACATGATGCTCCTTTGGATACATACTTATTTCATTGATTCCAAGCCAGAAGGGACCAAAATGGACATCTCATCTGACCACCCTTCAATAACACAGGTCACACAGTAATTTCTGCATCAAACCCCCAACTTCTGTTTGAGCTAAGCCCATCTGTTAGAAAGATATTCAGTCTTGACTGAGACATGGAGGATCCAGCAGGGCTCTAGGTAGAGACTAAAGCACCACCTCTGTGACAGACAAGATTTGAACCAGTGAGCATTTGTACACAAGCTTGACACTTTCCACTACTCCACAGCTATATTTAAGAAGGATATCATATTCTGTATTTAAAACTTTCCTGGTACAATCTGGGCTCCATTGAAGTCAGTGGCAAAATGCCTATTAACTTCAATGGGGCCAGAATGCAACTGGAAGCATAACTTTCAGCTAACTTAAAAAAACCTTCTATTTGTAATATGTCTGGGCTTTTAAAGAAGAAAATCTTTCTGGATGATCATGGCAAACTTTCAGACATCTACACAGGCCCACACAGATCTATTTGTAATCTCCAATATTAGGTGTCAAACTGAACTAATTATGATGACTCATAAAAATATGAGAAAACTCCAGATAATTCAAACATTTTCATGTCATGTACAGTCTGAAAGGAGACATGGATTTTGAAGGGTATATTGTGTGCTATTATGATATTGAAGCATAACAACTGATACTGTACCAATTACACAGCAACTCTTCACTATGAAGGAATGTTGGCTGCAATGAAGACATCAGCTTCCTACCAAGTGTGAAGCTGTTTGGGAGACAGTGAGACAGAGGTGAGAGGTAAGAGCTGCAAAAACCCAAAAGTGTTGTGTGCACATGCACACACACAAAATAAAGCAGTAAAAACTCATTCTCACTTTCTGAGGTTAGGCTGATGATTTAAATAGTGTTATTGCTATTATATAGTGGTAATATTATAGTGACCTAATATATATAGTGCTAATGAGCTGAGAGAATGTTTTCTTTTCAATTGAAACTATTCAATATATGCTTATATAATACAGTATTAGTAATTTGGGGTTAATTCTTCACCCTTTTACTCACATACGTAGTTGATCCCACTGAACCTGAGGCTTTTTGTGTAACTGACATTGCAGGATTTTGCCCCGCATGGGGAAAGTGGTGAAGTCATAATTACCATTATTATTAGTTATTGTAGCACCCATCATGTGTTAAGTGTTCTTCACACATGTTGGCCAATGCAGTTTTGGGGTGAAAGCCTGACCCACTGAAATCAGTGGCGGTTTTGCTGTTCACTTCAGTGGGGCTAGGATTTCACTCCTAGAGTTCAAAGTAAAAAATGCCTGTAAGAGGAGAAATAATTTGGGACGCAAACTGTAGAAAACAAGCCAACGTGTCGTACTCCATCCTCAATTTGGAGGTGTTAATTGATGTAAGAATGGTTTCTACGGGTGGCATTCAGCCCAGCACAAAGAGGACAGGGCTTGGGAGAATCAGCCATGCGATGGGGGTGGGCTCTGTACTCCCTGTGTGCTGCTATGAGGGCCCTACAATGGCCTCCAATAGGTTGCTGATGCAAAGGACTGTTGGAGGAGGGCCAGAGAAACCGCAACTAGATGTGAGTTTGTCAGCCATGGAGGTAACTGGCTACAGGCCATCCTCTTCCTAGGACATAGGGGTGAATTCCAACTCTCTGAGTGTCTACAAAAGGCCTATTTACTAAAGACTAGATTGTGTTTTTACAATTAACCTTTGTCTGAAGAGGCACATGGCTCCACCTATCCAATATGAAGCCCAGGGAAGGAATTGTCAGTCAGGGAGGCACAATTCTTGCTTGTGCCAGTATGTTTCCAAGGAGAAGTGATCTGCTACTGCTCCCTACCAACCCCTGAGGACAGGAAGGGTATGTGGGAACAGGGATAAAAAACTTGCAGCTGCCCTGGGTCAGCTGACTTGGGCTCATGGGCCTTGGGGGCTGGGACTGAAAAATCGCTGAGTAGGCATTCGGCTTGAGCTGGAGCCCAAGACTTTTATCCCATGTAGATGTACCCAGCCCTGCTCTCCCTTCTAAGTCTGCAAGACAGGGGTGGGGAGGCCACGCATATCTTACTTCTCCTTACAGTCATGCATGGGCAAGTAGGTCTGGGCCTGAGGCTCTTTGAATCTGAGCCCATATGAACCCACAGTTCCACACCAGTTACATGAAAAACAGGGAAGGGATTATGTTTGTATCAACAAGTAATAGAGAGTTGCTCTTCAGGGTAGCACTGTGATCCTTGCCCTCAGTGCTAGGCACACATACATGATACTCTATTGCTCTGTAACAGATCTGCGGATGTGGCAGCAGTACAAACTGCAGAATTTTAATGCCACTGTTCTCTAGCATTTCCTATTCAATGATAGTGAATGGTGTGATATCAAAGATAAAAATCCTTTTCCCCTGAGGACAACACTTGCCAGTTTTAGCATCTATAGTCGGACTGAAGATCAGTCCTGATGAATTCTGCTCCACAGCTAGGTAGTTCTGGCCACATGTACATTAAATCCCCCATGCCAGTTCTAGACAGCTGATGTAGAAAGCTGTTTGCTCTGTCAGGAGTGCAGATGTTTCCATCCTGGAAAATAGTCAAGTATAGCCAGTGTGTACGCTAGCCACAAGCCATGCAGAAGCAGGTAAGGAGCATGCATGGTGGTGCTGTCCATCTATCAGTAAGAGCTAAGATGATGATGCTACACATAATAAAACAGATGCAGGCTGAGCAATAGTTCAGACCTTCTTGTTCCCACTTCTAGCCCGAAATTTGAAATCGACAAAAGATGACATAAACAAAGCCAAGTGACATTAATTTTGTTTACAACTAGCACTTCTGAAATCCATTAAGATATTTTGAACTATAACACAATCACAAAATCCTTGGAGCTTGTTGAGGAGAGGGGGGTGAGGCATTTTAGAGTGCAGCCATGTGAAAAACTAACTTGTCTTACTTTAGAAGAATTGACCCAGTGTTCTCTGGCATTCCCTGTTCAATGCTGCCGAATGGGGACATACAGTCTCAAAGAAAAATCCTCTTCCCTGCAGAAAAATACTTGCCAGGATGTTTAGGGCTGCTGAATTTTTACCTTTCATACAAATTAGATCCTATTTTTCAAGTGCCTTTGAAGATTTTTCTTTAGCAGGCTGACAGGATGCTTACTGCTCAGAACCAAGCTGGAGATTTTTTTGTTTTGTTTTGTTTTGTTGTTAGGGTTTTTTATGTTCTTGGAACTTGGAAACTCCCAAATATATAGAGAGATAAATCCTACAGTCAAATAGCCTATTGTAGCTGCATACTCTGCCTTTCACTGCTTATGATACTGTGGATTATGTCACTCCGTGTTTAACACAGAACCTTCAAATCAGCACTTTTGAGGGAAATAAAGATACCATTCTGAAGAAGGAAGCTGTAAGAGCTACTTATCGAGAATGTTTTATCCCTGCCTGAGAGCAGGAAATAGCCCAGGCTTCAAGACTGACATCAGACCATTTAATGATAGATTCAGAACAAACCCAGCTTTTGTGTTTTTTCCATCACTTTGGGATATCAAATTTCAATCCTGGCTGGCCCTAGATTATGTAGGGCCACATAGGGCCTCAAAGCAGGCTTCTCTAGTTTGGCATACTACATGTAGGGCTCGGAGATTTTGGCAGATGAGTGGGGCAGGGATGCTTGTTGCTGCTTGAAATAATAGGGTTTGACTAGCAGAAAAGTGGGGTGAGGAGGGGTTTGGTAACTGGGATGGATTTAGATGGGGTGGATCCCAGTTTCAAGGCAGGAGAAACCATAACGGAGCAGAAGTCTGGGGGCAGGATCATATGGGAGTGCTGACAAAATGAGCCCCTTCCCCCCTGCCAAAAAAGGGCCCTCTGTGGCTGTGCACTGGCACATGCTTTAAACTAGATCAGCATTAAATTAAACATGAATGTAAAAAACAAAGAGGTAAATCATCTGCCAGCTCATCTGGTTCCTCCCTATGCCAATACAGGATTGTTTCCATTTAATGTTAAGTGTCTCAGACAAAGCTTCCATCACATCCTGTGGGAGGCTTCCATAACTCCCACCGTAGGCAGCTTGTCAAAATATTCAGCCTAAATTTTCCTTCTCTTAAGATCATCTTTTCCCCCTCACAATTACACGCCCTTGTCTCATGTACAATAGAAAATGGGACATCTGAAGAGAATTGAAATAATGTATTTTCAGACTTGAGTTACCGTTTGGACATTAGAACTTGAATGCAATTCCCATGACAAAAAAAAAAAAAAAAAGGAGAATGCTGGAAATCTGTCCTTATACTCAGCGTGTGAATAATTTCCATCAGTATTAATGAGAATTATATGCATATGTCCAGGTAAGACTATACCCCATATACAGAACCAACTTGCAGCAAGACGTGTGGAATGATTGCCAGCTCAGTTGCTTATAGACAGCAGGAAGTGTATTGTCCTCTAGGGATTCGTGCATTAAAGAAAAACAGAAATAAGAATTCAATTCAAAAATATGATGGCTATCTGAACCAAATGTTCACCCATTATTCATATTGAATTTGGTGAGATTTGTTTAGGACTTAAAGGCTCTGTTTTCAATGTAAGCCCTAAATGCCTCAGTGATCACCTATTGTTATGGCCCTACCAAATTCAAAGTCCATTTTGGTCAATTTCACATAGGATTTTAAGTCCACAAAGTCATAGGGTTTTTAAAATTGTTAAATTTCATGATTTCAGCTATTTAAATATGAAATTTCCTGATGTTGTAATTGTAGCAGTCTGGATCCAAAAAGGAGTTATTGGGGGGAAGGGGTCGTAAGGTTATTGTGGGAGGGGGATTTGCAGTACAGCTGCTGTTACTTCTGCACTGCTGGTGGTGGCACTGTCTTCAGAGCTGGGCCGCTGGAGAACGGCGGCTGTTGATACGGTATTGCCACCCTTACTTCTGTGCTGCTACCTTCAGACTTAGGTCCTTAGTCAGCAGACACCACTCTTCAGCCGTTCAACTCTGAAAGCAGCAGTACAGAAGTAAGATGGCATGGTATGCTATTGCCACCCTTACTTCTGTGCTGCTGCTTGTGGCTCACTGCCTTCAGAACCGAGTGCCCAGTGCTGCTTTCCGGACACCAAGCACCTAAGGCAGCACAGAAATAGGGGAGGCGACATCAACCCCTGCCCCCCTCCCCCAATAAACCTGTGACCCCCTCTGCAGCTTCCTTTTAGGTCAGGACCCCCAACTTGAGAAACGCTGGTCTCCCAAATGAAATCTGTATGGTATAGGCCAGGGTAAAAGCACACAAAAGACCAGGTTTTGCAGGGAGAGACCAGACTTCATAGTCCAGGTTTACAGTAGTTACAGGCCAGTAAGCCTGACTTCAGTACCAGGTAAACTGGTTGGAACTATAGTAAAAAACAAAATTGTCAGATACATAGATGAATAGTCAACATGTTTTTTGTAAAGAGAAATCATGCCTCATCAAACTACTAGAATTCTTTGAGGGGGTTAACAAGCACGTGGAAAAGGGGGGATCCAGTGGATATAGTGTATTTAGATTTTCAGAAAGCCTTTGACAAGGTCCCTCACCAAAGGCTCTTAAAAAAGTAAGCAGTCATGGGATAAGAGGAAAGGTTCTCTCATGGGTTGGTAACTGGTTAAAGATAGGGAAGAAAGGGTAGGAATAAATGTCCAGTTTTCCGACTGGAGAGAGGTAAGTAGTGTGTTCTGGGAACAGTCCAATTCAACATATTCATAAATGAACTGGAAAAAAGAGTAAACAGTGATTTGCAGATGATACAAAAATAACCAAGATGATACAAAACTACTACTATCCCAGGCAGAATGTGAAGAGCTGCAAAAGGATCTCACAAAACTGGGTAACTGGGCAACAAAGTGGCAGATGAAATTCAATATTGATAAATGCAAAGTAATACACATTGGAAAACATAATCCCAACTGTACATATAAAATGATAAGGTCTAAATTAGCTGTTACCACTCAAGAAAGAGATCTTGGAGTCACTGTGGATAGTTCTCTGAAAACATCCCCTCAATGTGCAGCAGCAATCAAAAAAGCGAACAAAATGTTGGGAATCATTAAGAAAGGGATCAGTAATAAGACAGAAAATATCATATTGCCTCTATATAAATCCATGGTAGACACACATCTTGAATAGTGCATGCAGATGTGGTCGGCCCATCTCCAAAAATGTATATTGGACTTGGAAAAGGTTCTGAAAAGGGCAACAAAAATGATTAGGATATGGAATGGCTGCGATATGAAGAGAGATAAATAATACTGGGGCTTTTCAGCTTGGAAAAGAGATGGCTAAGGAGGGATATAACAGAGGTCTATAAAATCATGACTGATGTGGAGAAAATAAATAACAAAAACAAGTGCCAACAAATGAAATTATTAGGCAGCAAGTTTAAAATAAACAAAAGGAAGTATTTTTTCACACAATGCACAGTCAGTCTGTGGATCTCCTTGTCAGAGGATGGTGTGAAGGCCAAGACTATAACAGGGTTAAAAAAAAGAACTACACAAATTTTATGGAGGATAGGTCCATCAATGGCTATTAGCCATTATGGGCAGGGCTGGTGTCCCTAGCCTGTATGGAGAACCTGGGAATGGATTGTAGCAGATGGATCACTTAATGATTATCTGTTCTGTTCATTCCCTCTGGGGCACCTGGCATTGGCCACTCTCAGAAGACAGGATACTGAGCTGAACCTTTTGTCTGACGCAATATGGCCGTTCTTATGTTCTTATGTTGAGTTTTTCATGGCCTGAATGTGCTAGGGCCCTATCTATTGCCTTAGTTATATTAAACTGGGGTAGTAAAAGTCTCAAGCCCAAGTTTCAAACGGGTTAAACTGGGGTTACGGCTTTCTTGGGTCTGGCTTACACATGCATTGGTTTATCTAATGCAGTGTTTTTGACTGTTTTTAGTTAAACTGATGGAAAAACTGAGCTTAAGTGAATTCTTGCCTGATGTGTAAATTGATATAAATCAGGGTTACATAGAGTTAAAAGCATTTGCATCAGTCTAACTAAACTGGTCTAAAATCAGTAGTTGACCTAGTTAAACTAGTGCAACTATTGTGCAAAGACAAGTGCCCTCAGTCCAGGACCTATGGAGTTATACCAGAACAAATCTGTCCGGGTGATTTTGGGGCACAGCAGAAGAATGGTCCAGTTGTTGGGTGCTAGTCTCCGATTCAGAAGGTGTGACTTCAGTTCCCTGTGCCACACTTTGTGTGATCTTGGTAAGTCACTTAGGGACAGGTTTGCAATGGAAGTAGGTAACTAAAGCTGTAAATAGGCACCTAGTGGGATTTTCAAGTGCCTAAACAACTAACGCTTATTAAAAGCAACATGTTAGACACTGAGGCAATTTTGAAAACCCCACAAGGCACCTAAATATCTTTAGAAATCTAGACTTTAGTCTCTATGTGCCTCAATTCCCTGTCTGGCCAATGGAGATGATAGCACTGCCCTGCCTCCCAGGAGAGTCATGAGGATGAACCCATTAAAGATTCCGAGCTGTTCACTTACTGTGCTGATGGGACACGCTGCAGGAGGCTTCATTTGGAATGTTTTTAGACCTGCTCTTCCCCTCCCATGCACATTTCTCTTTAACCTCTTTTCTTCTTTTCTCTTTTATAATAGGGAAGTGTTTCCCCTTTGCTTGGTAGAGTAATTTGCCTGGGGGCTGTTGGATTTGTCTTTGCTCAGGATCTTTTGTTTTGAGCTGACTCCATTGACTTCATTGTATGGCAGTTACTTGCTGTCCATTAGGCACATAGAGTAACACTTTTAAAAGTGTCTAAGTGATTTAGACCCTAAATCTCATTTTCAAAAGTGATGTACAAGCCGAAGCTCCACTGATTTTCAATGAGACTCTTTAGTGCTAAGTCACTGTTGAAAATGGGACTTGTGCTCCTATATCACTTAGGTACATCTGAAAGTGTTTAGCCCTTACAAATTATTTAATAAATTATGAAAATAAACTGTATCCTTGGATGAATTATCACTGATGCTATAGCCCTGCCAACTAACATGAGTAACCAATAACTGCTAATTTAAAAGCTTGTAGAAATAAATACTATTATAATGGTTTAAATGTCACCTCCCAACCTCCATATACCATCTAGGACCTGAGTAAAGGGCTTGTGTCCCTTCCAATAGGAGATGACCTCACCAGCACTTAACCAGTAAAAATGTACTGCTTCAATGAAGCTGGTACAAACAGAAGGATGTAAATAGCACCTCACTATGCTAGCCTGATCTTCGGTTCTGGAGTTATCCTCTGCCTGATCCACTCCTGGATTTTCACTGGGGGAGGACAGAATCTGTAATATGCTGCATTGCACTCCCACCAAAGGTAGCCAGTGGAGTAATGAACTATCACCCCAACTCTACAATGACCTATGAACATGCTTAACTTTAGGGGAGTCATCGTAGTGTGTAAAGTTATGCATATGTGCATAAGTTTTTGCAGGAGCATATTTTTTTCCCAACCATTACTTTCCATTTTGGGGGATGCCCTAGAGCATCCCCTTCCCTGAAGATCTTAAATACATTTTTAAAAAATCTTCAAATAGCTTTAAACTTCAAATACAACTAAATATAGAACATAATGCAGTAAAACACTGACTAAAGCTTTCTGCCCATTTCAACCCCAGAGCTAGACACAGAAAGTGACATAAGAGGCGAAGTCTGACATTTAAGTGCCACTGAGATCCTCAAACGCCCTGATCAGCTGCTACCTAAACCCATAGATACCTAAATACCATAGGCAGCTAAGTTTCTGCTGGTGGGCATGAAAAAACTGCCAAAATCCTGATGCCACCAAGCTACTCAGAACCATAGCTCATGCTTAAACCCAGTGGGATTCACAAATTAGGCATTCCCAGTGGTATGCACAAACTAGGCCTTTCTCTCCTGTGAGGTCTGATCTGATGGGCATGACCGGAGGGGTGGGGGGGGTGGGAGGAAATGGGTTGTCTGTCTGTCTTCATTTGTTGTGGTGATTGTTTGTTTGTTTTTGCATGTCCTTTCTTGACTGACCTGGTTGGCATCTACCTCCAGGAAAGGTCTGTGGTTGTAACTCCCACCAGAAGAGAGGCACCTTGTTATGAGCCTAAATACCTTTGTTGATCTGGCCCCTTCCTCTAGCCCAGAACTGTGCATTTAGTTTCCTTTGGGGAGAGGAGTATAGCACAAATGCTTTCTTCAGCATTTTCTGGTTTAAGCATCTGCCTGCTCAGCTTCTTGGTGTCTGTGAATCCCATTCTTAGACACCTAACTTTCCGCAGGCATTGTACAGGGAGCTGGGGCAGTGAGACTGAAAGAATCAGGAGGAATGGTGAGAGAACTGCCTGAGCACAAAGGAGAGACAATGGAAAGAGTAGCAAGGAGGTGTCACAAGCAAAGGGCTGCAGGAGAGGAGTGAGCTGCTGCTGCTGAGTTCTGAAGAAAACTGTTGGGAGGACTTGTTGGACTGGGGAGCTCTGTCACATTGCAGAAAGCCTTATCTAGGGACCCAAAGATCAAGGGGAAGAATCAGCATGGTGAGTATAAGCTGGGCCCATAATTAAGGGGTTAAGTTTGGAGGGAGGTTCCCCTGAGAAGGAGTAAGACTTTGGCAAGGAGGCCTGGGGAGTGTATTACCACAGGCAAAAGACCCAAGTGGGGCTGTGTTAAAAACCCAAGAACAAGGGGTTGGTCCTGGAGAATGTTTCCCTGAGCAGGAGTAGGACTCACAGGCTAGGTGGTCTGGGGGATTGAGATGCTGTGGGGAGTCCTCTGGTGGGGCTACAGCATTAATCCAGCAACAACAGGTAGGAGGCCTAGAGTGTGGGGCCCTGGGACAGGGACTAAATGAACTCTACATAGTAGTTAATGATTCTTGGGTGAGTGACATGGGACTCATGGAGTGGCCTATCTAGACATGGATATTTGTCTAGGCCCCAACTTATGATGGATGGGTAATGACCTGTCCCTGGGATGCATCTGCCAGGAAACTGAACATCCCTACTCCTGCATGGGGGGAGGCAGTTTTTGGGTTTGCCCCATGAGCATAGCCACAGGTGAGTCTGGGAAGGTAGTGAAGGGGAGGGCATGGGGGCAGAGAGGAGATGGGAAAGGGAAGTATCCTGGGCTTTGTTGCTGCCTCTGAAGGTGGCTGGGAAGCACCTGCTCTGTGCCCAGGACAAGTCTGGGGAGGGGGGCAATGGAGACCAAAGCCCAGGCCAGGCTGTGCTCTGCAATTTGAAGTTCTTCAATCTCATATGGATTCAATCCCACCACTTCATATGAACAGAAGGGTTGAATTTGCTGCTGAGACAATATTCCTTTGTTCAGGTGGATGCAGGGAAATCAAGGCAGGCATATCCGTTAAGACCAATCTATGCAACAGTTTATAGCCTTGCTAATACAGATATAGGAGTGTGTGTGGTGGGGTGGGAAATAACAAATAATTCAGTCTGAATGCACTTGTTTCCTCATTATATATCTCTTATTAAACATAAACTTTAAAATGAAAGGCTTCAAAACAGTAAAAATTAACCATAAAGCTTTATCAGTTTGATGTAAAGAAAGAAATTTCAGCCTGGGCCTGCAAAGAGCTTGATGTGGGCAGCTCTCTGCACCTTGAGGTTTGGAAGCTCTGTGTGGGACCCTGGCCTCAGAGAAACATGCTGTGTTTCATACATTGTCTCTGACCATTTTGGTCTCTCAGAAAGAGTTACTCTTCTCTCCTTGTGTTACATAGTTTATTTGGGAAAGGAAAACCTGCATCTTCCCTTGCTCTTCCCCATTGTCCTTTGAGTAGAGGACATGTTCCTACACAATAGCTTCTTCAACAACATAATGCTTTAGTGCTGTGGCCAGTAGGGGCCTGATCCAAAAAACTCTTAACCTTCCATTAATGGAAGGACTCGAATTGGCTTTGGAAATTAAGGAATACAAGTTTCTTATGTTATGAAGCAACCAACCCTGCTTTTGTGAAGAGGCGATTTTACAGTTTTAGCCTAAGATTTGCAAACTGCAGCACAAGCTCTTCCAAATACAGCACAGTACATACTTCCCTGCACATTGATTCATTGTGGGTTCCCAAGAGGTCAGTTGCTTAATGGCTGATATTACTCATAAGCACAAGTTGAAAATAAGTGTAACCAGGGTCCCCTTATGTTCTGTATAGTGGAACTCTCCTCAGTGGAACAACCTGATAGAACTAGACAGTCCAAACTAAGTAATTAACCAGAGTATCAGAGGCTGACAGGAACATATTGTGTTGATAGAGTCACTTTTGTAATCTGAATTGCTTTCTTGTTTCTTGACCTTACCCTGTCCACCCCATGAATGGAGAGGCAGAGGGAGGAGCTGTAAGGCTCAGGAAATACACCTGAGAACCATTTTGTCTAAGAGTTTAAGGGCCTGACCCCCTAACACACTGTGTGGCCATTATGCAAAGGGACTCTAATATGCCACCAGATCAGAATGGTAGTACTTTACACTCACTTTGCACTGGTGTAAATGTCTTCATAAGTTCCAGACTGTAGAGAATCATGCTTTGAGGGTATGTCTGCACTGTGATACAAGACCATTGCACAGCCACAGCTGAGCCAAGTCAGGCTAGTGGGGCTATAAAATTGAAGTATAGATATTTGAGCTTGGACTGGAGTCTGGGATCCTCTCCCTTCATGGGGTTACACAGCTCTAGTTCTGGCCCACCCCCAAACATCTATAGAGCAATTTTATAGCCTATCAGCCTGAACCCTATCAGCCCAATTCAGCTGACCCAGGCCAGCTGTGGGTGTTTTACTGAAGCATAGACATACTATATGTTGAGCTCTTGCTGCATTTGATTAGTGTTTGCATGGCTCTTGCTCTGTATTGTAGGAATTAGGCACATTATGTAATTTAACAAATGAAAAATGCAATGGATTATAACATTTACAAAAATTATATGAAGGTTAATATCCACCTATTTGAGGAAACAATATGAAGGGTACAAACAGCTGCATCATGGTTGTCTTGAACACCTGCTCTCTGCAAAGCTATGGATAATAGTTCACACTGGGAAAACTCTTCACCTAGGGTTTGTCTACACTTGAAAGTTATTTCAGATTAAGATTTGAGTGTGAATTCAAAGTGCAATAGCTATTCCTGAATAACTCCATGTTTGGCCAAATCCTACTTTTTGTCCACTGTTTAAAGTCACTGAAACACTTTACATTGAAATGACCATCTGGCAATTGCCCAGCTAAAGAGAACAAACTATTTGTAAGTGTGCTAATTAAATTGGGCCTAATGTATCAATATGTGTGCAATGCTATTCTTTATGTAGCTAACTCCTACATTCCTTTTGTTCATAGCACACATGGCAATGCTTAACTTTCCAGTCAGTCACTCCCTCCTGTCCGCTCTTTTAAAACACCCCTTACATTGTATATGAAAATTGAATGATCTCCCTTCATTCCCTTTGTGTGAGAAGTCCTCCACCCCACCCTATGTGAAATATTTTGAAGTGGACAATATTTGTAGAGTAGACAAAATGGCATTTTCCTGTAACTTCCAAAATTGACCCTTATTGGTCTTCTAAGCCAGAGCCAGTCGCAGAAAGCTGAGTTATACAAAACATAACTGACAGGAGAATAGGGCTGTTGGATTCTAGCCTTCTAGGAAAATAAGAAAACCAAGAGGCATTCCAGTGTCTAATAAAGGTGGTTTTTTTTTAAAAAAAAGCTTGGCACACATTATAACCTTACTTCATCCTTCTGCATTGGCAGAGGAATTCAGAAGCTTGTGCTATTCCCAACTCTTGCCAAATCTTAGTCCTTCACTCTCATGGGCATTAAATTCCCCCAATAATACCTTTGTGAACCAGAGGCAGGAATGGTGTTGCTTAGGCTTTCCCCCTCCCTTCCCACAAAACAATTCTTCTGTGTTTGACCCACCCCATATAATGTCTCAATTTCATATTCTAATCTGACACATTAGTTGATAGAATGTGATTGATTTAGTGTCAGACTAATGATGTATAAGCTTTTATTCCTTTCTTATTCATTATCTTCTGTAAACTCCTGCCAAAGACCACTATAGCCTTTCCTTTGATAACTTGCTGAACTAAAAGGTCTTATGATGCAATTTTCCTCCCAAGGGATAATTTCACTTCTTCATATTACAGTTCATTATCTCTTCAATTACATTATCCTCCTGATATATATTTTGCAGTACCTAAGTTTGATATACTGTAAGCATTTAATTCTAAGTAGCATTTTGCTGTGAAATAATCAACGAACCTCCATAACTAAAATACAGTTCAGAATTTAGGAGGGAAATACCTCTTTACATAAGGGAATCTTTGGTGTTAAACATTAACATTATGCATTCCTTGATTTATAAGCAAACTTCTCAAAGGTTTATTTTGACAGCATGCATCATTTAGTGTGACAGAAGCTAATTTCCTTGTAGTTCTGAACTCCTTCCTACTATAAATCTGTGCTAATAAAAAGAAATAAATGTCTTTCGTAGCTTAAATATCTTTAGCTTTGAGAATAATCAGATGACTACATAGGTTTGTATCAGTCCTGCTCAGGAAGCAAAGATATATCCTAGTTCAGTGAAGAACGGTGGTTTATTTGCTTTCTTTGGATTTTTTAAATTAGAGTCTTTAATTTTTTTCTTTGAAAACAAGCAAATTGAAGCCCTGGATTTTCAAAAGTGAGTGGTGATTGTGGGTGCACAACTTGAGAAAGTTTAAATGGGCCTGATTTTCAGTAGGTAGATGGTCAGTGCTTGCTAATAAAAAGGCCTTGTAAGATGTCTCAAGTTGTGCAATCAAAATCACTAGTCACTTTTGAAAATATTGGCCTAAATGTTATGTACATTCCCAATATAATACAATCCAGGTGATGCATAGGAACTGATGCTTCAGTTCTCCTGTGTGCCTTGATGTGGTGTCTAACTACGGTTGGGATTTTGGGGCAGAGGTTCTTGGTGAATTTTCCATATACACATTTGTTTTAACTTTTTATCCTGAGCAATGAAAACATTCCTCCTGTTCTAACTCCCCACCCCCAGAACTCCCTTTAACATAAGGGTTAGAAAGTACCAACTCACAAAATGTGGTACTACTGTTTGGCTGGAAAATGATTCAGTTCTTTGAATTGATCTAATCAGACCAACTTCTATAACTGTACGGATAGATTATGACTCTAATTAATAATGAAGGATCATGTAGTATCTATCTTTAAGGAGATTTAGGTCAAAATTGTCAAGATAATATTACCTTTTTTGCCTATAATCTATAAAAGGTTCTTCTATGGTCCTGATCCCTACAGTAACTGTGTGCCTCATAGTCTTTAATCTATTTATGCTCACAATACCCATGTGAAATAGGGAAGTCCTATAGATTGATACTAAGGATAATAGGGATCTGAGGCATAGAGGACCAAATGTAGATGGATCCTTTTAAAAATCCTAGTCAGCATCTATAAGCATCTGAAGAACTTTAAAAGTCTGACCCTGAGCAACTTTCATGGACCAGATGAGATCATCACTCTGACCTCCTACATAACACCCAGAATAATGTGTCTCCAAAGTAGCATATGGTGTCCCTGGTGGAGCAGAAATTGAATGCAGGTTTGCCACAGCCCATGCTAAACACTGGACCATTCTTCCTTTAAATAAGAGCAATTGCTAACTTAGGGACTAAACTAGCAAATGGTTAATTTTGCACACATGAAGTCAAGGGGCAGGTCATTTGCCTGTTACACACCTGTGGAAATGGTTGCCACCTTGGGGCCTTAATAGCAATTCTAAGGAAGGCCTTTGTGGCACCACTGATTTCTTCAAGTAATAAGAACAGCTGGATGGCCTGGAGGTAAGGGGGGAGATGTGCTGCAGGAGTGTTAATTGGAATTGTTGTGGTGGCCATTAGAGGTAATATTAGGGAATTTAAATGAAGGTTAACTGGAAAGGAACGGTGGATTTTGAGATAAAGAAAGGAAATGGGGGGGGGGCACTACTTGCATTTTGCTGAGGGTATATATGAAAAGTAGGAAGGGTAGGCTAGAGCTTGAAGGGAGAAGAAAGGTGGAAGTAGGTTAAATGAGCCCACGTATTACAGCAGACAAGGACTAGAGAATGAACTTGAGGCTGGAGTGTTAGTTGTGGTAGAGTAAAGTAGACTAAAACTCTGATGACAGTGAGAGAGACTTACTAGTGGTAACAATTTACTGCCCAGGCATGGGTTAAGAGTAATAGGAGTAATTGTTAGCCATTGATAGTAAAGAGATAAGATCAGTCAGCACAGTGTGTATGTGAAGTGAAAACAAACCCAAAGCACATCTGATAGAGGAAATAGAAATCACTTTTAACCAGAGAAATGATTTGCTCCTAACAAATGTGTTAATATTCACATTTCTATACACTGATTTACCTTGCGTTTCTGTGTATCAGAATTATCATTACAACTATTATTTATGTGTAATATTGTAGGCTAGACCAAGATGGGTTCTGATTTTGCTATGTACGGACACAAACCCATGAAAAGGCAGTTGCTACGATGACAAATGTATAGTCTAAATAGTTAAGATAGCTAACGGGGGGAAGGGGAAACAGAAGAATAATTTCTCCAAGGTCACACAGCAGGTCAGCATTCCATTGCTGAAGGCCATGGAAGCATACCAGTGCAAAAGCAGTGATATTAGAGCCAGGCACATAGAATCCATTGTGCTATACTACAATCTTAAGGAATAATAGGAACCCAGTGTCCAGAGCTGTGCATGTACATGATAATGTCACTGTGATGGGTGTATAATATGTGGGCAGCAAGTATCAGGCTCTACAAACTGCTCAACTTGCATACAAATTAGTCCCCCAAAACAGTTGCAAAATGGGAGCAACAAGTTAGATTTCAAAGCCAATTTCAGTTTTAGATTTCTATAGTAATGGCGAAGAACAACTTGAAATGTTTTTAAACTGACACTGTCTCTTTAATATGTTTGGGGGGAATTAATCATTTGTCAGCTTTTAAACAAATAATTACAGGTCAAAACCAAGAGGACAAGCAAGCAAGCAAGGATGCATGCGCTTCTAGAACCCCTTCTTTCTGTAGCCACAACATTAGCACTCTGAGTTACTGTTGCACAGGAAACTTTGTTAGCGCATTTTAATATATGAAAGCATATAATTTAATCCATGCTCTGATATTGCCCTGTTGAAAGCCACTGTCAAAGGGTAACAGGTATTTTTCAATATACTAACATCAGAGGAACGATTTACTAATTATAGTATCCATGAAAAAGCTCTCTGAACTGGTGCCACTCTCACAGTGTTTTAAAATAAATGGAAAGCTTGAGTATTTGACTGACTGATCATGTGCATGAGTCCAAGACTGAGGTCAAACATTCATCACTGCATTAAAGCTACCATTCCTTAATGTTGTGGCTACAAAAGATGATCATTAAAGTAGTCACTATCTCAAATTTGACATGGAAGCCTGCTCCGTTACACGTTCTTCTCATGGTGACCAACCAACTCGTGTTTTTCGAGGCTAAAATGTGGCATATGCCATTCCATCACTGAAATGCAAGTTCCTTTCGTTTGAAACTCATCCTTGTTTAGAGCTGCACAGGCATGGATTAAGAAGTAAGGCCTATTACACAAATTAAGCGGGAGAGGGGACTGACAATACTGAAGGGCTGTTGTGGCACTCACTGAGTGAGTGGAAAGACACCCAGAGGACAGCCACCAGAGCTTCAGCAAAAAGGAGTCTAGTAGGTGACCCTTTCCTTTACGCAGTCCCCAGAATCATGGTCATCCCCCTTATTCCTTTTCCCTCCACAGCTCTCAGAACAGGGCTTGCTCATTGTATGTGAATCCCATTTTTTAGCTTGTGCCCTCTCTCCTGCTGTTTCTTACACCTGAAACAGTCTTCCTGACCTCCTTCTCCATGCATTCTGCCTCTCTCCTTTCATATTCCTCTGTAACACACCTCTCCAGAAAATCCTGCCTCTCTTTTTCCAAATATTAGTGACTCCATGCTCTCTCTCTTGCAGTGTTGCCATATGTCTCCTTCTGTGTTTGTCTTGTCTTGCCTCCTTTAGTGACATATGCTCTATGGGTCTAGGACTGTATCTCATCTGTGTTCTGTGAAATGCCATGTAAATGTACAGTGCTATAAAAAGGCATTGACTCAGGCTAGCTTGTGAGAACTGATGGTATTACAGCATGGCTGCAGTTTTACTAATTCCTAACTTACCTTGTGAAACTGAATATATGACCTGGGTGTTCAAAAGTTTAACTGGCAGATCAGCCACTGCTTAAATTTATTACAATGGTTCCTATCAGATCACTGTAAGTTGGACTTATGCAGACTATCTAAATAGCAATATTTTATCTGGCAAATCTTTAATTAGTAGTAGAAGGATTTCAGGGGCTGTAAATCTAAGAGGTCATCTTGTTTATGAAAATGACAGTTCTAGTGCATGCAAGGACCAATAAAGCCCCAACAAATACATATTTATGTACATTTTCTCAATTTTGAGCCATGCATTTGATTTTTAGCATCCACTTTTACAAGTACATTAATAATTGATAGGAAAAGTTTGATTATTTCCTTGTGGTATCATATACTTTAAAATAATTGAGCCTAGAGGTGCACAGGGAAGCTACGTTCTTCCTAATTGGGTTCATCTGAACTTTTTACAATCTACTCTGAGAAAAATTTAATTGATAATTAACAGCACTTCAGATCATTTACTCATGGGACTTTAAAAAATACATGAAAAGCTGGCAATTCATTGCCTGAATTAAAAAAAAAAGCGTACACAATTAAATATAAAGAAAATCTTGATTGCTTAAATCAGAGCCTGCTATGTTGCACAGATGAATGAAATCTGTTACATGAAGACTTCTTTTAATGTCCAAATTAGATTTTAAGTAGCAAATACATCAACCCTACATGCTGCATGACATGTTTCACCCTGTCGGAAAGCAGAGGGGAGTGATGCAGCACACCATGACAGGTGAAAATCATTGCCTCCCCTGAGTTATGGGTGCCAGCAGCATACTTGTGGAGCTAGACACAAATAATCACAGGCCCTATATCTTTCAGACCACACAGTCACTGATGGAGCATTTTCTTTTTGATGCCTGTAAAAACCATTGACATATAGGGCAAGGAATGAATTCCTAGTGTTCCACGTTTGCTGTATAGCTGATTTACCAAGATACTTGCATTTACAGAGTCTGGGCATTACCAAAGCAATTTGCGCTCCTATTGTACTTTTTGTCCAAGGATCTCAAAGCACTTGAAAATATCCAGTCTCAATGTATCCCTGTGAGATAAGTATTATAATCCTCCATTTTACAGATGGGTAAACTGAGATCCAGAGGGGCTAAATGACTTGCTGCAGATCACATAATGGGCCTGGGATGGGGAGTAGAGCCTAGGAGTTCTTCCTCTTATTTCACTTTTCCACCTGACAGATCACATTACTTCTCTGAGTGTGGTAGGCCATATACAACCAGACAGCCCCCATATAATTCTTTGATTGTAATCATGTGAAATATGAACTGGAAAAGCAACTTTAAAAAAACTCTTGAGTATCATGCAGGGCATCTACAGGAAGACAGAGGCATTTTTATCTGTTTACACCCTGCCTCTTAGGAGGCATTTTTCAATAAGAAAACAGATATTCCCACCCACCCCCAACTCCTAGTATACAATCTCCATGGGCAGAAGGATGGTGAAGGAAGACAATAGCTTGCACACAACACTGAGAGTAGCATTCAAACCCTGATGCAGCCAAATAATAAACAAGGTTGAGAGTTATTGAGCAGATTTGACTTCAGTCAGACTAGAGAGGGTTCAGCACAGGAGCGGGCTTAGAGATGCAGAGAATTTTGAACAGCAGTGCCTCCCTGAAAGCAAAAAAACCCTTAAGTCTGCATGGACACAAAGCATGAAGTCTTCCCCCCTGTTCCCCTTACTTTTATGAAAGAAAGAAAGTATTAAGCCCTATCTATGATTGTGTATTAGTGCATACTGTTCAGTGCATCTGTCCCTTCTGTGACTTTCCTATGTGTCGCCTTTTAGCTCTGTGGGAAGCTAGGCAGCCCCTTCTAGGCTAGGCAGGGAGTCCCATCTTCTGAAAGTGTTAAACCTGAATAAATATGCTCCTTTTGTTAGCCATCTTTGGAGCTTCTGCCTGTCTGTTTCCCTGCTGACAACACTCTATGACAAGTTCAAGTACATAAATGAACACTGTGAAACAACAGAAGGACCCTTTCTCTCACCTCTCGCCCCCAAAATTCTATCTTAATTCTATTTTAATTCAGCTGGGGAAATGTGTGTCATAAAACTCATTTATAACAATGGAACACTGAATAGAGGAATAAGCCAGAAAAAAAAAAAGCATGAAACACCAATAAATGTAAATCTCATCTGTACCCTGGATGCCAGTTACAGAAAAATTAGCTGTTGCAAGAAGAAAATCCAATAACACTACAGCTGAATTAAGACTTTGGGTGAAATCCACAAAGGGACTTGGGTTTTGCAATGCTGATTGTCATGGCACCTAACTTTTAGACACTTAGGATTAACACTGCAACCCATAAAGCTGAGTTAGGTGCCTAGGCTCCCTACAAAATGAAGAGGTAGCATGAGGCACCTTAGAATGTGATCCACAAAAGCCAACATGCAAGGCGGTTTCCTGCCTAAATTAGCCAATGGGAGATGCTGATGTGCTAAGCCCCACCTCTTTCTCTGAGATAGGTGCCTAGCTCTGCTGGTGATCCATGAACCAGAGCACCTCTCCTGGTGTAGAGGACTATGTAGTTTCTTGCAGGAATGAGTTAGGCTCTACACAAAAGAGCCAGAGGAAGAAGAAGTGGTGGTGCTCACCTTATAACTTTCATCCTAGTGTTTAGAGCACTCAGCTGGGAAACACATGTTAAATCCCCGCTCCTTGGCAGGGGGGGAGAAAGAATTTGAACAGGGGTCCTCCACCTGTCGGGAGAGTAACCTAACCACTAAGCTATGGAAGGGTCTCTCACTCTCTCCTGTTGACTTAGTTGTACTCTGGATAAATAGAGTGATTGCCCATGGAGAGACAATAGGAATGACTGTTGTCCAGTGGTGAGGGCACCTATGGCGGATGGCAGGGGAGGCAACAGACCTTGGGTCTAGTCCCACTGCTCAAAACACTCTTTCTTCATTTAGCCAGAGCGTACAGTTTCAACAGGACAGGCTGAAGGACCTCCTCCCCATATACACAGCAGACTATCCCATAGCTCAGTAATTAGAACAATTCTTGTAAGATGCCCCTGTTCAAATCCTTCCCCTGCCAGGGAGTGGGGGATTAAACCTGGGTCTCCACATTTCAGGTAAATGCTCTAACCGCTGGGGAAAAAACGGTTATGAGGTGGCACTGGCCACCTCGAGCCAGGTTTAGAATGGGGTCTGATCAGATAGGCGTGTTCAGAGGGCACATCCCCTATTATGCCCTTTGAGCAAGTTAGGTGGCTGAACGCCTATCTTCACAAACTAGAGGAATTGCTCTGGGCATTAGGCATCCCTTAGAAAGAGGCAGCAGTGCTCCCACCCAGAGGCAAAAACTTACATACCTAGGGAATTTTTACTTTGAAAAACTTAGATGTCACCTGAGTTTAGATGCCTACAGCATTTGTTGGGGGGTTTTATGGATTGCACTGGGGGACTTAGGCACCTAAGTCTGGGTTTAGATGTCTATGTAACTTCATGGATTCCACTCTTTGAGCCCAGTCCTGCACCCACATCACATCCAGAACTCACACTGAGCTTATGGCTGTTAGGCTGATCATAAGCCCATTGAATCTTTCCATCAGATTAAGGGGTTCCTCAATCCTATTGAGAAAAGAAAGTGGGTTTATGTGTAAATCAAAGTTTAGGAACTTTTACATCCCTGATCCAGATAGTGAAACCTTCAGGAATTATGACAGGAGAAACCATGACATAACATGGTTATGTTACTGAATATTCAAAGAATGCATTTTCAGAGCCTCCATTGTGCTATTATTTTTATTAGCATTGGCCTCAAGTGCAAGTCGAGTCAGGAATTAAAAAACATGTATATGGGGAATGCTTGTTCCTTTTAAATTCATATAATGTATTCATTACCATCTTCCACTGCAGTCTGAATGTTGGCACAAGGGAACCACGCTTAATTAGTATTAATTTAGTGAAATATATTTTAAAATCAGATTGGGTGGTTTTGCTTATGTCCATTCACTACCTGTCCTCCAGAAAAACAATGTGATGGAGGGAAATGCAAGGGTGGCCTCTTGTTTGTTTTATTTATTGACTTTCCCAATTGGACCAACGGAAGCTATTCTGTAACCGTCAGAAATCAAACAGAAATCTGAGCTTTTTGAAGGAGCCAGAGGGAGTCAGGTGCTCAACTTAGTGGGGTTTGGGTACCTAACTTACAGGCTCTCAGTTTCTCTCTCATGTGATCTCTCTCTCTCTCTCTTTCTCTCTGTCCCTATTATACACACATATGAAAGCGAGACTTCCTATAGTATGAAACCAGGATTAAGGATTGCTGTCGTCATTTGTATCCCTCAGCTAGAAGATTAGTTGATAAATATTTAGCAGAGTAACGCAATGTTTGAGACGACTAAATCTTTCTAAAGAAAAGGAAATAACATTGTGTCTGGTTATAGACATAGTCGCTGAGCAAGGATGAGGGATGTTGTAAATCCATTAGTGAAGCGCCACTTGCCTTCATTTCTGTTTAATATTTCTTAAAGCTATAAAATTGTATTATGTTAATGTAATATACAGGCCAAGTGATAAAGGCAGCTAATGTGATTACCACTCGCTGTGCTATAAACCTTTCAGTAAAGCTACAGACAAATCAGTGTCCAACTGTTTCTCATGATGATGGTGTTACATAGAGCAGATCACATGTTGCAGGCATCGTTTAGTTGATGGAACTTGCCTAAATATCAAAAGAGCTATTTTGGTGCCAGGATAAAGTACTTTTAGATCCATTTAAAGAATCCCTCCTAGTACTACATTAATTTTATAAGCCAAGCCTCTGAGAACATTTACTCATCTTTCTGTCTCAAAGTAGGAATATTGCCGGTGCTTACTATGCTGATGGTATGCAAGAAAACCTTAAAATAGAGAGGCCCTGAAGTATCAAGGTAACTAAACACATTCCTAATTTGATTACTCACAGGTTTAAACAGCTAGCTAAATCAGAGCCATATATAGGAATTTCACGTTTGCAAATACATTGCTGCTTGCAAGCTCAGGCCCATTGATTTCAAAGGCAGTTAGACTCCTAAATACCTTTTGAGGATCTGGGCCTAAATGTATATACAGTATACAGACACACTGACTATCCCTAAAATAGCTGAGTTTCACTCCCATTTCATCCTTGACTTCTCTATTTGCACAGGAGTGTTCAGTTTTTCTGACTAAGAATATAAGAATGGCCACACTTGGTCAGACCAATGAACCTTCTAGCCCGTATCCTGTCTTCTGACAGTGACCAGTGCTTGATGCTTCAGAAGAAGTGAATAGAACAAGGTAATTTATTGAGTGATCCACTCCCTGTTATCCAGTCCCAGATTCTACCAGTTAGATGTTTAGGGACACTCAGAGTACGGGGTTACGTCTCTGATCATCTTGGCTAATAGCCATTGATAGACCTATCTTTCACGAATTTATCTTATTTTTTTTTAACTCAGTTAATCTTTTAGCCATCACAAAATCCACTGGCAATAAATTCCATGGGTTGACTATGCATTGCGTGAAGAAGTACTTTCTCATGTTTGTTTTAAACCTGCTTCCTATTAATTTCATTGGGGACCCTGGTTCGTGCGTTATGTGAAGGGGTAAATAACAATTCCTTATTCACTTTCTCCATACCATTCATGATTTTATAGACCTTTATCATATCTCCCCTCAGTCATGTCATTTCCAATATGAACAGTGTCGGTCTTTTTATGCTCTTCTTCTATGCAATCTACTCCATACCTTTACTCATATTTGTTGTCTTTCTTTGTACGTTTTTCAAATTCTTATGTATCTTTTTTGAAATTGGGTCAACCAGAACTACACATAGTATTCAAGGTTTGGGCATACCATGGATTTATATAGTGCCATTAAGACATTTTCATTCTTATTATCTATCTCTTTCCTAGCTGTTCCTAACATTTTGTTAGCTTTTTTGACTGCTGCTGCACATTGAAGAGATGTTTTCAGAGAACTATCCATGATGACTCCAAGATCTCTTTCCTGAGTGGTTATAGCAACTTTTGTATATATAGTTGGGATTGTTTGCCAATGCGCATTACTTTGCGTTTATCAGCATTGAATTTCATCTGCCATTTTGTTGCCCAGTTACTCCATTTTGCAAGATCCCTTTTAACTCTTTCAAGTCAGCTTTGGAATTAACTAGCTTGAGTAATTAGTAGCATCTGCAGCTGGCACCTCACTATTTATCCCCTTTTTCCAGATCATTTATGACTATGTTGAATAGCATTAGTCCTAATACAGATCCATGGGGGACCCCGCTATTCACTTCTATCCACTGTGAAGACTGACCATTTAAGACGTACCCTTTGTTTCCTATCTTTTAACAAGTTACTGATCCATGAGTGGACTTTCCCTCTTAACCCATGACTCCCTTACTTTGTTTAAGAGGCTTTGGTGCCTTCTCAAAACGTTACTGAAAGTCCAAGTACACCATATCCAGTGGATCACCCTTGTTCACATGTTTGTTGACTCCCTCAGAATTCTAATAGAATGGTGAGGCATGAGTTCCCTTTACGACTGCTGTGTTGACTCTTTCCCAGCATATTTTACTCATCTCTGTGTCTGATAATTCTTCTTTCCTATAGTTTCAGCCAATTTTCCTGGTACTTAAGTTAGGCTTACTGACTTGTAATTGCCGGGATTACCTCTGGAGCCTTTTTTTTGAAAATTAGGCTATGTGTATACTACTGCAGTAAATCAACCTATGCTATGCAACTCCAGCTACATGAATAATGTAGCTGGAGTTGACGTATCTTAGGTCGAATTACCTCAGAGTCTACACTGTGGGGTGTCAATGGGAGAAAATCTCCTATTGACTTACCTTACTCTTTTCATCGGGGGGTGGAGTACAGGGATCAACTGGAGAGTGATCTGCAGTTGATTTGGTGAATCTTTACTAGACTTCCTAAATCGACCACCAGTGGCTTGATCTCAGAGCGTCAATCTCTGCAGTAGTATAGACTTGCCCTAAGTGTCACTTTAATTATCCTCCAGTCATCTGTTAACAGAGACCGATTTAAGTGATAGGTAACCTATCACAGTTAGCAGTTCTGCAATACTAAATTTGAATTCCTTCAGAACTCTTGTGTGAATATCATCTGGTTCTGGTGACTTATAACCCTTTAAATTATCATTTTGTTCCAAAATCTCCTCTGTCAATATGCAAATTTGGGACAGTTCTTCAGATTTGTCAGCTTAAAAAATGGCGCAGATGTGGGACTCTCCCTCATATCCTCTGCAGTGAAGACCAATGCAAAGAATTAATTTAGCCGTTTCTCAACAGCCTTGTCTTCCTTGAGTGTTCCTTTAATACCTATATCGTCTGCTGTCCCCACTGATTGCTTGGCAGGCCTTCTGCTTCTGATGTACTTAAAAATTGTTAGTTTTTGTGTCTTTTGCTAATTGCTCTTCAAATTCTTTTTTATACTTTTATACTTGACATGTCAGAGTTTATTCTCCTTTCTAGTTTCTTTGCTAGGATTTGACATTCAATTTTTAAAGATGGCTTTTTGTTTCTATCCACCTCTTTTATTCAGTTGATTAAGCATGGTGGCATTTTTTTTTTTTGGTCTTTTTGTGGTTCTTTTTTATTTAGGGTATACATTTAGTTTGAGCTTCTATTATGGTGTTTTTAAAAAGATTCCATGACACTTGTGAGTGTTCCTTTTAATTTCCATTTAACTAGCCTCCTCATTTTTGTGTAGTTCCCCTTTTTAAAGTTAAATGCTACTGTGGTGGTTATCCTCCCACCTCACAAGGATATGAAATTGAATTACATTATGATTGCTATTACTGAGTGGTTCTGCTATATTTACTTCTTAAACCGGATCCTGCACACCACTTAGGGCTACATCAAGAATTGTGTCTCTTCTTAGGGGTTCCAGAACTAACTGCACCAAGAAGAATTAGACTAAGAATTAGTTTTATATTGCTCATTGAATAGCGATGAGATGATACCAATTTTTAATCACTGCTCATTACTTTCTGTCTAAATATAATAGAACCACTTTGTAGGGTTTCTTTGTGATGGGGCACAAGGGGTGGAAAAAGAGATAGGGTGCATGTTATCCAAAAGTACTATTTATATGCAGTATATCTTACTTATTCATCCTTTTTCACTGTGTAATCATCAAGGTCCGTTTTCCACCCTTATGTGCTTGCCGGTTGGAGTACAGTTCCTCTCTGCTTCCATCTCAAGGCTGTGGTTGAAAGTGACTATAGAGTACAAAATAGCTTAAAAACAAAATAAAGATAGAGAAGAACAGGCACATGAAATATTTTCTTCAAGGACAGATGGGCCTTAACCATAAAGTCTGAATCCACAACTGGATTCCTCCTGGTGCTCAGACCTGGGGGGTTGATTGTGATTCATCTCTAATGTCAAGCAAGCTAACAGTATATTAGAGATTGAAAAGTCAGAGCTACACTTTTCAATATCTTTGTAATGATGATTAATTTCTTTTGTATTCATTCTAGTATCATCAATCATGATGAATTCATTTAGTATTAATATGGATAGAACATTTAATTTCTCTGGCATTTCAGGCGAACCTATTTAAATGAATAATTGGGCAAAAATGAATAACGGAAGGAACAGAACTTGAAGTTTGCATGCCACCTATAAATTGTACAATAAAATAGCATAATCTGTGAATGCTTTAGTTTAATGCAACTTTAACAAGTGATTGATTCAACTAGATGTAAATATGGTCGGTGAAATATATAGTCAGACATTATAGGAAATGAAACCTAGAGATGCATTTATCTGAATATGCTCTTGCCCCATTTGTTGCATTAAGTTTCAGCAGTGCAAATCAATAAAACCAGGGAAATGCCACAAAACCCAGATAAAAAAATAAAAAAAGGGTCTGTCAAAATGAATTTGAGAAGATCCATGAGTTTAATGATGCAGAGTTATGGAGATAAGGAATGTCATGATTTCAACAAACTTTTTTTTTTGTAAGTAAGTAGGAGCTACTATTTTTTCCCTAACCATCTCTGCCAAGAGAATATGCTACAGTTGCATTATTATACCACTTATAATCTTGAATAATGCTCATTTACACTAAGCTTTCAGTTGACTTTTTCTTTACCATGTGCTACCCACATTTGCAATCATACATGCATTTATGTGTGTGTTTATATATGCATTCACATGATATATACAAGAGGAAATATGAGTGTGTGTGTTGTTTCAATAATACAAAAAGTCTTCATAAGATTAAAACAATCTGTTTTTTTTAAACAATGCTACTTCTAATTTATATATCTCTGTTTTTCCGGGGGTCTGTGCACTGTGCGTGAATTCCTGGGCCCACTATAGTCATTGAAAATTTTAACACTGACTTCACTGGAGCCAGGATTTCACTCTATATCTTAAATAAATCTTCAGAATTCCCCTTGACACAATTCCTCAAACAATGATCCTCTGTTTAATTCCCTTGTAGCAGATAACCCAACTGACCAACTCCAAAATGACCTTCTCCTTCCACTTTGCCTCTGCTCGTTTTCCCATTGTTATCTATCCCAGCATCCTGTCTTGCCACGATCAGTTTACATTGTATGCTCTTTCGGGCAAAAACTGTCTACTCACTATGGGCCAGCTGAGCCCTTGTTGGTTATCAATGGTACCTTATTCCTCAAATAATCCCAGAAGTCACTGAGACTACTTTTAAAGTAAGGTGCTATACAACATGAGTTTTTATTCTGGCCCTGTGTAAAACACCATCTTATATACAAAAGTGAAATAATAAATGATATGTCGAGCTTGTCTTTCTTCAGTTTAAGATTGCCTAGGTTTGTCATGCTTTGATTATAAGCAAGCTGGATTCCAGAAGTACCCAGGCAAATAACTCCAGATCAAGGCCATTACATACTCCATTGGCACTATTTTCACTTTTCTTTCTTTAAAAACAAAGTAACAAGCAGATAATACAATATACAGGCAGAAACGGAGCACTCATGTCAGTAAATGCCAATTTACGATGGAAAGTTCCACCTTAATTTGTGCGCCTTGTGAATATACCTTAAAATCAGGGTAAATTCTTCATCTCATTATCTCAAGGCATACAGTGAATCCCTTTATCACAATGGTAGGCAGTTACTTACCTAGCTATTCCCACTGCAGTCAATGGCGCAACTTATCACTAATGTGATAAGGGATTTATCAGTCTGGCCCTTAAGATTACGTCAAGTAATACAATATCTAGTGCAATCTGAGATTTTTATACTACAATATATAGAGTAAATTGCAATAAATAAAGTACAGTTCTACTGCAGACGTGTGAAATTTCCAACTTTAACACTTCAAAGCTGTTCATCTGATTTTCTGCAAAGCTGGCTTCCTCCTCAAGCCAAGTACCAGGTTTTTGGCTTCAGTCATTGTTGTCACCCATGTGAAATATCTATGATCAGCCATTTTCTGGAAATGTAATTTGTTTCATACTTGCAGAAAATCAAAAATAGCTAATCAGAATAGAATGACTCTTTAACTGAGGGGGGCAGAAACAGCCATCCAGTAAATGGGAAGGAAATTAGTTGGGTACTTTTTAAAGTGATGAAAGTTAAAATTGGATGGCCCAGACATTGTCACAGTCTCCTGGATGTGTTTTGAAACAGTCATGAGGGTCTTACAGCCAGTCACTCCAAAGCTTCAGAGAACCTAGGAGAAATGAAGCATCTACAAATCTGACCCCTCCAAATTTAAATGAACATAACTTTTAACTTACTGACTCTCTTCAGACTTGGCTTATTTTAGTAGATGGCATTAAGATTTAAAAATTAGTCAGACTCTGAAGCCTATACTGATTTTGCTGAGTGTAATGATATATTTTCAGTTTCACATAGTTTTGGACCTAAAAATCTTCTGAAATTTGCAAATTTCAGCTGACACTTGCTTTTAGATTTTTGGATTCCCAAAACACAAAGAAAACTCGGCAGATGAATTGAAATAAGAGGAAGAAAATAACTCATATGAACTGAAACATGCAAGTTACCAAAAGCTTCATGAAACACAAAGCTATGGAATGGGGTTGGGGAGGGGGTGAGGGCGTAACAGACGTATGAACAAATGTATACCATATAATGCTGTTAATTTATTGCAGCTCAGACATATTTCAGCTTTGACTATAAGGCAAATAAAGCAAAACCCACCCATTATTGCTTACTTTTGCTGGTGGCAAAAACACAACCTTAATACCTACACTGTAAAAGGGGATGGAACCAGCAGCTGCTTTTCCTGGGAAACAGACTTACCTAATAGGCTGATTCTTGATTGCCCAGTCAGTAATGGATGAGGCATTTACTGCCTTTAAATGATTAAAAGAGGCTAGGTGGGTTCATTACCAGATGTACCCAACCCTTAGCAATCCTGTAACATTTTCATCACATGGAGTTGCTAAGACTTGAGGAATCTGAAAGGCGCTGAATGGAGATGTGCATCCCTGTGTCTTATGAACAATCCGTGCCAGGGGGAAAAAATTAAAACTCTGAAGGGTAACTTCTCAGATGACGGCTTGCAATGATAGTTTGACAGATAGTGTTTTAGGGAAAATTCTCTGCAATAACTATATGTATCGTTCACCTTTCTTCAATGAGTATATATTTTTAAAAAGCTCCATCAATGCAAAGCTGTGGGAAAGAAAATATGAAATTCATGTTTATTTCCCTTACAATCCATCTACATAACATAATCCAGAGGGTTGTGTTTATCAGCAGAAGGGAGGCAGTTTAAACAAATGCTCAGCATATGCATATCATCATCAGTGAAAGGTCATCATTTTAGCAGGCTGCTAGAAATGTAAACAAAGGTCAGTGTGTCTGCATCTTCCCTGCATCATATTGACAGCGAATAACAGTTCGCTAACAAAATCTCTATCATCTTGGAAACATTTACTGAGCATTTTGTTCAGGCTAGTATAGAGTGTTCAAGTGAGTCATTACTTTGGGAGGCAGCTACTGCCATTTCAAAAGGTATCTTGAGATTATAGCAATTTTATATTATTGTAATTCAGCAGCAAAAAAAAGTGCTACAGGGTCCATCCTGTATTAATGTTTCCATGGCAATCAGATGCTTGACATTTTATTGAAATCTATTAGTCTAGAACTGCTTGCCAGCCCACTAGAAGCTATGCAGTACTCCTTAGCCATTTTCTGTCCTAGAACCAATAGATTGCCCAGTAGGTATGGTGCATAATTAGCTTTCATCTTTTCCAAATCCATACCATGTGATTCTAGCTATACACACCACAAAAACAGCTTGATAGCAAGCTTCTGGACTCTCTTTGTTCCTTATAGTCAAAGAGGGTTGAAATGCATTCTGACAGCTATTTTTTTCTCATCATCCTGACATGTACTAGTGCAATTACCTAACAAATTCAAAGCATATACCCTATGTAAAAGGGAGATATTCCCCAATGATACTGGACAGTCTGTTTGCTGAAGGATTTAATAAGGACTTTCAAAGCAGGCATCTTCTTACAAAGAAGGCTCATTTGCCAGTCTGTATGTTCTCTCCTCAGCCCGCAGTGGTTTCTGGGTGTGAAGCAACTTTCTTTCATGAGAACTGCTGCAAAAAGAGATATTCTAGCCATTCACAGGGAAAGAAAAAACTAACAAACCTAATTCCTTTGAAAAACTAAACAGAGCATTAGAACAATTATTTTTTATGCCTGTTGTTCCTCAACTCTTTTACTAAATAATCAGTTTATACGCCAGAGAGCAAAAGCCAGATACTGTTTTTAATCTAATATTCCATCTGCTTTTTAGAACTGCTGCTAAAGGCAGTGACAAATGAGGTTTTTCTAATTTTCTGAGGGCCAGATTCTTCTCACCTTACTCAGGTTGAGTAGTCTCTTAGTAGGCCTTGGGATGACTTATAGAGAATGGAATGACACAAGCTGAGTAAATATGGCAGAATCTGGCCCTGAATAAGGAAGTTTCATGTATAGGGTGTCATACATATGTGACATGCATGACTTAATAGGAGGCAATGACTTCACTGGGAGATTTAGTATAGGAAACTTGAGAAAGGTTTAGAGGCATTTGCTTCTTTAGCAGTGTCTTTGGTAGTATGTCTGCACAAACTATTATTCTCATTTGTGTTGCCGCTAACAGTAATTGTGCTACATTAAATATAATGTTATGAACAGTGACGTTTCAAGTAAGAAGGTTCTCTTTCACAGGCTCAACTCCTAATCCAGGAAACATCATTAACAACAAACCAAAAAAACAAACCCAAAACTATCAATCAATTAAATAAAATCCAGAGATTTTTTACTAATGCATTAAATGCAAAACTCTAGACAACCTTAATTATGAAATCATTACTGATCCCCCTATAATATATGGGTTGTGTATGTGTGTGTATATGTGTGTGTGTGTGTGTGGATTATTCTTTCACACACACATTATGGATGAATGTATCTATGTCAGAGACCTGGAGGAGGAAAAAGTAGGTGATTTACAATAGACTTATTTGACATTCTAATCATCCACTGATCTCAGTGACTTATTGAGGGCTGATAGTGGTATAGCCCGAGGGGAAGAAGCCATGCCAGGATCCAAGATCAAAGGGGCTAGCTCTTTGCTCACATAGGTGCTGAAGCCATGGCTTAATTCCAAGCAAAAGTGCCTGCAGCAACATTTGCTAATTACAGGTTGTGTTCTACTGTTTCCAAACAGGGTGAAAGTGACAGAAGTTTAACTGTGAATAATTACACACTTGAATAAGTATGTGATTAGCCCTATTTGTTGTGGTTGGGACTAGAGTGACAGGACAAGAATGGAGTGATTGCATTATTTACAGCTTAATTGTAGACAAGTAATTATTTATGTAAGCTGGTGCCGTGGGGTCAGGGAGTACATGTATAAAAATGCATACGATTTGAATTGAAACTCCAGAAATTGGATTCCTAAATAATATAGAGGAAGAGAAATTTCGGTGCATTTATCTAATTATGGAGAGGTTTTCTTGAATTAAATGTCTTGGAATGTTAAATGTCTTGTTCTCTCTCAAATGGGGATTAGATTAAATATTTTTAAACCAAAGCTTCCAGAGTAATAAATCACAAATGCCACCTAGTGGCTCTTGCTATCCAGTGAATCATTGCATACCAAAAATAAACAGGTCAGTGATTTATCCACCTAAGATATTTTTTCCCATTGATTAGGATATGGATGATGGGGATGTAAGTGGACAGTTTTTTCTGCTTGGTTCTTAGCTAGCTCTTATATGCTTTGAACCAAATTGTGAAAATTTTGCTCATGTTGCCTAGCAGTTATTCACACAGATAATCCCATTGAAATCTATTGAGATAAATTCCTTCCTTCTGGAACTGTCTTTTTATTATAATTTATGTGTGTGTACACTGCTTAGCAAAATGGGGTCTTGACCTATGACTGGGATTCCTAGGTGTTAGTACAGTATAAAGAAATAATAATATTTGTGTGAAGAACTGCTCATCCAGATGAATACATTTCAAAATCTGGGCCTTAATATTACTGAAACTGGATGCGGTGTCTGCCAAATATCAGAAATAGTCTGACAAGGTGAGGAACACTGTCCACCCAGAAATCATTTGGGTATTTATAATTCTGAATAACTAAACTGTTTGATGGGAAACTAATTAGTGAATGAGGGCCCTGTTCCACATTCAGAACTCCCAGGGAAATCAGTGGGTGGGTGTTCCACTGGTAGAGAACATACAGAATCAGGCTAACATGTTTAGCCTGTAAATATTTGGTCACAAATCCTGGTTCCCTGCTATTGCTAACTCTTTTTCTTGCCGAACAGCTTCTTTTATTCCATTTCTGAAGAGATTTGTACAGTGTCCAGCCATTAAAAGGAGTTTACAAGGCTTCCGAATATTAGAGGGTTGGTTCTCTCTCAGCAAACTGAGGTTCCAGAAACCTTCACTTCTGTTAATTATAAATAAAATAATCCGTGGTCTGATTAGGGAATAATGTTTAGGAAAAACTGCTCACCTAGGCCCCAATTCAGGAAGGTATTTAGGCCAGATTTTTAAAGGTATTCAGGTGTTGCAGTGCTTAGCATTGCAATGCATAACAAATTTAGGATCCTAAATCTCATTTTCAAAAAAACGTTAGGCATGTAGGAGCCAAAATCCTATTCACAGTTGATGAGATTTAGGCTCCTAAGTACCTAGACCCCTTTTGAAAATGAGATTTAGGCTCCAATATTAAATAGGGGTTGTAACACCGAGCACAGCAATTCCTAAATACCTTTAAAAAATTTGGCTCTAAGAACTTTGCTGAACTGGGGCCTTATAGCTCTTTTTAATATTTACCATGAAAAAAAGAACCATCGTTACCTTCATTTTATAAGAACATCTTTCTGTCATCAGTTCTTACTAACTGGGGAAATATAAAAATACATTCTCATGACTATTATATCAAATATTTAGAGAAATTTTCCAGTCACACTTTTTAAACTTTTGAACAATTGAATTTTATTGGTAAAAATATATTCAGGAAGCAAATTTCAAAGTCATGTGCATGGAAACATAATTTTAAATGTTAAATTTTTTTTTCCGGATGTGCTTACGTTCTCATTATATCAGCGAACAGAAACAGTAACATAGAGACTTAGGTGACTAGTCACAACTAAATAACAAAGCTGTACTTAGAATATTCATGATGACTCTGGAGCCTAAACTATTCCAAAATTATTTATTTAAAATGGGATTTCTAAAGGAACCTAAGGATGTTCAGTAGTAGCCTCAGGGTCCTTTGGAGATTCTCGCCAGAATAAAAAGAGAATCTGAGCAAATTGCAGTCTTCTCATGGATATTCCCAGAGCAGAAAGAAAGGAAATGTTAGCTGGATAAATTCTTTGTTGCAATGCTTTGGGGTTTGGTTTTTTTGCTCATCTCTAACAACATTAATTATAAAAAATTAATAATTAACACACTACTCTTATTTAGGGCTTGATTCAGTAAGGTGCTGAACATTTGGGCCTCAGGCCCTCAAAGCTCTTTAAGCACAAACAGTCTCACTGAATTTAGTGGCCCTACTTACGTATTCAGTCACTTGGCAGGATGGGGTCAAATTGCTCAGGACTTTGCAGGATCAGACCCTTCGTGTCTTTCAGCCAAATGTCCCACAGAATTATTACAAATGTTGTTGTTCTTATTATTATTTCTATTTCATACATGGGGAAACTGGAGCTGCTAACTGACTTGTGAACATTACACAACAAGTCAGTGAGATAATCTGGAACAATAGCCACGTTTCCTAATAATCTAAACATTTAAGGAACTGAGATTTTTGTGAATATTTCAGTGTTTTTAAAAGGCACTATAACTGGGTTTAATGTGGGAACTATGGTTCTATAAGATAATTTTAAAGGGCTTCAGTTGAAAATAATGTTATGTCCCTAACTCATCCCTCCTGTTTGTAATATCAAAAAGCAAAATACTGCAAAGCACTGACTGACTTGAGGACCTTGCTATAGTAACTAACTGTGCCTTTTTTGTGAACTCCTTATTTTCTCACAGGGTATCTTGGTCTTGCTTTTATGTTTCTTTTATTTTATCTACAACAATGAAACCTCACTAAGGCGTTGTATCTCTAGTCATTTGGGCAGAGAGAGCCACTGAACGCATCCTTCAGAAAAAATGCTAAATTGCTGTCAATTGCTATAGTGTAAGCTCTCTTTTAATCATTTACAATGAAGTTTAAGATATAAAAATGTAGCATATAGGACAAGCAACATAGGAATTAAAATGGGATTCAGTACAACGTAAAAGCAAAAAAAAAAAAGTTTCTTATAGCCGCTGCACAGAAAAGGAAAATTGCATAACAGGACTTGGTCACATACTTTAGAACATAAGAGGAAACTACCTAGTGAATAGTTCCTTTGGAGTGGCTGGGGCAGGATATAGCAATCTTTCAAAATTCCATGGGTAGACTGGATGGGGGATGACCTCTGTCATCCTTCTTGATGAATTTCTCTCTTATTTTTACACTTACTCAGGCTTGTGCACTTGCACTCTGTCTCTCTCACATACACATGTGCGCACATACGCACACACAAATCCATTTTAAAAATAAAAAGTAAGCTGATCTGTTTCAAATCTGATCATAAGCTTTGGGATGTGTCCTTCTGTCCACCTGTACTTGCTCAATTTTCTTTTTAATTATCCCCTTTGTTGTTTCGTGTCTGTTTTTTGAAATAAATGCCACAGACTGTGTCTTAGTTTTTACTGTGAGGCTAGATTTGGATACTTTGAAATAATGAATACTAATTAACAATATCTAATAAAAGCCATAAACCTCCTACCTGTTTTCCAGCTATGTCTGCTGTGCACTGTCAAGAGTTCAGTGGAAGTAAGAAGATACTTATCTATGGGTTCTCTTCTTTTTTAGCAATGACATTGCCCTCAGATATGCTCAGCCACAACTTCAGCAGAGAAAAAGCTATCACTGACAGACAACTAGAGGCCAGTAATAATTTTTAAAGAAATGTTTCTGGTAAAAAATAAAGTTGCTAGACCTAGTGAAATGACAGAAAACAGATTCTTTAAGTAATTTGGGGAAAAAACATAAGATGGTTTGGCTGCATTGATGTTTATGAAACCATGTTATTTACAGTTCATGAGCACTTTGACAAGCTATAGGTATTTATGAAATATTTGTGGCTGATACAAAGTGCATAAATAAGCTGTTCATTTGAAAATTCACACCGGAAAAGTGACATTTGTCATTCACTATTTGCCATACATTATTCTCTCTTTAAAAAAAAAAAATCAGTTATCCAGTCAGGTAGTAGCAACAATACCATGTGACTTATATGAGCAATCATGCACCCCCAATAGTAAATGGTCTGCAAAGAACCCATGGGCTGGACATTGATTGTTCAAAGAATAAATATATTAGCAGAGACCAGGATCACTTAATGAACAAGAGAACAGGGGCTATATTACAATAATAGTACTGTCCCTATATTGCTTAATTTGACTGATTCTAAACCTTACTTTCTTCCTTTATTTGATTCAATGTATTTAATCAAGAGCAGAGGCTTTCCAATGCTCAAGAACCAATGAATTAGCAAGAAGTCCTAAAAGGATAATGAAGGGCAGGCATGGAGTGAGGTTGAAGGAGAGATACTGGAAGAGAAGAGGTTGGAGAAAAGAACTATTCAGCACAGGACAGAGAATGCCCCATCAACACTGTAGAAAATATTTGGACATAGTCCAGGTCCAGCAATTCCTGCTTAAATTGGTTCTGCATCTGCTCTGCCCATTTCATTCTATGGCTGGCTCCTCCTTGCAGTTTCCTTTCTCCAGGCCAAATGGCAGGGGAAGGGTCACCCCCAGGTATCTCCTCTTCACAGGTCTGAATCAAGGGATACTGGGAGAAAGGAATTTTACTGACACTAGCTGATTTACATCACCAATAAAAATGAGTTTGGTCTTTTCAATTTAGAGATTTGGAACTTGGATCAATGAGTGGCCTCGTGAGTTTAAAATTATACACCGCCGTAAATACATTACTGCTTAATACTAACCTGCTTATCCCACTTTACTTTCAGTAAATTGAATCAGTTCTCATTTTTCCTCCAAAAATCTTAATCACTGATGTGTGGCTACTCTCTACCCAGGTGGTGATTGCAGTTCACTCCTAAGGGACTGATTAACAAGAGTGGAGGCCGGGGCTAATTCTTTGGGGATTCTCCCTTTTTTAGTGAACACAGTGTTAATGAAAGCAAAAAAATATCCAGTTTATGACAGTCAATATTGTCTGTATATTACTGACTAAACATGAAAAGAAATCAAAGACAATGAAGAGGTTATATACCACCTTCATAAACATAAAATATTAAGCGTCCAATGAAATGCTTCATATTTAAACTTGTAAGTTGCAAGCTTTATGTGCTGCAATTCAGTGATTTGTATCCTCAAAAGACAGCATGTGAAGTAAATCCTGTTCAACTGACATGATAGCAAGAGCATTAAGCTTTGTTTCTACCATTTTTGAACAAAAATGATTTTGTTATTAAGACAAGCTTAGAGAACAATTGCTCTGCTTCACAGTTGGCAATGGGCATGAGCCTCAATGCAGTGAAAATATCCAGAAAGACATTACTCTGATCTTTGTCATGTGATAATCCAATGATTCTAGTAGCAGTCTTATCCTTCATGTCATAATATCTTATAGATGCTGAAAACTGATACATTTTGGAGAATAGCTCAGGCTCTAAATCATTCAGGTATGCATTGAGCAATGCCTGAACACATGTTTTCATCTCCTCTTTACTTCATACTTGATCAAGAGATGTAAGAAAGCCAGATCTTGTGGATAGTTCAGCATAACATGCAGTCTTCTTTTTAGTTCCTAACTGAGCTTGTTGAGGCTAATATGAAAGAACTCAACCTCAAATTTTCTTCTTCCTCCAAGTGTAGTGTCAATTGTACCATCTGGAAATTTTTGCTTTACAGTACATTTGTATTCTTCATGGTAGGACTCAGTAACATCACTTCCCCGATGTTTTGCTTGGTCCACAAAATTGTCAACCTGAGACCATAAGCTTGAGACAAAAAATTAACAGCAATGACAAGATCCATATCTAGCTTTTGAAGCTTTACAGTAGTTCTGTCAAACCTGTTTAGACTCATAAATTTTAGACTCATGAAGTTTAAGACCAGAAGGGATCATAATTATCTAGTCTGATCTCTTGCACATCGCAGGCAACAAAACTTCACCCATCCACTCTGCAATAAGCCCATAACCTCTGGCTGAGTTACTGAAATCCTCAAATCTTGATTTAAAGATTTCAAGTTACAGAGAATCCACCATTTACTTTAGTTCAAACCAGCAAGTGGCCCATGCCCCAAACTACAGAGGAACCCCATCCCAGGATTTCTGCCAATCTGATCTGGAAAAAAAGTCCTTGACCCCAATTATGGTGATCAGTTAAACCTTGAGCATATGGGGGAAACCCAGCACACATGGGAAAGAATTATCTGTAGCAACTATGAGCCCTCCCCATTCTCATCACACTATTGCCCCATAAAAGTTTCAATCTCAGTTTTGAAACAAGTTAGTTTTTTTGCCCCCACTACTCCCCTTGGAAAATTGTTCCAGAACTTCACTCCTTTGGTGGTTAGAAACCTTCATCTAATTTCAAGATTAAACTTGTTGATGACTAGTTTATATCCATTTGTTCTTGTGCCAATATTAGTACTTAAATAACTTCTTCCCCACCCTGGTGTTTTTCCTTCTGGTATTTATTGAGAGCAATCATAATTTATAGAGACCTCTCAGCTGCCACAGTCAGTTTCTTAGGCTACTTAAGCCATGCTCCTTAAGTCACCTATTGTAATGCAAATTCTCCGTTCCTCTGATCATCCTAGTAGCCCTTTTCTGTATCTGTTCTTGTTTGAATGCATCTTTCTTAAACATGGGAGATGAGAATTGCACACATTATTCCAGGTAAAGTGTCATCAATGTCTTGTACAACAATAATAATATTTCCCTAAATCTACTGGAAATACCTTTAATATTTAATATCTTTCTTCATCTCTATTGCTTCAAGTTTTAAATTCCTAGCTTACAACAAAAACTCTTGTTAGTCCCTAAATTCATGACTTTGCACAATTAAATTTCACCCCACTTCTATTACTCCAGTTTTTAAGGTTGTTTGGATCTTCTTGTATGATATTCCAGACATCTGGTATATTGGCAATACCTCCCAACTGTGTTAACCACAATTTTTATTAGCATACTGTCATTTTTTGTGTTAAGACCATTAATGAAAATGACAAATAAGATCAGCCCCAAGACTGATTCTTGAGGAGCTCTACTAATAACCTCTCTCCATCCTGACAGTTCACCTTTGGTTTGGCCTGTCATCCTCCCCTTTAACCAGTTTCTTACCAATCTTTAGACTATTATATTAATCCCCATTTTCTCCAGTTTAACTAAAAAATTTCCTATCAACTGAATCAAATGCTATGTTGAAATCCAGGTAGATTAGAGCTACTGCATTTCCTTTGTCTAGAAAATCTGTTATCTTCTCTAAGAAAGAGATCAGCTTTGTCTGGCATGATCTACCTTTTGTAAAACCATGTTATATTTTTATCTCAATGATCATTAACCTCTATGTTTTTTATTACTCTCTCTTTCAAAATTTGTTCTAAGATCTTGGATGCAATTGAGGTCAAATTAAGGGGCCTGTAGTTTCCAGATCACTTTCCCTCCCTTTCTTAAATATAAGTACTATATTAGCAATTTTCCAGTCAAATGATATGACCCCAGAGATTGCAGATTCATTAAAAATACTTGCTATTGGGATTGCAATTTCACTTTTTTCCTGGATTTCATGAACATTTGCCTTTTCTTCTGTCCTCTCTTCAAGGAACAAGTTCATGATTACAACTTCATTATGGTTATCATTTTCTGAAAAAATGGTCCAGCATCTTTGGAAGATGATTCTGAAACAGTACTAGTAGAGAAAGAGTTATTAAATTTGGGTAACTTTTTTCAACTTAGCTTTTCTTTTTGCTGTCTGTTTGGAAATGGTCAACCGGGCCACCCTTACTTTTCCACTGCTGCTGAGTGTGATGCTTGACCAGCAGCTGCCGCTCTCTGCTCTGCCTTCAAATTTGGGGAGCCAGAGACTAGATGTCACGGGGGAGACCAGATTTCATGGTCTGTGACTCGATTTTCATGGCCATGAATTTGGCAGACCTCTAATTATGGGAATCAGAAGGAACTAAGATACATAAAGAGAACTAAGTATATGATTCCCATTGTCCATGGGAATGCTTTGTATGCCCTAAAGAAAATATGCCCTAGATGGGCATATTTGACTACGAAGAGCTTGTTTATGAGATTGTAACATGCTTTATTTCCTCTGCTTTACACTGGTCAGAGGTCAGAATCAGGCTCTTTATCCTTTTTTCTTAAAGGGGTTATCGGACTCTAATATACAGCTATCTGATCTATTTATAAAGTTTTATCTAAGCATTAAATCCAGTGGTTCTCTTTTGTTGGGGGAAGAGTGGCAGATCTCCAGGAGCTATTTTCCAGGAAGCTGAAGACTAACAGCAGAATGACTCATAGTATTTTCCCCGCATGGGTCTGCTTTGAAAAGCAATGCATAATATGAAAGGCAGCAGCCTGGAAACCATTCCTTGCTTGCTGCCTAACCCCATTCCCAGGGTGCCATCTTTTCCATGCTCATGGCAGTGGATATATTTCACTTCCTTGTTGCTTTTCAGCAGTAACAGTAAATAAAGTAAAATGCCTTTTCCCTGGTCAGTTTCCTAAACGTGCTTGCTGCCCTTTCTTATCCAGCTTGCCTAGGAACACTGGCTCTCTTCCCAGCAGGGGGAGGAGCACTGAAATAGTAAAAGCAACAGAGCTATGTCATGACTATCCAAAATGATTTTACACATGTGAATACAAATGCTCAGGTCTCTGTTATGAATCCAAAGTCCTGCAATAAATGCCAAACAGCTGGTCTACAATATCGCCAACCATTAGCTCAGTGGCCAGAAAAACACAGCCTTTGTAGGAATAATGGGTCAAACTCATCTTGGGTATCTACAAAGTTATGCTAGGGATGATTATGGTCCATTGCATTTTCTAGGTACTACAAATGAATTAAAGCTCAACTTCTTTAGATTTCCTTTCCCTTGCATTTCTGAATTCAACTTTTGATCCCTGTATTACTATTTTCAGCTAATGTAAGTAATTCCCTTTTTTGGTGATGTGCTCTGGGTGGTGTTTAAATGTGTATTATGTTCCTCCAACTTTAATTGTCTTTTTCTAGACTGTTTAAACTGTGTTGTCCTCTTATTTCTCTTTGGATGTTATGCATATTCTGATATTTATACTGCTTTTTAGTTGCTGTTTTTGAATTTTTCAAAATATTCCTTATAATGTAGTGAGCAGAACTAGATGTAACAGTCCACACCTGGAAACAAGGAGGAAGAATGGTCTTTAAGTTTGGGCAGTGAACTGGGACTTGGGAGACCACTAGGGTTCCATTCCTGGCTTGGCTGTATATTGGCTATATACAGTTCCTATGTGACCTTGGGCAAGTCACTCAATTGCTCTGTGCCTCAGTTTCCCATATAGAAAGTGGGGATAATAATATTTCTCTACCTCAAAGGGATATTGAGAATATAATACAATTGCACTATTGGTATTTACTTCACTTATCACTTGTGGTGGTATCAGTGTGTGTAGGGGATAAGCTGCATCCTCTAGTCTTGGACTTCATGAGGGAGAATGAGCAATCACTAGCCCCTGGAATCTAATGAGAAGGAGTAAATAAAGTCGCTAAGGAAAGCCTTCATAAACTGTAAATGTTCAGAGGGATTTATATAACTAGAACATGAGGACTATGTACAATCTAAATGGTCTAAGTAGGAATTTGCAAATAAATCTAAATATGAGTTGCTAGTTGTACTTTTCTGCCTCCTGAAACTAAATTGAATTATTTCCTACATGTATTTGTTGATTTAGGTCTAACAGTAGTCCTTCTTTAGAGAAAAATATAGCAAACGTAATAAAATAATCATCCATAGAAATAAATTTGTCTATCATTGAAGTTCACAAAAACAAAACAAATAAAAAAGCTTCTTTTTGTTAAAATAAACTCATTTTTATTAACATAGAAAGAAGACGGACTTCAAAGGCTCAGTTTGCAATGGAAATCCATAGCCTGGAGGTACTGTGGAAAATATATCTGTATTCCATGTTGCAGATATGCCGAGGTTATTATCATTCCCAGGAAAACATGTTTGAAAATGATTTCCACACCATGCTAAGAGAAAAGGCAGCCTAAATATAATGTTTAAGTGAATAGTAAAGACTCAACATAGCTGGATCTCACCAGTCCCGGGCAAATGTTCCCATGGGTGGTTGTTCTCATTGTGGGAATATATATATTCTCCTTACTTAATAATGGTCAAGTTTCAGCACAGTGCTGCTGTTCTGAAATACATTTTGGTATTCTGTTTGCAGGGCACCACACTTTTGTGTGTTAGACGTTTGACTTTCTGTCAGGTGTGGGGGCAGGGTGAAGCCGTGAAAAGTTTCAAGGTAAAGGATCACACAGAATGAGAAAGAAATGCTACATTAGCTCACATAGATATTTTTATATTTGTTGTTTGTCTTTCCTTAAAAGTAACCCACACTGAAACCACAAGTATTCTTTTTCTGTATGGAAGCCTAATGTATGTGACATTGGAAGAAGAAAACCAGAGTTTCTCCTTGCAGTTCTCTGGATATTGAGCCTTGAAAAATTAAGTACAAATAGGCAGGTTTATTACTTTTCTTTAAGTGTGTGTTTGTCACAGACTTTCTTCCCAGACGTCTTTACCTCTGTGTCCATTTAATGATGCAGCCTGAACCCATTAATGGGCATCCTGGTTTACGCCTGGCTTGTCTAGTACTGTGATTGTGATTCAAACACTCTCCTGCTCCCCCAAGCTAATGAGGACCAGCAGATCCAACTAGGGTGAAAACATGTTTGCCACTTGAATTCCAGAGATGCGCCATGAGTGAGCGCCCACGGAGCACAGCACAGTCCAAAGGTATTCTGAATATAGCATTTATTCTATCCTGGTCACAAGCTTAAAAACCTCTAAGAAAAACATGGAATAAAAGTAGATTCTACTGAAGTATACAACGAAGCCAACTGGGAATGCTAGCAGGAAAGCTATGCTACATTGTGATATAGTTAATACTATACTTAAGGCTATACTTAAAAAACTTCCATGTGTATAAGCTTTTCAGAGACAATAGGCCATCTTAAGTTGCTATGGTATTTGGAGGCTAGAGCAGAAAAAGTGAATCTTGGCTAAAGGCTATTCCCTATATATATAATAGATATTCCACAAGACCCTCCTTTTTTTCTAGGAAGGTCCAAACTAGTCAAACATTTGTCAGACTTTTCCAATTGGAAATTAAAATTACCTCCTTTTGTGTTCAGCTACCTTGAAAAAAGCAGAGGGAATATTGTCATTAAAATGGATAAAGGCCAATGCACTACTGTATGGGAGTTCAGTTACTCCTTTGTATGTAAGCTACAAACGTAGGCTCCAGTCCTGCCAGGACTTGCACACCTGCTTAATTGCACAGAATGTGGAAGAGTCGCACTGCTTTCAGTGAGAGCACTCATGGTGCAATAAATTAAGCGTGTGTTAGTCTGCAGAAATGGAGCCTAAATTGCTTCACCACAGTTTCACCCTTGAAACAGTAAAAGGTCAAATTAACTTCGTGATCCAGGCTTTTTGTTCAACCCAAAGTCTTTTCTCTCCACCTTAAATGCAGGTGACCAATCTCATGAGAAATAACAGACTACAAAAGCCAAAATGACAGAAAACTGTCACATAAAAAGCCTATTCTGTCAAAGTGTTGCTATAAGAGGACATGCTGATTATCCCTGAATGCATTTCATGAGTTACTGTATGATTCAAGGTAGAATTCTCCTATCTTAGATCTAGCTTAATGCTACTAACTGCGGGCCTGAGAGAAAGAAAGCAAAAGTGACTTCATAGATTCCTGAGTCTGGGGCTGGCTGGGGAGCTAATATTGCAGCCCAGAATAGCTGGAGTTCAGTGGTGTTCTGGTCATGACCCTGCTGTTTAGCCACACTCCTATGATGGATACTGCTCAGTGGTAGTATAAACCTGGCACAACGGTTCTATGCCACCATGGGAGTCCTGCGCAGCTTGATGTGACAATCAATATCCAGACATCTCAATGGGAAAACAGAAGGTTTAAACCCCAAGAATAAACAGTGAAATCACCTGATGTATACTGTCAGTGTACTATATGAAAACTTGTATTGTTCTGAACTTGATAGCCATTATGAGCTGTGTCTAGGGACCTTGGCTATGAATTTATGTATTTGTGCAGAAAACTGTGCTCGTAAACTTCAGCTCTGCCTCACAGCAGGACATGGAGCAGTTCCAAAGGCAATTTGTCTCTGTTTTCTGTGTAACTTGTATCTGTTTACCCTCTCATACCATTTCATCTTTGAATCTGTATTTTTTCTATTAAATTCACCTTTCGGTTGTTTGCCTCAAGCAGGTTTATGGTGTGCAAACTGTGGTGTTTGGAGGGCAAAGTGAGTTGATAACTGGCAAACTGCTTCCATGGCTTCATGGGTGATGAAGCAGATGAGAATGCTCTGAGTGTCTGGTGGTTAAGAACTTGGGGAGGACAGATCTGGGGACACTCAAGACTGGGAGGACTGTTGGTGTCATTCTGCAAAGAATAAATAGATTGGGGAGAGCCTGGGTCAGACCTTATGCTTGTGGGTGACTGCCTACTGGTGTCAGGGATCTGAACCATAACTGCATGGCACCAAAGTACCCTGAAGTTAAATGGCAGGTAGCGACAGAACCCCTTACTGATTTGAGTGACCACCTATTTTGATAAAGGGTGATTATATTGGGCCTATAATCTTAGGTAGAATGAAGCAAGGTGATAGAGAGACTCTGGTAATACGCTTGGCAAAATAGGGCCAGATTTACAATGGGATTTAGGAACCTAAAGACTCAGATATAGGCACCTGGTGGGATTTTCAAAAGAGCCTAAGGAGGATAGGTGCATAATTCCCATTCACTTTCAAGGTTTAGTTTTCAAATTGATTAGATGCCAGATCTGCTTAGGTGCATTTGTGAATCCCACTAAGCACCTATCTGCATCTTTGGGCTCCTAAATACTTTTGTAAATCTGCCCCCTAAGGCTTTAAATTCTACCTTTAATCCTCAATAATTTATAGGGAATTTTAGTAAGTGCCATCAATTCTGTCATCTGTCATCCATTTGCTTAGATGTGGGCAAAAGGTTCCAGTAATAAGGGGTGGTTTAGTGCTTACTGGCTAGTAGCTCATTCTTGTTTTTGGAGGTGCTGGCCCTTATAAAACAGGCTTGGTATGTCAGTTGATTAGCTTATTCTTAACACCAGAAAATCATCTTTATGAAAAACTTTGAAGAAAAAAGTTTGGAATTAAAACTGTTGATTAATTGCAATTAACTCATGTGATTAAAAAAATAACTGCAATTAATTGTGCTTAATAGTAGTTTTAATTACACTGTTAAACAATAAAATATCAATTGAAATTTAGGATATATTTTTGGATGGTTTTCTAGGTTTTAAAATATATTGATTTCAGTTACAACACAGAATACAAAGTATACCGTGCTCACTTTATATTATAATTTTTATTAAAAATATTTGCTCTGTAAAAATGATAAAAGAGATTATATTTTTAAATTCATCTCATACAAGTACTGTAGTGCAATCTCTTTATCGTGAAAGTGTAACTTACAAATGTAGATTATTGTTTTTTGCAAAACAATGTAAAACTTTAGAGCCTACAAGCCTACTCAGTCATTCTTCTTGTTCAGGCAATTGCTAACACAAACAAGTTTATTTATATTTACAGGAGATAATGCTGCTGGTTTCTTATTTGCAATATCACTTTGAAAGTGAGAACAGGTACTTTTGTAGCCATCATTGCAAGGTATTTATGTGCCAGATATGCTAAACGTTCACATACCCATTTATGCTTCGGCCACCATTCCAGAGAACATGCTTCCAGGCTGATGATACTCATTTAAAAAAAAATGGGTTAATTAAATTTGTGATTGAACTCTTTGGGGGAGAAGTATATGTCTCCTGCTCTGTTTTACATGCATTTTGCCATATAGTTCATGTTACAGTAGTCTCAGATAATGACCCAGCACATGTTGTTCATTTTAAGAACACTTTCACTGCAAATTTGACAAAACACAAAGAAGGTATCAATGTGAGATTTCTAAGTATAAATAGAGCACTTGACCCAAGGTTTAAGAATCTGAAGTGCCTTCCAAAATCTGAGAGAGACAAGATGTGGAGCATGCTTTCAGAAGTCTTAAAAGAGCAACATTCTGATGCAGAAACTACTGAAACTGAGCCACCAAAAAAGAAAATCAACCTTCTGCTGGTTGCATCTTACTCAGATAATGAAATTGAACATGCATCATTCTATTCTGCTTTGGATCATTAGTGAGCAGATCCCATCATCATCCTGAAATGTCTTCTGGAATCATGGTTGAAGCATGAAGGGATGTATGAATATTTAGTGCACCTGGTACTTATCTTGCGATGCTGGCTACAACAGTGCCATGTGACCTCTTGTTCTCACTTTCAGGCCACATTGTAAACAAGAAGCAGGCAGCATTATCTCCTGCAAATGTAAACATATTTGCTTTTCTGAGTGATTGGCTGAACAAGAAGTAGGACTGATTAGAATTGTAGCCTCTGAGTTTTCCATTCTTTTATTTTTGAATGCAATTATTTTTTGGTATATAATTCTACTTTTGTAAGTTCAACTTTAATGATAAAGAGATTGCACTGCAGTACTTGTATTAGGTGAACTGAAAAATACTATTTCTTTTGTTTTTTACAGTGCAAATATTTGTAATAATAATAAAGTGAGCTCTGTACACATTGTCTTCTATGTTGTTATCGAAATTAATATATTTGAAAATATAGAAAACATCCAAAATATTTAGATAAATTATATTCTATTATTAACAGTGCAATTAATTGTGTAATTAATTGCATGATTAATTGTGATTTATTTTTTAAGCGCTTGACAGCCCTAGTTGGAATTTTGATACTTTTTCTATCATGTTTTCAAACTCCAAAATGGAATGTTTTAAGAATTCCAACTTTTCATACACTGCTGTAAACTGTTCACAGCGGTAGGCTCATAATGCTTTCTAGTGGCTGTCATCGTAGCTGTATACTTATTGGGAATGTAGAATTAGGTCTGAACCTTGTATCTACACTTCATACACATTTTTTGAGATGGGACAGTCATCTAAGATCTTCTGTTTTTCCCCTCTCCTCCCTATTTCTACTTCTATGTCATTCAAAACTTTGAGTTCTCTACACTGTTCATTAAATCTTTACTTACCATGGAAATACACTTCATATTGTGCAAGAACCTTTAAAAAGTTAACTAGCTTAGAAACAGTATGTTAAGGAATTTTCTGTAGTTGAGAAATTCTGTTCTGTGAAATTTTATATCTTCTTCAATAAAATAAAATTTGTGTAATAGATCTGTTCCATATTTCACCATTTTGTATCTCAAATTGAGATGAAATGTCAAAAAAATGATTTTTTTTACCAAGCTGAAAAGTCCAAAAACTTTCAATTCATAAATATTGAAATATTTTGTTTTAACATTTTTGATCAATACATTTTGATGTTCACAAATCAAACATTTCATTTTGTTTGTCAGACTGAATTTCAGCTAAACTGTTTAAGTTTCTGTGGTGTCTCATGTTTCCTTTCTTTCCTGTCTGCTGGGACCTCCGGCCAGACTAAATCTCTGATAATGCATCCTAGCAGTCAAACCAGATGGGAGACCATAGTGCATGCTGGGTGATGTAGTCCAGCCAGAGAACCAGCCCACATTAGAGAATGAGCCACCCAAACTACAACTCCTCCAAAGTATCACAGTAGCTCAGGTGAGCTCAGATTAATGTAGAGCTGACCTGAAAAGAAATGTTTCTATTCCTTTTGAAATTAGCAAAATATTTAGATTCTATTTGACCGAACCCCAGACAAAATACTTAATTTCCATGCTCCTGATGGGCAATTAACTTTTTGGCAAAATCAAAAGTTATTGATAGAAAATATTTCATCAAGAAAATCATTCAGCAGAAAATTCCCAAATAAGTTAAAGGGGCTACTACTTCTCCTCCTTCTCCCAAATAAACCATGGCTAGATATTGACCCCTTTAATCCATTTCTCTTCTAGTAACAATGTTAAAAGGAATGTATTAACAGATTAACTACTCTTAGACCTCATTCTATCCCTTCCAACAGTCTTCATTCATCATAAAATTAACGAAGGGTAATTATTAATGATTTTCTCCAGTCTTTGCAATTAACACCACACCTCAAATTGGTTCAGTGCAGGGAAAGTGAGACATTTCTCATTTTACATCTCCCTAATGATGTAAACTGGCAGAAGAGATAACAGCATGCCTTAAACTTGTTAATGCTAAATACTCAAATCTTTGGATACAAATTAGTCAGAGGTGTTATGAAAACCACTAAATCTCTTGTCTTTAAAATTCCATGGTATTGTGTCATGGTTTTGCATGATTAAGTTTACTATTATCACATGTATACTTCAGGCATGAAATCATTTTCATATTGCCATGGGATGATACTTACAGCAGGAGCTCTATTGAACTGCCAGCTTGTTTATTATTATCATCATTATTATTAGTAGAAAAATGTATAGTGTGGTAGCACCCAGTTGGGACAACTATTTCAAATAATCAAGTCTAGATTAGTGAGCCAGGGTGTAGCTTCAGAAGTGGCTTGGTGTAAGTCTGAGATACCACCAGCAAATGACCAAACTGGGCACTCATTTTCAAAGTGGTCCATAGTTTGTGGCTGGTATTCATGGTCACGTTGTGTGCTGTCTCTAATCTTCAAGAGGTGTGAGAGATGATAGCACTCGTCAAGCACTGTTTGGAAATAGTTCAGTGTGGACCATTGTTCCAGGTAGGTTAAAGACTGGAAGTTCTTTTGTGAGGCTGACAATCAAGTGTTTGTTTTGGTCATTAATGTTGTCCCAGAATTCTTTCCGGCGTGCTTCAGGGTTACAGGAAGCTGCTTTAGGACCTTTAGCCTGATCCGAGAAAAGTTTTCAGAAGATGTCTTCAGAAGACTCAGGATCTGTGTCTGTATCTCCAGATTTTGGATGGGGTACATGTGCTAGAGTGGGCAACCATTAAACTGGTATTTATTTTAATATTCCAGTTATAATTCTTACAACAGCATTGTGCTGCATATCCAGAGATTTGGTATGTGAGCTGCTTGCTCAGACTATTATGCAGTTTTCAGCAGTTTCATATACTGGTACTAGAGTTACTGATTGAAGTGTGTGCGCATCAGTATCCCATGTTGTGTCCATGAGTTTTCAGAGAAGGGTAGTTCTTGCTTTACCTTTTTGCATGGGTCTTCTATGTGAACTTTAAAAAACAAACTTCTGTCCAACGTACACCCAAGTACTTTGGATGGGGCTCATTTTGGACCAATTGGTTACTGTAGTGGGGCGTTTGCCCCACTCCTATGCTAGATGGGGCTTTAGCATGTCAAAGCGTCTTCGCAGACAGGCAGCCAATCAGAGATGGCCTGTGGGGAGCCAATCAGAGGCGAGTGAGGAACAGCCTATCCTGGCCAGTCTGGGCCCTATATAAAGGCTGCCCAGGAGAGAAGCAGTCTCTCAGGCCTTCAGAGGGTGAAGGTCTGTCTCCTGCATGAGGAGACTAGCACCAGGGACATTGCAGTGCTGGCCAGGTGCAGGGAGCTGAAGGGAACTCCAGCCCAGTACCTATCAGGCAGCAGGTCCTGAACAAAAGGGGCTAGCTAGTGCAAAGGGGCAGAAGGGGAAGCAGCCCAGGGAGAGAGATGGACAAGGGGAGAGAAGGAGGGCAGGAAGGCTGCCACCAAAGGGTCCCTGGGTTGGGACCCAGAGTAGAGGGCAGGCCTAGGTCACCCCTTTCCCCCTTGCACGTACATCCAGCCATTGGGCATGGCACCATGACACCAGACCCCTGACACAAGGGGTTAGACTTTGGGGTGTAGATGGCCACTGCAGCTGGGTTGCAAAGAAGGACTGCTGTTATCCCCCACCCCCGCACCTGGAAGGGGGTGAGTGTGGACTTGGGGGCACTGCTGGAGGGCAGTGTCCTGAAGAGGACTTTGCAAGCAGGGAGCAACGCTGGTCCAGACATCGATGGAGGATGAGAGACCAATGGGACATCGCCTACAGAGGGTGCTCCTGATGGACTGAACTAATTCCCAGACCAACTAACAGGAGATACTGTGGTGGTGAGTCCAGCCCCGTGACAGTTACAAAAGATGATACTGAGTGTTTCCTTCGTGACTTTGTTGTTTAGGTGAAAGGCTGTTACAAAGGTTTTGGAGCTTCCAGTTTTAAAAGTATTCTGCATCATCTTGAAGTCAATGGAGAGGATATCATGAATGGTGATGAGGTCTTTGGGATGGAGAATAAGGAGTACAATATGAAATTAGAGAGAGATGGACCAGAGTGGGACATTGTGGTGGAGGAGGAGGAAGGGGAGATGGAAACAGGACTGAGGTTGAGGGAAGAAGAGTAGTCAGAAGTGGGACGTGGATTTGTCCATATAAGAGGGACTAGAGGCCTGATTCTGATCCCATTGAACTCAATGGTGAAGTACTGAATTAGGCCCTATAGGGACGGGAAGGAAATCATGATAGTGGGAAAGGGCCTGATGGAGGGGAAGAGGAAAAAAAAAATGATGCAGAGGAGACTTATGGTGGGCATGAAAAAAGCAGTAGGAGAGCAGGGTTCAGTGAGAACTGTGATTGAGGAAGAATTAATCAATGAAGAAGAGGCAACTGTACAAGTCTCATAGACTTTAAGTTCAGAAATGACCATTGTGATCATCTAGTCTGACCTCCTGAACACTGTAGGCCACAGAACCGCATTCACCCACTCCTATAATAAACCCATAACCTCTGGCTGAGTCACTCTTCAACTCAAGTTAGAGAGAATACACTGTTTACACTAGTTTAAGTGGTGAACGGACCCAGGCCCCATGCTGCAGACGAAGGAGAAAGGCTGCAAGGGTCTTTGACAATCTGACCTGTGGGAAATTCCTTCCCATCCCCAAATATGGTGATAAGTTAGACCCTGCAGATGTGGGCAATAGCCACCAGGCAGACACATGGGAAAGAATTCTCTATGGTAACTTAGCCCTCCCCATTTCTGGCCATTGGAGATTTTTGCTACTGGCAGTCACCAGTAGGCCAGATGCCATTGTAGGCAATCCCATCATACCTCCTGCCTACCTGAAAGGCTAATTTAAATGTTCTATTCTGCCTGCAGGCAGCAAATCTTCCAGGCATGCAGCTGGGGACGGCCAAGCTGTGGGCTGGGGTTGAGAGATGGGGAGTCTGAGATGCTTTGCCTGGGAGCCCACCTGGAAGATGCTTGACAATTTCACTTTCTGTAGGCAGGGAGAAATTAACAGCCTCCCAGGTGGGCAACTGGCAAGCTTACAAATTGTTTCAGTTCTTTTGGGAATGGAATTTTTCTGGTAATCTGTTCTTATGAAAAGTTTTGCAGCGTTGACTTTTTTGTCCCAATTTAGTACAGAAAAATAAAAATAAAAAACATGAGTTTTTTTCTGCAGGAAAGGGTTTCTGTTTTTCAGGAAGCTCTCATTAAGTTACTCCAATACTCCACCTATAGAATCACAGAAGTAGAAGGCACCACAAGGATCATCTAGTCTAACCCCCTGGCAAGATGTAGGATTTGTTGTGTCGAAACCATTCAAGACAGATGGCTATCCAGCCTCCTTTTGAAAATCTGTAATTCTGGTTCTGTGCTCAGTTTTTTGCTCCTTCCTCAACTGTTGTGCAGCATTGCTGTCTACTTGTAAATAGTGGCATATTTTTACTCACTGGTGACTGTTCTTTGGTGCCAGATAAGGAGTTCAAGTGATCCATTCATGCATATACATCTGTCTGTATAATTTCTTACTGCTAGTGCCTAAGATAGTACCTCCTGGCATCATGTATTTAGCTGGGGATGAGGGGAAGAGAGAGAGAGTTAGATTGTGGTCAGTGGCACATGATGTACACTTTTTTTTAACTAGTCTCCTTCTGTTTGCCTCATCCCAGGAGCACATTCAGTTTCTTGCTTGTATGGAGACTTTATGGAGAAGATGGTTGAGAAATTTAAAAAGGCTTCCAATAATTGTCTCTTTATGGGGCGGAAAATTCTGGCCTGGCCTGGAGAAGTGCATCAGACAATGTGGATTCATTAGTTGTTTCAATTTCTTGTTCCAGAAGTCTCTAAACCACACGGTAAGAAGTGGGGTGAGAGAGAGATTTAAGGAAAAAGCATAAAGCAGATCTAAGGTTTGGGTGAAATTAAATTGAATAATTTTGCTGAGATCTTTTAGAAAGACACAAAAAATCCTAAGGAAAAGGTAAAGTTATGCAAATAAATCCATTATAGAGTGAAATATGTCATGTTAATTATAAATCACTGCTTACACCTGGTACAACTATATAATTTGCTATCTATCTATAATGTATCTTAGATGTTCATTATCATATCTAGGTGCTAAAGAAGTATGCAATAATATCAGTTCTTACACCAAGAAGGCAGGATGATGGACACACCAAGGTAATATGTTCTTGAATGTAATGTAAATGGGGAAATACAGGCTCCATTGATCAAATACCATGAGAACAAGAGCCTAGGATTGGCTGCAGATGGCAATTTGAGGCCCAAATTCTGGATTCACATCCCAAAGTAGGAAGAAGTGTTATAATTTCTCACAACCATGTTTATTGGTTATGCATAAGGTCTGCTCATCCTGTTGTTAGTTGGCCCTGAACCACAAGTGGGGGAAACAGAAGATTCGCATCTCCTCCTTAGCCAGGTGTTATGGTGCTGCTCACAGAGTATCTGGGCCAAGTCGAGGATGGCCTTTGTGTACTAGTCAGCTGTTAAAGTGCGGTCAGGAAATGAGCAGTGGGGTCAGGAATGGGCTGGATGAGAATGACAGGAAGTCAGAGTCAGGCATCTAGTTGCAGGTGGTAAGCAAATAGCAGAGTTGGGACTGAGCTGGGTTAGAATATCAGGAAGTCATGGTCAACTAACAAGTTTTAGACTGCAATCGGATAACAAAATCAAGAACAAACCAGCATCACAAGTTGGAGTCTAGAAGCAAGCAGGCAGTAAACATTATTGCTCAGAAAGCTCCTGATGATGGCTTCCTAGTTTAAATAGTAGCATCAGCCAATCAGTAAGCTGTGAGGGGCTGCCATTTAGGCCCTGGTGGGCAGTACTTCCTGCTAAGCCTATTTCACAGGGTCCTCCAGCAGAAACCTAAGAAAAGCTGTTAGTGGTGATTTCAGTGTCAGTGGCCCAGAACTCATTTAATTCCAGGTTCTAGTTCTGTAGTTTATTACATCACGGCAGAGAATACAGGACAACAAATAGGTCTCTGTGGGTCTTCTCCTTCCCCCTACCAGCTCATGGAGATTATTGTAATTCCTACTCAGAACATTCTCCTCTGGCATTACCCCTGTTGCAATACATTTCTAAGTTTTTATGCCAATATTTCTACTGATAAGAGAGCATTAGCACTATTAAATCATGTACCTCAGAAGAAATGCTTGAACTTTCTTCTTGGTTTCCTTTTTCTTCCACATTGGTTTCACTGCTGCTGGAGGTGCATTTAAATCTGGAAACTTGCTGCAACAGTCAAAGATTTCTGACTTAAACACAGATGGAGCTATGAGAGGGAGATCACAAATAAACAACACAACAGCAGCTCCTCAGGATTTTCCTTCAACAGTATGAAAAAGGGTTAAGTGTCTAACTACAGAAGTTGCTGCTATCACAGTGTGAGGAATACACAACTGACCAAGCATCTTCACATTAAATTAACTTGTGCCATTTATTGATTCCAATGAATGGCAATGAATTTAGTCACATCATTTGATCTGGAGTTCAATCCATATTTTGTACAAGTTAGTGACATAAAGACTGAAGCCATTTTCAGATAGAATAATCAAGGAAGGATCCACGTGAAATGACTGACCCAGTGGATACTTCTTTAGGCAAAGAGGTGGGATTTGATTGATTTACTGTCTAATGAAAGCCTACTGTAAAACTGAAACTATCTAACCATCTCTATAGTTTAGAAATTTTTGATGTGCAAGGATTGTAGTTAATTTGTCAATGATATCTTGCTTTTGTTGGAAAACTGATGTTGCAAAGATATTAAGATTCTGTACTAGCATTTTGGCTGATCAGTCTGTGAGATTTTAAAAAGTGTTGTCAAAGTAATTAAAACAGTGATCTATTATTATGTATTCATATTTAAGGTGCTCATGATTGTACACTCCAGGTACATGAATATTAAACAAAATATAGATTCCTTCCAAAGCAAGAAGAGCTAGTTTTCTTAAAAATCACTTTGGAAGAGTCAAGTCCTTCACTGTACCCGAAAAATGGCATAACTCAAGCTCAGCCTGACTTCAGGCAGACCATAAAAGAAAAGCGAAAGCAGTGGATTTCTGAGAAATAAAACATAACGCTTAATTAACCTGACATACTTATCTTTCATTTACACAAAACCCAGATCCTCTTGGTTTCACCATTAATATCCCATTTACAGGTGAGGTAGAACGGACTGTCACAGTCAAACAGAAAAAGATTTGTGTTTTTCATTTTCCTCAATATGTTGCCTCTCTATTATACAAAAAGCATGGTTTTCATTGCAGAAGATGACAGTAAATCTCGTCAATGTAATCAAATTAAATGGAACTTCTATGTATAGTCCTAGAAAAATTATATCAGATATCCGATGTATTCACTGATTAAATAAATAACTAAATGTTTTATTACAAATGTCTCTATTACTGCCTTAATACAATATTAACTGTAGAGGAATTTTCTGTTATAATGAGAGGATAAGTCTCCCTCTACCCTTAACATAGAGAATTTTAGGAAATGATCATATAAACAAAGAGGGAAAGAGGAACACAGTAATGCAGAGAGAGCCTAATCTTGTTTAGTGAGGACAAGGATTACGCCTAAAGTAGTAAAAATACAGGCACTTATAAGAGACCTAATGATTATCATATAGGCTTCATATAGTACTTTAGTTTTATACTTTAGCCTACTATTTTAAATGAACACAATCAGAAATGCGCACACTCATTTATACACACACACATACAGAAAACATGTATATTTCCATTACAGTTTCTGGCTTTTAGGGTCCACAAAAGGTGCTAAACTCATTCCCTCTCTCTTTCTTTCCTAAAGTGAGCTACAGCACAGACAGTGACATATACCTTGTAACCCTTCAGAGAATGCATATATATATATATAGGATCTCATGTTCTCCCCTAGGGCTGAATGTGAGGGGAGAACCTGCACTCACCGTAGGGAGAGTTTCATCCATGTAGATTATTCCACCTTTTATCCAACACACTAGAAGCCCCTTCAGGGGGTTCCATTTCCATGGCTTTGAAAGATGGAAGTCAGTGGAGCTCCCTTTATGGCTGTAGCAAACAGTGATATTTCGTCTCTGTGCTGTGGAACCTTCCCCACTATAGGCGTGCATGTGTAGAGAGGGGAGGAAGATTTCCAAGATCAACAGTGGTCAGAGGAGCTCTTGGAAACACAGTTCCTGTAGCAGCAGCCCTCCTGTTTTGGGACCTGTTCTGGGATGGTTGAAAAGCAAAACAGTGAAAAAGAGAATCTGAATGCAGCTCTTAGGGAATCTATTAGAGAAAGAGTAAAAGGTAGTGGAAAGAGGAGTGGTGATGAGATGGATTACTATGGAGTGCTCTGCTGATAAGGAAGAGTACAAGACGTGGTAGGGTAATCATGAAAAGCAGGATAAGGGTGAGGTAAATTCCACAAAACTGAACAAGGAATAGGTGGCACTTGCTGATCATCTTCTATTGGCCCCCTACAAATGTTGTACATGCAAGATGGGATGTGGAAGGGAGCAGGGGACCATAGAAAGTTAATGGCCAGGTTCTGTCCTGTGATATATAGCACAGTTCCTCCTAGTGCACCTGCACAACTCAGAGCAGAATTTGGCCCAAAAGGGATTGCCCGATAAAGGAATAAGTTAGAGATCACCTAGAAATAGAAGAATTTGTCCACTGGTGTTAATGGGGAGGACATTTAAGATTATAGGTATCTCCCAACACTGACCTCTCCCTTCAGTTGGTAAGGTATTTTAAGCTCCCCTGCAAACAACAGGTTGCTTGGGTATTCTAAGAGAACCTGCACATAATGAGGTGTACGTATTGTTTAGGGTAACTGCTAGTGCTATGACTTTGTTTTCTTTTTCCTTGTTTTTCTTGTTCTCTAAGATCTTTGTTTATGTTACAGTAGCATTTTCATTGCTAAAATTCTGGAAGCTTTATACCACAGGCATAGAACAAATAGCTGTTTTCAATCAAAATTATTTTTATTTTAAAATAAGGAAAAAAACCAAGAAAGAACAGAAGCAAAGTATCCACGAGAGAGCATAGGGTGTATGTGTGTGAGTCTCTTGGGCCAGTTGCTCTTCGAGTGGGTTTTGATTGAAAGGTTCAACACAAAGAGCCTGGTGTTCCATTGCTCAACACCTTCTATAGCCATTGGCTTTGGTAGCCTTTTATTCTTGATACACTATGAATATGCACTGTATAAGGACAATGGATAATTGAAACCACAGTGTTTTAATATATGTTAGGGTTGAGCCATTAGGTGACAAACCAATTTTCAGCAGTGCCTGGAAGAAGCAGCAGAGGAGCAGTTTGGCTGGAGATATTTGAACCCAAAGATAGGTATGTAAGTTTTGCAGCAGTCCTGAAGTGAGGCTATATATGTTTATGCTTGGTGCTACGTCTCTTGTTACTCCTTCTTTGTGGAAGTTATAAAAGGGACTATGTTGGTACTGTAAATACAAATAAACTGGCAAAGACTATCTCGTGTCCGTGTCCACTCATTTGTCTCAGTGAGGAATGAATCTCCTGGAATCTAAACTCCTTTGCGAATGTTGTAAGTAAGCATATATTACTATGTGATAGGAGAAGGCATATTTTAAAGGAGAAGCCACCCTTCTGCATAATCATAAAGCAGATAAAACTTATACAGTTAGCAGGATATTATGTACTTTCAGGGAAAAAGGATAGCAATGCTAACCAAGCTCACTATATTACATTTATCTAACAAGAGTAAAAGGCAGACCAGATCAAAGCTAAGCCTAAGGACGTCATCACAGAAGAAATGACAGAGGCATCCTCTCATCAATCTATGGTGACAGGTGACTTTCCTGCACTGTGTGTTCCACATAATCTAAGAACATGCCAAGGTCCCAAACCATATTTTCTTTAGGAAGAAGCAAGACGGTGTCACAGAAGAAAATTTGGATGCAGCAACAGAATTTACAGCACCCTTAATTAGGAGATTTTATGTGGCTTTCTGGTATTTTGAATCTTCTTCTGCACTTGTCAAATAGCAGAGGGACCCTAGAAGATGTTTAAACTTCACAGAACTACTGTGGTAAAGTGCATTAGTGCTGATTACAGGACATAGTAGTGGCACTGTATGTCATTTGCCATACACCATGCATCTTTGCTTTAGCTGCCTGTTGCAGTTATTGTTACCATCTTGTCCAGTTATGATCATTCCGGGCCCGGCTGTTTTTGAAGTTATTGAAGAACTACTCACTTCAAGGGAAAAAAAGAAACTTTGAGCATTGTAATGGCAGACAGTATGAAATCCAAAGGTTAAGTTAATGTTTGTGGAGAAGACTGTAAATTAATTTCCAATATGATGTCAGATGGTTTGGTAAAATAGAAAGTATACAGAATAAGTTGAGTTAAATGTTTATTATGTGTTAAATGTTACAGTTTTTAATTCTCACTGTTAAACCACAGTTAATAGAAGTTGGAAACTGGTTTGAGCTCTGTTAAACTGGGTTCACCCACAGTACTGATAGTGTTACAAATGACATGGCACTTTTTGTTTGCAAATGAATCATATTTGATTACTGGTGTTTCACACCGTGGCATTAGGAGGAGCCCTTTAGATGTCACTACGACTTTTAGAATGAATTTATTTTCACCTTTTGTGGCTAGAATGAATCCAGTTTACCGTGAAGCTACCCTAACTACAGTCACTTACTTAGCACTAAGCATTGCTGCAAATAGAATATGTATTAATCTACAGTCTCTCAAGATGCCTGCGGTGACTATTCACAAAGGGCTGGATTAAAGTTGACCTGGCAGCCTTAAAACAGCATTTGCTGGCTTTCTTTTATTAGTCAGTCCCTTACCAGCATTTTGAGGGTTTTATTTTCTGTTTAATTTATCTGTGAGTGGATGTGGTATTGAATTATTAACGAGTTGTTGCTCTTTTTGAGCAGCTAGTTCCAGTTCACTCTAGGTTAATGTTACCCCAAGAGTAATAATGAAAAGTAATTATTAGGTTGTTAATTTAACGATGTCTTCATTTTTCATGTGATCTGGTACAATTTCCAGAACAAAGCCAGAGATGTGACACTTAATTTTAAGATTAAAAAATGCTGTCATGAATTTCAGTGCAGGAAGTATAAATGCCAGAGGCAGCATAACATCTTAGTTTTTATCTTTTCTTTTTTCTTTTTTTTTTTTTGACAAAAGAGATTTCCATTTCAGTATGGGCTACATGATGAAACACATACAGTTTGCTTTTCGATAACACAGCCATACCTACAATTATGATGAATTGCTGTTGAGGCATAATGGTTATTTGCAATGAGGGTGGGAGGTCGGGGGGTGGGGGAGAAAGGATCTGCAGATGAAATGGTACAGGGTTCCATGCTGTGACTTATGCATTAATCATGAAGCATCATGCTTATGCAAATGTGTAGGAGCCCAATTAGGCATACAGCACAGAGCACTGGGAATAATGTTATGGGCTATTGGGCTTTTGAAATACACTCCTTGGCCAAATTTTCAAAAGCAAAGCAGATCTGAGATGCCTTTTACTTTTCAAAACAGGTGTACAATTGTCTTCTTAGTGCTTATTTCATCCCTTCAGCCTTAAAATAAAGCTTTATCCCAATTGGCATGATTTTCCCTAGTCACTGAAGAGTAGCAGTGGAAATTCTGAATCACTGACAAGAAAATAAAATGTTCATTCAGAACATAGACGTGCTGAGAATATTGAGAATCCTTCAATATTTGGATATTTTCACTATGCATTTTGAATGTCTCACTCTTTGAATACATTCAGGATTCATCTGGCATTTTAGCCATTCTCTTTACAGTATGTGATTAATCAAAATAATCTGATTTACACTCTGAAAATCCAGTGAACAAAATGCAAATATGCCAAATATTAAACACAACACTTTTGAACATAAGCTTTCATTACATAGACTAATTCATGTTCTTGACCAGAAACTACTCTTTCTAACAAACCTGCCAGTGTGGGTTCCTTTCTTTCATAAAACACTTATTAGGATTTCTTCACATTTATTAGTGGAATTTCATTCAAAGTATAACCATTTATTTACCTTTTGAAACTGATCTATAACAATACCATTTAAAATGGTTGTTGTGGAAGCAATCATGGTTGCTAATGGGTTGGCAGCTGAACTGTTGACACACAAGCAAAGTTCTGTTGTGATTAGGGAGTACTATAACAATAGTTGTTTCTGGGCTGACAATCCTTGTCTGAGTGTTTGTTTTCTTTTGACTTCCATCATGTGGTATTTGAATTCCTCATGTGTTCAGGGACTTGCCTATGGATAAAATAGTTTCTGTACATAAGAATGAAATAAATGCTGTTTTGTGTGTAAGATGGGAAGATCTTTGGCATTCAAAGGAAATACCTGAAAAACTCCCCCGGGAACAGAAAAAATACACTGTGTTGTTTTAAAAAAGGTGCTTAGATATTTTGCCAAATTCTCCCAGCTTATGGTGCCTGATTTTCTTCGTTCCTCCTTGCATGTTATCACAATTGCAGGGTAATTGCACTTCTATCCCTATCTGAGGTCCACTTCAAGAGTGCCCAATCAGGTCGCCAGCTGTCACCCGCCTTTGGGCAGGGATCTGGGCCTATTCCCTTCCGACTGGGGATTTTACATCTGATCAGCTCCCTGCCTTACAATAACATCTTGTCTAACAGCCAGAACCTGTGTCTTTCTTTCTCTAGGAGGCCCATGAACAGTGTAGTGCCAGCCGTTATAAGTTACTGTACAGCTCTTCATAAAAAAGCACCTTTATTCTTAAGGTAAAAACGTTACAACCCCTCCCCCCATAAAAACAATAACCAGATTTAAACACATGCTGAGTCATTTTGCACCCCATGTTTTTATACAAAAAGCCCTTTCTGTCTTTTGGAACCAGTATATGTAAGACTCCTCAGGGCGGTGGTACCTCTTTGGCAGCGTCCACAGTCGAGTGATTCATGGTAATCACACTTCCCATTGTTTTTGTTCCCCACTTCCCAGAGTTGCATGAAATTCCCTGCCCCACAGCTATCCATAAACCATTCACAAACATAATGCAATCTGATCCCCTAGAATGACATTGCATACAGTTGCAATATGTGCAACACATATCTATGCATCCTAATGGCAGATCCAGCAGAACTTGTGCTCTGGGACCGATACAGGAGGATGGTAGAAAGGACTTAATAATAAATAAATAAATAAATAAATAAATCTCACTTTACAAAATGGCATAGCTTCAAATTCAGATACTTTCTCTCAAGTGTAATTCACTGACAGTGGCCTGAGCGGGAGGCAGACGCCAGTAGGGTAAGCAAAGATGAAGCCAGCTCTATAGTCAGCCAGCAGGAAAAGTCTCTTACCAGACTGAGCCCAGAGTGCTGAATCCCGCAAAACTGACTTTGTATATGTCTTCTACTGCTTTGATTCAGCCTAATTAATTAATTCCCTTAAGTGTATTTCCCCTTTGCTGCCTACAGGACTAGCTAACAGTGCTAAAGGGAAACTCCCCCTGCTCTCAGTTCAGCTGTACTCCCCTTAAAACACCAGAGGCTGGACCCACTCTAGCTTTACAGGGCACAACTCTCTACACTGCCTAAAAAAGCTGGTATATAAAGGCGGGGTCAGGCCAGGCATGGGCGGTGAAGTGAAGTTTGGGCAGATGCAGAAGGAGACAGGGCATAGTGGCAGTCATTGCAAGGACACTTTTGAAGAAACTAATATTTCTCAATTAGGGAACTGCAGTAGGAACAATCCTCAACTCCTGTTGACTTCCCTAGGAGTTGATTGTGCAGAGCACCTCCCAGGCAGCACTACACACCTCACAGGATCAAGCCCATGGGCAGCAGTAAAATCCAGTGGGTTCACTCACTCTATTCCTTATCTAGCTTGCATTACTCACATACCACTATGATGGCTGCAATACAAATAACACAATACCCCCTCGTGTTAACTTTCTCCGTAGGTGGCCTTTTCAGTACAGATGCTCAGTCAATGGCTTATTAACTTTATGAACACAGAGGTTGCCCAGTGGTAGCTTGTGTCCTTCCAGAATGCCGAGTTCAGCAAAACTCAAATCTCTCTCTGAAAAGCAGGAAATACAGAGTTAAGGTACATGTCAAGGCAAACCTTGGAACTGGCAGTGGCCACTGGGAATTATCTGCATGCGCTACAGCTTCAGTCACTATGTTAAATGTAGTTCTACTAACTGGTTGCAGGTTTAATGGTAGCAGCTTGACAGAGCTGGGATTGAATGAGGAGATCTGGGTCTGAGCTTGCTCCTGCCAGGTGTGTGATGAAAGGAAGGCGGTCCACTCACACCTTGAATGATCAAATCTGCATGCTTTCAGCTCTGAGTTCTGAAGGTTGTGTCGGTAGTGGGACATGTGGGGCTTTTTGCCCCAGTAATTTTCAGCAGTAAGATGGAATATAAGAGCAGTCTGTGGGTTTAATGACAGGAGAGGGAGCGTTTGTTACTCGGAGAGACTGCACAGTCTTTGGAACTTACGGTTAGTTATTAGTTAACTTTTAAAAACTGATATCTTGTCTCTGCTAAAGAGAATGTGGCAGCATTAGCAAGGTGAGGGTTTGTACATTCTTGCCTGACTTAGTTAGTCTTAAGGGGGAAAGATGATGCTCTATGATGTGAGAGCCTTATAGAAGGCCAGCGAATGGATATTTATATGCTGATCTTTAACACAAGACCTGGAATACTGCTAGCTATAGAGATCCCCAGACTGTTTGTGGACAGGGCTCTGAAGTGTTTGAAAGAACTAAGATACTGACATTCTTCTGAAGAATCCATGTGACACATGCAACATACTATGGCCACGCTGACTAAGGGCTTGTGTTCATGTACAGTGCCCCAGCAGTGCAGCTGCACCTCTGTAGCACTTTAGTGAAGACATGCCTAGCCGGTGGGAGAGCTTCTCCTGTCAGTGTAGTTGATCCACCTCCCCGAGCGGCAGTAGGAGGGAAGCTCTCTGGTCAACACAATACTGTGTACACAGGAGTTTCGGTCAGAATAACTAAATCATTCAGAGGCGTGGCTGATCCCCTGATTCATGTAGTTATATTGATATAGTCTTAACCTGAGTGTGGACCTAGCCTGAGAGAGAAATCCTCTTTGAATGATCAGAGGAGAAAGTGTTTAGATGTGGAAGTGTAAATGTTATTTTGGAACCTTGCGTTTAAATATGTAACAGAAACAAAGTGGGGAAGTCTGTCTGAGGAACACCAGATTTATTGCCTTCCTAGCTTTTGTTTAAAAGCTCTTCATAGTATTCCAAGTTCTATTTACAATACTTTATACTACATTTAGTGTTTTCTATATACATTAAATGTTTGTTTTTTACTAACAAACTGTTTGACAATTCTCCCTCTCTCTCTCTCTCTCTCAAGTTGACTGGGAACTACTAACACTTATTTTTCAAGGTTCCATTTACAATAATCCTGAGGTTCAACCCCAGAAAAAGACAGAACTCTGGTCTGTGTTTCAGTAAGAGTTAAGTTGAGGTGCAGGAGGAAGTGGAGTGCAATAGAATTATATATAATATTGCCTGAGCATCCCCCAACCCCGTTACAAACAACAGAAAATCTATTTGTCTCTTTAGAGAGAGAGAGAGAGAGAGAGAGAGAGAGAGATGCTAGGAACTTTATGGAAACCCTATTGATTAGCAACAGATATCAAGTGACAGGAGCCCAAAAAACCTCTAATATAGATGCCCTGGTACTAAAAACTAGGAGTGACATCTTGTCTCCATTGATGTTAATGCAAAACTTCCATTGACTTCAACCTCATTACTTAAAAATTTACCAGATGCCCAGGGTAATTAAGATTTGCAGTTAGCTAACTTTAGTATTTACTGTTCAATCAATTTGTTACAGTAAGCATAAGGGAGTACAAGGGAATGCTGCAGATATTGGGGTAATCATATTTATTTATTTTAAGTAAAATTGCCAAGTTTTTCAAAATCACCATTCTAGATAGATCCGACAGAAAAAAAAATCTGAATGTTTTTCTTGTCTGAAATTGCTTCACTTGAAAAGGTGCAAAAAGGGGAAACAAATGTGTAAACATATGAGGACTGTATTGTCCATATACTGATAGTAGGTGGAATAGAAATCGCTCAGCCACATTTGTCTTTTTGTTTATTTCCTCTGTGTCCTGGGTACTGATCCCTTCAGAAAGGTTAGGCGAAACTGAAATGTAAGAGATGTCGAAATTGCTGCATCTCTTCCCCACACACATATGCACGTTCTCTTACATGCTGTATATTTAATTTTGAAAAAAAAAAATCAATAAGCAAAGAAAACATTTGAGAAAAGAAAATGTTCTAGTTGAATCACAGTGCTCTGTGCAATACATATGTCAAATATTTGAGGAAACAGATGGATATTTACAGAATGGTCTTTTAAAAAAAAGGGGTGGAGGGGGCTGGCCAGGTGGGTCATTCACTCTATAGGAAGAAATGAAGCCTAGAAAGATTAAAACACAAGCTATAACTTGCAAAAACTTTGTATAAACGTCCACTGACACCTCAACAAAAACTCTGAAAAATACTTTGTGTAGAGCCAGTGCCCCTCAGCTGATTCTTTTTTAAAAGAACTTTTATTTGTAGTCACATGTGACACAACTGCTTACGGTGGATATGACTACTGTTGCTATATGTGTGGGCAAAATTCTCGCTCATGATTGGTTGAAAACATCAAGTGATGTCACGAAGAATCTATTGGTTCTCTCATCACAGGTCAGTAATACAGAGTCCTGAACCCAATCCATTCTTACAGTAACATTTCAACTCCTTTCTCTCTATACATTACTTCACAAATGCTCCATTATCTTGCAACCGTTCATTTTCAAAAGAAATGCTTCTTTCCTGCTCAGCAGCTTCTGCTACTTTCCTAATACTCTTTCTTCAGGTCTGCCCAAGATCTCTCTTGTCACATCCCCTGCTTTTTTTCACCCTCCTTTACTGTGCCTGCCACACCCAGCTGTCTGTATGGACTCTGCTACCATGCCCTAAATGTTCCTTAGAGCACTTTGATCAACTGCAGTTTCAATTAGCACTTGTTTCTTTACCTCTCCAATACAGAATTGCCACACTCTAGGCCTGTGCCTATTGTTGATAGGAATTTATATCTGGAACAATATTATCCAATCAGATCGCACATAAAAGTATGTCCTGAATGACAGGGAAAAAATTTTTGTTCTTTTGGGGTTTTTAACTTTGTCTGTCCTTTAGAATATTACTTTCGAATTTAAAAATGAAACATGCTGGCAATTTATGCAGCTAGAGAAAATTCCAGCCTGGCGGGCAATGGCTCTGAGTGAATGTAGGAAACAAAACATACACTGTCTTCTTGCACTGATGAATAGGAAGATTCTGTTTTTGTGCTGATCACCCTATTAACTAAAACACACTAAAAACACAAAAAAACCCAAGAAAACAACCCCAATATGTGAGACAAACTATAAAGGCAGAACAAAGCTTGTGCCTGTGGAAATAGGAAATTTTGCTTTTGGGGGAAAGAGTTCAGCATGCTGATCCTACAGAAGCCACTCTGTAGGTTTCCAGCTCTGGGAAATAGGAAGGGCAGAAATGGTGTAAGGGAGGGCATGAGAACCACAGTCAGTCACTGTAAATGTAGCTTGGTCAGAGGAAGAGTTTTGGAAGCTGCAGTGCTTTCAGGGGCCAGTGGGAGCCAGGTGGCAGAAAAAAGGCAAGGGACACCCGCAGACGGTCTGCAGTTTAAATGGCATGGGGTCTCTGGCTTCTTCTGTGCAAGGTATGCCACATATTCCCCTTCTCATGGAAGAACAAGTAGGAAAATGCATGGACTGAGACTTACGGGAATGACTCTGGTCTACATTGCAGATATGGTCTCCAAGGTTAATTGAACAGAGAAATCAGAAATAACAAGGTAACAAAGCAAGCAATAACTACCATGTACTCTAGTTTAAAAACCTGAATATTAAGGCAAATTTTATGAAAAGCAAAGAACACAGAATACATACACTCTTCCACTTCACATGCATAATACTTAATTATCTTGTAATGTTAGGGTTGAGTAAATTTAATTTCTCTCACCTACATAATGAAAACAAACCACTTACTTTAGCTTAGTTTGTTACATAATATTCTGCTTTGGTTCTTGTCAATCTTTTGAATCAATCAACACTCAGCCTCGTAGATGAAAATGATCAGTATTCCTCTCTTAGCTGGTGTGGAAAATATTTTTTCTGCCTTTTGTTAGAACAGAACTGAATGAAGAACCTGGAGAGGTTTCCTTCCTCATGTGCTTGATTTAAAAACCTGGAACAAAACAAAATGAAAAGCACGGGGCATATGTCACTTGCTAGGACCATCTCTGAATATCTCACCAAATCAGTTCTCTGCTACTGAAATGGCCTTGGGCATTGGTGCACAGTGGTCCCTATTCTCTGCCTGTGGTACTCAATAGTTTAGTCTGAGGGCTGCACTATTATAAGCCTTATCCAGGCTGCGTTGTGTAGGAGGTGAGACTAGATGATCATAATGGTCCCTTCTGATCTTAAAGTCTGTGAGTCTATTGGACTCAATACAGGGGTAACTGGGTAGAATTAGTGGTCTGTGAAGTGCAGTAGATCAGACTAGAAGATTTGGTCTGTTCTGGTCTTAAACTGTACAGAAATGTTCCTCCTCCCATCCTGACTTACTGCTAAACAGCTTTATTCTAGAATATGTTCTCCTTTTGGAAATATCACCACTACAGCTGTTCAAAACATTTTCTTCAATTTTTTTCTCACAATAAATGGATTTTTTTGATGAAAAAAATAGTTTTCTTCACAATAGTTTTGTGTTTTCCTTGAAAAAAAACAAAAACATTTTTTCTAATTTTCCCATGGAAAATAAAATGCTTTTTTGTGCAGGTCAAGTCATTATACATGGTGGTCTTGATCTTACTAGCCTTGTACATGTGCACAGTCCTGTTGAATTTGGCTGGATCTGAAGAGGAAGTAAGTGTCCTCCCTACTTGTTCCCCCTCACATTTTTAGATATTTTTTTAAAAAATTTAAACTTGACAATCATATTTCATATTGGAGATGATTATTGGTACATGTAGATGTGTAAGAATATTATATGAGCCATTACAGAATTAATTTGTAAAGAGACATGAAAAACTGAAGGGGAAGTATTATTTGTCCATTTTACCATCAATCTAAGAGAGCTATTTACTATACCAGGATTCTGATTCCATTCCCTACAGTGCTGGCTTCCGTTACAAACACTGGCTCTTACCCTTATACTAAAACAGTGGAAAAACTAGGTTGTCGGAACTGTATGTTCTTCATTTTAGTGTGGCCTGTTGGTCATGGCCAGTTATTTTAAAGTTACTTACTAACTTACTGAAATAAGTTTAGTAGTCTTGTAGACTTCAGGAGCATACTTCAGGTATACACATTATTCAGTATGAAAACTATCCCCATCCCTAACCACTCCCCTGGAATTCCTCTCCCCGCTCCCCATCCCCTGACTGCCCTGACCCCTATCCATATCCCCACTCCCTGACAGAGCCCTGGGATTCCCACACCCCATCCAAACCCCACCCCTCATTCCCCATCCTTTGATCACCTCCCCAGAACCTCTGCCTCATCCAACCGCCCCCCTGATCCTTGTCCCCTGATTTCCCCACGGGACTATCTGCCCCTAATCCAACCCCCTGGCTCTGGTCCTGGGCCCTTTACCACACCGCCTAGAGCAGTGACTGGAGCCAGATGCTGCTGTGCAGACCTGCCCTGCAGAGTGCTGCCTGTGCAGTGGCGTGGCTGTGAAGGGACTAGGGTAACCAGATGTCCCGATTTTAGAAGGACAGTCCTGATTTTTGGGTCTTTTTCTTATATAGGCACCTATTATCCCCATCCTCTTCCCAATTTTTCACATTTGCTGTCTGGTCACCCTAGAAGGGACAGCGGGGGAGGGGCTGGGGGAACCTTCCTGGCGAGCTCAGGGGCTGGGCAGGACTGCCCTGCAGGCTGGATGTGGTCTGCGGGCTGTAGTTTGCCTACCCTGGTCTGATGCTTTGGTGCAGTTTGGGCTGTTTGGTTACTGATGGAGTTAAAACTAATGTCTTAAACATCTGGGATTTATTGCATTGTACTGTCAGTATATAAGTGCTGTGGTTAGTTAACCAGGTATATGAATCTCTGTACTCATTCCTCCTATGGTTCTGTCTATGCCAGTAGGTACCTGATAAGGTGTTTGGTATATATATATATGTGCTTTGTAGTTATTCTTGCGTAAATTCCTGCCTCCTCAAAAGTTGTCAGAGGGTTCTCCACCACTAGGTCAGGGAATGGAAATTTTAGATGACCTAGCAAAGAGACAAACTATGCTGCACAAATTAGTGTGGTTGAGCCAGTGATATTAGAGAGATCTGTCCCTTGACATCAGATTAGCAAACTTGTAGTGTTGAACCAGCAACCTCAATGAATAAGAAAAGCAAAGATATAGCACATTCTTCATTTACTCAGCATGATTTTACTCATCAGTCCCCTAAAAGGCAGCAGAAATGGTGACTCCTTTTTGGATTAAACCTTGAGACAATGAAAAAATTAATTTGCTAATGTCTACCAATTGTTTGCTAAGAATAAATTCCCATGCAGTCCATTTTGCAAATATGTTCAAACTGTTTGGGTAACAGTGAATAGAGCTGACTTTAATTTGTTTAAAAAGCCATGCACAATGTTTGCTCATGTATGACTAATTTCTAAAACACTGGCATACTTTTGAAACATATTTGTTCAACTTTTGCAAAACTCTGCATGAGCGACTCTTGCAGAATTATGTTACTAAAACTGCTCTTCTACCTTTCATGGAATTGCTGTTCCTATCTCAAGTCTCTCAGGGTGTGAATGTATAATTGCCAACCCAGTTGTCATCAGTGGTGGAATTTAAACAGATCTGTCAAGAGGGAAATTCATTCCTTGCAAGGTGAAAAGGGGAAGCCAGGGCTGGCTATCAAGTAGATGCTTTGTTGGCTCTTCAGTTTTATTGAGTTAATAATGGTCTATTCATTGTTCAGTTGATTTGCTTTTGTGTCTAGTTATATATCGCTGAAAGTGTACAGTTTAATCTGTAAATACTAGTTCCCATGGGAAGTGATTTTGGTGATTCAGTAGGTGGCACTCATCTCGCCCTGAGTTTATGCTGAATCAATGTTATATTATAGTGCTAGTGGCCCACACCACTGTTGAAGGTGCCAAATGAAAGGCAAAATGTAAAACTGAGCTTCTAACCATTTTTGTTGACTTAGGCAATTGCTACTCCCAAGCATTCAAAAATCATTAGTTGGACCCCCCAAAATCATGAGATTGGCTTTAGAATCACGGGATTTTTAAGAAGATAATACATATGAGGTGTATTTGCACCTTTAGCTTCACATTTTCTAGCTTTACTCAGGAACCTTATGGGCCAGAAACTTTTTTTTAATGATGTCTAGGATTTTTACATAATCACACGACTTCTCCAGGAGCCAGGGCATTAACAAAAACACTAAAAACTGCAAACATTACAGGAAGATCACAAGATTTGGCAGCATTGTCATTGAAAGATCTCATGATGCTTTTGGCTTCATAGACTTTAATACTAAAAGGGACCATTTAGATCATCTAGTCTGATCTCCTGTATAGCAGTCCATTTTAAATTTCACCCAGTAATCTCTGGTTTAAGCCCAAAAACTTGTGTCTGGCTAAAGCATATCTTCCAAAAAGGCATCCATTCTTTATCTGAACATATCAAGAGATGGAGAATGCACAACTTTCCTAGCTAGGATGTTCCAATGATTAATCATCCTGATGGTTAAAAATGTGTTCCTTATTTCTAATTTGAACTTGTCTGGCTTTGGTTTCCAGCCAGACAATTTTAGGTTCTTGCTATGCCTTTCTCTGTTAAAGAGCCTTTTTATTCCCTGTATTTCTCCCTTGAAGATACTTATACACACTAAATAAGTCACCTCTCGGTCTTTTTTTTTAAAAAGCTAAACAGATTGAGCTCTTGAAGCCTCTCACTGTAAGGCATTTTCTTCAGCCCTCAAATCTTTTCTGCCCCCTCTCCAATTTTTCAACATCCTTTTTTAAAATACGGATACCAGACCTATGAGTAGTATTCTAGTATCAGTCTCACCAGTGCTGTATACAGAGGTAAAGGCACTTCCATACTCCTACTCACTGTTCCTTTCTTTATACAGCCAATGATCATCTAAGCCCATTTTGCCACAGCATCACACTGGGAGTTCATGTTGACCACTGTGACCTCTAAATTCTTTTCAGTGCCAAAGCTTTCCAGGCTACCATTCCTCTTTTGGTAGATATGGCTGCATTCCTTGTTTCCATTTGGCTGGATTAAAACACATTTTGTTTAAATGAGCCTGTGTGAGGGTGCGATTCACCACTCTGGCGCCTCCTGCCAGCTGTCATGGGAAATATCTCTACTCGGCAGGGCACCCTCCTCTGGTATGGCTCACCATCATCCCTTTTGCTCCAGGATATGCATCACTACCAGGACTGCGGCATCCTCTTCAGTGACACTGCCCTCCAGTTGTGCCACAATCTGTGTTTCCCCCCACTCCCTTAGTGGCAACTGCAGTCCATTGTCCCAGGGGCGCTTCTCATGTGGCTCCAGCATCTCTTCTGCCCTAGCAGCCATACAGGAGCGCTGTCCCAGGTAAAGACCCTGCAGTCCTTCTTATATAAGCCTGCCAGGCCATGATTGGCTGCTCCTTTCCAGTTGACTGTCTCTGGTGCAGCCTCTATAAAGCTGATTTTAACTCCTTTTCTGCAGTGAGGAGCAGTCACCCTCTCACACGGCCTGAAAGACCACCCTGTCCCCATCACTATTTACCATTCTGCCAGTCTTTGTGTCTTGTGCAAAATTTAACCTCAGGGATTTTATATTTACTTCCAGATCAATGATGAAAATGTTGACTATCATTGGCCTAGTACTGATCTTGGCAGAGCCCCACTAGATACACCTCCCATTTGATGATTATTTCCCATTGATAACTACCTTTTGAGATCTGTCACTTAGCCAGTTTTTAATCCATTTAAAATTTGCTTTATTGATATTGTGTATTGCTAATTTTTAATCAAAATATTGTGCGGTACTAAGTTTTACCAAAGTCTAAATACATTGCAGCTATGTAGTTAACTTTTTCAACCAAACTTGTAATTTTATAAATGACTGAAATCAGGTTTGCTTGACAAGATGTATTTTCCATAAACGCACACTGATTGACATTCATTTTATTCCTATCCTTGAATTCTTTATTGATTGTATCAGGTTTTCCATTATTTTTCCTGGGACTGATGTCAATATACACAGCCTGTTGATACCTCAGTCATCTCTTGTCCCTTTTTTGAATATTGGCAGAACACTAGGACTTTTCTAGTCTTCTGGAATTTCCCCATTATTTGAAGATTTATTAAAAAATAATATTAGTGGTCCAGAAATCTTCTCAGCCAACTCTTTTGTACAAGTTATCCAGGCCTGCTGATTGAAAAAAAAATTCTATTCAATAAGCTATTTTTGAGCACTTCACGTCTGAAACATGTTGCGTTGCTGTGCCTTGTTAAACAGTTGTTGCCTTCCCCACATATGAAAAGTGGCCCTTTTGACATGTTAATGTGTTTAGTTTGTATATTGTTTTAGTTTTTAAAACAGTCTAGGAGGTTTCAGTATAAAGGGAAGTATATGCATTTTAACCTTGCTCAAATCTGGATGCACAGAAAGGCTGCTTATCAATTTAGAGAGAAGGTGGATGAGATAATAACTTTTCTTGGGCCAGCTTCTGTTGGTGAGAGAGACAAGCTTTCAAGCTAGAAAGATATTGCCTTACCCATCTTGTCTATCTAATATCCTGGGATAACACAGCTACTACAACACTGCATCTATCAGTCTAAACATTTATACTGTCATATTATATGGAGCCACATTTTTTCTTAAAAGTAAAAAACCAAGCATATATTAGGGAGAACAGCAAAAGGCTATAAGCAAACAAGCTGGCTTCCATCTTTTTGACTAGAGACAACATTGTTTTTGTGTAACAGACACATGTAGGGTAGAATTATGCGCTGTGCCTCTAAGAGGTGAAATACGCAACTTGTGGCCGAGGAGGAACGGGGAAGGTGGCTTTAAGCCACCTGTGCAGCTCTCTGAATCCTGGGCTGCTCCCAAGGCTGGCGAGATGCCTGATATAACTTAAATGAGTTTATGGGCTTCTCTAGGTTACAACAACCTCTTTAGTCCTGCCTTGCGAGTTGCAGCACTGCCTGGAATCTCAACAGCACTGCATGCCACAGCCTTACCTATGCCACGCTCCTTCCACTCTGAGTTTGTGGAAAGATCTTTGAGGACAGACATGTTGTTATCTTTTTCAGTGCCTATGCCAGGGAAACCCTTACTGAGCCAGAACCGTTTTTATGCTGCTCCATACTTTTTCCTGGCATCAAGGAGCCAGAGAGAGGTTATACCCCAATAGATGTAGAAAGGCAGATGGATTCAGAAGCAGCAGACACCTGCAGTAGTCATTTACCCTGTAGCCCCATAACTGCGACAGCCAGTCGTTGCACTGGAGAAACAGTTACCTGATGACCTTGATGCCAGAGAGATCCAAGGAAAAGGAGGAGAGTGGTGAGACAGCTGAGGGTGCTAGCAATGAAGTCTGTGGAGTGTTAGTGATGGAGTTTAAGGATTGAATCCATCTGCCTCTGAAGAGGACTTAGGTAATGGTGCTGTCCTGTCTGAGTGTCCCTTCAGGAGAAGAAAGAGAGATACAGTATCAGGAAAGAATCTGCCTTTGCTGTTCCAGAGAACCTTCTCTGATTGCCTCCTCAGTGCAGTCACTGACCCCCAGATCCATCAGTGCCCTGACTCCTGTGTGTTACTTGGTAATAGAGATAGTTGCAGTGGGCGAACTGCCAGTGACCAGAGGATACAAATTACAGAAGCATCCTTAGTCTAACTGAAAGCTTGTGCACAAGACAGATCTCTCCTAACATGAACTGACAGTGCTGTTTCTCAGAGGTGACTATCCATTTCAGTCTAGGTTCCCACAGCTTTAACATCCAGCTGGTCCCAGGCTGCAGAGATCCTATTCAATGTATCTTTTACTGCATCCCCATTTCCATTTGTGAATGTTCCAGCTGCTGTTGGTACTGATATTGTTGTTTATATTGCTCATTCACAGATTCAACCTCTTGTTTCAGTCCACAAAGGACTCAGTATTAATAGATTCCAAGGCCAGAAGGGACCACTATGATCATGTAGTCTGACCTTCTGTATAACACAGGCCATACAACTCCCCCAAAGTAATTCCTGTTATCACTTGTTCAAATTAGATATGGCTCTTTATTTATTTATTTCATTTTATTTTCATAGATCTTTTGGGTGAGTGCCTCTGAACGGGAACTCAAGCCTTTTTATTCGGAGCCAGATTTTGCTATTCTTATTCATGTTGATTCTTATCACATTGTCCCATTGCTTTCTCCTATTGTTGGAGTAAGATATTACTCAACGTAAACAAGGTTATCAAACCTGGACCTTAGTTAGAAAGTACCGTAATGAAAGGAATATTGTGTCTCTTGAACCTGGACTTACTTAGTGTCAGAAAGAATTACAAGGGGTCATACTATACCACATTTGCAAAGTGTCAGTTTGCCATCAATTCTGTAATTATTTCTAGAACTGTTCAATAAAATCTCAAAGTAGCAGTAAACAGGAATTTACTGCATTTGCAAAAATTCAGAAAACAATTTGCATTATCCACCCATTTTCCTCTTTGAAGACCGTGGCTCCTTTATTCTTCTTTGTTTATTGTAATACAGTAGTGGGGGTTAGCATGGAATGAGTTAAATACCACTGCATTCAGTTTAAGTCTAGGTTTTGTGCTAGAACCAGTCTTTTCTCCATATGTTTGCATAGGTGTTTTGCATTTTGAGTGAATATTTTTCTTAGACGGAGCATTACAAAATATTCTCGTGACCTTTCAAATGTGTAGTTGGCAAAGTCCCAGAAGAGACACTGCAGTGGCCATTGCACTGCTACAAATCTGCTTTGCATTTATAATGCTATCGGTGCACATGATGCCTTTGAACTGCTGTCAAATTTACCTCATGGGTTTCTGGAATACCTGCTAAAACAGAAATCATTTGCAGTCATATAACAGTAACTTAAATGTTTTTCTCACTGTGCTAAGTGTGTTATTCTTAAAACATTGCTTTAGACCTTTAAGGTTGAACATTGATCTGACCCATGCCCGGTGAAAACTGAATCATGGATAAAAACTACCTCTGATAGGAGAGAATGGCTTAAATCTACAAAAAAGAAAAAAAAAGTTGGTGAACTATCCATTGGAGAATAAAAAATACTACTTGTTAGCATTGCTATACATTTGTATGGATTTGCATACTATTTTTTGCACCTTGTGGGATGTTGGTTTGATAGCAACAAGAGAATTTGAGGGTACCTCCTTGGTAGGCAACCCAGATCATATTTGCTGCTAAGCACCATTAATCTCTGATTATACATGACCTTTGTTTCAGTACAGAATGTCACCCTTTCCATGCAGATAAGCGTCTGGTGGACAAAACAGCACATCTTCAGAGGGAAAATTGCTTTGTCTGCCCAAATTGGAATTATTTCAGTAGATTCTTTGGAGAATAAAAATGAAAGGATGTAGGAGGATTCTGTAAAGGCATTCTTTTCTAATGTTCTTTTAAGAACAAAGGGCTAAATTTAGCTTTTGTGTAAGCAGGTGCAATTCCAATTTAATCCACTTACACCATGGCTGAATTTGGTCCAATAGGTTTATTAACATTTTTATAAACAACAATGCCCAAATAAACATAAATTAGGCTGATGTAGAGTAAGGATAGACTGATGGGAATATAAATTTAAATGCATAGTCATTATGTAGGTATGAATAATATAGACTTTACAAATACATTACAAAGATAATTAAATGTATCAGACCCATATACCTCTAACATTGATTCTAAATTAAAATAAATTAAGAATATTAAATAAAAGAGTAAAATAAAATTAAATGATAGCAACAACAAAGAAAATGGCTACTTATGGTCAAAGGAGACCCAACCATCAAAGCACAAAAAAGCCATCCTTACATAAAAGTCAGTTAAGAAAAGATTAATTCAAAAGATGTCCAGAGGCTCCCAAGTGTGAGGGAAAGTATTTACATGTTACACTTTTTGCCACTTTTTCTCCAGTCTGTGTTATGTTCAGAACATGGCACTAATTAAGGCTATGCAAAGTGGAGGACACTTAAACAATCCCATGCAGGATAGGTATTAACATTTCCAGAAAGCAACATGTGTTTGTGAAAAGCCATGACCATGACAGAAATTAACTGGGCTGCATTGATGAGTGAGTATTTGGTCTACAAACTGGACTTATAGACTCATAGACTTAAGGTCAGAAGGGACCATTATCATCTAGTCTGACCTCCTGCACAACGCAGGCCATAGAATCTCACCCACCCACTCCTATAATAACTCCCTAACTTATGTCTGAGCTATTGAAGTCCTCAAATCATGGTTTAAAGACTCCAAGGTGAAGAGAATCCCCCAGCAAGAGACCCAAACCCTATGCTGCAGAGGAAGGCGAAAACCACCCAGGGCCTCTGTCAATCTGTCCTGGGGGAAAATTCCTTCTCAACCCCAAATATGTCAATCAGCTAAACCCTGAGCACGTGAGCAAGATTCACCAGCCAGACAGGAAAGAATTCTCTGTAGTAATTCAGATCCCACCCCTTCTAACGTCCCATCACAGCACAGGCCATTGGGATGCTTGACGGTGTGGGATTTGAATTACTACAGAGTAAGCAAAGATCAATTAATTGCCAAAATTAGGCTATCCTATAATACTGTTTCCTCCATAAACATATCAAGCTTAATCTTGAAGCCAGATAGGTCTTTTGCCCCTATTGAACATTTGGATCTAGATTTCAAACTCCACAAAGTTTAGGGATGTTTGAGTTCAGGATTTTTGTTTGTCTCATATAAATAAAAAATGTGAGTTGGAGCCTCAGTGAGTATAAACTGATGTAGCTTCATATAATGGCTCTGTTCCTATCCTCTTTTGAGACTTATGGTAGTAAATTATTGCATGAATAACACTCAAAAAGCATGCTGTCTAAACGAGATAGACCCCAACATGAAGGAATTACTTGGATGGGAGTATTTTACATTTCCTATTGCCCTTCACTGTGGGGTTGTTCTATACGGTAGCATGCTGTACTACTTCTTCCTTTATGTGGAATGGGTAGGGCTGCTCTGCACCCTCTGTGATGCTGTATGATAGAAATATGATCTTGTATATCATTAATATTCCCACTGTGACACAATTGCAACAAATCTGGTGCAAAGTATGTCATATAAGGTGTCAATTAAAGATATGATTTGGTAAATTATATCCTATTTAAATCTTGCATCATCACTGTATCTGAAGTTATGAATATTGGCTATATACATGTATCACGAATATGTTTGCTACACCCACAAGGTAGTTTACACTCAGTCTAGCCAGCCTATTGTGAATGGACTATTCAAGCATAGCAGAAACTCATTCGGCTCACATAGCTATTCCAGCAGATGCCACAGCCTCCAGGGGACCAATGGCTACCCTCTCTAAGTCATCAAGCCATGTAAGGACATGTAATATGCTCATGTAACACTGGACTCAATCTTTTGCCAGTAAGTTTCCACAGGCTGGGATATGACCTTTGTTTAAAACAGAAATTTTCCAGGTATATGTCAAAGGGTGCCCCTGTAATTACTCCATTTTGCCTTTTTCCTGCTCTGATTCTCTGGAATAAATGGAGTATATTGGACTATGCATTTTGGGAAGTTACCGGAGACTTTACAAGCCAGCAGTCTATAACATTATTGTATGAATTGGTCCATTAATAATTTTTAACTTTTCTTTTCTTTTCGTTGTTAACCTTTAGATTTTACTTACTCAAGGATTGGCAGCAGCATGATTATTATGTAAAATCTGATTTATCTATTGACCTATGTGGCTGATATCTTGAGATCAGAAGAATCCTTTGTTTGATTAAATTAGTTTTCAGTAACCACTCATCATAAAGTCTAGTGTCTGGGTGGTGAAACAAGGGCTGGAATTCCTAAGGAGGCTGCATTTTTGATTTCTTGTTAACCAATGTGGTGAGGCAAATGTTTACTTTTGTCACTGTCTTGGTATATCTAATGATAGAATAATCACTGGTGGTGAGCCTGCCCTATTTCTCAGCAGTTTATCCTGAATCTGGTATTCTTAGCTGTGACTCAGAGAGGTATGGTGACTTCTTCTCATGCAGATGGGAGGGAAGGAAGAGAGGGGAAGGAGATTAGAGTCTTCTTTCTCCCGTATGTAACTGGTTGTGTGGCTATGCAGGCATGTCAAGTGATGTGTCACAGTGTAGTCCTTCCCTCAGAGCAGTGGGGAGACCAGAAAGGAGATTGTGACTTCTGGGCTCCGTCTGGGATAGCACAATAGTGTACACTGCTTCTTACTCTGGGTTAGACTGTAATGTCACTCTCTAGCTCATTTTTATATTACTGACTAATTTCCTGTGGTTCATTGAAGGGATATGAATGAAAAGAGGGTGCTGGCTTAGCTGAGAGGAACTGGGAGGGGATTTCAAACATGTTGCAACATGGGGGGAAAGCACATACATTTGCCTGGGAAGAGGAATAACAGAGCATTGAGGCTGTGAAAGGGATGGGTCTGACACATTAAGAGACAAGGGGCCTGATCTTCCTGTACTTTGGACTTTATCTAATCCTCTACATGAGTGAAAAGAAGGCATTCATGCTACCATTAATCTGCATTTTACACCCCTTTCCAATGACTTCACAAGGAGTAAGGCACTGGGGAATCACTCCCAAGGTCTGCAGTGAAGGCTGGGAGTGGGTTGTGTGTTCATCTACACTAACGCTAAACTCATCATGTTAAATTGTACCATCTTTACCACCTGTGAGGTAGATACCTATTATTATAGTTTGTTTACAGATTGGTAAACTGAGGCAAGGCCCAGTTAGATGACTTGACCAGTGCGTGACTTGCTGGCAGGACCAAGAATAGAACTTAGTAATTTAAGGGCTCAACCTTGCTCTCTAATCATGAAACTGTACTTTACACCCTAAGAAGATGATAGTAGCCTTAAACTAAAATCCTATATCATGTTGTCGGAGTTCTAGACTAGAAATTAATGAGTGTGTCTCAAAGTGAAATATGCATGGACAGAGCTGTGAATGAATTTCTTTAGGAACCATTTTAATAAACCAAAACAAGATCCAGGGGTTGTATATGTTTAGTCCATACAATTTCTTTTTAAAGCCCATAACTTTTCTCATATATATTGGATTTATTATATTTCTCCAAAGCAATTTGAAAGACACTGAATTATGCTCCCTTTCAGCTTTTAAAAGAACTTCAGTAATAAAAGCAGAAAAGTTGCCTCTGAAATTCATTTTCATATAGATTTATAGGAAAACTGCTTTGATGTCTTTTGCATTCCCTTGCCAGTAAAAAAAAGAAAAAAGAAAAAAAAAAGAACTTCTATTAAATTTAACAACGCCCTCCCCCTCAAACCTCTTTCAAACCTCATTTATCTTTTATGAGCCCCGGGCATCTTGCCATAACAACACTGCACATAATGCCAGAATTCTATAATCATTCAGCGTTTCTTCCTTCTTCACCCCAATCAACATAGTGTGTTATTGACCTTCCCGTTTAAAAAGTTAGTGGGAATGCTCTAACTCCTTTAAGCACTGCAGTATGCTGTTCAAGATGGAATGAACAGCTGCTTGGAAAGCTGCTGTTGTGAGGAAAGCAAAATTTTGTGATCTAGTTATACATTGCTGATACATTGGTTTTACAAAGCTATGGGACCTGATCTTCAGAAGTACTGAAAACACCCTCAGCTCCCACTGAAGCCAATAGGAGCTGTCGGCACTCAGTTCTTTGAAAAATCATGCTGTGTGGAGCTTAGGTCTTATTTCTTTGTAGAAAGGTCATATAGAATTTATGAGAGAATGAAAACCTTTATTTTCTTAGTCTGTCTATGGAATTTAATAAATACTTTATCCCTGCTATAGAAACTATAGGGTGGTTCTAAAAACCTGAAGAAAGGAGTTCAGATTCTATTAATTTCTCTAAGTTTGTGGTGTAATTGCCATAGAACTAAATTAAGCCCTATTGATTCTGTCCTTATTAATTCTATAGCAATTTCTCAAAAGGTTAATAAGATTGTTTTGGGGTCTATAGTCTATCATTAGCTTCATTGAGAATGGTGGTGGTTGAATAAATATTCCTTCAGATTTCTGGGAATCTAGGTCCTTATCTTACTTCCCTATCCCTGTGGCCTGTTTTAGGGTCCAGTTCAACTCTTTGAATTCATTGTGAGTCTTTCCATTGACTAAGATTCTGATCCAACTCCCACTGAAGTAAGTGACAAAATTTGCATTGACTTCTTTTGGAGCTGGATCATACCATTAGTATCTAATTCTGCCTCCTTTCAAACCAATGAGATTTTTGCCTTTGACTTCCATGGAAGTACGATGGGGCCCACCGAGACTGTGGAATAAGTATTAGTGATCCAAGCACAAATGCTGATGTTTGAGCACCATTTGTTTCATATCAGAAAAATAAGGATGAAAAGAAAAGTTAAATATAGAGGAAATGCTGGATGGTGTCTTGGGAAAATAGAGCTATAAATGTCACCAGTAACACATGCAGAAGAGCTGCATTCCTTGACTGAAGTTGTGTGACACAAGCAGAAAAAGAAGAAACAACAGGCACTTATGAAAACTTCCATGTGGTGATAAATAAATCTCAGGTTGGAAGGGATAAGCCTGCATTTCAAAAGCAGGAAAGTGTGGTAGGATGAGAGTGCACTAACTGGTCTCGACTGAACAAAGGGTTCACCCCAGCTCAGTTCCCAATTCCTTTTGCATAGGTGATAAGGGGAGGACTATAAATTGGAGAGTGCCTAGAAGAAGGAAAGAAGAACCACAAAGCTGTCCTGGGTCCTGGGAGGAGGGGAGGGAAAATTTTTTGAGCTTGTGGGTTGGTTTCTGGTTGTGAACACTATCCTGTGAAGAAAACCCTTGCTCTCAGCTCACCAACGTGTACTATGTTAACAATGTGGGGCATGGTGTGAGTTAGTCCTAGTACAAAATATTTAAGCAGGAGTTCAAAAATATCTTCCTTGGATCTTATTTAACGTATATGCACTGAGTCTGGTCTTTTAAAAGACTGTTCTATGTTTTATTTCCAAAATCCTTAGATTCCCTGTTTTTAAACTGATAGCTCTCAATGAAATTGGTGCTGATTAACTACAGGACTGTGCAGATCTTAGCCCTCAAATTGCTTCACAAGAGAAACTGGATTTTCTACAGAGTTTCTTTCTCAGTCAGAGATTTAAACCTGGGTCTGATTCTTCTCTCACATGAATGTAAGTCAGGAGTCTAGAGAGGAAGACTTCTCTAGCAGTTAGTATGCTAACTTGAGATATGGTATACGTGGGTTCAGTTCTCCTCTATTTAACAAATAGAGACTTGGTCCAGTTAATTAATCTCTCTGTGCCTCTGTAAACTAGGGATACTAGCACTTCTGTACCTCACAGGTGTGCTGTGAGGATAAATATATCTAAAAGTGTGAGGCATGCAGATACTATGAGATTGGGGGACATGTAAGTAATTAGATGTAAAACTAGAGCACATGAGAGAAGAATAAAGCCCAACATCTTTAAAATTTAAGCCTTATGATTTTTGCTACTCACTAGTACTCCCTTGCCTCCATAAATTTCAGATTTTGTTTGTTTTATCACTAGTTTTCCTAAGTCAAACTTTACCACATACTTTCTGACCTGAATTCCAGCTGCTTGGGGCTCTCTTGGTCAGTTTGGCGCCAATCCATGGTGTGAAACTGATAAGGAAAAATAAAAGAAACACAGAATGGAGTTAGCTGCCAGGGAGCACTCACATTTTCAGCTTTGCTTGTTTTGTTACAATCATGTTACAATGCTTATCATTGAGTCCACTTTTAACTGTAGCAGCTGTTTACCACCTGAAATGTTTTGTTTTTCATTTTTACCAGTGGTGAAATGGACATCTCAACTATGAGTTTCTGACCTCTGCCTGGAAGGAAGTTAAATAATTCATTTTTCAACTATTGACAACAAATGACTAAATCAGTGAAACCAGAAGAACTCTCGAACCAGGTTCTTCTCAGCACAGTGTGACAGAGTGAAGTGATGGTTTAGTGCAGGGACAGGCAACCTATGGGACGTGTGCTGATTTTCAGTGGCACTCACATTGCCCGGGTCTCGGCCACCAGTCTGCGGGGGGGGGGGGGCCTCTGCATTTTAATTTAATTTTAAATGAAGCTTCTTAAACATTTTAAAAACCTTATTTGCTTTACATACAACAATAGTTTGTTTATATATTATAGACTTATAGAAAGAGATCGTCTAAAAGTGTTAAAATGTTTTACTGTCACGTGAAACCTTAAATTAGAATGAATAAATGAAGACTAGGCACACCACTTCTGAAAGGTTGCCGACCCCTGGTTTAGTGATTTGCAGCAGTCTGGAAGGCTGCAGACTGAAACTTTGTTAACTAATGAGGTTTCTGTGAAAAAGAGATCTGTGTTATTTGTTGATGTTCCTGAAGTTTGAGATGATTTAAAGACATCATCTGGCCAGTACTATCATGAATATGTCTTGCCGTCAACATACTTTACTGAGGCAAACAAAAAACACTTCTTTGTTCCTTACACCATTACTAATCCTATTTTTCCTCTAAATTTAGGTTGGTTTTCAAAACACCTTAGTCAAATTAGTACAGATTAGTGTTGTTGTTTTAGATGGGAATTAGTGGAAGCTCCACCATGGATCACCTTCTGTAAGCACACCTGGACTCTGATTCTCTACAATGCTGAAGCGGAGCTTGCAGTGGACAATGGAACTGTAAGAAGCTGGTTCCAGCTCTCTGATTCTCGGTTACCCAGATTCAACATAAGTTAGAGCCCCTGGCTGCTTTAATTTCTGATGTTGGAATAAAGTTGGTTTGCTTGAGCTCATGGGAGATCAGGCGTAGCTTGTCCTCACCCTGCCCCCGCATGTTGCATACATATCCTCTATTGCCCCCTTACATGGCGCAAGGTGAAGTTGGTGGCACTGCTGAATCCATCCCTCAATGTCTGAGAGATTCTCAAGTTTTTTCATTCCATTATCTTCAACCTTTTCCTTAAAGAGCATGACAATAAGCTTCACAACACCTTGCAGAAGGAGACCGATTTATACCAGCTGACAATATTTTAAAGTAGGGGTTCAGACTGTGAACTCCATCTTTATGGAGGAAGTGTCTCATGAACACGTTCTTTCTCATTCCCAAATGAATGGCCACCTCCCCTCTCACTTATTCAGACTAGCATCTCTCCTTTTCTCAATTATAAACAGCATCCCTATGTTAACTAACATAATACTCACATGGAAATTAATAGAAAAGCATATCATGGCTTTCAGCTGACTTTACTTAGATTGAGCAGGTGAACATGAGGAGGAGAGTTGGCACATGGTGACCAGCCAGTGCTTTGTGGACTGCCAGTGTCCATGACCCACAATTTTAAAGGTTTAGGTACACAGAGTACAGTTGCCTAGGATGGAGTTTTGTTAATACCCCTCTTTTTATGTAATTGATAATCAATTTTTAATGGACATAAGTGGTCAGGGCCTAGGTTTTATGTCTCACATAAAATATGGAAAGACAGACTAACCCTTGCTGAGGCCATAGAAAGGACATGCTATGTTGAACATATCTATTACCCGCATATGCCCTGGAAGTAGTCAAGTTCCAGAATTCCTCTTCCCAGAGCTCACACTCTTCTCTCTGTCGCACCTGAAACCCCTCCAAAAATGTTGTTTGGGTTAATCTGAGGCTGGGAGCTAATTTTTCAAAATCCAGCTTTGAGCGTCACTAAGGCTTCCCTTCTCTTTGGCTGGTGTCTGATATATTACATAAAGATATATCTTCAAGAAAAGAAATACAATAACAACATTTTAACTTCTGTTGTTTCATTTTGGTCCCTATTTTCATGCTCCTAAGCAAATGTTTTCCCCATGTTATCTCCTAAACTGCCACAGAATAAAATAAAATAAATCCCTAAGAACAAAAAGAAAACAATAAAGCTCTTAAGAGGCTGTTTGGTTTCTGTTTTAGGATCCTAACAGCTGTTGTATTCTCCTTCTTCACTGGTTCCAAATTTAATAAGGCCAAACTAGTCTCTAAGAAAACAACATTGTAAAGTAGTAGCTGAGGTGTTTTTGTTTTGTTTTGTTCCACACTCAAAATGAAAAGTCTGGAGAAAAGCAGAGGTGAGAGCCTAACCTGAGATCATAACAAAATGAGAAAAGCAACAAGAGCCACATTTTGCCCTGGAATATACACATGTAGCTCCCATTGCTGTTACAAGTGCTGTTATATTTAATTTCATTTGCTTCCGAGTTGGGAATCTGAAGTCAATTGAAATCAATGGATTTCTCCAAATTTACACTGATGTAACTCAGATTGGCATATGGCTCAATAAGATTGTTTCATCTCTTTTATCTGGTTTGGGCAATAAAAGTAAAAATCTTCCAGAAGTAAAACAAAATAATTGAGGAAGATGCCTCCTTATTGCTCCTAAGTCTTTTACCAGAAATTAGTGGCTTTCAAATATTGGTATGTCAAGATTTACAGAATGGTATCAGGGCTCCCCTCCAATTGCTACCTTAAATAGTAAATAGGCTAAGGCCTAGCGTGCTGTCCTGCTTGCCTCCATTCATCTGAGCATGCTTTATCCTACCCCAGGGCTTGAGTCACTCTTGATCCTTTTGTCACAATAAAAACAATGAGGAGTCCTTGTGGCATCTTAGAGACTAACAAATTTATATGGGCATAAGATTTCCTGGGCGATAACCCACTTTATCAAATGCATGGAGTGGAAAATACAGTAAGCATGTAGAAATGCACAGCACATGAAAAGATGGGAGTTGCCTTCTCAAGTGGGGATTCAGTGCTAACTGGGCCAATTCAATCAAGGTGGAGGTGGCCTATTCCCACCAATTGACATGAAGGTGTGAGTATCAACAAAGGGAAAAATACTTTTTGTAGTGACCCCAGCCACTCCCAGTCTTTTATTCAGGCCTAATTTCATGGTGTCAAGTTTGCAAATTAATTTCATTTCTGCAGTTTTTTGTTGATGTCTGTTTTTGAAGATTTTTGTTGAAGAATGATAACTTTTAAGTCTATTACTGAGTCTCTAGGGAGATTGAAGTGCACTCCTACTGGTTTTTGAAGGTTACAATTCTTGATGTCTGATTTGTGTCCATTTATTCTTTTGCGTAGAGACTGTCCAGTTTTGCCAATGTACATGGCAGAGGGACATTGCTGGCACATGATGGCATATATCTCATTGGTAGATGTGTCGGTGAATGAGCCCTCGATAGTGTGGCAGATGTGGTTGGGCCCTATGACGGTGTCCCTTGAATAGATATGTGTACAGAGTTGGCAACAGGGTTTGTTGGAGGGGTTGGTCTCTGGGCTAGTGTTTCTGATGTGGTATGTAGTTGCTGGTGAATATTTGCTTTAGGTTGGGCGGCTGTCTGTAAGCGAGGACTGGCCTGTCTCCCAAGGTCTGAGGGAATGACAGATCATCCTTCAGATCCTGTAGATCTTGGATGATGCACTGGAGAGGTTTTAGTTGGGAGCAGTAGGTGATGGCTAATAGTGTTCTGTTATTTTCTTTGTTGAGCCTGTCCTGTAGTAGGTGACTTCTGGGTACCCTTCTGGTTCTGTCAATCTGTTTCTTTATTTCCTCAGGTGGGTATTGTAGTTAGCACTACAAAAAGTATTTTCCTCTCTGTTGATATTCACCCCTTCTTGTCAACTGTTGGGAATGGGCCACATCTCCCCTAATTGAATTAGACTCATTAGAACTGACCCCCCACTTGGTAAGGCAACTCCCATCTTTTCATATGCTGTATATTTATACCTGCTTACTGTATTTTCCACTCCATGCATCTGATGAAGTGGGTTATAGCACATGAAATCTTATGCCCAGATAAATTTGTTAGTCTCTAAGGTGCCACAAGGACTCCTTGTTGTTTTTGCTGATACAGACTAACATGGCTACCCGTCTGAAACCTTTTGTCACAATGTTGTGCTAGGTTTACATAAATCAATCTTCATGATGGATTTTATAGCCCACCTGGTTCAAGGGGGCTGAAAAAGCACAGTCTGAGAAAAGCAAAGTAAACTGGCTGGTTGGACTGTGTAGAGCTGCTTGAAAGGCATGGTGGAATCACTGAATTCTCCCCTACTTTTCTATGGGGAACAAGCCCTTCAAAACATTGGTTTCCCCCTCTCTGACTTTCTCCCTCTTTCTTTCAGTGCTGCAGTTTCTTTGAGCCCTGCTGGGATTTGTTCAGTGTGCCAGAGAGAAATAGTGAAGCAGATATTGCATTTTGAACATTACAGTAAGTTTCTGCAGAACCACTTGTTCTTCAATGCTGACATGCTTTTGTTTACGTGATGCTGTCTGTTTTTCTTTCAGGCTTACTCACTATTTCATGCCTGATGGGGGTTTTTCAGGCTTGCACTGAGAGAAAAAAATTGGGTGAATGGCACCTGTGAAACTGGGAAGCTTTAGAGACTTGTTTGCTTCTCCACAGATCAATTCATAATTATAATGATAGTGGGGTACTAATATCCTAAGGCAGATAAAAAAACATTTGACTGGTATTCCATCATCACCCTCCTACTGCTAAATCTTTAATAGCATTTGTAATCTCTCCTGTCATCATATAGGCTTCCAATAATAATTCATCTTTACTCCTCCCCATAGTGCTCAGCTAGAAGCAGGTAGAAATGTGCAGCACACAGTTAACTACCCAAGGAAAAGTTCCCTGTGCTATCCCAAAGATGTATTCTTTGTAGGCTTAATTATATCAAAATTAATATACCACTCTATTAAAAGGAAATTAAAATTAAAATTTAATTCCAGATACATGTGGTAGCAATTAAACAGGAAATCAAGTGCATTAAATCATTTTTCTTTTTCAATCGCTTTTCATGCTGAAGATAGTCATCTTAGTTTTCCCTACTTTTGGCATTCTAATTCTACAATTCCAGGACCTGCTCTCATGGTCAATTTCTCATGCACAAAAAGCAACTATATATTTTCAGGCTAAATGATTTATAGCTTAGAATAAGAGAAAACAAGAAAGAGACCTATGTTCTATGAGCGATCATGGTGCATGTCCCCTTGGTAACTTGCGGCATCCAACTGCCTCACAAGATGGCACACATCCGACTTCTAGCAACGTAAAGGAGGAGGACGAGGAGAAATGAGCCATTACTGCTACATAGCTATATGCAGCACTCTCAGTATTAGTGTTAAACAGCAATTTCACTAGAAGGTGTGAAAAAGATTTTCCACCAAACTGTGATTGGCTTTGGGAACAAGACTGCAAGAATCTCTCTGTTCTCATTGCACTCTGAGACTTAGGCTTTATACTCTCTGAATGGAAGCTCTACTTTGGCTAGCCTTGTCACTACCATTGGGCTATCCAGAGGGAGAGGGAGAAATTAAGGCTTCAGCTGTGGCTACAAAATTCCCTCTACACCAGCTACTGATGAAGGGAATTGTTAGACTAAGTTCTGATTGCACCCTTTCAAAGGGTCAAATCCTGAAGTAAAAACACCTCATAGTGAAATCTATGAAATTGGGGAAGGCTGAGGAAGGACACTAGGATTGGCCCCGAAGCTTTGTTTACACTAATCCTCTTTCTGAGATTTTTCCAGTGAGTGCAATGTTGCTAACACTGTTGAAAGCCCTAGTGTAGACCAAGCCTTTGGAACTGTCAGCATTTTTAGCAATATGTCATTTACATCTGCTTTGAGCAGGCACAGTGCTTAAAACACCAGAATCCACTTAGGGCCCTGAATACACTAGGGCTCTCACCAGTGGAGCTGCATACTATTAGCACTGGTGGGAAATTTGGGGCCAAAAAAGGCTTATGTAGCATCTGATAAATACCACTTTGGCCTGCACTATGAAAGATATATGTCAGAATCAAGCAACTCTGGGATTCTTTCTGGGTTGGGGCATCTCTTCATAGATTCAGACTTTAAGGCCAGAAAGAACCATCATGATCATCTAGTCTGACCTCCTGCACAGTGCAGGCCACAGAACCTCACCCACCCACTCCTATAATAAACCCGTAATCCCTGACTGAGTTACTGAAGTCTTCAGATCATGATTTAAAGACTTTAAGTTACAGAAAATTCACCATTCACACTAATTTAAACCCACAAGTAACCTGTGCCCCATGCTGCAGAAGAAGATGACTCCTCCAACACCAGGTCTCTGCAATCTGACTCAGGGGAAAATTTCTTCCCAATCCCCAATATGGTGATCAGTTAGACCCTGAGCTTCTGGGCAAGACTCATCAGCCAGATACCTGGTAAAGAAATCTGTATAGTAACTCAGAGCCCTCCCCATCTTGTATCCCATCACTGGCCACTGGAGATATTTGCTGGTAGCAGTCACAGATCGTCTACATGCCAGTGGAGGCAGTCTCTTCATACCATCCCCTTCAAGCTTTCTTGACAGCCATTTGTAAATGAGAGAGGTTAAATGTGGATAATTGATTCATAAATATCCTTATAACATCATGGTGCTGTACTATGTATAGCACATTTTTTAAAATTGGACCTACAATGTCAGCCATTTAGGATTCAGAGCTCAGAGTTTGATTTAGCATTCTGTTTGAATTTACCTTTCTGGATTTTAAAACATCACACATGACAGTATGAGACGCGCCCTGGTCAGACCCCATATTTTACTGTATCTCCAGTGCATTATTCTCCTCTGTTCAGTGCAATGTACAGCTTGTTTATAGACGATAAAGCTTTCATTTTCAGTTATGCTTGCTTAAAGTTATGCTTGTTTCAGTTATGCTTATTTCAGTTATGCTGTTGTCTCTGGGACATATTGCTTGAAACTAATCTAAGTTATCTGGATAATCCCACACTGTAATGGAAAAAATTTCCAAAGGGGACTAGTAATTAGTGATGGATGAACCTCACTAGATATGGAAGTTTGTTCTGATAAGAATCTACCAGTTAGACTCTTTTCCAGACATCTTTGGTCTTTAAATCTTATATAATCAGGTTGTCTTTAGAGATTTCCATACATTCTGAGTTTGCTGGGGCAGAAATATTATGAGACTACTCTTGCTTGTGCTGTTTTGGTATTTACTTCAGATGAAACTGGGAAGTGCTGAAGAGTACAAAAATGGAAGTCATTCAACAAACTGAATTATTTTGAACGTAAGAGGATTACATTTGGTTCAAGCTTTAGGTTGGTTTTCATGGTCCAGTAAACAGGGTTTTGGACTGAAAGACAGGAGACTTGCTGAGTCCTACTGCCAGTCATGACATCAATTCTTTGGTCACTGCAGTCTCTCCCCTATTGATGCTGCTACACAGGCAGCCAGAATTAGCCCTTGGTCTCACAAACTGCTACTGATTCTGCAAAGCATGGCATATACACACTATCTCCCTTTCTTTATTTCAAAGTATTTTCTTATGCTAGGGGCTGCCTTTCTGTCCCTGCTGCTAACTAACACAATTCAACAAATATCCACCTCCTGTGACCTCCTGTTGTTCCTCTTCTTTTTCTGAAAAGGCAGAAATACAACTGAAAATAGGTTTGAATATTCTTAAGGTAACCTCTGAAACACACACACACACACACAGGTTTAAATATTCTTAAGGTAACCTTTGAAACACACACAGACACATATTATTTTAAAATAAATAAGTAAAAGATGGTGCCTCAAGAGATTGGGTTCTATTCATCATAGGGTCTTTGTTCTGTTCAATGGTCCCTTTCGGCAAACACAGCCAGAGTAAGGGCACAATAGGGGGTCGAAGCTGAACCTCGGAGCAGGAAGGTGATGTAAGGTACACCAAACTAGGTTCCCTCTAAACTTTTCTTGGACTCCCCTCTGAATTTGACCCTCACTCTCCAACACTGTTCTACTGGCATCTCTCACATTCCCATGAAAATGTAGTTTCATACCTATATACTTCATTGTTCATTTTTCTTTTCATCTTGTTGGCTGTTTCTATATGTTAAAATTCATCAACATAAGAAACCTAACTGATGTAAGCCCTTTAGCTGAATGTTTACTCATGAGATACAGTTTCTGTAACCTTTTCAAGGAACAATGAATTTCTCTTATATTAACATATCTAAACCTAATGCTACTCTCTTTTTCTGCATAAGCACTGGTTTTGTTTGAACCTTCTTTTCAGCCCCAAGAGTTAGTCTTGAGACTGCAAAGATTTCTTTTTAGCTTGGAGCTGTGTGCTTTCTCGCTTCTATCTGCTGTATTTATTACATTTTGCTTTCCAGTCTTTATTCACATGTGTATTTTGTTTCTCTTGGCCTCCTCATCGGTATTTTATTTTTCTAGTTCATATCTTGGTAGATTTCCTATCAAAATTGCTAAGGATATGACATAGGGGAGAAAACTCTTAGAAAACAAAATTGTCCAAAATAAGTGTAACAATGAATTGTTTGCTGTAGTTATATGAATGTATGTTAAATAAAATAAGAATATAAGATGCTTACTGTATAAGGTTATAGTATTATTTATACTATGGAATCATTATTTGTGCAAAAGGATATGTAAATATTTATGTTTCTCAGGTCTCCAGATAACATTACATTGATTCCACCTTGAAGAGTTCATCCCATGACAATCTGCCACATGTCTTCTGAGTTGCTAGGCCGATTTATCTAGGGGAAGATCAACCTGCTAAAAGGACCTAAACTACTCTCCCTCCATTTCTCTCAATACTGAGGAACTGTGAAACTGGTTGAATAAAGAGAAACATGAAAAGTCTCATTCTCCATGGCCTGTGCTGTACTAAGCCCTTTCTTGGTCTATTGGCTTATATCCAGCTATTGGGACTATGTGGCTGATGTGATTTACTACAACCTTAGGGCAGCATTAGTATCCCCCTAAGCAGCCATGTATGGATATACAAGTAGCATATCGCTGGCCTACTGATGTCTGAGTGGTGGATCTCCCGTGATCTGAGGGGACCATCCCATGTCTGGGGAACTCTGGGGTGGTGACTTCCTCTCTCGCTCTAGTCACAGTTGTGTTGAAAAGTTGACTTTATGCCACATAGCCCATTTGCAGATTGTGTTGTTTGGCTGCCAGGTCATTTTTCTTGTGACACCTGTAAGGGAGCTGGTTATTCAGTCAGCCCAGGAACAACTTTCTCCTGAATTTCAATTTTGTGAGATCAATCAGCAAATTTATTAGAGTCCCTTAATGTCATACCAAAGAGCCTAACTGACATCAAGTGAGAGGGCTAGACAAGTCACAGATTCCACTCTCTATTTAATTTCTATGTTTATCTATTTAAATGGTGCAAATTCACTCTTTGTCAATTTATCCTTTAATAATTCATAGTACATAGAACTTACATAATACTTTATATCATCTATGTACTGTGTAAACATCAAGAGACATATTCAGCACTATGATACACATATCAGCTCCCCATGAAATCAGTCATAGCTTTTGTGCATATCTGGAGGCAGAACATGGCTCTAATTTAATCTCCATGACAGCTGAGGCAGGTCAGTAAATCTCATTATCCCCATATATCAGATGGGGAAATCTGAGACGCAGATTGGATAAATGAGTTGCCCAGGATTACACAGTGAGCTGGGGAGAACTCAGGAGTCACTGCCTCCAAGTCCCCTGGTTGTCTACTTAATGCTGCTGTTGCCTTTTTAGAAACATAATCCACCTATCTTTCCTCTGTGGGAATACGAGTGCTTTGGAAAATTTGGTCTAAATTCTGTCCATGTGGTGTATACAGATGTAAAAAACCATGAAAGAGTGGGGGGAAACTTTTGTTTCTCCTGTACCAAATCCAGCAGTAAGGGTGCCTGATAGGCCTTCCAAGACAGGAATTACAGAGGAGCATTTTAAGGATTTGTATAGCTAAGAGGGCCTGGAGTTTATGTTTCTATATGTTTCATCTCCGAGCATGTAATAGCAAGTATAGAAAGACCAGACTGTGTGCTTAGCAATAATAATTAGTGCCAGTAGGCTGAGAGTTGGGGTGTGGGTGATATGTGCCTGCTGGCTAGAATATAGGCACATGGTAATGTAGAATTAAGCTACATTCATTTTTTACAGGAAAGGAGCAGAATACTAGTAGCAGGCCCTATACGTTCCTTATGAGATGTTAGGATTTCTTTAAGTTGGTGATCCATCTTTTACTATTAGCCAGGATGGGTAAGGAATGATGTCCCTAGCCTCTGTTTGTCAGAGGGTGGTGATGGATGGCAGGAGAGAGATCACTTGATCATTACCTGTTAGGTTCACTCACTCCAGGGTACTGGCCATTGTCAGTAGACATGATTCTGGGCTGGATGGACCTTTGGTCTGACCCAGGATGCCATTCTTATGTTCTTATACAGCTGAGCACACATTTAGATCTAGAATATGTCTTTCGATCGGCATATTGTGTGACTTAACAAGCCCAAATTGAGCGTGTTGGTTGAAAATTTTGTCTTGAAAGTATTGATTTCACAAAAGAAACCACATGGAAGTTCTGTTATTGATTTCAGTGGGAATAGAATTTAGCAAATATTTTAATATTGATTTATAACAATAGACTAGTCCTTTGTCATCAGAACTTTCAAAAGTATTTTTTTAATGGTTAAATAAACAGCTTGTTTCAGGGGACTCTTCCAATGCTTTTACATAAAATGTCTATTATTTAAAAGGAATTTTAAAAAATGAATGCTACTCATAGATGTGGTAATAGGTGAAAAGAAGATTACATTTGATATGGGAATTGGGGATAGTGAAGCAGATAAATAAATTATGTGCTGGAATATTAAAATTTTAATAAATGCCCCTTTTTATTGCAAGAGCAATACTACTTACATTTGAATTTTGTAATCAGCCTCAGGAGTTTATTCTGAGTTGGCAACAAGATTTCTTTTTTAAGCTTGTAGCCCTGTGCTTTCTTCTTTTCTTGCATCCTACTGTTTTATTTATCCCATTCGGCTTTCCTTCCTTTATTCTCTTATGCATACTCTCACTTTCTGATCTCCTGCTTTCTATTTCATTTTCTTAGTTCTTATCCCAGCAGATTTCTTTTCAAAATACAGGCAGAATTCTGAGAAAATGGCTTGGGGAGTAGGATCCCTGGGGAGAAGGCCTCAGGAAATGAAATAGCTCAGCTTAAATATGACAATGAATCGGCCACAGAGCCCATATGAATGCAGTTGTGTGCGCTGTCTTGTGTGTTTGTTTGTTTGTTTGTTTAATAGTGGGTCTGACTTTCCCAGACTGAAAAACTATTCTGAAAGATTATCTAAAAAACAAAAAAAGGTCAGAAAAATGTTTCTGTGTTAGATTAATTAAAGCTTTAATTTCAATCAAGAATCCAAATCAGCTGACTGCTTTTGTTGGCCATATTTCAACAAACTTTGTTCAGAATAACTGGTTCCGGGATATTACAGCAGCACACATTATCAGAAAGATTATGGATGACAGCTGGGCTGGTTGATGATAGCTGAAGAAAAAAAAGTTTTTCTAGCTGGAAAGATTATTATTGATGGCTTCCTAGTGGTGTTGATAGCAAAATCAAATATAGACTATGCCTTTAGCTATACACGGTGCAATTCAGATGATCTTGAAATCTATATATGCAACCTAATGGTTCTATTTCATTATTTCTTTGCTTCAACTTCTGCATATTAAAGATAAAGATAGGATTTCCAATTCCATTTCTGCCCACTCCGCCAATCTATAGGATGTCTGGGTGCATTATATGTTTATATTAGTCATTGTTGGGCACACGATGATGCAGTAGATGGACCGATTATATGAACTTATGCCAAATCCTGCTGGCTGCATTACAATCATTGCTAATAATAATTATTATCAGAAAACACATAGGGAAGATTGTAGCATTTAATACAGTTCCTTAGTTACTAATTCTTGCAAAAAATATTGATTGAGTGTAATAGATGGTGGCTTTCCCATGTGATGTGATGGCTGATGTGATGTCGTCACTTCCCCATCTGATGTGAATGGGCCCTGCTACATACAGCTCAGTGGGTGTAATATGGAGACAAATTCTGCTGCATAATCTCACATATTTGGATTGGATTGCACAAGATTTAAGTAAGGGAAGAATTTGACTCATAGGGGTCTGTATGTTATATTCTATTTCAATTAGCCAGCCTGGAAACAAGTGCTATTTCTATTTGCATGGTAATGAAACATTCTTTCAAAAGGATGTTGAATGAAAACAACAAACTGAGATTTGATGCACATCACCTGATTGTTGACATTAGTCTGATGATATGGGAAAAATCTTTCATTTAATGCATGCCAATATTCCTGGTTATATTGGACAAGGAAATGAAATGAGAAGCCAACAAACCAATATGAAAGACAATTCTCAAACTGAAACCATACAGATCTCTCCCCTCCCATTGAAATTAATCAGACAAGATACAGAAGAGAAAAACAGTAATTCTCAGCAAAGTGGGATATTCAAAATATATTGTGTATATAAGTGTATGTGTAATATTTTGTACCTTATCACATAATCCACATAATACTGAAAATAGCCCTGTTGTTAGATTTGGCTGTTCTTGGGCCTTCCTGAAAAAGAGATCCTTTTTCCCCACTTTGATGAAATAGCTGGAGGGCATGTGCTGCCTTTGCTCCTGTACACCAATGATGTACTCTGTGCCCTCTGGCATATTCACTGAAAGTCTGTTGCCCTTCAGGAATGAGCCATCAGGCTGTGATGATAAGGGCTTTATAGAATTTGATTACTTAGCCACTTTTGTTCAGACTGTCAGATTGAGTCTAACAATAGCAATGGTAATAATAATAATAATTAATAATGACACCTAATTATATGTAGTTGGAAAACAATAACTTCCTGCACCTTTTTATAAAGTAACATAGTGTTGTTAGTTTTTCTGATAAATGCTTATGTTTACAAAGAAACCATTAAATAAATTTTATATCAAGCAATATTTCTACAGAACTTGTAAACACTAAAGCCCTGTATAGAGAAGGAATATTGACTAATACTATACTGCAGCTCTTGACTGACTCTCTAGAATTATCTAAAAGCACGTCAGTACTTCCTATTGTATGACTGTAATCACTTTTTATATCATTTTTTCTTTTCTCATTTTATGCAGATGAGCACTGCAACAAAGGTTCTGAGTGACTTTCTGGGACAAGTGGGGGCAGGAGCCAGGAGGGCCCTGCAGGAACAGTTACACAGTATAACCTGTTCCAAGGTTGAGGAGAATTTATCTGATCATCACTCTCCTAAAGTACATAATAATATACTGACCTCCCTGAACTAAACATTTTAAAGGGGACTTATTTGGCATTTTGCTTCCCCATAGTGAACTAAATAACATAACTGGCTACCTAAGATTCATGATAAATTGTTCTACTTTTGTTGAGTCTTAAGTAGAGATATTCCATAAACAAAACAGTAGATGCAAACAGTCTCACCCCACACTTCAAGAGTGTTTATTCCCCTAATTAGAGCTTGTCTGAAAATAGATTTTCAGCTGTGTGGAAAATTGAGATTAAAAATAAAAATTTTGAATGGGGATGAAAAGACAAAATTTTGAAATGTTTAATTAAACCGTATACCAAAAAGAGTTTATTTTATGTAAACTGAAACATTTAAAAAATCAAAATATCTTTTTGATTTTGTCCCTTTTTTCTTGATTATAAATTTTAAAACAAAATGTTTCAAAATAAAAAAATCAAAAGTTAACATTTTCCAAATGTATCCAATTTTTTAAAAATGAAATGTCATCAGAATCTATACATTTTCATGGAAAAAACAAGTTTAGGTTCAAGTGGTATATTCCAGTGGAAAGCCATTTTGATGATTTTTTTTTTTGACCAGCTCTATCCCTAATCCATTTTAGAAATGGGCCATACTTCTATGATGCCAAACCAAAGTCCCAGACCAAAATACTCTCATATGCTGGAATTTTTAAATATGAATCTAGATCCAAATGCTGTTTAAATCCATTGCTTTTCCTTAATAAAGATGAATGAGCAAAATCAGGGACACAGTTTCTCTTTATATTTAGCTTGGGTTTTCCTGATTCTCCCTGGAAGAGGTGACTCTTCCCCCTCAGCCCCCGAGAATACAGCCCCCAGTTAGACAAACACTGCCATGTAATATGCGATTACTTTTTACAGCTCAGTGAATTTTTTTCAACATAAAAAACAAGCGTGATATATCTTTCCAAAAAACATGTCCATGTCTTTCAGTCTTTCTGCTTATATGGTCTTATATGGTAAAACTCTAACCCTGGGGAAGTCAATGTGAGTCAAAGGGTATTTTACACTTGCTTAGAGCTTTGTGTGCCAGGCTTTCAATGCACTTTATAGCCATTAATGTTCAACATTTCAGTGAGGTAAATATTATGAAATCCATTTTTTAAATGGATAGATGGTGGTACAAAAAAGTCTTTCTTATTGTGGAGCAAAGCTAAGTTTTAATGTGACATAGAGCACTGAAATCACATTGTCTTACAACATTAATTTTTGGTACCTTCAAATTCACTTTTATCAACTTCACTACTTGACTGAGCTGAGATATTTCTGTACTGATGTCAACAATCTTTATGCAAACTGACAGTTGTCTTGCAACAGATGAGTCTGAGTAACAGGTTGATCATGGCTGAAATTGGAACCATACACCTAAAGCACGTCTTGAACGTGTGTTTCTGGTAGGTTTCTACTTGCTATGAGAGTTTCAAGATTTTGAATAATTTTTCTGTTGAAATTCTGATTGAATATTGATATTGTAAAATCAATTACTTTGAAGTACATGTAATTATAAAATATCTTTGCTGAATTTGCATAGTAGGGTTCACCAGTGCCTATTTGCATTTTCTTGGGAACTTCTCTCTTCCTTGGAAGCTCAGGCATTTCAAGTATCTCCAACTTTAAATTTTTCTGGTGGATTTGCTCCCAGAGTAAGTTTGCAGCTTTCATCTGATCAGATGGACTAACGTGACTAAAGTGTCATTTCCATAAGAGAGTGGCTTTACATTGCTGAAATGTCTGATCCTTGCAGAGTTTTGGACAGATTGTCTGCCATGTTTATGATTTTTAAACTTAGCTCAGTATGAAAGAGGAACTTAAACATTTCTATAAATTACCAATTTGAGATCTCATTTCTGGATCTTTTGTTGCATCCTTTCCAAGTAGAGCTGGGTGAAATTTTTTCAACTAATTTTTGTTGCTAAAAAGCATTTTATAGGCCCTACATTTGAATTGAAGTAGTTGAATTTGTTTTCGTTACCAAAAAAAAAAAAAATTGGTTTTCACCATTTTGAATGTCTCTGATTTTTTTTAAATTTGAAATGGTATTTTGATTTCAAATTTGGTAAATTAAAAAAAACCTACACACAAAATGGTGAAAAACACCTCAAATGGCCTAACAGAAATTCATTTAGAGTCAACTGAAATATTTCATTCAACTTGAAAGAAATTAAAAAGTGGGAAAAAAATCCTTTCCAAATTGACTTAATGTTTTAGCTGGTTTGAAATAAATAAAATCATTTTTTTATTAGATGAAAAAAATTAAAAAAAAAATTGGCTTTGAACAGAGCCAATTGTTTCTGTTTCAGATATTTTTAGCTTGGGTCCTGGAACTAAAATATCCATAATTCTCTCAGTTTTGCAAGTTGTACACAGTGCAAGGTAGTTCTCAGAAATTTAAGCCAATGTTTCTGCATGGAGAATCCACTTTGTTCAACACAGGACACAGAGGGCACTTTCTGATGTACCTAACACTTCATAGTTTATGAATATTAAGGACACCATCCTATCATTTTCTATTACAACTGTTTATCTTGAGACTAAGAACCAATAATATCTGTAATTACTGATATGATTACCTCTTCTTAATCCTGATACGATTACCTCTTCTGATGTGCAGACTACTTTGTTCAGTACAATGATCTTTTACATGAACATTCTTGTCATCTACATATCTCTGGCATAAAAATACTTGCTCTTTGTTGGAGAACTTTGTTGTTTCATCTACCATAATTGTATACAACTTTCAAGGAATTTTCTCAGAAATATCACTCATGAGTTTAAGAAACATGGCTTTGATTATCTCATTTTGAGTAACTGGACTTGTGAATTTATGACTCTTTTTCAAAGACATCTGAATAGGTTAGATACCTAACTCACATTGGCTTCAATTAGGGTGACCAGCCAGCAAGTGTGAAAAATTGGGATGGAGGTGGGGGGCAAAGGGAGCCTGTATAAGATAAGACTCCAAAATCAGGACTGTACCTATAAATTGGGACATCTGGTCACCCTAACTTCAAAATACCTTTGAAAATCTGGCTCATACCATATAATAAGAAAGTAAGAACTGTAGAACATTGATAAGGGAAGCCCAGAACTGCAAGGAGAAATGTATGGCCAGAATAATTAAGGACAACAAAGAGGAGATTTTAAAGTATGTTTGGATCAAAAAGAATCCTAACAATAATATTAGTCAATTACTAGATGGAACTGATGCAGAAAAGATAAATGTGTTGTGACGGAGTCAGACCAGAAGGGTATAGGAGAGTGCTGGAAGGCAGGTATATCAGCCTTAGGATGTGCAGGTCCTTGTTCCCTGGATAGCCAAACAAAGGCTACTCCAGACCAATCAAGACACCTGGGGCCAATTAAGAACCTTCTAGAAAGGAGTAGAAACAGCTAGCCTAATTGGGACACCTGAAGCCAATCAGGGACTGGCTGAATCCAGATAAAAACCTCCCAGTTAGTCAGGTGGGTGTGGGTGTCAGGAGCTGTGGAAGGAAGTTATGCTGTTGGTGAGACTGAGTGTTGGACAACATATCATACTGAAGGAAGGAGGCCCTGAGGTAAGGGTGAAGTGGAGTTTGAAGAAGCAGGGACTGCTGTGGGGAAGTAGCCCAGGGAATTGTATTGTGTTTTGTGCCTAAAAGGTCAGCCATCTTAGCTGATACTATTAGGGTCCCTGGGCTGGAGTCCGGAGTAGAGGGCGGGCCCGGGCTCCCCCCTTTTCCATCTTCCATACTGGCCTGTGATGAAGGTAACTCACTAGGTGGTGACTCTTACCAATTATACTGAGAAAGGGAGGTCACTCTGGGGCCTAGATGAGTTTCTGAGGCCCCTAAATCTGCCAGGAAGCGCAGGACCCACAAGGACAGACTTGGAGCTTTGTCACAGTGTTCAATAAATATTGCTGTTCTGTATTTAGGAAAATATCAGATAATGATAACACTTTTTACATTCTACTAGTATCTTGGAAGGATGTTAAGAGGCAGCTAGTAAAATCAGATATTTTTAAATCAGCAGATCCTGATAACTTGCATCCAAGAGCTTTAAAAGAGCTGGCTGAATAGCCACTGGACCATTAATATTGATTTTCAGTAAGTCCAGAAGACTGGATGAAAGTTAATGGTGTGCCCATATTTAAAAAGAGTAAACAGGATAACCTGGGTAGTTAAAAGCCTGTCAGTCTGACGTTGATCCCATACAAGCTAATGGAGCGGTTGATACAGGCATATATTTTAAACAGAGAGAGTATTGAACAATTAACAATTTACCAAGGGTTGTGGTGGTTTCTCCGTCACTGGCAATTTTAAAATAAAGACTGAATGCTTTTTTATGATTTAGGAATTGTTTTGGGGAAGTTGAATGGCCAGTGCTATAAGCCAGACTAGATGATCATAAAGGTCCCTTCGGGCCTTGAAATCTGTGAACCCAGATCCTCAAAGGCATCTAGGCACCTAGCTCCTATTGAAACTAGTGGGCGTTAGGCACCTAAATATATTTGAGGAGCTGGGCCTAAGTGCCTAAGTCAATTCTGAAAATATGATTTAGTCTCCTAAATCACTCAGGCACTTTTGCTTTCAAGTGAGTTTTTCGAAGGCATCTAAGTGAGAATCATTGGGAGTTGGAGTCTTTTAAAACCCCTGCAGCCTTACTATTACAAAGCCTGGCTCTATGTTTTATTTATTTATTTTTGTGCTGATTCCTTCTCCGACTTGCTTTTGTGCCATAACATTGTTTACAATTTCCAAGTTAGTTCCACAAAGGCATTTTTATCCAGTAGGCACTTGGGGAGGCTGCACAGAGATACAAAAGTGTTTTATTTTATTTTCCTTTAAATGTGAGTGTCCCCTCTGGGAGCGGCAAACAAGCATTGAAGTGTTACTATATCACTGTATTTGCAGAGCAAGTCGCTCTTTGTCTTGAAGCCAACTGCTCTGAAGTAAACGTTGTTTGTTAAATAAGGGGGGGAAAAATGAGATGCTGCTGCAGCAACCTTGGGGAAAAAATGGCTTTTTCCCAGTATAAACCTTCTTGATAACACCAAAAATGAGGAACTTTATGAGTGCTGTGTTACAGATTCTATTTTTTGATAACTAAGAAATTGCACTTTTGGCAGTGAAGTTTCAGTCAAAGAACACTGAGGGTTTGATTTGGACCTGTGCTTTTATCTGCAACTCTAATCTGTACACAGTGTCAGGTTTTCTTTGACATTTGTGGCAGCATTCCTGAGATTGATGTTGCCGCCCATTATTATAGAGGAGAAACATTTGATACTAAAGGTTCCCGGAGCCCCCAATCAGTTTTCTCTAGTATGTCTGCTCTCTTGACATTTAATGTCCCCTAAGCCTGATGTGGTCTGATAATTTCAACATGTCGTGTGCTTTGGGGGAAAATAAAGAGCTGCGGTATCTTTGCTTCTCCATTGAGATTTGCACTATCTACCTTCCCAGGGCTTAATTCAGTCACTCCCTCTTTTTAATTAAAAATAAATTAAGTAGAAATAAAAGACCATGAAAAATGTTATACACTGTAAACAGATCAGGCTGAAATTAAAGGCTGTGAATGGACTAAGCATTACGGAGGAGTGCGTTCACTCTCTGAATATGTAGATATTTGGTTCACTTCTCTGCGCCTGCTCCTGCTCCCACAGAAGATAGGGACGGGGGTCCAATTGGAATATTGGGATGACCACTCTGGATCAGAAGTATGGGCCATCCGAAATTCAGCATTCTTTATCCTACAGTGGCTAGCACCAGGTAATTCAGAGGAAGGTGTTAAAGCATATTGCCCAGAGAGGATGCTTCCTCCTAGTCCCAAGTGTTTAGTGTTTGGCTCATGGTCTGAAGCAGGAGGAGCTGTGTCTGGGGTGTCCTGGCATCAGGCTGATCACCAGCATTCAAAAGATCTCTCAGGATCTTGTAAAACTGAGTCAAGACTGCTCCAATTTATACCTGGACCCTCGCCAGCAATGAGAGGCTTAATGCATAAAGGTGGTTTAAAGTACCATCACCACCAGTACTCTGGTCCTGCAGTGAGCAGAGCTTAGCCAGACCAGAAAATAAGGCTGTATGAGTGTGTTACCTCATGAAATATAATAAGAGCTAAAAATACTGCCAACAAGAGCAATATTTTCTGCCTCTGAAGCAGTGCTATCCTTAAATATCTCAAATGCATGAAGAGAAACAGATGTACACCCACTCCCACCAATATCTCTCTATATAAACTTAAACATATATTTAGACACACACATTCTCCAAAGCATGTATTTGTCTGGTAGTCTTGAAGAAAGCCAAAGTTCTAACTTAAGCTAACAAAAAATCTGAATACTTTATTACATGCATATGACAAAATAGTGACCTACAGATCTTTGTAAAATTCCAGTGTATTTATCCTAATGTGCCAGTACAGAAAGAGAGTTGTAATCATCATTTTGGTTGTACCTTGATAGTTCATCATGAACTCATAGGCCACTGCTTTGATTTCTTTTATTCATCACAAACTACAATGGCTCCAAAGTCACCTCCTGTGCCTCCTTCATCCAAAGTAAATAGCCTGGGGAAGTTAAATAGGAACAGGAGCACAGTGAGTGGGTTGATCTTTTCTGGTTGTGCTCCTTTGCAGGCTAAGTGGGGAAGATTCTAAAGCATTGTCTACATTGTTCAGGACTAATTGTAATAGATATCATTTAGCTGTGCCTATGACATAATACATACCACACCCATAAAGCAGCTAGTTGGAAATGCTGGTAACCAGAGATGGGCCCAACATGCAATGTTCAAATCCAAATCCTGATCCAGATACGAAGTTTCCCAAAGCTTTTTGGAAGGCTCCTACCTAGGTTTTGATTTGGTACTTTACAGAGATAGAAAGAGGTTGCAAAACTGTGATTTGGATGTGTACTGTGAGGTTGAAGAAGTAATAAGATCTGGAGTTTTGGTTTGGGACCATCTCTACTCAGTCTGATTTTAAGGGACCAGTCAGTGGGTTTTAATATTCACATGTCTATTTCCATTCTTTTCGTCATAAGTGGGGTTGCCTATAAATACAAGCTGTAGTCAGATACCTCTAGCAGTATCTTGCTCATGATCTATGACTGCTGTGATCATGGGACCCTTTTTATCTATATCTTTATACATTTTATGGTTACTATTAAAGTACTTTACATGCACTTTGGCTTTCTTGAGTAATATTTATGTTCATTTTGCAGAATGCAGGAGCAGAAGGTTTGTGTGTTCATGAAAATTGAGCTGTTATGCAGACTTAAAAGAATAAAGAGTATCATACACTACAGAATGTGTGCTTGTTTCAGTGACAGAATTATTACCCACCACAGAGATAAATTCAGCAGGTAAAGTAGTGCATGTGTGCACACCCCCTCATCCCTGCCCCCAATGGCTAAGAGAAGGAGTGTGAGTGTGTGTGTGGGGGGGGGGCGGTAATATTTGGTTCTGCAACAGCTGCATCTGACTCAGACTGAGACTGAAACTCAGCCATGGTGCAGTGAGAGTGGTGCCGTGGTCCACTCAAGGTCCTCCTCATTACTTAAGCTTTCCATAGGAGTTGTACGGGAAGCTGGTTTGGAGTGGCTGTCACACACCCTCCATGTGGCAGAGAAGGTCTCCCAACCAGACTTATATAAGGCGGTTCAGACAGCTGTGATAGAGGGTAGGGCAAGAGAAGGGCTGAGGATTCAATATTTAGAACCCAATCCAAATTACTTGGCAAAGTAGCAAGTCTCTCTACACCCAGCCTAAAAACTGGAGTAGCAGCCATGGGGATGCCTGTACTTCAGCTCTGTGGGCTAGCCCCAGATAAGGGTTTTGATTTCACTTTCCAGCCCATCTGCACTTCTCCTGCAGAGAGACCAATTACTTGGGCTCCAGGCTGGTGACGTGGATTTCACACTAAAACAATTGCTGCCTATACCAACTGAGGCCATCTTCAGACTCCAGCAGCTGTAACAGGGATTGACTTGTAATCTCAGGTATTGTTGTGCCTGAGTCCCTCAACACTAATTTAGGGCTTTCTGCAAACAGTGCACGGAAGAGTGAATGTGAACTGAGTAACGCAGCATTGCTTCGGAGAAAGAGAATCCATCAATTTCTCCCTTTCCGGCTGCAAAGCAAGATTCTTTCCCTCCATTTGCACTCTTCAGTGTCTGACAGAGCACTGTAACAGCACACTTTCCACAAAATAACAACCACCACAACCATCACTAAAACAAAAAAAACAATCCTCTCTCCCACAAACTCTTAACATACCCCATCTCTTCTGTCCTGTTATCTTTTCTTTTGGTTACTTTTTTTCTTGCTTCACTCCTTTTTCTTTCTTCTGTAGTATTATGTATTTAGTCTTCAGTCTTTTGAAGTTACATGGCAACTTCTTGATGTCGTATTCATCAACAGTCTGAAGTAGGCCATATGCCTGTCACAGATTTATGGTTTAAGACCAGAAGGGACCAACAGATCATGCAAAAAGCAGCCAAAGCAGGGATTGCTGTACTGGGCTGAGGGGACAAAACTGGGCCCAGCTAGGGCCATCCCTCCCACAGTAGCCCCTTGGGCTGCAAATTGTGTATAGGAGACCCTCCCGCCCACACACTCTGGGGGCATTAGGACCCACACATGGCCTCACTTCCCCTGAAACACATGAGCCTGGGAGACAGCTGCAGAAAGCAATCAGCCACAATCTCCAGCTGGAGCAGGGACTTTTGGAGAACTTTCCATGGTTTTTATTGGACTTTCTTTGCTGTGCTGACTGGCTGTTTGCTCCAAAACTTCCCCTAAGCGTCACTCTGCACCTCTCTCTATTACCTTCTTTTTCCCTGCCCTGTTCCTCTCACTGGCCTTCCCTTCAATGTCCCCTCACCCTTCACTTTTTTTTCCCCTTTTACCTTATCCCCTTGTGAGTAAACCCGCCTAATGAAAAATAATTGTGGAGGTAACATGACATATGCCACCATCACGCTGTTTGTGTGTTATATGCTGCCCCACTCCTTGTCTGTCTTGTCTAGTTAGATTGGCAACTCTTTAGGGAGGGGACTGTCTTTTTGTTCTTTGTACAGTGCCTAGCACCATGAGGGCACTATAATAATACAAATAACTAATAATATCATCCAATCTGACCTTCCGAATATCACAAGCCATTAAACACCACCCAGCCACACTCCCAGCAAGCCCTGCAACTAGAATTATACCAAAATATTACACACCTCAGGAAACCAAACTTATGTGCCAAAGGCAGAGAGTAGGAGAGTCTGGGGTGCACTGATGCCCGAGGGCCTTGCAGTAAGGGGGAACTGATTTAATGAGATATACTCAGATGATCTCAGCAAGTGACCCACACTCCGTCCTGCAAAGGCAGGCAAAACAACTCCTAAGGATCCTGCCAATCTGATCTGGGAAAATTCAGTTAGACCCTGAGCAAGTGAGCAAGAGCCTACCAGCTGAACACCTGAAGAAAGAATGGTTGGTGCACGGCCCACCCATTTTAGTAAAAATGATGCCAACTTACAGATGTTTTGTATGGGATATGGGAAGAAATTATTGCTATGCAAAAAACTCCCCAAACTCATAGTCAATCTGAGTGGATGGAAATAGCATGATTTGTCTGGAAAAACAAACAAACAAAAAATCCACTGGGTTATCCCCCAAAAGCAATCCTGTTTGAGCCGCACATATTCTTTCCTAGAATAACTTAATACTCTTTAAATATTCACCACTTTCTTTTTTACTTTAATGTTATCCTCTGATCTGTTCTTTCTTTTGTGTTGAGGGTTAATTTTTCTAATTTGACTTTTTATTAAATATTTATTTTCTTATTTATTTCTCTTTAGAGGTCTGATCCCATAAACATTTATATTTATAAGTAAATTTAGTCATTTTAGGGCTCTGGTTGATTTAAATGGGACTGCTCATGTGAATAAAGTTACTTTTATGCTTCAATGTCTGCAGACATTGGACCAATATAGGCTTCTTGTTACTGCTCTTTATTCCTTCACGATGATTTCTTCTTGTTTCCACTAAGACTAGTAATCTAGTCAAATGGATAGTTTAGATGACTGAGAGTAAGGAGATATGATTTATTATTTCATCTATTCTATTAGCCTCTTCTGTGAATTTTGGCAAATCATTGAACCACTTTTTGCCTCAGGTTGCCTTTTTGTCTGTGAAATGGGGACAATAAGACTTGCCCATTTTCTGTGGTGTGACTTGAGATTAATGCAGTTAATGTTTGTGCTTAATTTTATGTGCATAGGATGGGAACACATTTTCAAAGCATACCAGTGATTTTGATTGCTTCATCTCAATGGGTGCCTTGGATGTGGTTTCTTTTCCAGAGGTTCTGAACACCTAGAGCTAGAATCCCAAAGGCTCAGAACTTATTAAAATCAACCACAAAGTGTGTCAAGTTGGACACCCCAAAACTGAACCTTTCAAATCAATGACCAGTTTTGAAAATTTGGCCTTAATTATTCTTCCTCCAGTGGGCTCACATGCACCTGATAGGCACAGCCCTGTAGGAAGCAGTACAACAACACATTTCTCTTTTCAAAGTTCTGTGAAGAATTTTATTTCATGCCGGAACAGTCTCTCTTTGAACTTACACATGCTACACTGCCTTTAGGTGTGAATAGATTATGGCAATAGCCCCAAATCCTGCCTGCTCCCTTTGGACTGGTTTGGACATCTCAGGTCACTGGGTAAGAGCAGTACTCGGAGACTGCAACAGCGTGCAATTATTCCCATCTACTGTTTGGATATATGTGAGGGACTCAAGAAAAGTGAAGGGTCCTTATGTCGATATATCCTAGAGCACCTTCCCCCAAGCACAGATACAGTCTGCCTCCAGATCTTTGCCTGTTCTTATTTGGTTCATTTCACTCACTCTCTCTCTCTCTCTCCCTCTTTCTCTCTCTCTCTCTTTCTCTCTCTCTCTGGCCCCCTCCCCATATAAAAAAAAGTTTAAAAGATTTATGTTTGCTTCCCGTCCTCCCGTATTCAGTCAAGTCTTCTGCCAGTGTACCACATCTTTCTGAGCACTTGAAAAGTGGCAGCTAGACTGACGCTCCTAATTCTCATTTGTGCTGCACAGTGTTTACTGGGCCTTTTGCCTGGGCATCAAAAGACTGCCGCATTGGGGATTTTCCTCTAGCATCTGGCCTAGTACTGCTTTTTATGGAAAAATGACAATTCTCTCAAAAAGTGTCTGCTCCTCACATGAATGGTCCTACAGAGCTTTTGGTTTCACCCAGCCGTGTCAAGAAGTTAGTTCTCTCAAAATGTGTTTAGTAACCATTTATGTATCAGCCTTTTTGTGTGTTAATTTACAGTTCCTTCTCATGCGTGTCTATAGTCGTGGAACTGTTTATCAGAGATAACCTCCTGCCTTGACTGAAGAAGGGTTTAGCACGTGAAGATTCATTTGCTTTCCATTGAGAACATCTGGCATATACTTAACCTAACAGTTATATTTTTTCTGATATATTTACTAGACATCTTCATTTTCATTAGTTATTAACTATACAGTATTCAGGGTGTATCATTTTTCTGTGGTAGAATAACTTTAGGACAAATACCTATTCTGTGTAACTATTATCTTGCAAAGTTGCACTCAGAAACCATTCTGCATCCAATTACATTAAAGTGTTTAACCCTTAACTTCCAACATCATTATTTGCACTAAACTTACATGAAAACCTTTGCAAGCTTGTTGTGCTCATCTGCTCTTTGCATGAAAAACTCAGAGCAGATCTTGTAAAATCCTTCATCTACACTTGAGCAAGCTGGCCATTGTCACAGAATAAGGTGCTCTTTGGGGCCAGGTTCTGCTCCGGGCTGCTGACTTCATGATGTCAGGATGTTGAGTGTTCTCAGTTCCTTTGCTAAAATGGGAGTAGAAGATGCCCAGCATCTTGCAGAATTGGGCCATTAGTAGCGTTTACAATAAAGGTCTGCAAGATAATAGAAACACTGACAAACATTGACATTATTATCCATGATATAAGTTGGTACAGCTATAATGGTTTGGTGTAGAAATCATTTATACTCGGAGTAGCTAACATCATAAACCACTGTGTTATTCCTCTGCCTCAGCATGAGAAAGATTTTTTCAGGAGCTTAAATGTGTATCAGTTGTCTGCCATACCAGTCTGTCCACCTCATCCACAAACTCCAAGAGCCTCTGCCTGTCATAACCTTGCCTTGAAGATAACAGTTCCCAACCTGCCGGAAGAGCATTCTTCTGCAGTTTCTAGCCTTTATCACTGAACACTCACAGAGATTACCAAGTCCACTGCCGCCAAAGAGATGGTGCATATACCTGCCTGTTAGTTTGGCTGAGGGCCTACACTTTACTTTAATACACAGAACTGAGATTCTATGGTGAAACCAAACTATAAGTTTACTAATAAAGAACAGAGATTTAAGTGGTAGGAAGCCAGGACAATAGAAATAAAAAATTGTTACAAGTAAAATAAAAATAAAAGACACTTTCCAATATCTAATATTTAACAGATTACAATCCTGGTCTCAGGCAATTTCTCATTGACTTCTCAGTGTTCTCAGTCCACATGGCTGGGGGATCCACCTTTCACAGATTCCAAGAGAGCTGGACTCTTTGTCCCCTAAGTGATGGATAACCACAATGTCTTTTCCCCTTTTCCTATAGGTCAGAACACCTTTGAAAAGTATTTTTTGAAAAATAATTGCAGGCAACATTCTTCTCCCCTGCTGCTGGTTTTTTTTTCTTTTCCTGGGGGGTGGGAGTGCGGAGAGTAAGTGCCACATGCCTTTTTCATCCTCTTGTTAATTAGCACTTTCTATTGACTTGATTACTTTGTTTACCTTAGATGCAAATGTACTTTCATTGTCTCTGGTTTACTAAGCTTTACCGAGGCAGACTGGCAAATCCACATTGCTTTATCTAGGACAAATCTGTTTATCCACTCTGCTCAGACTACTTCTTCTGAACATAATTTAGAAACTTTATTTCCAGCACAAATACATAACTGTTTACACACTGACATACATAGATGACACAGTAATATTAATAAACCAAGAGTTACCAGTTTCCATTTGATACTTTGCGAGATACTTTTTGGATAAATATTATGACTACCGGGTGTTAGGTGCAGTGAGTTTGTCAGGCCTGGCAATAGTTGTATTTACTGAACAACTATTTACTGATGGGCTCTAAGGATCACAGTAGAACTGGACTAAAAAAAAAAAAAGCAGATTTGGTGATATCTAATTGTTTAGCAAATTTCTTTTGATTTCACCAAATTGTTCATGTTGAACCCATTCCTTCCCACATCAGAAAAAGTCAAAATGTTTAATTTCAAAATTTTTAAATGATCTTCAAATTTATTAGTAAAAAAATTAAATAAAAAAATACTCTATAACTAAATGAAACATTTAATTTTGAGACAAACAAAACATTTCATTTGATCTGAACTGAATTCTTTTTGACATTTCAGTGTGTCAAAAATTTCAAAACATTTCTTTTTTAGTTCAGCCCAAAACAATTTACATTTTAATTTTTTGGGAATTGCCCGTGAACCAAAGCAGCCTAATGTTCATGCAGTTCTAGTTTTGTGTTTGGATGTTGAGGAGGTTGGCCAAGGCTTCCGTGGTACATCTTGATGTTCATCTTGAAACTACTTTTTCAAGATACAATAAAAAAACAAGATACAATTCACTGGCGATTGCTGGAAAATTAAAAGAGTGATGAGCCAGATTATGCAGCAAGGTCGTGTAATGTGCATTCCATTTAATTGTAGAGTGATCACATAGAATTTGTAGAGCAATGACACTTTTTACCAGACACCAGTTGTATTGTGCTTCAAAAGCCAAACAGAGAGGTTATATATAATTACAATGCATTCTTTAGAAAGTTTATGTACCCAGGCGAAAGGAAAAGCTCTGGGTTCACCATGTTTTAGCACACTATGGGAATGTATAGTGTGCTCATTTCCATGATTAACATTGGCATTTCTTATAAAAACTGCTACCAGAAGAGTGGCCATTTTTGTTTGTTACTTGAGTGTTATATTTTATACGTGGACATAATTAGCCCAACAGATTGGTACTTACGAAAATGTGAAAAAAGGAGAAAGAGTTGAAAAGAAACAAACAAGGAGAAATCAGTGGTCATACTTGAAACATCTTTAGGGACGAAAGGGGGCAGTTTTAAGATGTGTTTCTAAAGCTGGGAGAGATGGACCAGCATTGTGTTAAGTAGAAGTATGCTCCTGGCTAGAGGGCCCATGCAAGCAATGTTATGATTGATTGCCACCCTACGGTGGGGTCTGCAAAATTCAGGTGATTTTCAAATGTAGATTCATATCAGGAAAAGGTTCAAGCAGGAGATAGTAAATATAACTAAGGAGTATGTTTAGAGATTTAAAAACGATACTGATAATTTAAAATTCAGATCATGGCTTTATATATAACCAGTGTGAAAAGAACATGGCCAAGTAATGTTGTCATGGCTGTTCAGATACGAGAGCAAACGTTGCTGCATTCAGAACTAGATTAAGATGACAGAGAGACACTGCTGGGAATCCTGCTAAAAGCAAGCTATGATAATCAAGCTTTTGAGAGAGAAAACTGGGGAAACTGATTGTCACTGGGCTGGCCACCTCCTGAGTGCCCCCTTATGGCCACTCATCAGGTGGTCTGCCTCAGTTTCCCCCCTTTGAAGAGGTTCCTAATAAATTCCACACAGGGTTTTATGAGTCTAATGACAACAGACCTCCTTAGGGTCTCATGTATTGACTTAAAGTTAAAAAATAAACACACAACTTCCCCCTCCTCCACAGCCTTAAGCTGGGCCCAGCCCCACACTCATGTCGTGTCTTAGAGTCCTTCCTGCCTTCGCAGACTCCTCCCTGCCCTTCTCTCCAGGAGCCTCTAACTCCCTTTGTCTCAGGGTCTTCCCTGTAGGAGATTTTCTCACTATCTGCAGTCTGTCTACAGCTTCCTGAGCATTCCTCCTTCTCTGCAACTTTGTTGGAACTCTTCCACAGCCAACTAGTTCTGCTATTTAACTGCAGTCTCCATCCCAGGTTTGGCGGTCAGGGCTAATTGGATGGGGACTGGCTAGCTCCAGGCCTCTGGTGCTTACAGGGGCGTGACACCCCATCACATTGCACAACTGATATTTCCCTACCCATTATTATTATTATTATTTTTATTATTTATTTATGTGATGGTAGAGCTTAGTGGTCCCATCGAAGACTGGGCCCCATTGTGTCTATGCATTCCACAAATACCTAGTGAGAGACAAACACATAATGAAGAGCGTACAGTAAAATTAGACAACACAGATGAAAGGTGGGAGGGGAAAGAGAGCCCAAGAGGGGTGAAGTAACTTGCCCAAGGTCACACAGGTAGTTAAGTGCCAAAGCGTGTCCAAAGTGCTTCACAGAAAAAGACTAAAGACACAATACCTGCCCAAAGTGCTTAAAATTTCAATTCATCTATGACACAAGTGTCAAAGAGGGATTAGGATAATAAGATCATGTTGTTATTCAGTAAGGCATGTTTGCATCTTGGTAGCTTCTTTAAATGAGGGGTTTAGATATTTGTAGTGTTTAACAATTAGTTTCAAGTATCAGAGGGGTAGCCATGTTAGTCTGGATCTGCAGAAGCGACAAAGAGTCCCGTGGCACCTTTTAGACTAATGAACATATTGTAGCATAAGCTTTTGTGGGTGAATACCCACTTCATCAGATGAATGCAGGCAACACAACAAAAGTGAGTTTTTAGAAGAGATTAGAAAGAGGAAAGGGGACCAGTGAATCCCCTCAATAAGTGGGGTCATTTAAACAGAAAAATTCCTCTCCCACCGATAATTGCTCATGCAGTAACAGGACTACCGTTTTCCCAGAGTTGAATACAAAATAGTTCTGGTCCATAAGATGGCAATTTTGTTTAGAAATGTGTGCAGAGACTTGCAGAGACTAAGAGATTCATGGAAAGAGACCCAGCCCCGATGGTACAACCCAATGTATATTACTCCTGCTGTATTTCCAAACTTTTTGTATACTGAATGTATTTACAAGTTTAGGGACAGTTTCTAAATGAGTTCATTACTTACTTGCGCATCATTTAATAAGGCACTATCTTTAACTGATAAATATAGTAAATTGAAAGAAATGTCCAAAACAGCATGCAGTCTGTCCTGACCAACAAAGGCATATTGAGGTAAATTAGCAGCTACTTTGCCTCTACTGACTTTCATCAAGTTTTCCTTCCCTTTCACTGATTTTTTTCCTAAACCTATAATACGCTATTTCACATTGTTAATGTCCTCCAGTTCCCATAAGATTATTGCTGCAGGGACAAGAACATAACCTATATTCCTATCTACTCTGGCATAGGTCTTTTGTGGTCACTCTTCTCACAATGGACATTCTATTTAAAAAAAATGTGGTTTATTTTCCAGAGGTGTAAAATGTTACCTTTTATAAATAAAAACTAAAAACCTTTTCCCAACTACTGTAAGGTTTCTAATGCAGGAAGAAACAGAAGAATTTTTTGTTTTATTCATTTCTCCATTTTTATATGTTTTTTGTTCTATTCCATCCTCTAGCTTGCTGATCTTTTTACCTTTTCAATTTTTCTTCCTATTCCCTGATCCAATTTAGCAGTGTCTAAGGTCTCCTCTGTGTGGTAAATAAAAGGTAGCTCCATTATATCTCTGCCAAGTTCTCACTGTCACTACTTCAGATTTAAGGCTGGATATTGATATTTTATAGCCCTTTGTTTCAGGTCTAGCCTTAAAACAAAGGGTTATATCCCTACTCTGCCTCTGCGATAGATAGTGAAAAATCTATGTGTCTCTTGATTCAAGATGTAAAGCCTTACTTCCATCTACACCTCAAATGGCTTCTGGGACCTCTTCTCTGCTTTCCATATCATTGCCTTTTGTTTTATATCTTTCTTTTCTAAGAGCCCTTTTCCGCCTTCCTTCATTTCTAGTGCTGCAATTGTAAAATGCTTTATGTATTTTATTGTATTATGATCACAGTACCCATCATTAGTTTTTTAATCAAAGCTGTAAAGTTTCTCAGAACAGAATCTATCTGGGTTACTGTGTGTTCTGGGGAAATTTACTACTTTTAAATGTGCATTTTCTAAGGAAAGGAAGGAGTACAAGGAAAAGAATATGAACAGTGAACTTCAACAAAGAGGACTTTAACAAACTCTGAGAACTGGTAGGTAAGGTCTCATGGGAAGCAAATCTCATTGAAAAAGAGGTTCAGGAGACCTGGCAAGATTTTTCAAGCAGACAAGATTAAAGGCATAATTGCAAACTACCTTGATGTAAACAAAAAACAGGAAAACTAGGAAGAGGCCAATATGAATGGCCTTAAAATCTAAAAGGAATCTTGAATGGCCTTAAAATCTAAAAGGAATCTTCCGTAAAGGGGAGACATGAATAAATTGTTAAGAAGTAGTACGTAAGAATAGCACAAGCATGTAGGAAGAACATCAGAAAAACTAAGGCAAGGGACATAAAAGGTAATAATAAGAGAAGCAAGAGAAAGATAATGGAAAATGTAGGTTCTCTACTTAGTGGGAAAGGAGAGCTGATAACTGATGATATCAAGAAGGCAGAAGTGTTTAATGCCCTTTTTGCTTTACTCGTCACTTAAAAGGTTAATGGTGACCAGGTACTCCACACAATTAATATTAAAAACAGGAGATAAAGAGTGGAAGCCAAAATAGGAAAAGACTAGGTTAAAACCTTTTTGGATAAGTTAGATGTATTCAAGTTAGGAGACCATCATAAAATTCATTTTAGTGTACTCGAGGACCTAGCTGACACAATCTCAGAACTGTTGGCAATTATTTTCAAGGACTCATGAAGGATGGGTGAAATTCCAGAGCACTGGAGAAGGGCAAATCTACTTCCTCTCTTTAAAAGGGGGAGCAAATTGGACCCAGGGAATTATAGACCATTCAAGCAAATTTTGATACCTGTATAGATACTGGAACAGATTATTAAACAAATTGTAAGACAGAGAATAATGGGGTTATAAGGAATAACCAACAAAGATTTGCCAAGAACAAATCATACCAAACCAACCTAATTTTCCTTCTTTGTTCAGTTACTGGACTAGTAGATAGTCCTTGGTCAGTTCATTTCTGCTATATTCATGAAGTGGGCTATAGCCCACGAAAGCTTATGCTGAAATAAACCGGCTAGTCTCTAAGGTGCCACAATTATTCCTCATTTTCTTTACGGATACAGACAAACATGGCTTCTAATCTTAAACCTTAAAAGACTGAGTCACACACATCACCATACTTCGATAATCTTGACACCTCTGCCTCAACCGATAACACATTTAGGTCAAAAAGTCTAGTGTCTGACACAGATGAGTACAGGAAAATCTAAATATGTTTCAGTTTGTTCAAGTTACATTTGCAGAAGCAAATGAAACTGCAGAAGTGCTTGAAATCTCCTTTGCAAAAAGCTGAATCATTGAAGAAAAAGCTCTTTCAATGGGAATTTTTCCTTCGTGTGGACACAGAATTAGGCCCATTATTTCTTATGACAAACTGGTTGGCCTGTAGTCAGAAGAAAATCCAGAGGAAACAAATTACTGCTATTTTCAAACAGTCATTTCTTTCAGCTTTGGACAGAGTTCTTGGCCCTGATTCTCCACTATGTCCAAGCTATACTGAAGGCGACAGCCATAGGAAGCTAATTCCATCATTTTGATTCTTTGCTGCCCAGGCCTGATAGAAGTTTAAGTAGCAGTGGGCCTACTCTAACTTCCACTGCTGGAACAGAACTTATGGTTGTGGAGAATCAAGTATAGTGGAGCTCAGCTCCACCAAGCCCCATCTAACCTCTCACACCAAGGATGTGGGGTGGGCAGATTGTAAAGTGAACACAGTAAACTAAAGAATCGAGCCCATAGAATAAAAAAAAAGATGCAAAAAGAACCAAATGTCAGTGGTCTCCATTTCATATTTTGAGTAAATATTTGAATTCACTGGATGGAAGTATGTCTGGAGAATATTGTGGAAGTATATACCATTAAAGATTCTCAGAAGGATATATGGCTATAATTGTTTACTTACCTGATGATACCAAACAATAATGTATATGATTTTTCAAAAGGAAATCTATAAAAGTCGTCAGAATTATACCGCAGTAAAACTAGTGGAAGTGAAATAAGAAATTAGTCCCAGTAATTAGTGCTGGCTGTAACCAATAAAGCTGGACAAAAAAAAAAGTCTTTCTTCATTTGGGTACTGATCCAGCTTCCACTGATTCCAGTAGGATGACGTCAGTGGGAACTGGATCAGGTTTCTGCTAAACTGGAGACATGAGGTTATCGCTATAATAACAAAGATTTATTATAACGATTCACTCATTCCATCTTATTTTAGTCACTATTATCTTTTCCTTTCATACTCCTGTTTATTATCACAACAATAATTGGATTTGGCATTGTTCAGTCCACAGTGCTTTAGTTTAGATGTGGACAGTTCAAAAATGTGCTCATCAGTGTTTTCTATTATTTTTGTGAAATTGCTCACAAATCAAAAACTTGTCACGGTGGGATTTCATATAGCACACAATGATCATAGGTAGCTTATTGAGAACCTTAAGTGTACTAAGTTCAGCATATGGCAGACATATTTGGGTTCTTTTTCCTCCAAAACACAATAAGCGTGTTAGCTAACAAATGAAAGACACAGTTTTAATTTTGTGCTTGAATAATGCTTTTGCCATGGCAAACATGTTCCAGATGTAGGGCAATATGGTGTCATTTTTCAACAAAAGTTCCAGTAAAGCAAGAAAATTGTTATCATGTTTCCTACCAAGCCATTCATCAAAACATTGGAATTCCAGTAAACATTATGATAGAAATAACATATTCCAGATCAGAACATAGAAAGCAATGTGCTGATAGCTTCAGTTTCATTCTGAAGGTGTAATATTTAGATGGTATAAAAAATCCACAAGTAAAAACCAGGGTCTAAAATCATAAATCAGTGATCAAATATAATCTGTGCAGGGAACTCAACATAATTAAGGGCCCAGTACAGCATTCTTCTTTATGCAAAGATTGCTGAGTTGGATGCTAAGCCCAGTTACCATACCACTCAAATTCATCAGAAGGTGAATTGTCTTTTAAAATTTGTATTTCATATATAGTAATTGTCTCTAATCTGGAAGATGATTTCCATGTATTGATCTAATAATTATTCTATGTTGTGATGACTTCTAACATTCCACTTTTTGTTCTACCTTGTGCACAAATTATGGAAAAGAACCCAAAAGATATGACAATTACAGAACAGTAGTCCACCTGATGCAAGCTGGGTAATCACAGTGATGTGGGTAGGCAATTGATGGGATCAGAAAGGTAAACAGCAGTCAATTTCAGGTGTCTTGCTATAGGAGGTATTGTAAACATATTTCTGAATGGATGCAACTTTCAGAATTTCTTTTGCAAATAAATCTTAAAGTTAGCCAGTTTGAATAAGCACAACTCATGCTTGCTCATTCTTATAATATAATTAAATAAAATTAGCAAGCTCATTTCTATCATTTAAATTAATTATTATAAATATGAAAAGATAAAGCTCCATTTCTTCTTACGCTTGTCAGTACATTTCTGTTTTTTGGAAGAAAAAAAGAATTATATTTTTTGGCAGAGGTTTTGCTTTGTCATTACTTTTTGGTGATCACAAATAGACACAAATTATTGTGGCCAGGTCCCAACATTATCCAGTCTGATTTTTATCCATTCTGAAAACTCTTTTAGTGTAGCAAGGTGTGAGTTAAAGGGCATACTCCATGTATTAAGGGTGTGTGCCAGCACGGTACTACAGGGTAAATTGGTATTGATTCATTTTCTCTAGGCAAACAGTTTTCTGACAGTGCAGTGGATAGCTATAAAGAGATGTGGCTCTAAATACAAAGGGCTAAAGTTGAACAGATTTGCATTTAAATTAAAAATACTGGTTGTGGAAATCAATAATAATAATTGAGGAATTTAGTTTTGGAAACAGCATAACATTAAAATAATATTCAGATTCTCAACTGCTTCCCTTTAAATACATGGAGTAATAAGGGACAAAATTGGTTAATCATGCTTCTGGTTTTTATTAAATATTCCATGATCAAACTTGAAATTTAAGAATAATAGTTTATAAGTATATGATTTAAAGTTTTAGCCAGTCATCCATATTGATCTTCTAAACATCATTTCTATTCAGTAATCCCAATTACGTTTTCCCTAAAGGAATCAAATTTTGTTGGTGCAATGTAACCACAATTTAATGTTGTGTCTAGCTGATATGATAATGATAATGGACCAAAGAGCTGCCACCACTTATGTATGGAGAGACAGTGGCCCTGTGTTTTGTAGTTTGCAAAATAATGTGATAGAGCTGCATGGAACGCAAGCTACCAGAGAACTTAATTCAGATTTAAAAGACTAACATTTCCCTACATGCATTCACCCCTTGACTAAGGCAGAGCAGAAAGTTTGGCATTCCTCTTAGTATTGTGGGCAATGGGGCCCACATATGCTCAGAGAAACAGTGAATCCTGATATGGGTATATGTACAGGACTCCCAGAGGCAGACTGGGAATCTAGTAGGCCACTGATTGTTTACAAAAATATACATTTATGGAATACAGTGACTTAAACCCTACTAATAGGAATTAACAGATTATCAATTACGAAGATCACAATTTCTCCTTCAACATGAGTCTGAATGAAACAAAATTTTATATAGATTCTAAAATGTTCAGAATAAGGATGTTGGCTTCCATTTGGGTATTGGATGGAAACCTGCTGTGAAGTGTCAAAGTTACAACTCTCTCCTTCTCCAACTTCTGCCTCCCTTTGAAAGGGAGATGAGGGAGATCCAACTATTCAAACTCCCTCCAAGAATTTCCCTTCGCTTCACTGGCCCTAAGACCTGTTTCGCAAAGGATATCCCATTCCCTTTACCCTGAGGAGCCTTCTCTTCAACCTCTCCTTCAGCATCCTCAGGGCATTGCTGACTGTCCCAGTCCTTCCTCCTCTGGCGATAACTTGCTGCCCCTCTTACATGGTACCCTTATCTCCCTGGCCTCTAGCATCTAGCTTGGGTATGTCTATTTGAGTTGCAATCTTACTCTGTGATTCCAGTATAGACATACCCTATCTCTCTCAATATCTGAACTAGTAACAGCCATTAGCTTCCCGCCCCAAAAGACCATTTATTTGAAATAGTAATATCTAGCTCTCATACAGTGCTTTTCAGCAATAGATCTCAAAATGCCTTTCAAAGGAGGACAGTGCCATTATCTCATTTTACAGATGAGTAAACCGAGGCACAGAAAGGGGAAATAACTTGCCCAAAGTCACACAGGCAGTGTTCTATAGTGGCTAATGCATTGACTGGGACTCCAGAGAGCTGGGTTCTGTTCCCAGCCTGCTAATGGCCTGCTATATTAATAGGCTTTAACTATAATTTATTGTGTAAATTAATGCTTCATTCCAGCTTCTGATTCTGAAGATGTACCTGAGCCTGTTAGTTTGAATCTTCCTCTCAGAGTCTTTCTTGAAATTACACAGCAGCATCACCAGATTCATATCTGAGGTATAATGTTATACACATTCCCATATGTTCTCTGAGAGGCACTCTTTCTTTGTGAAGTTGGAGAATAAAACTTGGCAACAAGTCATTTAGCTTAAGGAGGGAAGTGGTAAAATGCAAATATGCAGTTTTATCTTTCCTCTTGAATATATACATATATACTTCGATTTAATGTCTAATTTTTTGTTTCATTTTCCCTTCACTTTTCAATGATGTTATGGGGATCTTTTTTTTAGTCATTAACTTTTCCAAGTGATAAATGATTTTTAAACAATGTCCCTTGTAATAGTTTGGTTTTAGTCACGCTACCTCAGCAAACAATATAGTAAAAACTATTATGTAAACTTCAAAATGGAACTTGTGAAACATGCTATCAAGTATTACATCAGTTGCTTGAACATGCTTTTAATTGACAAAGCTTTAATGTCATTAAGAGTTTTGCATATGCTTCAGCTAATGTTCATGCAGATGAGAACAAATATCAATATCCATCTGTCAAGAAAGTAGAGCACATATGGTACCACAGGACCTTAAAATAAGTCAGGTATGGTTCATAAAATATGATTGAAGTTGCTGTAGTTCACAATATTATAAGCAGTCAGAGAGATTTGCTCATCTCCATGTTCTAATTAGAGATGGGTCTGAATCAAACCCTGGATTTGGACACCCCACTATTTTGAGAAAGTTTGAATCCAGATCTGAATTTCATGGGTGTATCCTTCTACGTATAAGGTGAAGAAACAAAACCCTGGATCCAAACAATTTCAAACTTTGGCAAAATTTGACTCTGTTTTTTTTTTTATTTTGCAGTATTTCTGTAAGAAATTAAGTGAGATGGGGGGGTTTAGTTAAAACTTAATCTGGATCCATGTTAATCTAAACCAATATCTGTGGATATAAAACCTTGCACATCAAAAGTGCTGAATTTCCCACAGATGTACTTCTGACTCCTAAGTCCCACTAGATTCATTTCCTTCCTAACAGGAGAACAAATGGAAGAGTCCCATAAGCGTGGACAAAGTTAGGCAAGTTTCAGGCACTTGTTAATTTCAAGAGTTTGCATTTGGAATCTTAAATGACCAGCTGTAATAGAAGTATATTTGGTACCTGATTTTCCATCACTGGCACCTCTCTGTGCTACTGTACTACCTCCCCACCCCCCAATCCCTTTTCAGTGGCAAAATGGAAACGGGAAAAAGATGGAGGAGAAGGTGGGGGGAAAAAAGGATACCTGAGAGAAAGAGGGATAACTGAAATCATTTTTTTCATTGAAAAAATGGATGACAATGTTCTGTTACAAATTTATTTGAAAAAGGCCATTTCTCATCAAAAAAAGTTTTGAATGAAAATTTTGACAAGTACTAAATCATCATGACCATCCTCACAATCATCATCATGTACGTGGGACTACAGGATCCTCTAAACAATCAGCTATCACTGCCCTTGGACATGCAAAGAAATTGAATCTTAGAAGGTTAGTAAATTTGTGTGTTCCACTTTTAAAAGATTGCTATGCTGACGGAAGCTGGTTTACATGGGCATCTTATTGACCAGCCTCTCTAATGCTGTGGAAAGAATAAATCTCTTAGCCAAAGGACACACAGTGAGAAATACAGAGGAACTCCAAGGAGGGGTTCAAGTGTGGAGGGTAGCAGCAGCCCATAGCTTTGTTTCTGAGTAAGGGTCTCTTGCGTACTCAAAGATTTTGTGTTATTCGGTTATAAAAGAATTTGAGCAAGAGGAGTCAGGGTAAGTTAAAAATCTTATACTGATTAATTGCAAAGCAAACCCACTGGTTTCCATGATACAAAATACTCTGAATTAGAACTGTTTGAAAAAAGGGAAAACCATTTAGCAAATATTTCATCCATTTTCCCCCACATCCACCTTCTTAAAAAAAATTAAATGTTGGAAAATTCTGACCAGATCTACTCTGACTGTCACTGTTGGAGGGTTCTTTGGACTCTGAGTCCAGTCTCTATAATGATCCAAATGCCCCACACAGTGTAATGCAATCAAATAATTTAAAATGGTACCATGTACTCTGTAAGGGCCTAATCCAAAGCCCATTGCAGTAGTGGCTATCTTTCCATGGACTTCAATGGGTTTGGATCAGGACTTCAGCAGTTTGGAGTCCAAAATAATTCTCACCATCATGAGCTCCTGACTATAGTCAAGAAGTATAGGAGGAGATTTCAGTAGTGATGTAGGACAGAAGTAAAGCTGAAAAGCATTGCCATAGAGAGGTTTTCATGATTACCTGTTAACAGTATCTTTAACTTGAGCCATTCTAAAGAACAGAGGGCATCTGTGCTTAATAGAAGGTGATGTTAAAAATACACATAAGGAAGTCTCCAAGCATATAAATAAATATATATGACTAAAGCACACAGCATAAAAATAATCTTACAGAAGCATTTGGCAGCAAGGAGGTGTCAGTTTCCATATGGAAAACTCATTAAGATGAATGGAAACTATACACATACTTATGGAGTGGCTGCTTCTGCACTCTGTTCGACCAGTTCAGTTCCTGTGGACTGCTAATCACTTGAATAGAATTATATAAGTGTAAAACTGATGTAAGAAAGTGGAGAATAACACCTGAAAAAATTAATTTCTGAATGTGGCATCTTAAAGGAAATCTAATCCTTAGAAATTTCTCTCCTTTAATAATTGAAATATACTGAAATATCGAGCCTTGGCTTGGTTTAAAGTCTGTCACCTTCCTACACATGTTATGGTTCACTGAACTCAACTTAATCTCACCTTTTATGCTACATTTACTTTTCAAAGACTTATACACCTCATCATCCTTCAGAGATTGTGGTACTTGGCCATCACGTTTATTATTTGTGCTTTATATTCATCCTTAGTGTGACTATTTTGAGTTCAGGGATGAATTTGGCCCAATTATTTAGAAATATACTTGTCAGAGGTTCTATTATCGCATAGTAATTTTTCATTTCACTAAGGATACTGTGGAAGTACAAACGGCTCAGGGAAAAGCAACAAAAATCGTTGGAGGCATTGGTAATAGCCATGCTCTTCAATATCAGGAGGGATGTGAAAGACTATTATTTAGTTTCCTATGGATACGTGGAACTAGAAATATGATAAGAGAGATGAAATAATGAATGGTACAGAGAGGTTTATCACACATTCTTTTCTGCCATCTCTATAAGAAAAGTAAAGTGTGGGTACTCCGAGAAAGTAAACTACAGAATATTTTAAATAGCTATTACTGAATACATTCTACACAATATATATCCAACCTTTGGAACTCACTGATGCAGGACACTGTGGAAACAAATATTGACACTTGTATCAGTGCATGTCTCCTGTGGAAATAATCCAGTGAAGGACCAGAAGTCTCTGAGTTTCAGTTTGTGCAGTGTATGTACAATCAGTCTATCAAGAGGTGTCTCTCTATTGGTTGGACACAGGTCATTGTCCTCCAAACCTACAAATCATTGGGATCTCAGGTCATCTGAGAAAGTCTGGAACATCTGTGTAGCGTCCTCCATTAGATGCCTCAGAAACTTAAATGTCTTACGGCAGGTTGTCTCCCTCAGAAGTTATGCTACCTTGGGCTTCTTACCATCCCACATTAAACCCTAGTGTAAGGAGCAGTTGAATGTGTAATGGGACAAATGTGTAAGATAATGATGGTAGGCTTTCAAGGAGATGTTGCTGCAGAGAGTGGCCATAGCCTGCCAATCATACACTCAGATCCAGAGCCTTAGACACATGGAATGAGGTGTCACAGTGTCAGAAGGTTAAATACATTAGCTTATTATTCTTGAAACTCCAGTTTCTTTTCCCAGGATTTTCCAAGAGGCCTTATAAGGTAAATAAATTGGTTTCTTAAACCAAAACCTCAACTCTGAACTACAGGTGTTTGAAAAAAGGGAAGAACATTTTGCAAGAAAAAAAATAATCAAAAATATACCCTTGCTATATGTTATAAGGAACAGCACCTGCAGTTACAGTGTACAGTTAAGAATCCCAATTACAAGGGCTATCAATCCTCATGCTTCAAGGCATACATTAATTTACAGTTGGAGTCAGGAAGAAACCCTCTCAAACACCTAAAATAGTGTCACACAATTATGAAGCTACATTCGGGATTTTGTTTATCTTCCTCTGAAACATCTGGTATCGATCTCTGCCAGAGATAGGATATTGGATATATGGACCATTAATCTGTTTTGCCATGGCAATTGCTATTTTCAGATGGGTGGATTAAGGCACAAAATCTCTTGATTCATGATCCTAGATCGTGAAATGAGGCAGTGACAGCTTCTCGTCTTGTCTGATGCCTTATATTTAAAATGTTTTCTTTCTTTCGTCACATTTCAGAGCTAAATTCCTCCCTGATCTCCTTCACTATGACAGAATCCCAGCCGGAAACTTGAACTTGTATGATACTTTATTTCAAAGGTCCATAAGATTCCATGCACATAGATTCATTCACTGACACCTCCGTGTGTGTGTGTGTGTATGTGTGCGTGTGTGTGTGTGCATGTGTGTGTGTAAGAGAGAGAGAGAGAGAGAGAGAAATTTCTCACATTAGAATATTTTTGATAGGGTTTTTCTTCAAAGCCACCCCAACAGATACCAACCAGATCACCTGGAAAAGTGAACCTAGCATGATTACAGCAGAGTACTGCTCAGAAGTGTTGAGTAGTTTGTTCTTCACAGCTAACTAGTAGGACATGCAGATTTACTGAGACTAGTCTGCAACTCTTTCACCCTCTTTATTAAGTCTAATCATAGGAAAAATTTTGGTTGTAAGTGAAGGATTTGTAAGTTCCTTTCTCTGCCTTTGTTCTTTTGTTTTGCTTGAAATATTGTGTTACCCTATAATTCATTAATGAATAGCCCTTCTGTAAGTTCTGTATGCTTTAATAAACACCTCCCATTTCTACAAAACCAAACTGACTTTGCTGCAGTGTGCTAGAGTGCAGAAGAGTGAACTGTCAGCAGCAACTGATTTATAAGAGTGATTTACCTTCTGGAGAGTGTAATTATGTTCATAGTTAAGAATTAATCAGGTGAGAGAATTATGGAATAATCATGCTCCTGACTTTGGGAGGACAAACTAAATGGAGACTGCACCAGCTCCATAGAGCCACCTAAGCAGATGGAGAGTTCTTTGCTCTTTAACAGTGGAAGATCAGGTTTTTCAGATAGCTGTCTTCATTTTAGATAGAGAAAAATGAGAAATACCACTTGCAAATTCTGCAATGAACACTTGGGAGCTCAAATAGGTAAATAGAAAAGAAATAGGTTAGGAAATAAAAGCTCTTAGAAACGACTGAAAACACTTTCCTTAAAACAAAAACAAACAAACAAACAAACAAAACCAAACAAAAAAAAAACAGGTAAACTCCCAGTTGAGTTTATTTAGCATTATGACAAACTGCCTATTTGAGAAATGTTTCTTTCAGTCTCTGCTAGATAAAACATTTCTTCTTCATCTCACTAATGGGAATGATGGTTTCTAAATTTCAACCTTTCTGCCTTATGTTCTTTGCAGCAAAATTTTATTTAACTTTATGGCTGGCGGATCTTTTTTTCAATTATCTTTATCCACTCCCGCCCTTTAGATGGCTGGATTTTCAGCTAAAATATAGCACCTGAATTGTGAGCCTTTCTGGAAAGCTTTGTAGAGAGTTTACAGGAATATCCTGAAATATATCTCAAGCTTTAATGGTGTCCTTTGCTATTCTCTTGGGTAGAACTTTCCCTAGGCATTACCACCAGAGATATGCTATTTTCAATCAGGCTATATCCAGAATCCTGGGAGGCTGATCCTGTTAAGTACTGAGTGCCGTCTGGAAAACGCAGAATGCCCTCCATTCCTGTTGTCTTTGATGAATATTGAAGGTGCTCATAATGCATTCACCTCACAGTGTTGTATTGCAATAGTAGACAAAGATCCCAACTGGGATAATGGCCTTGCTCACCTAGACACACTACAAACACCCAGAAACTCATGATCCATGCCCCAAACAGCAAGATAGTGTGAATGTTTCAATAGATATGTTAGATAAACTGACCACTGGTCCATCTGGTCACGTATCTAGTCTCTGGCCATGATCAATATCTATGGTGCCCAAGGAAGGCACCACTACCACCACAGAAACATTACCAATCTAATGCACCTAGCACTAGATCCAAAACTGAAGTGAATTGAATGGATTTCACTGAGAGCTGAATCAGGTCCTTAGAAAATAGTGAATTGTACAGTATTGTACACTGCTGTTTATAGGGGTTCTACTGGTAATTCATTTATGCTCTGAATTGTTTTAACCTATTTCAGTAGGTTCAAATACTTAATACAATTGCTTGTTATTTATCATAATATTATCTAGCACTATGAACTCCAGTTTCAAAATCTGACTCACAGCAGTGAGTCTGATATGCTGTCAACTAGGGATTAGGGAACCCAATAATAAATATGCCAAATAATGTAAATATCAGCCGTAATTTCTAAGGCAATTATTTTCAGGGCATAGTTGTGCTCTCTGAATAATTAACTGGCTATTTCTCAGTCTTTGTCTCTTACCACTGCTGACAGCAGCAAACGGGAGGTGGAAGTGCTAATCAGTGCTCTGCCATGACTTGTCCAACTGGTAGGAGCATCTGAGACCACCACAGTCAAGAAGTCCCCCTCCTACTGCTCTCTTGGGGAGGAAGAAACAGTCAAAGTTTGAGCCTCTCTCTGGACAATGTGGGGCTCCAATCAGCTCAGGTACACTCCCAAGCCAGAATTGTGTGGTAAAAATCTGATTTAATGTTAGACACTGTGTTGTTTTCAGCAGCTGCCTTTGTTAATTGTTTGAAACAACAAGAGACATTCTGCTTTTCTTTAGTCCCCATTTGCAAAAAGATAAAGCTTTAGCTTCTCTATAATTCCTGCAACTGGCCTTGAGGCTGGCCATGAAGAGAACAAAAGAAACCTGAGTGGCCCAAATATTTTATGGAAAAGCTAAAAGCCTAGAAAAGGAGGATCTGTGGCTGCTGGTGGAGGTCAAAAGATAAAGCAATTCACTCTTTGATTGCCTGTTTCTAGTCATTTGATGAAGTTCAATAATCACTGTGACTTGATAGTTCCATAATAAGTGAGCCTTGCTGCAGTGGGAGTTGAACAAGAAAAATAGAACATTCTTTGCCTAAATAATTTTTAGGAGAAGGCTGCTCTGCACCATCTATAATGTTATCTCTCCAGAACTTTTTTTAGATCCTATCATCTGCAGCCACAGTTGAAGTGTTGGGACTACTGGTACTTCTATGGCAAATGTCATTAGGATCTCAAAGCACTTTACAAGCTAGCTTAGACCAAGTGATGTAGAGGAGGGCAAGTTGTCTACTACAGTGGCTATGAGGAGCCGATTGTATTGTTTAGTTTTGCCTGCATAGGGTCCAAGGACACCTCACTGGGGCAGAGTCAAGCAATGTTGAGCTATATCCCAGCTAGGAGAGATTGTTTTATGTTCCTTGCTTGGAGTTTGCAAACAATTTAGTTACATGAAAGAAATGTGTCCAGAGACTTTGCTGGTTTTCATGCATTTGGTTTGGGGGCGGGGGGGGGGAAATGCAGATGTAAATACATTGAAAGCCCCGAGGAGTGGTTTTGGTTTGGTTTGGTTTTGGTTGACCTGGGCATCCACTGAACATAGATTTGTCTCTGTCATAACACCCCAGATCTGCAAAGAGTGAGAACAGTGGCTCAGCTGTATATCCCCCTACTGCCACCTGGCCACTGTCAAAGCCCCTCTCCTCACTGTAGGGCAGAGGTTCTCAAACTGGGTGTTGGGACCCCTCAAGGGGTTGCAAGGTTGTTACATGGGGGAGTTGCGAGCTGTCGGCCTCCACCTCCACACTCCACTTTGGCTCCAGCATTTATAATTGTGTTAAATATAAAAAAGTGTTTTTAATTTATAAGGGGGAGTTACATTCATTGGTTTGCTGTGTGAAAGGGGTCATCAGTATAAAGGGTTGAGACCCCCTGGTCTAGGCTGTCTGCTTTTGGAAGTGGACCCAGGCATGAAGAACTACAAAGCAGGTATTGTGTGTAGAATGCTCAGGAGCTGGGCACACTTATTAGTATAAACCTGTCTGACGCTACTCCTGGCTCAACCAGCCGATATAGCTCAGGATTTATTTAGTGTACTCAACTATGAGGATTGACTAGATGAGGGATCCATGCAAGTATTAGCTCCAGTAGCCATATGGATGCTCTTGCTTCTTATGAGTGTCCCAAAGCCTTCATAGATTTTTGTGAGATCTAGCCCCTGTACAGAAAAGAAACCAGGTAGAATAGCATGTGGCCCACATGAATTACACTTGTAATTGTGCCTATGCTTTTAGCTTCACAAAATGATCGGGTTAGATATTAAGCTCAGTGTCTTCCTCGGTGTTTGTACAGCACCCAGCTTAATGGGCCCTGATCCTGATTGGAATTTTTGGACTCCAGTATAAATGATACTATAATTCATGATCCTCAAAGGAATTGTGAAGAAACTGAATCTCCTTGCATTCTAGCAGGGGAAGTAAAAGATTCTGAAACACCACACATAATTTTCATGAAAGCAGAACTGCTGACAGGGAAGGTGAAATTTCACTTTCTAAATCAAACATGCTGTAGTGTGTGGGCAGAGCTTCATTTGCCTTCCTGCCTCATTATGCCTCCTTATCCCTACTGCAGATTTTTTTAATAGTGTTTGAAAAGTCACCTTTGGGACTAGACAAATTATGCTTTCTGTAATGTCATGTTCTCAAGGAGATTGTGCTACAGCACTTCATTCTGGTGAAAAGAAAAGGTTGTCATATTCCTAATGCCAAAATAAATGGTCTAGTATTTACCTACCAGTGTTTCTCAAAGGGCCCATTCAAGCTGAAAGTCTGTCTGTCCCAAAGGTGGCAAGGGATGCTGTCCCATTCACACAGTGAAGGAGCTGAGTATTAAGGTAATAGCGTGCATATCATTGAATGCAATTATAACTACAGTTATAATCTTTTGTTTCCCTGAGTCGCTAAATTGCCAACTAGAATAATTTCTTTCACTCATATTTCACATAAATGTAATCACTTCAAATCTTGCCAGAAAACAACAAGATCTATAAACATTACTGGCCATCTAATGCTTTCATTTTAAAGCAGCTGGGTCTGCAAACGTGCTCTGGAATGGTGTGATCTGGTTCAAAAATGTGATTATTTAATATTGGAGTCAGACCCAGGTTAAAAACTTCCAAATTCCAAATTCCAATTTCCAAATTCCAAGCACTTCAAAGTTTGGGGGTTTGACATTCAAAGTTTTGCACTGGGTCCTGCTTTAAGTAATATAAGAAACATATTCAATAGATGTGTTTCAGAAGTCATCAGAACCCTGCCAGAGCATCAGTGTGCACATACATAGATAGGCTTTGCATGTTGTATATAGTTAGTAAATCTAGTTATTTGAACCTCATTGTGTAAGGCTAAAGAACAAAATACACTATACTTTTTCATACTATTGCAGTGGCTAGAAGACTCAATCAGTCAAGGTACCATTTTAAAAACACATAGTAAAGGATAGTCCATGCCTCAAAAACCTGGCAAAACAATATAAACTCTCTCTGAGATGATTTCACATACCATTGATTATGAAATTAAATATTTTAAAAGAAAAGTCTCTGAAAAATCAGTGCCAATCCAACCCAAAATAATAATGACAGCAATGATTGCAATGCAGCCAAGCTCAAGTAAGGGGAAGACATCAGCTGTGCTGTTCCAGGAGCAAGACAAGGACCAAATTAGGAGTCTGAGACTCATAACTCATTCCTGCTCCCACTTTATTCCAGAACTCCCCCAAGCACAGCTCTGCACCAAGTCAGTTGGGGGAAGGTGGGCAGAACCAAGGTTCTGCCTCTTGCCCACGCCTGCCTTCCCACATCACACCCTCCTGTGGAAGAAGGAATGTATCACCCAATGTCAGCTGCTCTCTTGCCTCACTGAGCATGTTCTGTTGATGCAGTAAGCCTATGCAGAGGTTTATAGGAACTCCTCATGCCCTTGCTCCCCAATATAGGAAAGGGAATTTCCTGTTGAAATATGGACTCTGATTCTCTTCTATCTGAAGGACAGTAAAAATAATAAATAATACTGAGCACATATTTATCACATTATATTGTACATATATACAAAGAGCTGCTCAAACAGTGACTACTTTTGTTACATAATAAGAATTCCACAAAAAAAGAAACTGTTTAATCTGAGAGATACTATGGTATTTTTTGTGGACAGGAAGCATTAGTGTAGCAGAAACTGGTACAAACAATATGTGCATGACAAGCCCATTACTGGCAGTGATAGCAATATTGGTGTAGGGGAAGAAAAAGAAGCAATGCTGGTATTGGACAGTAGAGGTAAGGATGGCTAACCCCCAAATGAGAGATAATACCTCTGGAAATTGGAACAAAATGTTGTGATTATCATACTCATAATTTCTCATAATTTGTAACTAGAGCAATCTGGAACATAGTCAGCAATGCTTACATCCTTCTCATAGCAATAGCAGAGCACTACTTGTATCAGTTTTACAAGGAGGGAGAAATGGAAGACTCATAGGTGGACAGAGTTTGGAATCTAAAGGAAAACTTGAGCTGCGGAGTAGAAATCAGCATCTTCAAGAAGATCATGCCAAGGTCTTTCTTTATGTAGGAAAGTTACCTATGAGACCCACACAATGTTATCCCCATGGCTTTTAATTTTCTATTTCAGATTACTTTATTAATCTCTCAGCTGGTCACCCACAGATGCAAACTGTGCAGAGGTCTTGAATGATCCTTCTAGCCAGTTAATATTGAAAGGCTCCTTGTTAGAATTGTGCTCCTCAAAAGCAGCTCTGCTGGAGTCTGGAAACTCATCTTACACCCTGCCGTTTCCAAAAAAATGTCATATGCACCTACAGGAACACAGGATTCCTGAAGAAAAGGGTTAGATATTATAAAACTCCACTATTTTCCCCCTTTCACTTTCCTATGGAGGAAGCTCACTGGAAAGTTGGAATAAAAGTCCTGTTCAGTAGAGACGAACCCAGCCCACAGTGTTCAGATCTTGATTTTCCATTTCCCAAAGCTGGGACTGTGTTTGCATCCAGTCCTTTGGTTCAGATTCTGACCCAGCTGCCTCATTCCCACTCACACACTCATAAGTTTAAGAGTGTTCAGATCTGTGTTTTTTGTTTGCATCCTTGTTATTTAACTATCTCTTGTGGCTTAGGTGCAAGAGGCTGTTGTTAGTGAGTTGGCTTTACGGTTGTGGGAAAAGACTTCCTGCCAAAATGATGTCATTTGCTAAATTATGTAGGCTGCTTATGTAGAACCCAGCTTTGATGTACACTTGCACTCTAGTTCAAGCAGCTTGTTGATTCAGAAGTGGAAAGAATAACAGATGAAAACCTAACAAATTGAAGAGAGCCAAGTGATCATAGATGTGCATTGATTATTCAAGGTTTCAAGTCCCAGACATTGAACTGGCTGATTGGCCCACGCTTCTTCACCTTTGTTAAGTGAACAGGTTGCTGCTGCTCTGGGCTGCAGAAATGATTATCTTAAAAAATAAGAATTGACTTCTGCACTTGCATATGGCAACTTAATTTGCCTAATAAATCAGAATAAGTGTCCTTCAAAAAAGGTGTAGAGTATAACAACAGCCATCTTTTACAGAAGCCATTGCCCAGATAGAACAGAGAAAAAGAATCAGTTCCAAGGGATGGTTGAATTTCACTCGTTTATTCCAAATGAATGGAGAAATGTGTTCTCTAGTCATTTGTTAATCTTCTTACTTATGTGATGAACAGATCCACACCAAAACCTAATTCCAAAGCACGTAGGTATATCATTACAATACTGTACATTACTGGTGTAACATCATTCCAAACCAGCTTGAAAATGATGTATCTCATCCAATATCTACTATTATAGCTCACCATTTTTTTTTTCAAATTTCCAGAAGTGAAGGTTGCACTTAGTTTGCATAAAATGGAGCAACCCCGTCAATGTCTTCATTTTTAATGTGAAGGTACCGCCCTCATAAATGACATATAATAATAATTATTATTATTACTCAATATTCCAGTATCTGATGCTCTATCTTCATCCAGCAGATGTACCACAATACTAAACATAGGCTGGCTAAAAGGCCACATTATATGACAACGTGCATTGCATTTGGCCCAAGGGTCACATCATAGTCACTGTTGGTCAATTGATACAGGTTCCACTTCAGCCATATTTCAGGAAAAATGCTTCACTAATCAAACTTTAAGAAACACCGTACAGAATCACACAATACAGTAATTTTCTCTTCAATTATTATGAAGATCAGTGACTACATGATCAGATGCCTGAATTCAGCCTTAATGGGAGCAGGAAATGGGATGCAATTTCAAACAGAATGGGAGCAAGGAAAGTCATCTAACAGTTGTGGAGGTAAAATATATAATTCTAGGCTAGTTTTCATCTATAGCTCAAAATAGGCCTCAAAAACCTGAAGCAAAGTTATTTGCTTTTGCGTCTTTTACTTTTCACCCCCTTGTGTTTTCCATTCCCATTCTCAGAAGAGAATGTGCACAGTAGAGTGTTTTAGTTGAAGGCGAGATACACATATATACTGATTAACAAATGTTAAACAGTCTAGAGACCCCCTTCTGTCTCACAGAATAAAATGTTATTTTGCAGAGCCTCAACATCCTTGCATAGAGATAAACATGGGACACACAAACAAGGTCATAGAATTGCGGGTTTCTAGTGCATGTGAATAGGGCCTGAGGGATGCCTGGTAAGCGCATGGACAGCTTGAATTGTAAAATGATTGGTTATAGATAAAGATTGCTAGCCCCTCATAGGTTAAGACCCTTCATTGTATTACAATTCTATGTATTATGTTTTCTGATAAAAGGTCACCATATTGCTTCTCTACTTTGTAGCTCCTTGCGAACTACCCATGCTTGCATGCTCTGATTAAAGTGTGTTTGCAGATACAATTGACCACCAGCCTCATTCTTTGGAGGTAAGTCACCCCCGACAAAGTGTTTTGAGATCCGTGGGTGCAAGGTGCTTCATAAACTGCAATTTTGAAAGGGACATAAGGGATGAGGTGTCTGATTCCTCAGAAATTCAGTCAGAGCTGGGCATCAAACTACCTTAGGCACTTTGAAAAGCCCAGCCATAAATGCAAAGTAGAATTTATTTTAAAATGGCCATTCTAAACAATGGAGTTCTGTAAAACATCTGTCTATTTTTAATTCTCCTTTACTATATATTCTAAGGCAAAGTAATGATTCATAAATCAAAACATTTCATTCCTGATGTATTGGCATGATTTGTAATCTGCTGCAGAAGTTGTCATTTTGTTGAAAGATTTTATAAATCTGTTTCCTGACTTAGAGTAAGAATCAATATAAAAATATTTCCAGCTTTTTAGTCCTCAGCGAGAAGCCCAGATTGAAAATCAACGTTAGTGTTGGATGTCTGCAGTGTAGAGTACAAAGAAACTGGGCTAAATCCTCACTTTGTGTCATTCCACCAACTTGTATACACATAGAATGAGTTTGACCTACTTTATTGTTTTTCCAATCTAAATTTTATAAATTACAGTAATTCAAATTCTTAAATTCCAGGAAGCATTTTTGAATGGTAAACATCATGGGAATAAATTCAGTCCTAGTATAAGTAGGCACAATTCCAGTAGGGCTGTTACACCCTATAATGTTCCTTTCATTTCCTCAATTAGTTCTGTAAACTAGTACGGTTAAAGAGTACAAAAAGGTCAAAGTGAAGAACAATTCAGACAAAGGTCTCTAAAGTGGACTGGGTGCATATGACCCAAACCAAGATGGATGGTATATATAATGATCCCAATTCAGTTGTCTCATCCTTCACGTTCCCCGTGGCATGAGACAATGTGTTACCTCCACTGACAAGCTAATCCACCATTGACCTCAAAGGAATCAGAGCAAACCCCCACGCTTGGATCATGCCAGTTGTTTTGAAGGTGCAGAGGCATGTCAGGAACTTCATTAATCAAGCCTGATGCTGCAGGGTATGTTCAGCTATTTTCCACTGATTGTTATTTATAGTGTTGTTCCCTGCCTAGTTGAATGTAAAATTCAGAGTAATCACTAAGAAGGCAGTCTCTGGGTGGCCTTTGTTAATGTGTGTATGGCTAGCTTTTTGGATCTGTTTTACTTACCAAGGGAATTGATATACTCTTCCATAAAACATATTGTTTACAAGAAATTCATGACATTTGTTTTCTGGGTTTTTGTTTGTTTGATCTAATAAATGGGGATGGGGGGAGGAAAAACCACCCCAAAATGAAAAAAAAACAAACTCAAAATCTCCTTTTGGTAGTTGCAAAAATGTAATGCAGAGTATGTTTCCTTTACTAGTATTTATCTGTCTTCCCAGTGTAAAATTAAGAATAATATATGTTCATTTTTAAAATAAGCAAAACTCAGCAATGAAATGTTAGATGCCTCTGAGTGTACCTCAAAGGATGTGACATCAGCACTTATATAGTTTTATTGCTGATGTTAACTCTGTGACAAATTATCAGCTACAGTTTGTATTGAATGACAGAAAATGAACCTTATGGATTTTACTGTTTTTTACTTTGGACACTGATGTATGTTTTTTATAGCTGTACTTTTCTATAGGCTGATGTCTTTAATGAAACATTTAAAAAGCAGCGTCATTCCATAGTGTTACTTTTAAAAATCAGGTATCCAGTGGAAACTGTGGGAGCTAAAGGTTGTGTTAAGCAATATATTTTCAGAGTGCCTGTTCTAATCATAATAATTTGATGTGATACCAAAGGAATGCCCATAAATGTTTGTGTGTCTGTTTTATGGAACACAACAAATAAGTCTGAAAACAGCACTGAAAGTTGCTTCTTGAGGATGTAAATTGCATCTCCATCTCAGTAAATGAATCACTAGCAGCCAAACTGTCCCCTGAATGTATGGATTGGCTACCCAGGGTAGTCACTAGAAGCTGACTGTACATACATCAGTGGTTAAGATTTGGCACTACGACTGTAAAAGAAAAGCCCGTACTGCCTTTGCCTCACATGTGATATACAGAAGTGCTTTGCAGCTACTCATTTACATATAACTTGTATTGTACTGCATCTAACTTGAGCTCCTACTGATCTTGATACAATGGTTCTGCAATTTTGTTTTTGTTTAACTGCCATTGCACCATGTTGACTGCTATAGGTTTACAGCAAGTTTCCCCTTCCCACACTTCTTTATCTGCATGATGTTGTTCTATTTATTTCATGAATAGAGAGACTACAAGGAACTCAGCCATCTTTACTCGGGTATTGCTGCTACGCTATCACTATTAGATGGCACCTGCAATTACATATAATATATGCAATTTTAACTGGCTTTTTGAACTCGTATTTGTTGATCTAAAAACAGACTACTTAATCTTGAAAGATGACATGGAAAATTGATAGAAAGAAATGTATCCTTCATCTCTTTAAAAAAACATCTTTTGGAACAGAGAACACCTGAAAAAAAATCTTTATGGAACTGTACATATTTTTCAAAAGATGAAATATGAATCTTTGTTTCCATTGTTGTGAGACCAAAGTGTTTTCAAAGTCATTATGTTTTTTGAAGATGCATAATAATATCGATGGACTCAGTAGCACATTTAGCAATGCACAATGATAGTTCATGGCACTAGCCTCCTGCATTGTGCTGCACATATGCTGGCTTTTGATGAAAAATGGTGAGGACTGTATGAGCTTAAAGACTTAATAGCTTCTGCCTCCAGTAGAGGGTGATTCTTCCAAGGGCAGAGCAAATTACATAGATTTATTACATTTTTGTTCAATCCAGCTACATGGCAATCCAGTTTCAAAGGAGAGATCTGTATTAAAATCTTTACTTATTTTAAACCACAAAATGCAGTTCTCCTATGAAAATAATGATTTTGCTAAATTCAAGTATTGTGAAAAAATGTTCTATTTTATAAAGTTGCCAATTGTTTGGATCATTGTGTAGAGACAAATACAAACTAGAGCAGTCAAATTATGCTTTTCCCCCCCAAATGGTAGTAGCTTACTTCTCTAATCTTTACATATTGAATACATTGTTCTCTTTCTTGTAGTTTCAAGAAATGCCTTTCATCTCTCATCTGAAGATTGTGTAAAAGAAAAGGTGAATTCCTTGAACAGGCATCAAATTCTTACTATTATAAGCATAGGAGCATTAGCTAGGTCTAAATAGAAAAAAAAATGGGTAAACAAATTGTAAGTATAGTAAATTTCCCTGCCTCCAAGATATAAAAGAAGTACTGTATTTGTTGTAATGGTCCATCTGACAGTGGTGAATGGAACTGTGATTGAGGTCACACTGTGTTGGTACAGCACAAAAAAATCCAGTAGTCAACTGATCTAGCTCTTGGAGAAGGTAATAGATTGATCAACTTTTCACTGAAGACATAGAGACATAGGCCTGGTCTATACTAGCAGGGAGGGTTGACCTAAGATACGCAACTTCAGCTATGTGAATACCATACTGAAGTTGACGCATCTTGGGTCAACTTACCTGACGTCCTCATGGCGGCAACAGTCGACAGAGGGCTCCCCCATTGACTCTGCCTTGTACCTTTTGGTGAGCTGGAGTTTCAGAGTCGATGGGAGTGCCTCTGGGGATCTTGATGAGACATGATAAATCGATCCCCAGTAGATCGATCTTTACGCATTGATCCAACTGGTAGTGTAAGACAAGGCCATAGAAACACAAGCTAACCTGGCGAATACCATCACCTCCAGCCTTGCCATGAGAGCTTATAAGATTACAATGGAGTTCTGAGCTTGGGCACAGGATTCATTGGGAAGGATAGTGTGAAATGATTTAAAGTACACTGTCTGTCAGCTGAGTAGAGGCAAAAGCAAAACTGGAAAAAGTGGGAGTTATAGTGTGGTCCTACAAATGTACATTGTTTGTTGCATGATTTGCAGTGTTTATTTCTATACCAGCTCCCATGTTTAATATGGAGGAAATGGAGAGGAAACTTACAGAAAAAAATAGTAAAAAAAATCCTTGAGGACACAACTGTTTTCTTGACTTGAAAACAACAAACCTGCTCCATTTATCCAAATGTACTGATAGTGTGAGTTTCAAAGCATGAAATAGTGAGCAAAGAAAGAAACACCATTAAGATAAGTGGGAAGTAGTTGGTGAGCAGCAGAGAAGGACAAAGATAGATTGACACTACAGGGTTTACAATTGTAGGGACCTAAGTGGTGATTTACTCAGTCCAAAACATTCTGACAAAAGAGAAAAGGACTGAGAAAAGGTGTAAAGAAAGTAGGGGGAAAATATGCAATGTGGTAACAAAACATTGGGCAGCATCCTTATTTCTCATCAAATCAAGTAATCAACCAACTTACTGGTCTTCTATGCAAGATACAGGACTCATTGAAAAGGAATGGATGAACAACACCACTTGTGGTATTGATCCTTTCAACCACCATAGTCTGTATTTGCATTTGAAAAATTACACAGGAGTGAATAATTGGAATAATCCAATCCAATGACCATGTGCATAGCACCCACTTGACTTGTCACCCTTTGACTAGTGCATAGCATAAAATGAATACAAGGGAAAACCTACCCAACAAGGTATCTGATCAGACTAAGACAAAATTTTACCATCTTCAGTGTTTGAATCAGAAACAAATGCTTTTTAGTTCTCTGACTTCCTCACATATTGTCTCACAAAACTAATTTTCAAGGGGGATTCCATGCAAATATTAGTTTGCAGTTTGGAGAACTAATTTTATTTTTTTAAAAGGAAGACTATTCTCGGACTTTAATGTAGCACTTTTGTAACACAGTCTCCTCTTGATCGCAGATGGTGAGGCTCATCATGTTAAAGACAGTAAAATAAATGTTTAAAAAATCATTACATTTATCATGGATGAAATATGCTAATGTATGATTTGAGTAGGTGTTATAAAGTTGCACCTCTTTATAAGATCTAAGGTGAAGTTATGAAGAAACTGCCTTTCTACATAGACCTTTATCTAAGGATAAGTAAAACTAAGACATCAAATAGAAAGGAGTCTAAAGAAGATCTAAGGTTAAGGTATATGGCCTTAAGACATCATTTACTATAGACTATATAGCACAGGGATTTTTAACTCAGTTTCAAAATTTCTTTGACTGGGTATCATAGTGGGACTAAACGATTATATAGAAACAAACCTGCCTTGGTAGAGGGAGATGGGAATTAATTTTCCCTCTTCTGTATATAATACTGTGCAATTACTTTCATGTATCTTAAATACATTTCATGCACACTGTGGCTTTTCATTTTAGATTGTCTATAGAAACATACTAGAAAGAAAAAGAAATTACCAGGCTGGAACACAGTAACGGAGTGTTAGGAGATTTGCCCCCAAATTCATTTAATATCTTATTTATGATTTATAGTTGTTTTCTTAACATGCCTCCAAGGTACATGAAGGAATGCAAGTCACAAAGCTTTTGTATACATACTTATTTATTCCAGTGCATTACTTTTTCTCTCTGACAACTAGCTTTGCTACAGACTTGAAATGGTTTGTATTTTGTAATATTGTGTATTTGAAATATTATGTTCCCTGGATTTCAGTTATTTTACCCTCTTCTTTTCTGTTTTACCAATATAATTTATTTTAGAAAATAACCAATGAAGAAGTTAAAGTGTTTAATTCACTCCCTGTCTTCTAGTCCCCTTCCCCCCACCAAAAAAAGTGCATCTGGAACAACTTTATGAAGGTCTAAACGGAAAGGCATTTGACTGCCATAATGGTGCTAAATTTCTTGGTCCTTGTGTCTAATGGCAACTGGTGAAATGCAAAACAAGCAAACCAAAAAGTATCAGGCTGTTCCCACTGGACTTTTTCTGCTTTACTTGGAAAAAGTGAGGAATGCATGCTTTGTGATTTACAAAACTAGAATACAGAAATACACCCCTCCTGAGTTAAGACCACATGCAGTAAGTTCAGCTATGTAAACTCATAATAGAAGATTTTTAAAAAATTGAGCATACAAGTACCTCAGTCTGGCCACATGACAAGTTCATGGTGTTACTCAGCCACAATGAATTACTTCTAACTGAGTAACATGTCTATTACTAAATATATATTCACATTTCCTTACTGGCCCCAGAAAAATTACCCATTGAGATAGCAATACAAGTTTCCATTTACTTTCTTATGTAATCAGTTAACTATTATTTATTGCTCACATTTCTAAAGCACTCTTCACTGCAGTGTCTGGTGGAATCCTTTTTTTTCTAGAGCAAGGACTACTCCCAGTGGGCAAGTAGCTCCCCACTTCCCTCATCCTACAGAACTACTGAGTAGACTATCCAGACTCTAAGGGTACGGCTACACTACCCACATGATTGGCGGGTAGCACTTAATCTAGATGCAATAAATCGATCCCCGAACGCACTCCCCATCGACTCCGCTTACTCCTCTTGCTGAGATGGAGTTCCAGAGTCAGTGGAGGAGCGGCCGCGATCAACTTGCCGCCGTGGGGACGGTCAGTTAAGTTGACCTAAGATACTGCAACTTCAGCTACGCTAATGGTGTAGCTGACGTTGCATGTCTTAGGTCAACCCCCGCCCCAGTGTAGCCCAGCCCTAAGCAGAGTTGGGGAAGTCTCCCATTCATTAGGACAAGGATATCACACTTATGGTTCACAGCCTAGTTCCAGCCAACCCGTTGGATATATTCAGATGGTTCATTTTGTTTTAAAAGAATAATAATCGTTGTGAAGAAAATTTTCTGATGTGAACCAAATGTAAACGAATGTAGTGATGTCTGCCTGCATTTGTGGGTAGCCTCACACAGAGATCCAAACACGTGAAGTCCCTATCTCCTTATGAATCCCACTGAAATGTGATAGCCAAATGTTGCCATTTCATTGTCAATATTTTCTGTTTGCTTGTTGATCATTTTAGCAGATGGACTGTGGAATGAGGTCGGAGAAGCCCACTGAGGAGAGGGGAGCTGCAAGGAAGGAAATGCAGAGGGAGAAGCAGAGGAAACTCACTAGAACTATGAAGGGTGAGGGAAACAGGCAAGGGGAATGATGAGGAGATGAAACAAAGGGGAGAAATAGCAGTGGTCTAACAGTGAGCATTCTTCTCACTGAGTGATACTGAATGCAATCATAGGGCACTGAATAAGTAATAAAAATTAACTAACTGATTAGTTGCTTAGTCACTTACCTTGATCTTTGTATGAACCTCCTAATGTGACAGCAATGAGCATTCTACTGTGAATCAAGTTACATTTATACCTTGGCTCATAAGCCATAATTAAAAATAGATTATTGATTAGGGAAACGCCTTTGTGAGAAGGTGAGTCTTCCAACATTTTTAAAATATGGCAGGACTCAGATGAAGCCTACAATCCTGAGAAATCCCTGTCCCAGGCCCTGTACATTCTGCCCTAGGCATTCTCACTAGAAATAAGCCAGTTGAGCATGGTTTCCATGTTGGGACCCAGATCCTTTATTATTGTAAATAATGATTTGTAGTTCCAGCAGCGTCCAGGTTCAGAGTTTCTTTGTGTTCAATCGTGTGTGGAGACTTGATCCCCCCTCTGAAGCTTTTACACTCTATTTTAAGATAAAAACATCAAGTGTAATCAGCAAAAGGATCAATGTGGGAGGGAAGACAAGGATTACAGTGACTTGTAAAGGCTCCCCTTAGGTGATCATACATTTTAGGTCTAGCCACAATAGGAACCTTCCCCAAGGTTTTCCATCTTCTTTTCAGGGAGACCTTCTAGTGATTTCTCCCTAATTTTTCCTATTTAGTTTAGTTGGAATGTTCCTCACTTCCTCTCCCAAATTTCTGAGTAAGGTTGCCAGACACAATTAATCAGTTGCTAGGTTTCACTCCAGAGATGGCTGTGATTTGTGTCTGCATTTTAGTGAATGGAATGATCTAAAAGAAGGAGGTTAGGACTTCAAATCAGTTAGCAACAGGAAGACTGTTTATCTTGCTCTTGAGAAGAGGAGAAGGCTGAAAGATATGAAATGGCAGAGTATGACACAGGGGTAACACTAAGTACATAGATGATATGTTTTACTCATAGCAATTACATCACCACTTACTACATTATCTTGCAATTTTGTCTATATTTGATTGAAACCAGACTCTACAATCTGATTCTCATTAATTCTTGGCCTGTGTTCCTTTTAGTTCTCTTTAACATCCTTTATTTCCCCCACATAAGAGTCTAACACCTCCATGTAGCTGCATAATTTCTTTTAGTTACACTTCTTTATGTCGTGATAAAACCAAGAGAATAGTTATGCAATGGAGGAAGCAACCAAGACAACTGCTGAAGGTTGCATAGCTGAGAGGTTTGCCCACCACTTCTTTGAAGGTTTTGTAATCTGTCATCTTGTTGGATCCCCAGATACTCCTGAATATCCTGGCTACAGCTGTTACCAAGACAACTTTTGTTCTTCATGTTTTTGTCACTTTGAGTTTAGATTACTGTAGTGCACTCTTCTTGGGCCTATACTTAAAAGCATTGGGAAATTGTAGCAAATGTAGAATTAATCTGCCCACTTATTTAGCATTACTTTCCTCAGAAAACACATTAAATCTCTGCTCTACCACCTTCACTGGCTAGCAATTGATTCCTAAGGGAAGTTTAAGCTGTTGGGTTTGACAAACAAACCCACTATCTAGAATGACAATCAAGAAGCTAGTTCACTTCATTACAGGCATGAACAATTGGAAGCCAGTGAATATTCTTATCCCCACAGTAAACCACAATCATATACTGTGGAAACAGGCTCAGTTACAAGTGAAAACAAAAAGATTTACTGTAAGTACCTGTTTAGAATGTGTTCCAATCACTTCTGGGTTTGATTTCCATAGAAGTGTTCTTCTATACAGTTAATTTACTGGCAAGAATATTCAGGCAAACAGCAAATAAGGAAATACTGAGAAATTTAGCCACAGAAAGTGAATTTAAATTTTGCAGCTGCAATATTTTAAAAGTTACTCAAGCCAGTCACGAAGCAGAAACCTGTCACATGAACTATGAATACAATGAAAACTAGCCCACACAGCTGGAATTACAAACACTGAATATTTACATGTAATGATCATGTACAATGTTGAGACAAAAAAATGTCCAAAATCATTCTGAGTAATTTTAATAAAATTAATTTGATGAAAGAAAAGTAGGGAAAAAAAATCTTCAAATAAATTACTGTGGGTCTGATTCAGCCACCATTACTCTAACTGAGCAGTAACTCCACAAATAGTCCCACTGAAATCCAGTGAACTATTTGCTCCATTCTGCTAAAGCATATTCCTATCAATACTGTACAACAAGGCTAAAACACAGTACTTGTATTAAGCTCTAGTTCATTTAATTTAATCAGTCATCAGTTATGAAGACACAGAATCCCCATGGGGGCCTGTTTAGAAAATGAGTCCTTTTTCTATTTAACAGCTTTAGCTTAGACTATACTGCCATGAAGGCCACTAATGATAAGATTTAATTCATGCTTTTAAAAATCGCATAGATAAAAGCTCCTACCATTTTTTTTAGACAATTCAGACTGAACTAAGTCTGGGAAATGAAAGAACTGTTGAGACAATGAGATAATATTTAAAGAGATCACTGTGTTATGGTCATATTCAGAATACAGGGAAGCCAGGGCAACAGATTTGTATCCGATCCTCAAACACTGCAAAGTTCACTGGTATTCATATCCCATGGTTTTGGTTTGGCCTATTGTAGAGATATTGCAGGGAACAACTGGATTGAACTGATCTCCAGGTTAGATTCTGGACATCACCACTTCTGGGTTTCAGGGCTGTTTCTGGTACTATAGAAACAACAATAACTAACAATAATACTTAGGGTCAGGTCAGAAATGTGTTGACGTGTAAGGAATTTTACTTAGTTCTGCATGACATTCTGCTAGAAATATTAGTATTATACAAAGTCAATGAAGCCCATATTAAGTGAATAATAATGGATTAAGTGATAAATTGTCACCCAAAAGGGTGTTTCTAGTGGGGTCCTACAGGTAATGTTCCTCACTCAATACTATTTAATATTCTTATCGGTGATTTGGAAGAGAATCTGAAGCCATTTCTGGATGACACAAAAATTGGTAGAATGGTAAATAATGAGGGGAACAGGACAATTATATAGACCAAACAGGATCTTTTGGCAAGGTGGGGTCATTTGAACAACATGCATTTTTATACAGCCAAATGCAAGTTAATATATCTAGAAACAAAGAATGAAGGTCAAACTTAAAAGATGGGAGACAAGTATCCTGGAATGCAGCAATACTAAAAAGGATTTAGGGGTCATTGTAGATAACCAATAGAACTCAAGCTCCCATTGTGATTCTGTAGCTGAAAGGGCTACCATGATCTTTGAATGCATAAACAGGGGACTATTAGGAGGAGGCAGTATTACCTCTATATAGTGAGTGAGACAATTACTTAAATATTATCCAGTTTTGGTGTCCACACTCCAAAAAGGATACTGAAGAATGGAAAAGATTCAGAAAAGAGCTACAAAAATGATTCAAGGTCTGGAAAACATGTTTTATAGTGATTGATTCCTTCAAGTCTATCTATTTGAAGAGAAGGTTACGATGTGACTTGATCATGGTAAGTACCTACGTGAGGAAGAGATTCTGATAGTAGACAGGTCCAGCAACAAACAACATAACAATATCCAGCACCCCCCAGCAGATTAGAAACTCTGTGTCCGTGCGAGAACCTCCTACTTCATGCAAGAAGATTTATTTAGCCTTGAGAGCCCCAGTGGACCTACACCCACTAAGGATCTACCCCTGGACTCTGTGTATGATTTAAAGATAGATTAAAATTGGGAGTACAAGAGCAAGGTTAAGTTTGTGAAGAAGAACTAATGTCACTAGATGGCAACTTCTTTTTATAGTGCCCTGAACAAAATTACATTAAAAGAACACCATCAAGATTGCAAAGATAAAGTACTCAAAAGTAAGGAAATGTCAAAGTTATGACCACTAGTGTAACCTTAATTCATCCCCGTCCTGTATGTACATTATGCTGTAGTCTCTAATTACATGGACTCATACTATTTTTTTCAGGGAATTTCACTGCTAAAATCTAAGCAGTCTCCACTAAACATGTGCAAACCGTGATTTTTCAAAAGCTTGTAACCTAGCCAAGTTTGGGTGACCACGTTCTGTGTGACTGTTGTCAATAGTACAATAAAGACATATTGGAAACCCCATGCTTCCAATGCATCTGCAGAACAGGTCATAGTAATTTTACTCAGGGTTTCTTTGAAGAAGATCCATTAGAGAGAAGATCTATTTGCACAATTAATTTTTTTCTCTCACTGGTGATCTATTTTCTACTGGATTACTTTCTGTTTGTCTCTCACCCACTATCTTCCTTAGGGTTCTGTTGTGAGTCCACCTGAGTGCCTACTGTGAAGGTAGAGAGGTGAGGAAACAAAGAGTCACCTGCCTGAGCTACTTGTACTGACAGATCGAACATGGAAAGAAGAGCTGCCATCACCTACTGTTACCACCTTTCCTGTGCTGGTAGGCACAGAATAGGCAGGCAATTGGCATGGAGTGCGTGTGGCCTTTGTTTCACGCCCCTTCCCACAATGCACATTATAGTTGATCTGGTCTGAAGTAGGAAATAAAATGCACCTGGAAAAGATTATTTCCTCCATGGAGCAAGAAGGAAACAGGGTACAAACTGATCAATGTTTGTCTTTACTGCCAGGTTAGACTGAAGCATAACTCGAGTTTGGCCCATAACCCTAACCCCAGGACACACAAAAATCTCCAGCTCAAATTGGGTGGTGCTTTAAACACCAGCTAGTTGGCCTATCATGGGGTATGTATGGACGTTCAAGTGTTATTAATGCTGGAGCTACTAAAGCAGTGGGGACTTTGCTACTCCTTGCTGCTAATACAAACTCTCCGTGCTGCTCCGGTGTTGTTTTGCAGTGTGACTGTTCTCACTCAAGCCAGGCTAACTTGAGAGGAGTTAACTCAAGTGTAGATAATTCAAGCTAACACCATAGTAAAGATAAACCCTGAATCTCAGATCCCTAGTTTTGTCCTAGCCCCACTCCCAGGCAATGAAACTATCCACTGCCCCCCATGCCAGACTATAAAATGCCAGTCCACACCTTTGTTTCTACCTTCTTTGTTTCCCTGTTTTTCCCAGTATCTCATAGCTCTAATCTATAGTCAAACATCCAGAGAAATAAAAAATCCTGTAAGGATTTTAAATAGGATTATACTGTAATTTCTTTGTTCTGCCTCAGAATCAGCTGAGGTAGAATAAGTAAAGTTGAGCTCATACGTGATTCAGAATGAGATTGTGGGATGCAGCCTCCTCTTTTGAAATGGTGACTTACAGTGCCTCATTTACTTTATGATCTCAAACTATAACATGCATAGACCAAAAAGTATTTCTTTCTTTCTTATTCTCATGGAAAGTGTTTTTGCTTATGGCAACATATATTTTTTTTCACTCAGTCGTGAAGCTAGCAAGGAGGCAAATCTCCAAGGTTTAGCCTTTGTGTGTGAGATTTTTCAAACAGCTCTATATCTAATTATCTTTGTATACCATCGGCTGAGATTCTCAAGGTAGTGTTTATTGGAACTGACCTTGTAGGAATCCTGGGTCTTAAGGATGAATAAATAAATAACTTAATGTGATAATGTAATTAGTATTCTTGCCAACTGAACTGAAAATGAGATGTTGTTTCTCCAGGGACTATTGTCCTCCCCTGTGAATGGTTTTCCTTTTAAATGCATAAGATACATGTGAGTTAAGCAAAAAGGTCCATTCTAAATTAAAATACCATTATACTGTAGATTAGGCATCCATTTCTGATTTGGCTGTGAAGACTACATTTGCATATTGCTGCTGAAAACAAAACAGATAAAATACATCTGCTTTTTTTAAAGTTTAAGAGAGAGAATTGAATTTATACATTTAAATTCATACTGATGATCAGAGGAAGAAATGAACCAAAATATGTAAAATCCAAGTTACTATCTATATGTAGATCTATATATAATGTGACAAAGTTCCAAGTTTGTATTTGTGGGTCCTGCACTTCCTGGCAGATTTAGGGGCTTCAGAAACTCATCTAGGTCCCGGAGTGACCTCCCTTTCTCAGTATAATTGGCAAGAGTCACCACCTAGTGAGTTACCTTCATCACAGGCCAGTATGGAAGATGGAAAAAAAGGGAGGAGCCTGGTCCCGCCCTCTACTCCGGACTCCAGCCCAGGGACCCTAATAGTATCAGCTAAGATGGCTGACCTTTTATCCACAAAACACAATACAATTCCCTGGGCTACTTCCCCACAGCAGTCCCTGCTTCTTCAAACTCCACTTCACCCTTACCTTAGGGCCTCCTTCCTTCTGTACAATATGTTGTCCACCACTCAGTCTCACCAACAGCACAACCTCCTTCCACAGCTCCTGACACCCACAGCCCACCTGACTAACTGGGAGGTTTTTATCTGGTTTCAGCCAGTCTCTGATTGGCTTCAGGTGTCCCAATCAGGCTAGCTGTTTCTACTCCTTTCTAGAAGGTTCTTAATTGGCCCCAGGTGTCTTGATTGGTCTGGAGTAGCCTTTGTTTGGCTATCCAGGGAACAGGGACCTGCACATCCTGAGACTAATATACCTGCCTTCCAGCACTCTCCTATATCTTTCTGGTCTGACTCTGTCACAATAAGCATTTACCTTGTAAATCAGAATGGATTCATAATGCAAAAGACATGGTAATTTTGAATCAGATTGGTTCCTTTCTGATGTTTGTTGAACACAGAGAGGCATTTGCTACATTGGCAGTGGATCAAATAAAATTAATAATCTTAATGTATAATACTTAGAATCTTCATCAGCTCTGAATAAAATAGTTAAATACAGGTGCACAGGAATTATTCAGAGGTGTGTTGCCCACTATTTTTTTAGTTCAAATTATGGAAACACATAAAGGAAGGCTGATTTTCTCCTTAGAAAATCCTGCAATGTATGAGCTTCATTCGGACGCAGCATGATTTCCATATTGAACATCACTTCCACTACTGCTATGCACAAAATGACTTTAAACTCAGAAGAAAGTACATAAATCAAGATCCCAAGCTCATTGTTAGGGGTGAGGGAGGGAGGAGTGGAGTTTACATACAAACTGAAACCATTTCTGGCAGTAATGGTCACTATTATCTGCATAGAATGCAAGTGATTCTCTATTTCAGCTTCACAGCATACGATATTTTGTTGTTAAGAATAAAGAGGAAAAAAGAGCAGAGATGCAACACGCTCCTTGCTAAGACTGCAGGCAGGCAGAGAAGAATCCAGCCATATGAGCAGTTCACTGCTGTTCACTGTTGAGGAGATGGCTGCTGCTGCTGCTGCTGCTATGAATAAATCTTATCTTGATGCTGCAACACTGGAAATCTGTGCAAAAGGACACAGCTTGACTGAGGGAAGAGACAAGTTCTGGAATAATTCACTTACTATATTGTCATCAGAGCCTGGGTGAACAATAGAACTGGGAGGGGGATATTATTTATATTGTAAAACTTTCTCATGCCTTAAGACAAATTCTGGCTCACGATTATGCAGGAGTAAGGAGCATCTACGTGGCCGCACACTGGTGGAACCAAACCCATCAGGTTGGGAAAGGTGCCAAGTAGTACCATGACTGCTGTATGGATGATGTGGTCACACGGAGTGGCAGGGGATTAGTATTGAAGAGTTTGTTGCTGAAATCCCTGTAGATTTGCTGCAGGGGAGGGGAATCAGGGTCAGGTCCTCAAAGTGCTGTTCATTCAGCATGTTTCCTTCACCTAATTTCCCCTCCTAATTCAATTGCCTGGTGGAAGAAGATGGGAATTCTCCATCTCACGGTTTCCGGTCCCTCTCTGTCCCCTAGGAGCGGTGTGCATGCTTAGCCGCTGTTTCCATTGTGGAGTCACACTCCATCCATGTGCCGGGAGTGGGGAGTTGTTGCCATGCTGAGTAATGGTTGCTACCCTTTGAATTATAGTTAGTACTCTGTGGCCACATCTCACACTCGCGTTAGAACAGAATCATAATGAATGCACTATAGTTATGGAAGTGTAATAATTATTTATTTTTGGTAGACTATACCCTTATATTTCTTACCACAGTCTTGTGTGTAGCCATTTTTGTTCTCACAGTACAGTGAAGAACATAACAGCATACACCCACAAGCTATGTACTCTTACAGAGGCTTTACTTTCATTCTTTCTTGATTAGTTTGTTTCTTGATCTAAAAGAAAGGTGATGCTGAATGAAAGTTATGTTATTGCTTTGTGTACATAGTACCATAACAGGAATTTTATGCAAAGCAACAAACAGCTCAGACAAAACTGAAGAAGTGGTCAAGTCTACAAGTTACCAAAAGACCCCAAAACTTCACAGTCTTATCTGCATCAGATCTTCAGTATTTTGGGAGATGACCCTTTAAAATACGCCCTTTTCCCAGTGAGACAAAATGGAACCTCCAATTCTGAGCAACATATTTCTGATTCTTATAAGGCGTATATACCCATTACACCCCTAAAGATACAAGATGATCCCCTGAACACAATTTTAAGGAGTATAAAAATTTATTAAGTTTCATACAGTTTCAGAAACCTGTCTGTTTCAGAAACATTTTTTTTCTTTTGACATGTGAGAGTTTGCTTGCTGGGTGGGTTTTTCTGAGCTTTTTTATCAGCTTTTTCTTGGGGATATGGCCTGCTGATAAAGTTTTGTTTCTGAATAGCTCACAGATTTCTTGATTTTCAGTCTGACACCCATAAATATTTAAGCTCAGTGGGTATTTGGACTCCCCAGTCTCTGTAAATATACTATAGATTTTGATTGTTTTATGAGGGAAGTTTATTTTATTTTATTTTTGTGTGTGCACAGTTGGTTTTGGTTTTTTTCTGCTTTATAGACCCTTGTCTTTTTATTAGTTTTGCGTTCCCCGTTGATTTTATGTTTTATGTTCCTGCTGTCACCACCAGAATCTCACTGTAAACAAGAATGTTGTATCTCAGTGGGTTATTTTCTGTTAATGACCTGTGATACAGTATATAAATAAACCCAAGAGGAGTCCACAGGTGCAGTTTATTAGAGTTATTGCAATGTGACTTCAGTAATGTGCTCGAGTTCCTTAAAAACTTTACTATTTCTGGGTGGAAAGAGATGGCTACATTGCAGTTCAGAGGAGGAAAATAAATATTAATGTAGTGATATATATCCATGTCCAATTTAATAATAATTTTGATTTCTCTGCAGGCCTTGTGCACCTTCTTATAATTCATACAAAATTAAAACAATAAGGCAACGTGCTATCCAGGTTCAGGATGGAAAAAGAATGCAGGAACGTTCCCTCCTCACAAAACCTGCATTATAGTTGCTTAATGACATGATCTACTCATGAGCATAAGAATAACATGATGCTGATTTTTCCCTATTGGACTACATACATTGCTATAACATTGTATTTCAGTGAAGCAATTCAGCTAACTGTATACCATAGAGAGCTGTAAAAAAAAATGTTCAGAATGCTACCCAATGCCACACACAACTTTGTTACAAATCCAAGCCATGTGGAAAAATAAGCTAAAATTCACAAAACTTTCAAGTGATCTGTGCTTGATTTTGGATTAACATTGTCTAGTTGTAGAAGGAAGTCAAGGACAGTTGTTGTCTGCAATATGTTATTTTATGGTAAAAAAACATGATCCCACAAGGTATTGAGTGATTATGGGAGGTACTGAGTAGCATGCCCCCCACCTGTTTTAATGGATGGGAGACTTGATTGGATCTGCAATATGCTGGGCAGCTTTAGAATGAAAAAGAGAGTGTACACAGGGCTTGTTGTATTAATTTAGATGGAATAAATGGGCTAAAGGTGTTATCATAACTCTGTCATTGTCCAACATTAAAGAGTATTAAACCAGGTCCAGGGCTTGGTATACAGATACCTCAGCCTGCTTAGCACCATGGCAAGCACACTATTAAAATGTTTTATTAAAGATACAGAAAAGTAGGAAAAAACTGTTAAAGCATTTGAAATGTAAAGTATTAATTAAAGGTTCCATTTTAACATTCCCCCTTGTTCTCTTTTTCTTTAGCTTTAAGCAGCTTTTAGAAGGAAAACTCCCCTGATGTTTGACAGTCTCTGAGATGGTATTAAAGCTGGTCATAACTATCCTTTTGGGGGAAAAGAGAAGAAGTTGATTGAAATAGGCTGGAGATGTTGCTGCTGCTGTTACTTAAGTCTAGTCTTAGAAAGAAAAATGCCTTTATTTGACAATCTCTTCGCTGGTACCAAAAATGTACCAGTACTGAACGAGAGATGGGGTACTGATGGGGTACTCACTTCTCATTGGCTTTAGTCAGAAGTGAAGGCACTCAGAACCTCTGAAAAGCTGAAATTGGTCCCTAAATCCACATTGTAGAATTATTATACTTGGTACTATAATATAGTTGGACAGCATGACACACCATAAGTTTTTCTAAACAAAGGATCAGTGTTCACAGAGAGCGTGGGGATGAACCAGGGAGTGCCACAAGAAAATGAGCAAACACAGGCAGATGAAGGAAACTTCCACTAAAGTGAAAGGTCACACAGGCCCTCAGACATAGTGGAGAGAGGCAGTAGGGAGTAATGGTGGCTGCATGGAAACAGTTGGAGTAACATGATTCATTTGCCTACCCCCAGTTTAGGAATCTTACATCAGGAAAAGACCAGCCATAGCAGAGGTCCACCCAGTCACTTTGCCTCTTGTCCCTGTTACACCCAAGTTTCATCCATGGAAAGCCCCTGACACACACCTTTCCTCCCCTTGCATCAATGTGGAAAAAAAAAACTAGTTTAGGAAGTGGTAGAGTCAGTGTAGACCAGCCGAGTTCCTCTGTACAAAGGGACCTAGCCACTGGTCACCTTCAGTTGCTTTATGGCTACCTTTCTAGAGTAAACTGCCTCATCCTATTAATGCTAACTCCCTCCCCACTCCCGGGCCAGGGTTGGGATATCGTTGCCATGATAGCTGTGACCCAGAGACCTCTTAGTGCTAACTGAAAGAGTCCAAAAGGAGGCATTTACAGGGATACCCCTGGTTCAGATATATAATTATAGTTGACCAAAGAGTGCCATGAAAGGTCTGTACTTAGACTCAAGAGTTGTCATAATGGGTTGTCATAATCATTGTGAAATGTATTGTGATGGAGTCAGACCAGAAGGATATAGGAGAGTGCTGGAAGGCAGGTATATTAGTCTCAGGATGTGCAGGTCCTTGTTCCCTGGATAGCCAAACAAAGGCTACTCCAGGCCAATCAAGACACCTGGGGCCAATTAAGAACCTTCTAGAAAGGAGTAGAAACAGCTAGCCTAACTGGGACACCTGAAGCCAATCAGGGACTGGCTGAAACCAGATAAAAACCTCCCAGTTAGTCAGGTGGGTGTGGGTGTCAGGAGCTGTGGAAGGAAGTTATGCTGTTGGTGAGACTGAGTGGTGGACAACATATCATACTGAAGGAAGGAGGCCCTGAGGTAAGGGTGAAGTGGAGTTTGAAGAAGCGGGGACTGCTGTGGGGAAGTAGCCCAGGGAATTGTATTGTGTTTTGAGGATAAAAGTTCAGCCATCTTAGCTGATACTATTAGGGTCCCTGGGTTGGAGTCCGGAGTAGAGGGCGGGCCCGGGCTCCCCCGTTTTCCATCTTCTATACTGGCCTGTGATGAAGGTAACTCACTAGGTGGTGACTCTTACCAATTATACTGAGAAAGGGAGGTCACTCTGGGGCCTAGATGAGTTTCTGAGGCCCCTAAATCTGCCAGGAAGCGCAGGACCCACAAGTACAGACTTGGAGCTTTGTCATAGTATGTACAGGTAATAGTAAAGGAATTTTGCATCTATACTAAAAAATGTCTTTAAGGTGTTGGAATTAAGGCAGCTCACCAGGAGGTGACTACCTGGGACATGTCCCTTTCAGGCAGATGATAACAGATGTTCCTCTCTCTGTCTGAGCATCCCCGTACTGTATGTCTCAGACTACGTGCATTTTTGCATACTGAGCCAGGTATCAATCAAAAGATTGTGAAGTCTCCACGACAGAATAAACAGGAAAAACAATCAGCAGGTGGGCATGTCCCATTTATGACTAAGATCAAAGGATTAATCTGGTATATCGAAGAAATGCACATGATCCTCCAAGGAGAAGACAAGCTAACAACATGTTTATCTTATGACAGGAGGGTCACTGCCAGTGTGGCTGTAAAGCAGTGGTGAGGATTACTTTAAATCTACACTCTAGAATACGTTATGATTTAATTTTACATGTAACTACAGTATTTGTTTCCAATACTTCTACTTGCTATTGAACCTTGATGTTTTGTTCAATAAACTTACATTTGATTTCACTATAAATGTATCTAAGTGGTGTGTGTTAAGCAGAGCACTGATCTGGAGGTGCGTCCCACTCATGCAGAACTGCATCATTTCTACAGTTTCATTGGAGCTAAGGGGGCGGCACTTGCATCAGAATTAATGTATACTTAATATCCACTATTTACACCCAATTCTGCTATATAGTTCTCTGTTTGCTCAGAGCCCACAGTGATGTTGTTTAGAAAAGTTTCTTGAAATCTCCCTTCATACTTATTCTGCTCCCTACAGCGATACTGACCAAGTTCACTAAGGAAATCCAGCTGTAAAATCTGCACTATCACCCTGATTAATTCTGGACCAAGTTGCATATGAAATATTTACCTAAATGATTCCTTTTCCTCTAGCTTAATGTCTTTTAAACTTCTTTTATTCTTCATCTTGTTCACCATTATTATCATGAAATGATAGTGGTCAAATGCTTTAGTGCACTGCTATTTTAACAGGGCACTTGCCTACTCCCAGTGAACTCAGTAGGAGTGTTGCAATTGCCCTCAGTGAGAGCAGAATCGACCTATGATCTAGCATCTGTATAAGACTTCGACAAAGATACTGAAATGTGGTATATAAGTATCTGATCTTCCTTGTGCTGACAGATGCTTCATGTTTTGCAATTCCAACTCCTAAATTAGGACATAGGAGTTCATTGTCCAAAATTGTCAAATTAAAATCCTCCAGGAATTGTCCAAAATCTATATAACTTTCTTGATTGCTAAGGATTGCTTTCTCATATTTGTGTTTGCAAATAGACTTACATGTGTGTCCAGCAATCATCCTAGTGACCCCACTGTATCTGATGAGATCAGTATGGCTCAGGGGTGAAATACTTTTTGTTCCTGAATTGAATTTCACCACTGATGAAACGTGCCTGATTCTGATCTCACTTACTTCAGTTTCACATTAGTATAACTCCATTTACTTTGATGCAATGGAGTTGTTCTGGATTTATAGCAAATTAATTTAAAGCAGGATCAGATGAGGAGAATCTAAACTCAAGGGCACTTAGGCAGGGTTTGCACCATTTAGGAGAGCCACTTAGACCAGTACAGATGTGGTGCTCAGCTAACAGAAATCATTTTTGGAACATGGGAATGGGAGAGAGAGATGATAGTTCCACTGAAATAGTATCTGTACATTATAGATGAGGAAAGACTTATTTCTGCAACACATCACAGATTTGTCCAGTGTATCTGAGCAGAGGTGTTCAGTTTTAATGATGAGGACCTTTGGTTAGCCTTTTGTATCCCTCCTTTAAAGATATCTTATCTATGAGGAATCGATTTAAAAGATGACTTAAGCTGATCAAAAGCAGAAACTGGATTCTGATAAGAATCCTTAGTTCCACAAATCAATGTTAAACCATCCATTTTCAGTTCTAATTGCTACTAAAAGACCTTTCCTCTCTAATTCTCTTCCCCAATGCACCATTAGTTTTACCCCCCTGCTATATACCTACAACTGAAAAATTCCCTGCCTTTTCTGTTAAGGAAAATACTTCTGATTTACCAAGTTATAGAGAGAAACTTTGTGGTGAATAAAAAGTAGTGCATCAGTAAGCTTTGACTCTCAGCAAAGAGCACATCATTAGTCAATTTAAATAATGCATTTGCTGACTACTTAAATCCAAAACCAGTTTAACTATCTCTAAGACTAAATCTGAATATAATTCCTGAGGAGTGATTCTTTTCTAATTACTAAGAGTTTTCTAGTATTTTACAAAGGCAAAAAAAAATATTGAAATAATGGTTAGTTAACTCCTAAGTGCTTCCAAATTTGGTAAAACTGGAAGAAAAAAAAGCAAAATTCAGTTAGTTAGAATAGGTACAGAAAATATACATGTACATTTACTTTGTGCTTCTCATAAAGTAGCGGAGTAACATTATGAGTGATAGAGCTAAACCAGGATTCAGCCTGAAATAAACTTCAATTTTTCTGAGGTCATACATGCCCATCAGGTTTATTATATTTTGTAAAGGTCTAGAGCCCACATCCTCAAAAGTATTTAGGCACCTAACTCCCAATTAAAATCAATGGCAGTTAGGTACTTAAAGGCCTTTGAGGTCTTTACCTAGGTGCAGAATTAAAAGACTTGTGCACATGCATTGAACTAATATAGGCTACAACAGACAGCTTTAAAATCAGGAAAGGTTAATAAAATACACTATAAAATCTTCTAGGAATTTCTTAATGCTTTGGAGAAAATAACTGATAACCAGGATATGGAAGCTTTAGAAGAAAAAGGGCACTGCATTTATATGTGATTGATTTATATAGTATCCAGTTTTGATTTCATGTTAATTGCTTTGCTTTTAAAGATTCAGTGAGTTATTTGATCATTCGATGTGCAGAGAGGTTAGGTTAAATAATATGCCCAATCAGCTAAGACTGTTAAAATGCTGCTGGAGTTTGGCTTCCATATTGTGTATTGGGCCATACCATGTGAAATAGATGTCTCCCTCTGAAAGCTTTGCTGTAAGAGAACAGTCTTTTTTAAAAAGCCTTAGGGGAAAAACAATAGAAACTAAAAAGCAAAAAACAAAAAACAAAGCCCAAACCAAAGGAAGAAATTGAAGTGAGATTCTGCCATTCAAAAATCACTAAATCGGTTGGAGCTCCCTCCATTTTAGAAATTTTTAAACGATAACAGCTCAGAGAATATAGTTTATGAATTGTTTCAGTTGATGAGAAATCTAGTTCACTGAATGACAATCTAGCAACATAGCATTTTAGCAATTGTTCTAGTACAAAAATAGGCCTCGACAGGAATGCATCAACTGAAACCAATAGCAAGCAAAGGTGCTTACGTTGTGATAAATTGATACTAAAGAAAACCTTGTCAATCTCCTATATTATTTAGAGAAGCAGTTTTCAAAGGAAAGAAGATACAAAGAGCAGTCTCCCATATTCTGCATTTATGCCCAGAATATCAGCAATGGTGAACACAATTACAATTAAAGAGTGCTCAAGAGATGCTTTTAAACCTCAAATTTATAAATCTTTGCTGGAAGTTAGAAGCACAGGAGTAAAAGGAAGCCAGACAATTCAGGTTCCTGCTATTATGTATGGTGATTTAATTATACCACTATTTTTTCTTGCCTAGTGATGCTTTCTCAATACTTTGCTTTTTATGTAACTTTTGAATGTGCAGTCAATTACCATATAATTACACTGCCACTTTATAATAAGGTTAAGGTCTGATTTTCTAACAATGCACTCTGCATTCACATTAAGCAGGGGACACATACTCTGTCCATTTCCAGCATGCAATTTGAGAGTGAGTGCCAGTGAGAAGTTTCCTATTTTGCTGGTTTCATCCCAAGGCCTTTTCTGGACTGGGGATTTGCCCTGATTCTTTTCACTGGTGATCAGCTGATGATAAACTTTATTGTAAACAGGATAAATGTCAGTAAGCTTTGATTGGCACTGATCCTTCTAATTTGGATTTCAACCAAGGAAAGTACCACTAGTGTAAATTGTGGCTTTGCGTGTCTATGCTAAGGGTTGTACCAATGCAGCTACATTGGTCTCTGACCCTTGATGGCTGAAATCAGAGCAATCTCCAATGTTGACAAGGCCAGCATCCTCTGTATCAACACCAGCATCAGCAAGTTGCATGATTGCTACTATGCACAAAGACTCCACAATGGCAGGAATTTGCAATAGGTTAAGGTTTTCAAACAAACAGCCAAAAGTAAAGGAATGGAAAAGAAGCTTTTTTGCTAGTGGGCTGACTGAGTTTTATCTATCCCTTTCCTAATGGTTCCTACTATTCTGTTAGCTTTTTTGATTGCTGCTGCACATTAAGCAGATGCTATCAGAGAGCTATCCACAATGACTCCAAGATCTCTTTCTTGAGAGGTAACAGCAAATTTAGACCCTATCATTTTGTGTCTATTCACCAATGTGGTGAATGGAGCCCCATTATAATTACTTTTTAATTTATCAGTGTATATATCAAAACATCCCCTATTTACACTTCAATCTGGGACAATTCCTCTGCTCTGTCACCTAAAAGGGATAAGTCGGATGTGGGGCTCTCCTCCGTATCATCTGCAGTGAAGACTGATGGAATGAATTCATTTAGCTTCTTCTCAATGTCTTGGTCTTCCTTGAGCACTCCGTTAACAAACTGTCCAGTAGCCCCACTGGCTATTTGCCAGGCTAACTGCTTTTGATGTACTTAAAAATGTTTTGCTGTTAGTTTCTGTGTCTTTAGCTAGTTGCTCCTCAAATTCTTTCTTAGCCTACATTGTTATACTTTTTACACTTGACTTCCCAGAGTTTATACTCCTTTCTATTGTCCTTATTCGGATATGACTTCCAATTTTAAAGAATGCCTTATTACCTTTAACTATCTCTTTTACTTACCCATGGTAGTGTGTATGTTTGTGTATATGTATATATAAATATGCTTATCTTCCTGTGTATTTTAATTTGGGGCATACAATTAGTTTAAGCTTCTGTTACGATGTTTTTCAGTACTCTATGCCCAATGAAAAATTCCTCAGGAGACAAAGGATTTTGAGTTTCAGTTACTCTCTGGCTCTCTTCTCTGTTCAACTCAGCTATGGGATGAATCACAGCGATTTCTTTCACTAAAACTATGTTTCTATCAAGTACTGTAGTCAGTAAATTTACCTTCTTTTTATCACTTGGGGGGTTCTCAGTGGTGAGTGTTGGCTGGGTGCTTCCTGATATTGTAAGATTCAGCAGAGATATCAACAGTGGGAGAAAGTTGCCTCAGGGGAGAGGTTTGGTTTCTAAATCCTTTTGTTAATTATGGTAGATGCTGTTCTATTGATGGTTATAAGGGATTTATTCCTTTCTTTTTCTTTTTTTCTTTTATTAAAATCTTTCTTTTAAGAATCTAACTGCTTGTTTTCCATTGTGTAAGATCCTGGTTTTGGATCAGGCATGTCTCACAGGAGCAGGCGAGGTTTGTTTTTTTTCTCTCAAGCTTCCCAGGGAAGGAAGAAGTTTGGGGGTTTAGTGGAAAGGGAAAGAAGGGTCCCAAACTACCCTAGCCTTAGTCTGGTGGTGGCAACTACTAAATCCAGACACAGAAGAAGTTGTGTTCTGGGGAAAAACATTTTAACCCAAGCTGGTAAAATAAGCTTGGGGGGTGTTATTTCTTTTTCATGCGGGTCCCCACATCTGTACCCTAGAGTTCAGAGTGGGGAGGCAATCCTGACAGCGGCATACAATTAGTTTAAGCCTCTGTTACGATGTTTTTCAGTACTCTATGCAGTTTGCAGATATTTTATTCTTGTGGCTGTTCCTATTGATTTCCATTTTACTAGCTTCCTCATTTCTGTGTAATTCCCCCTTTTTAAGTTAAATGTTAAGGTGGTGGGTTCCTTTGGCACTTTTTCCCTTCCATAATGTAAGATTTAATTACATTACAATCTTTATTACTGAGCGGTTCGGCTATATTCGCCTCTTGCACCAGATCTTGTGCACCACTTAGGACTAAATCAAGAATTGTCTCTTGTCTCTCTCCTTATGTGTTCAAGGACTCGCTGCTCCAAGAATCAGTCATTTATAGTGCCTAAAAATTTTATCTCTGTATCCCTTCCTGAGGTGTCATATACCCAGTTAATATGAGGATAGCTGAAATGCCCCATTATTGTGTTTTCTGCTTTTGCAGCCTCTATAATCTCTCTGAGCATTTCACAATCATCGTCACCATCCTGGTCTGGTGGTCAGTAGTATATTCCTACTGCTATACTCTTATTGTTCAAACATGAAATTTCTGTCCTTACAGATTCTATGTTACAATCTGATTCATATAAGAGTGGAGAATCTGGCTCACAGTGTAAAATTTATCCAGAAAAGACCTATTACAATTATTACCTGCAGTATATTTTCCAGAGTTTTTTCCCCAAGCAGTGGGGATTTCACCACTTCCCTTGGGAGATTTTTCAACAGCCTAATAGATCTTGCTATCAGAGAGTTAATCATCCTCACAGAAACAGGAGACAGCAGATTCTGCAGTGGTGGGTGAGTTGCAGCTTATTGCTTTTCTGGCAAATGTAGTCTGAGCATTAGAATAGGCTGCTACTGTTCTGGTGTCTTCTTGGTGTCTGAAGATCAGATGTGACAGTGGACATGGAAATGCTGCTGGAGAAATACTGCCAGCTGCAGCAACAATAGCTGGTAGAATATCAAAAGTGGCATTTTCATTTGAGGTTTTCTTTCTTTTAATAGCATTGCAAACTCCCTAAGAGTCCATTTTTCACTAGCTTCTTTTGTACAAGGAGGATGTTATTTTCAATTTTTGTATTAATAATAATCATTAAGGTTGTTCCTCGAAAAATCCTGTGGAGAAATTCTATACTTTCAGAACCTTTCACTTAAGTGCTTAAAAATGTTTAATACAGCACTCACAGGTTAACCTAGTCATTATTGCTGCCAATGGGAAAGTTTGGGTACTAAAATTTGCTGAAATTAAATTTAAGTGTACTTCAAAAATCAGGAGGAGTTTACTTCACTGCCAGTGTTATCAACTTTTCTGAATTCATCTCAAACCTACAATATTCGGTGTTTTCCTTAAAACGTTAGCTCCAGGATCATTAAAGTACATGATAATCTGAACTTTCTTTTTTTAAAATGTAAGTTTCCAGCCCTTATAGTTGTGAAGAAAAGCTTGAAAACATGACCGCTTTCATTTTGAAAACCAGGAGGCAAATAAAAAGACCTCAAAGATATATGTTAAAAAGCTCACAATTTTTAAACCAATAATGATTTTGGGGGGCCCTGATGCATTTTTTTGAATTCTTGCAGTTGGCAATACTGCATTATATTTCATTTACTTGGCACAGGCACTATGGAGCTAATTCTGCTCCTTTCTCTGACGGTCCAAAGCACTTTCTTTTTGAAGAACCCATGAAAGTCTACTTTCTGAGCAAAGGGAGTGAGGTTAGGGTCTGGTTACCACAGGGGAGTCATTCTCTTGTGTGAAGAAGGTCTTTGTGCGCGGTATTGGGGAGATGTTGTGATTGGAGGTTCAACCACTATATAAATCCTGAAATCTTTTTTCCTGTAGGGTGGGTGCTAGGGCCAACTTCAAGGAGCAGCTACACTCCTACTCTATGGCCTAGGAGGACTATTCCTCCCTCTCTTTCTCATCTAGTGATCTCTGGTACCCAACTCTCTTTTACTAGGTGCTAGGGAGAAGATATGCCTGTATCTGAAGTGAAAGTGTATAATGCACATTATTTGGGTAAAAGTGATGTTTCATACTTACATAAACCATTGTATGAGAAGCATATGATATTTTCAGAATCACAGATTAATGAATTATATGAATATAAAAGTGTGGATTTTGGAAACAGTCTGGTTTTACCACAAGTTTCTGTTCAGGTATTTAAGCTCTACAATATGTGTATAAAATTAATGGGTTAAATTATCACCCAACATATAGTTACTTTTTTTTCTTTTACCAGCTGTAACAGCAGGTAGCAATCTCAGTTTACCTTGAAGGCATCATCCATTATAAATTACTTGCTTTCAATCATGACTGAATTTATAATAATGGAAAATCACCAGGGAACCCCAATACTGTTCTCTCTGCAAGAAAGTACTGTAAGAGCCTTGAAATTATCATCTTTTACAAAATATCAAAACTTACATATTGTGTGTGCAATTTGGTTTCCTCAGGAAGATCTGAAGGCATCTAAACATAACGTCTTCCTCGCTCACTGACCTTGACAAGGACATTTGTAGCAGGCAAGCTCTAACCCTCAGAGGCAGTGATTCAGGATATTATACCACTGTAAAGGTTTCATCTACCCTACAGTACCTTATGGGCCATCATTTAAACCATATCAATCTCTGCCACTACCCCAGACAGCAGCTGTAATAACCCTATGTATGAACAATAGCTTCCACTGAAGCTGTATTGCTACTCCACAGCCAGCCTTTAGGGGTTGTGCAAGAATGATGTATATATACTTCACTTTTCCATGGAGACTGAGAGCATTTCATTTTCAGTTCTCTAGCACCTCAAACCATTAGAACAGAGCTGTGTCCCTAGGTCTGTTTAAGATATAGGTCTACCATTTGCATAGCATATTTAACTTCTAGGCAAGCCTCACTCTGGCTGCTGTAACTCTGTGTTATAGAGGTACATGATGTGAATGCAGTGTGTGGGGTTTTTTTTTCAAATTAATATTGTATTTTTCTTGTTAGTGGGGATTCAATATATTTCAAATAAACTAAAAGTTGGTTTTGCCACATCACTTCTGAGCTCTGTGGTTAGTTTGCTGCTAGCCTTTCAGCATAATCAGAATATGTGTAATCTGAAGGTCCTGGAGTCTGCTGGGAAAATTGGCTGGAGGACTAATTTGGATCTAATTGAGCACTAATGCTTCTTCTCATAATAGGACCCACAGTATGAAATGTGTCTGACTGATGTTCCCTGCATGTGGTGTGTGCCTAGGTTTGATAAGCATAAATTGCATAGCACTACCCTAAAATTATTTACTTTTATCAAATCCTACTAATCTCCCCAGGTGATGTGAATTATGATGCAGTGGTGATTACTTAATCTGCAAAGCCAGAAGTCTTTAAGCAGTCTTACATTTTAGTGTATTTATGTTGAAATAATTGTACCATAAATAAAATATTACAATGTTAAAAAGAAATGGTTTCAAAGGAGGCACAATTCTTACAAATGGGTGATGACTTTTTTGGTGGTAGGATATAACTAAAATTCAACCTTCATCTCTTTGCTCTGTGAAAACACCCTTTATGCACACAAAGCTAAATTGGTAGCCAGGACAGTAAAAGTAAAAGCTTTTTACCCATTTAGACATCTTCAGGTTGGTTGAAAGAAGACAATATGGACAATAACAAAAGTCCTGGGTGTTAGAATAGGACTTTGTTTATTTAAATTCTACCAGCAACTCTTGTGCGTGGTCACTTAGAGTATGTCTACACTGAAATTAGACATCCATGACTGGCCTGTACCATCTGACTTGGGCTTATGGGGCTTGAACTTACAGGATGTTTTATTGTGGTGTAGACATTCAGGCTTGGGCTTGGGTCTTAAAGCCTGGGCTCCAGCCTGAACCTGAATGTCTGCACTGCAATTAAACAGCCCCTTAGCCTGAGCCCCATGAGCCTAGTCAGCTGTTATGGGCCAGCTGCAGGTCTTTAATTGCAGAGTAGACATACTCTATTGAGATGAGGGTAGATCTCCTATTCACACAAGTGACCACAACTTTGGAAGATCATTATGAAATGCTTGGATACTTACCAAGATCACCATGAAAGGGTAGATTCACTGTTCTTTACTCTGAGAAATTCCCTAAAATTACTATCTTGGCTTGCACCAAGTATTGGTCCATCAGCCCTCAACACCAAAACGATAGCAAGAATGACAAAGAAAGAGAGAATGACAATTTACATTAACATTAAGGGACAAATGTTGAAATGCAGATGCCTTATTTGTGCTCTGAACATTTGCATGGGCACGCATATTCCTCTGTGGAGTGTTTGAGATTAAAGGCCTGATTCAACAGGAGGAGTCTTTCCATTGTCCTCAGGGGGTTTCGATCAGGCCCTAAACTAAATGTCATGGTTAGTGGGAGAGCTAAGCATTGGATTCCTTTTTATCACTCTCAAGTGCTCCTCTCACTGAAGCACTGACTTCCTGCATATCAGTCTGGGTGGAATCCCACGGTCCAGCTGCTCTTAGTCCATATATCTGCGCTGCAGCCCTCCTTTTCCCAACTGTGTTAACTTGAAACCTGTATGTCTTCTGGGAGCCGATGACAGTGATTGATTAAAGTGACTCAGAAATAGCTTCTCCAAAATAAAGCATGATTTATTCTTTCACCCAAAGGTATACAGCATGCAGAGCCAAGGATTAAGACAACAAAAAGTCCTGCACACATTTTCCCTTACCTATACCTTAATCTCAGCTCAGCTAACCTCATCTCTCACTGGGAGAAGCAGGTTGTTCTGCTTGCAGCATGCTCTCTCTGTGTGTCACAGTAAATCTGGGTGTCAGCCTCAGTATGATGATGAGCCACTCCCCATTTTCTTCTTTTAACCAGTTTTTTTAAGCTTTTAGTAGTCCCTTTGATCCCAGGGGTTTGGGTCTGCAAAGAATCCATTATTTCCTCAAGGGTTCTTTATCATAGCACTTTATCTTTGCAATAGTTTCATTTCCTTTTCGTATCTTCCTTTCGGAGGCTTCCTTTGATTTAACTCCATGTGTTCAGGCAGGATAATATCATACAGGTAACCTGCAGGGCATATCATATTTATCAGAAATACCACATGTAACTCCCTCATTCTCCACAACAGGAACTGGTTCCTTAGAGGCTTCTAGATTCCTAGGCTAGCTGAAAAGTTTAGGTTGGAGATATGATAATTGGTAATCAGGAAGGATGGCACTTTACTTATCCAGTTGGAACAAAACCTCAGCTGTGGATGTCTTTTCTCATCATCACCCTCCAATCCCAGCCATGGTGAGTATCACTAATCTGGAGTTGCAGGAACAGGAATGTAAGTGGAGGGACAGAAAGGAGGATAGCATTCATGTTTTTTGGTTGTATGAAACACTTCAGTCCCTATTTCCATGTGGGAAAGTATAGGGCAGTAGCATTGAAAACTGGCACTATTTTCCAAAGGGGTGGTGATTTTAGCTATCTCACTCTTGATGTTAACAAAGGCACACTGAACACAGCTGTTGTTGGCATCCTGAAGCTGTCCAGCCCGTTATACCGCTAGCCTGTTTACTGCAAGTCATCATGGAGTGGCATGGGCAAGTGTTCTAACACAAAGGAAAAATTAGGGCAACCATCCCTAGAAACCTTCAGGAGAGGACTGTAGAATATCTCCATGAAAAATTCATCTCAGGAGGATAAAAGGAAAATCCTTGTGTACATAAACACAGTGCTCTGCATGGGCCTCCCCAGTCTAATTCTACAGGAGAATGAAAAGCAGATAGCAAGTCTGCCTCTGTTTCTTGTGCCTCTATCTCTTCTTGTACAAGTAAAACAATGAAAAAATTGAAACCTGTGTCTTATTTGGGGATGGAAGGGGCACCATCCTCTTACATTTAAACACTGTAAGGGAAAATGCTTGCACACATTTACCTGAGGTTCCTTCTCTTTCATCAGGCTCATCTGTGCTTGGCTGGCGGGATCTGTGGCTCAGCACTATATTGACTGTTGGCCTCCCTGGTCTTGTGGTACGCCTGCTACAGTTCCTTTGCTCTCAAGTAGCACTGTTGCTGATTCCTGTCCTACCCCTTTGCCTGCATCTCCTATGCAATCTTTCCATGTTTCTATGACTACTCCATAATTTTGCCTCTCAGCCTCTTCTCTCCACAGGCCCAGGATATCCAATAGCTCCTATTTACTACAGGCAGGAGTGCATCTAGAGAGTGTAGCCAGCATAGTTTATTGGACTGCTGCACACAGAAAAGGAGAGTTGCTAGGTGTGCTCAGCAAACTGGGCATTCAAGGAAAGGCATTTAAAAATATATGGGATGGTGTAAGTAGTAGGAGAGATCTCTTCTGGTCTCCATGACCCCTGGACAGAGGAGTTTACAACTGTGACCAGAATGGGCACAGTCAGGCACTGTAGAACACTTGCTGGAGGACTGTTAGAGTTGACACGGTCACACAGTGTCTACACTTGCACTACCTTAACCTCTATATGTTGGCCATGGCTCATTGCCTTTCAGGGAGTTGCTTTTACTGCGTTGCCATAACCAGGTGCTTTTGTTGGCAGGAGACAAAGCTGAGAGTAGACTGAAGCTCTACTACAACTAGCTCAATGCAAGATGGATTATGTCAATCTAACTTAGTAATGTAGATCTAGCCCCTGTGTTCTAGCTCCAGATATTTTTTAGTAGTATATTGTTTCTTAGAATTACTTTGTAAGGAATATGCAAGGAATCATGCATCCTGTGATTGCAAATTTGAATTTTGAGAAAAAGCATGTTAAAGAAAAAAAAAGGAAGAGAACAAAACAAGAAGACAGAGCCTACAAGTGCTGTCACCATATTCATGTTAGTTAATATGCAGCATTAGTTAAGGTCAAGGCAAATTTGCAGCATCAATGGGATAGAAAATTAAGGGGTCCCTCTTTTACTTAACCCCCACCCTGCAATGCAATATTCTTTGAAGTCAGGAATACAGATTAGTCATTCTCTAGAAGGTTCAGATATCGTGGGATTTTCAAAATTCCTAGTCTTCTTTAAATGCAGCCAATGCATGCAGAATGCCTTGGTCATTTATTTTATTGGAACATTTATCGGCATTCTATGGCTTCATCGCTATAGTAGCTGAACTTCTCACAAATATTAATGAATTAAGCTTTGACCTCTCACTGCTCCAACAAGCCTGTTACAATTATTTAGTCTCTGGCAGAATGAAAACTGGTTGATTGCTGCAAAACAGTGTCCAAGAATAGTTGCTTGAATTTCAAATAGCTTTTTGATCCAACCATAATCTGCAGAGCATCCAATTAACTTCTGGCCTTAGTTTAAGATATTGTTTTTACCCTTTAAACACCTTCAATGATACTAAAATCATCTTCCCAGAATACTAGAACTGAAGTAGATGAAATTACTGTATAAGGCCAGATTATAGTAAATTTTACTCTTGATCCTGAGTCAAGTAGTCTCACTGAAAGCCATGTCAGTGAAGTCACTGAGTAAGTGATCACCATTTATGAGTATAAGAGTACCAGAATCTGGGCCACAGTGATTAGACTTTGATTATTATGAATTGAATTCATTAGACTTATTACTCCTTGTTAAAATTGGATTCAATGTAGCTATGCTGAATTATTCCAGCTGAGGATCTGTTTTCCTCTATTAAAATTCATGTGTAATTTCATTATCAAAATTATAACCATTTCCTAATTATTTTAATTATTAGTTTAGTTAATAAAATGTATAAAATTCATACAGAGTTTGATTAATTGAAGCAAAGAGGAATCCAACTAATGTGTGTTAAATCTTGTCATGGTTAATTAATAATTGATGGTTGTGTTTTGTAACCTGTTATTCTCACAAAAGTCTTTCGCTCCTTATGATTTGTGCCAGTTATAATAAAGAATATCTCTTCCAAAAAAGCACCCATAATGCTGCAGGTTTTATATCGATCATAGACTCAGCTCAAAACTTTTGTCTCTGGCTCTTGTATGCAGCTAATATCTGTGTGTGGGAGATGGCCATTCTGTTGTCCAATACACCAGGGACTACCATTTCTAAAAAGCCTAAGATAAAGCTCTGTAGTTGAGGGTGTAGCAGATTTATATTCTCCATGGATTAGGCACAGAGGGGGACATGTAACATGCACTGAATAATGTGCACAGGCATATGATGTGTATGAGAGAAATAGAGAGAGCAATTCCAGTTCCTCTTTCAGGGCTTAGGCTGTATCTACAGTACAATCTCTGGTCAACGCAAGTTACGTCAACTTACAGCCACATTGCATATTGTCAGGAATGTGCATACTTGGCTGCTTGTGAGTGCTGTGACTACTTACAAGGATTGCTTGAGTCTATCAAACTACAGTGAACCATTGGTAGGCATCTCCATAGGCACCGGCTTTAGCTGGTCCCAGTGGGTACTCAGGACTTGTGTGGCCTCAGCAGCAGTACTGTGTCCATTTCTGGGTGCCACACTTTAGGTAAGATGTGGACAAACTGGAGAGAGACCAGATGAGAGCAACAAAAGTGATGAAATGTTTAGGTTTAGCGAGGAAAGTTAAAAAAAAATCAAAAATGTTTAGTCTTGAGAACAGAAGACTGAGAGGAGACCCAAGAACAGCCTTCAAATATGTTAAGGGATGTTATAAAGAGGACTGTGTTCAATTGATCTCCATGTCCACTAACAGTAGAACAAGAAAAGATTGGATTAATCCGCAGCAAGGCAGATTTAGATTAGATATTACAAAATCTTTCTAAACTACAAGGGTAGTTAAGCTCTGGTATAGGCTTACAAGGGAGGTTGTGGAATCTCCATCGATGGAGGCTTTTAAGAACAGGTTGGACAACCCCCTTTCAGGGATAATCTACGTTTGTTTGGCTCCGCCACCATGCAGGGTACTGGAAGGACTTCTGGAGGTCCTCCTAGCCCTACATTTCTATGATTCTATGCTACACATAGAGAAAACAAGGAATACCTGTGTCGCCTTAGAGACTAACCAGTTTATTTCAGCATAAGCTTTCATGGGCTATAGCCCACTTCATCGTCCTTCCCTAGTCCTTTCTCCTCCCCAGGATCAGGCATTCTGTGGGAGTGGAGAGGACACCTCTCAAGGTTGCTATGTCAGAAGCTGCTGATAAAAACAGATAGATACAATATTAGATTTACAGTCACAAATTACAGGGAAATCTATTTTTAACTACGCCATTCCTTATTCTCATAAACAGTTTTAATAAGAAATGCTTATAGACACCACAGCTTTGGAGCGCCTCTGCACAGCACAGCTTGCCAAGCTCAGCCATGGCGAGTATCACTCAGCAGGGCAATGGGGGAAGGGTGTTCTGTGCATGAAGCTGTAAAATTTTGGTCCTTATTCCATGAGCATGAGTACAGGGCAAAGGCACTGAATACTGACACTATTTCCCACAGGCAGTGGTGGATTTAGCTGACATCTCTGTCCTGAGTGTCACAAAGGTACAGAGAACATAGCGGCTACAGGCATCCGAAAGCTGCTTGGGCCTGGACGTGGCTAGCCTGTTTGCTGTGATGGTGCCAGCTGAGTCTATTGCAGAGTGTTGTGGGAAAGTGCCTTAGTATGGAGGAAGAAATAAGGCAGCCCGCTCTAGAAACCTTCGGGAGAAAATTGCAGAGTATCTCCATGAAAATTTTATCGAGATCTCTCAGGAGGATAACAGGGACGTGCCTATGCATATAAACATAGACGTCCCCATGCCCTCCCTCCCCGCCTGATCCAACAGGGGAATGAAAAGCAGATGCTAACTCTACCTTTGTATGTTATACATCTTCCTCTTCTGCTACAAGTAACACAATGAAAAGTCGATACCTGTGTCTTACTTGGGGAGGGACTGGGTATCATGATTACATTGAAACAATGTAAGGGAAAATTCATGCACACACTTATTCGAGGTTCCTGCCCCTGCGTCAGGCTTGTCTGTGCTTGGCTGGCGGGACTGACTAGACTGTCTCAAACAGGTCTTGGCTTGTGACATAACCAGACCCACCCTCCATAACTCCCCACGCTGTTCCCTAGCTGTTCTTGACAAGGATCTATGTCTTGGGGTCCACCAAGGTATCCACAGGGATCTTTAGGGTGCTGGTGAGATCTCCACAAAGTATGGCATGCAGCTTGCTGTAAAAGGGGCAGATATATGGGACACCACCAGATCTACTGTTGGTGTCCCTGACCATGTAGTATACTGGGGGAAGATCCTTCACTTTGATGTGGTACTGCTGCTGATCCCAAATATCCATCCCCTGTGCGATCTGTTTATAGATGTCCACTTTTCAACAGCTGGTCCATAGCTATGTGTGCACAACCTCTTCTTCCCACAGCCTCAAGAGAGCCAATACCACTTGTTTCCTCCAGGCAGCAGCACATTTAATGCTTGGAGCTGGCATGGTCTGTCAGGCAGTTGCACACAACAAAGGTGAGCAACTCAGTGTGGCAATCAGGAAAAGGAAATTCATAAACACATGGGGTATGTGTGTGAAAGAGCGGGATGGCTTCTAGGTTACCCATGTGCAGTGGAGTTTACAATTGTCACCAGAGTGGTCACTGTTGCAGGGAGTGGGTCACTGTGGGACAGCTGCTGGAGGACTGTTAGGGTTGACACAGATCACACGATGTCTACATTCTCACTGCATCAACCTCATTATGTTAACCGTGGCTCTATGCTGTTCGGGGTGCTGGTTTTACTGTGTCACTGTTAACAGGGGTTAACATCTGCCTGAGACAAATTTGAGTGTAGACATATGCCCAAATAGGTCAATGCAAGGCAACTTACATCAAACTAACTTTGTAGTGTAGACCAAGCCTTAGTCTATAAAACTTCCACATCTCTTCTTTGAGAAATAAGGGACCCAATCATCACAGATATGTGTTCACATAACTCCTGTTAGAATTGCTTGTCTGGGGCTCTCCTTTTCCCTTGTTCTTGTAGGCCCTGATTCTGCAAAGCACTCAGAAGCAGATTCTTAGCTGGTATAAATTGTCATAGGTCCATTGACTTCATTGTGTGTATTGACTTCAGTAGAACTATGACAATTTACACAACCTGAGGATCTCCACTTATATTAAGCATATATTTAAGTGCTTAAAGTGGTACTTTAAGTGGTACTTAGGCATGTGCTTACAGTTAAGCATGAGTTTAAGAGCTTTCCTGAATTAGTATCTTACTCTTTACATCCTTTGACATAGCACATTCAACCCTGCTTTTCCCAAAACACAAAAGATCAGATTTAAAAGTCTCTGTTGTAGTATTCTTGTTCTGAACATGACTCTTTGTGTTTCAGTTGCTCCTTTGTTTCCTATATACACAGATGTTTGAATGTCTCAGAAGTGTAGGGTAGACTTTTCTCTTTGTTTAAGACTAAAGACTATGCTGCATAGACAAACATTGATACATGAGTTCATAGTATCTTACCCATCAGTTTTTGAATCCATTGTAATCAGATTTTGGTGGACCTAATCCTTTGCAACAGGAATCCTCTAGTCATGAGCAATAAAAAGCCCTTCATTCGGTCTATATGGTAAAAACTCAGGTATCCAGAAGAATAGTTCATAAAACTTATACACAGATAACACTAAAGACACCATACCACTAATTTATAGAGAAATACAAATAATTCATTTATGAGTTGTGCTGCAATTGGACTTTTGCACGTTTTCCAATAATTTATAATTGTTTAACATTATTTAATTATGCTTGCTTCTTTAACTGAAATTCATTTAAAAGTCTTATTAATAGAAGTTGAAATAAATTCAGTGCAGGGAATTCATTTATATATAGTAACTAAAGCATTTACTTGCTTTAGTTACTATATATAAAAGTGTTAATTATCCCCATGCAAAATTTGAATATTCATCAGAGATAGTTATATAGGTTAGGGATGCCCCAAATTAATAAAGTGATGAGGTTTTTCATTATTTCAAAGGAAGCTATTTGAAGGTTAGTTTATTATACTTCAGTTCAAATGTAACACAAGTAACAGCTGATAAATTCTTTCCCAACATCAAACATACGTTGTGTTCCCTTGGAATGATATGCTTCAATCCACAAAGTTTATTCAAGGATACCATTTTAAAATATTTACTCTAACTTTTACGCTTTCCCCATGCAATGGCTATTTGTCATTGGCGGCCGGCTACAAGTTGGTTGCAAAAGCCTTCAGAAAGGGAAAATTATTGCTTTCAACCCTGTAGCTACAGCCTGACAAGCATGGTATACCGGGAAAAGTCTATCCTACAGCTGTCTCTTGTAATAAATGTTACACAGTGCACCATTATAATTTCAAAAAAGCATTTTCAAAAGAATGCATAAATTCCAGCTAGATTTTGTATCACCAGACATTGAACTGGAGGGGCTCTTTGTGGATCTGAATTCTACCAGAAGTAGTCTCCTGGATCTTTCTTGATTCCAAACTAGCAGCCGCAGCAGTGGTTCTAAGAATATGCCTGGATTATTTTTTCTTATTCTGAACTTTATTTAGGTTCCATTCTTGCAAACATTTACATACAAGTTTAACTTTACTCATGTTAATAGCCCCCTGAGCCTCAACAGAGCTGATCATATGTGCAAAGTTAAACACATGTACAAGCATTTGAAAGATCAGAACATTAATGTTTCCTCCATAGGGGGTCAGCTTTTTGAGCAGAGCTGTGCAGAAATTTCCAAATTACATTTCTGAGTAATTTCTTAGGGAAACCAGTTTGCTTGGCTTTGGGTCATATTGGTTTGGGGTAAATTTTCAGTTAAAAAATGCTTTTGCACTGCTTTCATATTCTGTTAACAGTCAGGATCTGTGAGGAGATGTAGACTCTGAGAAAAGGAAAGTGTTAAAAATCTCTCCCTTTCTAGAGAAAAGAGCACAGCTGCATGTCCTTAAAGGCAGGCAGGTGCTGAGCCTGCCTACCAGGGAAATATAATTGTGTCCAGCTGTAGTGAATTGGCCAATTCCTCCCAGCACAATATAAGAGAATGCAGTTGAAGTTGCTTGTTTGTCATGGTAGAAGTCAGATCTTTCTTGTAGAGACAGGAAAGTGTTACCTAGAAAAGGTCTCATTTGATGGGCTCTGATTTTGGCTTCACAAAGCTGTCTTTTTGGTTAATTTAGGAGTGAGGTGTAAGGAAATATGTGGCACTCTGACTGAGACTCTGACTGGGGGGAATATTTTTCAGCTGGGATATGAAAAGCCTAGTTAGCCCATTCATTAGGAGTCAGCAACTTGTGGTTCTATACCTCACTGTGGTTTGCTTAAGAGATTTCACACAAACTTCAAATGCATAACTAGATGGTAAGGGAACTGACTAGTTATTAGCATGAATGTTCACCCACTTCTAAAGTATTGAATATATGGAATGGGCACAGCACTGCAGTAAGTTTTGGAGATCTATTTACCTCTTAGGTGAGAGCCCAGCTGTATAGGGATTTTAGTAAGAAAATGCTTGCTAGAGCATTTATTTCTCAATTGTCCAGTTAATTTGAATTCCCAGGGAGATAGGGAGGAAGCAATTCCATTTTTTTCAGAGGCAATATTTGATCTATATGTTGAGTATGTATCACACTATGAAGAAATATACAGCAGCCGAATGAATAGATGCTAACGTTAGGTCCTGTCTAACATCTTCCTCAACCAAAATATAAAATAGTTCAGCAGCAGCAGCAGTAGATTTAAACTGCTGCCCTGCTCCAAAACCATCAATTTTCACTTGTTCCATATTGTTGATAGACAGTTAAAGCACTAATACATGAGGCTTGTTCACAGAACTGAATATTAGCTAATATAACTTCAATGCCAGCCAGGGGGATAAAAAGGCTTTTCCAGAGTGAGGTGCCACTGATTTGCTATTGGAGAATAAAGTCTATTTCCATGGCAAACAATATAGTATGTAAAGTAAAGTGCTGTAAACTCAACTGAACAATGGACCAATTCTACAAATCCAGGCAGAGATGATTTGAAGGGAGTTAAGGAGCAGCGAAATGCAACTGTTGTTCAGCTACACAAAAAGCACTGTTAGAGGAGAGGAAGACAGATTTATAGTAACTGTAATGCTTTGGTACCATGTCAGATTTTATTTGCTTGGGAGGGTGTAACCTGTATGCAGCAGCTGCACCTAAATAAATTATTTTCACCTAGAGAGATTAAGGAAAAGCAGGTTTACTGTGGATCAGTTTAGGATCCAGACATGGTCTGAGACCAAATGTTGCCTTTGTATCAATGTTCACAATACAGAATTCTAGGCCTTTTGTATCATCACTGTGGTTATACACTGCAGAATGGTTCTGCTCTGTGAAAATAACAGAACTATTTCTTGATGTGGAATTGAGGAATTTAGAGACATTTAATTGTTAACTTGTGCACCAATATTCAGTTATTGTATCTTAAACAAGTGACCTTTCTCCCCATTGGATGCTTATTCTTGCTAAAAAATACTCTGACACAATATGCTACTGGCAGCTTTTGCTCAAGAAAGATCTGATGATGGAATAAGTAAGGGCACTAGAAGTCAGGACTGAGCTATGTTAGCAGAAGGATAAGCATGAAAGATAAGAAGGATTTTCTGCTGGTGTAAACTGGTGCATTTCCATTGAAGTCCGTTTGATCCACTCAGCTTTAAAGAGACTTGAGTTTCAAAAGGTGTTGGGGATATACAAGAGGAAATGTATGAGACGGGTGGCTCCGGATTAGACATACTGATAAAACTTAATTCCCAAATCTACTTATCTTCCATTAACTGCACACAGGTACTAGTTAACAGATAAAGTTGCTGGTCAGATACTGAGGTAGAAGAAGAGGTGATACAGACCAGAACCTTGATGAACTCCAGCAGACAGAGGAAAGGATGATTCTCTGAAGGATATCCTGGAAAAGTAGTGATTTTAAGGTTACCTTGGAGAGCACAGAGTTGCAGATGGCAAGGGAGAAAATAAAGGAGAGGAGGAAAGAGTGATCACATGTTTCAGAGCTCATTCAAATGAATTCATTGTACACATTAGTCCAGGGACTAAACTAATATGGGAATCCCTTGTGTCAGACAGCAGGTCTATTAGCTCTGGCATGAATCCACTGGAGCTGTTATATACCAGAAACATTCCAACATTGATCTTGTCCTTAGATTCATTCCCTAAGTGAATGCTCTCCCACATTCCTTATCCTTCCTGAACTCTGGCTTTTACTGGGTAAATTGTGAGGGATGATAGCACAGATCCAGCAGAATCTTCCAGCCAAGTCTTATTGATGCAGGCGACATCAGGCGCCTTGTACAATATCAGATTGTGGGTGATGATGCTTTAGCTGATGACTGACCTTGTATTGAACAATAAGACCTTTCCTGGCTGATTCTCCAGATGGGTGCGGGGGCGGGGGGAATTCAGTAATTGAAACAATACAAACCATCCAGAACCTATCAGTGCTCCAAGAAAGCATGCTCAGCCTGCAAAGTAGGAACATAAAGAAGCAGAAATATATTGAAGTTGCAGAACTAAAGTAACAAATGCTGTATCTGTGAGAGAGGCGACTAATGAATGATGAGTTCACATTATTTAGTTTATCATGGGGGCTGGCATTTGGAGAACACTTACAGATCCTGATAATTCAAAAATAAATACCCTTCTTGACGGCTTCCGTTATATTGACACATAAGAGCATTTATACCATTCAGTGCAAGTCAAGGCAGTTTGGAAAGTGCTGTATAAATTACATAGCTGTGGATGGAGTGTTTTTTGCAGTCACACAAAGCTACTAACATTATAGATGCTTTGGATTATTTCTCATTCAAGCATGAACACTGGCACCGTGCCACTTAATATGACATTAGTTTTATCTGTCTCCTCAATAACAATAGCTCTAACAATGGAATAACTTTTTGTAATGAAATTTACCAACTTTAGACATGAATCTAAGTTATAGTTTTGAGCATTTAATCTGCAGGATTCTTGTCTGGAAATGAACAAGTGCTACCAAAGTTTTAAATAGCTCAGCTATTACCTAAACCATCTCAACAAGAATGTGATCCTGTGTGAACATTTAGAATTGAATAGTAGAACTCAGTGAAATGTTGCATTTGTGGCTTGATCCAAAGCCAGTTGAGGTTAATAGAGTCCCAGTGACTTAAATGGATTTTGGATTAGGCCCTTGGGTCATACCCTAAATATAAATTGCCTGATTCACTTGAATCTTATACCAAGTTCACTTGAAATGTGGTCTAGACTTGCCTGAAGCCTTTCAGCAAATCTCTGATCTGTGTTTTGAGTAAGTAACAAATCCGGAAAGCAAAAGAAATTTACCCGACTCCAGGTTACCCAAGGTTATTGGGTTTTTTAAAAAAATGTTTTGCACAGCTTCCTAGACTAGTATCCTGCAGATCCTAGTTAATAGGAGGTACAGTGATTCAGTGCTCTTCCTTTTTGGCTCTGCAGGTCTGAGCGACCCTAACATGTCAGTGGGGGATAATTCCAAAGTAATAGTTGTGGGCTCAGCTTTGAGTTGCAAAGCAGAGTCCTTGTTAACTGCTTTGAATGTCTAACACAATGAGTTTTGTGATCTCAGCTTTGTTTGTACTGGGCTCTTCCTGCAAAAGTGATATAAAATGGCACTAACAGTCCCTGCTCATGAAAGACTGTTGTTGGAAATAATGTTGCAATTTAGGACCAGATTATATTGGTGGAATAAGGTTATCATCGCTCATAAAAAAATACACAGCAAAACCAAACAAATATTCATAATTTTGCATGTTAACTATCACTTTTTTACACTTACAAGTCGCAATTTGAGCCAGGAATGTGAAATCACTGCCTGTGTATTCTGGTGGTGACATGAGATACTACTTGTTAAGTATAATACATTTATTATTCCTACCAGGCATTGTCAGGAATACAAACTGGTGCAAAGAGTTATCGGTTAGAGATTTATGGTAAAGTCTTACAACAGTGTTCATGCAATTAGTCAGAGGAACAGAGAGTGCAGGACATCTTCCAAAGAAGTTTTAATTGTTTTTATATAATGATATCATTTCCTCCTGTCTGTGAATACTAGATAATACTTTATTATGGGCACCACCAACATAAAAAAAATCACTCTTCTATATGAATATTGTTAAAGGTAACAGTTAATATAACAACAAGCTATAACTAAAAGTAGACTGTAAGTGACAGGGATTAGAGGGGAAAATAATTTCCACTTTTTTTCTATAAACTTTATGCATTTGATTGCATTTGTGTATAAATTCCACTGCTTTATGTGTATAGTGAGTATTCCCTGACACCTCCTGTGTAGATAGGTCTATAGCAAGGGTTCTATCATGTTTCTTCCATGGAATACCTCGTGGAACTTAGTTGTTTCCCCTAACCTAAAGATGCTTTCTTCTCATGCCATCTACCTGAGGCTTAATTGAGCAGGCAAGAGTGTCTTCTGTTGGCCAGGGAGGGGAGCTGCTGGGAAAAATGAGCTGCTTCTTCTCTTCCAGTAGTAGCCTTGGGGAGTGGGCTTACCTAGTCAGTAGCCTCTCAGGGATGTTCCTGGGCCATACAAGTACCACTAGATGGGTTTTATGAAACTTAGATTATGTCTGCTGTTGTTGATAGATGGAGGGGAACCAGTAGCCCAGGTCCCTAATAGCTGAATGTCAGCTGAAAAATCATTCTGTTAACCTGTCCTTAGGAGAAATTACCTGAGTGTCATGTCACCGCCTCCACAAGGCCATTTCAAAGAGGAATACATGGAGACCACAGAGGGGAAGAGGGATGACCTTGACTCACACCTTGAGAGGAAGAAATGGGCCTGGCGGTCATCCTCAGGGAGACACAAGTCTTCCCCCAAAAGAACCCAAGGTGGGGAATATTTCTCAGATGAGCAGGGGGGCAAAGAGCATGGGGCTTACTGAGGGACCCTTTATCTCTTCTATGAAATTATTGAGGTAGAAACTGAAATAGAGACACTCTGAGGAAACAAAGAAGTGGGGCAAATCTGTTTGATCAGCTCTAGCACAGCTGCATTGCTTGTGAAACCAGGTACATAAGCATCAGAAGAACTAATAAGAAGCATGATTGCCACAAACCTAGTGAGAATGAAGAACTGTAACTTTTCCAGCAAAATACAGACAAAACTGGTAAGAACTAGCATCTCCTGTCTTCATCATATCAACAGATGTCAGATTTCATTAGTCAGGAAATAGAAAATCCTACATAATTGAAGAGGGGTTGAAATATCAGTGGCTTACATTATTGCCTGTCTTGCACTGTTTGATTACTGCAGTGTTTCCTGTACATGCAGCAACATGCAGCTGTGTGAGTCAACCTTCAGTGTATTAAGGATGTGACACATTTTTTGAGTGTTAAACAAAATGGCATCGAAGGAGACACTCCAGGCAGAAATTCAAATTGACAAAGGAGTTAGAAATAGTAAATATCACAACCTACACCAGTCCATTGCAAAAAAGATCCAACCACTGAATTCCATGAGCTGCGAAGCTCTCTAGGTCTGGATAGAGACTGATCTCTGTTCATAGGTCTGGGTCACTCAAATGCATTCCCCAGATATTGATCCCTCCATTATCCCTCTTGGCACTAGCCATCCACCTAAACCACAGAAGCAATGCCTTGACGTTCCTAAGCCCTCCAGTTGCTTAGACTAATCTCCTCCAGAGTCCACCTGTTTGGGTAGCTTCCAGTTTCTTTAGTTGCACACTTCACATGACCTAGCAAGTAAATTTCTTAAATGTACATACGCTTTGCTCTTAGAAAGCACAAGGAAATTCCAGATCTGGGCAAAACCACAAGCACCTAAGCACACTTCCGCCATTAACCCGATCTCACCCCTTCATTTGTGTCTGAAGTCCAGGTGTACATTTCCTTGATTTCTCTGCAGCAAGTCCTCTTGCGTCTGGCAGTCATTGATCTTTCACACAGGAGATCCCTGGCTCATAAAGACACATGCTGATTTTTACTGTTTACCTGACTGGCACCAAAATCCATTTTACTTGAGCCTGATTTTATTTCGATTTAAAAACAAAAACAACCCCCCACCTCCTTTTTTTTTCCCAACCCTGTTGTAGAAGTGATCATATTTTACTTATGTAATAGCAAGAGGAAAAAAAAAGGTAACAAAATCATGATCTAAAGGGTACTTTCCCTTTAACAGTTGTAACATGTAAGTGGTAGAAATAGTGTGTTTATGTATATTTATGATTATCAGCATTCTCTTAATATTATTATCTTTCCACACAGTGATCATATCATTTTCCCCAGCTACCATACCTGTGACTAAACTTTTGGGTGATTATAAAATCCTATTTATGTCCTGATTTTTCCTCTGTAGGATACAAAAAGAAATAAAAATCACCTTTCTTTTCAATGTTAATTACTCGTGTTCTGCAAAGGGAGGAGAATTTAGCCCAGGACCTACTCCTCCAGTTGCTGAGTGTTTCTCTTACTTAGGTTTGTGCTCCTTAAAGAGAGGTTTTTATGTAGGAGCTAATTTGGGAAAGGGGAAAGATTATATGAGAAAAGGAAATTACTCTAACATTGTCATTCTTTGCATTTATATAAATAGCTTTTATCGAAGATATCAAAATGCTATACAAACAGTTAATTAAGCAGCAAAATGGTCCCGTCAGATAAGCATCACCATTATGAAACCATTTTACAGATGGGAAATTCTGAAGCACAGAGAGTTTAAATGTTACCCTTCAGTGGTCATGCCCAAATGGACAGCTGAACCCAAATATAAACAACTCTTATTTTTAAAAATATCCCTCCTATAATCATGTGATAAAGAAAAACAAACAAAACACTGATCAAATGATAACAAGGATGGAAATAATCATTGCTCAATATTTTGGGGCAATTCCCTCTTTATTCTCCTTCAAATTGTACTTTAAAAAGTTTTCTTTTTTCCCTAGCATTTTGGCTTCTAAACATTATGCGAGTGCTCTGAGGTATGTACTTGCTGCCATTTAATTATCAGGTGAATTTTAAGGTTTGAAGCTGACTTAAAAAGACCAAAGTGGTGCTTATCTGAGAGATACTGCCATAGTTGCAATGAACTGGAACCCTCATTTCTTAAAGCAGTGGAGCTGCTGGTAGGCTGTTCTTTTAGGATATCTTGTCTTTTGCAATTCGTTCTCATCTTGGTCCAATATAGCCTGAATTTTGCTCACATTCAGGGCACACTGCACAGTTTTTTCTATTTGTTTCGGCTTTTGGCAAGGGTTGAGTCCAGATAGCTGCGTGGATTTGTTTTTAACAGAGGAAGAAGTGGCTTTTAGGATGGAGCAAGAATCATGCCTACTTACATGTTTGGAAAGCATCTAGAACCAGAATTGTGTGCTAGTGGAAAAATTAATAGTAGTAATAATATTGATCTGCAATTCTGTTGGCAGCTTCTCTGACGCCTCATCCTTTAAACATTAGCATTTTATCCACCAGAGTTAGACTGCAAACACATAGTACAGAAGTCTTGTTTAGCTCAGTTTTTGCAAAATTGCCTGTAGATAGGCAGTGCAGCACTATATTAGGAACAAATTATCAGCCATGCCCTAAGGTTCCTACTCAGTTTTTATTCAGACAAACGTCCATTGGCCCAATCATCATGAAAGTGACTTTTGAAAAAAATTATACAGCTAGTCGGTGGCAGACTTAGGGAATTGAATCCATGAGTCCTTTCTCTTTGAGTCAGGTTCTAAACATTAAATCCCACCAGTTTCTGCAGTTCTCAGTTTTACTTTTTTTCAATAGGTGTGTCTGAACAAGTTTTTCCCTGATACTCAACTTCTCCACCTCTTCTGTTTTGTTGTGCAGCTTACATAATAGCATACAAATAGTTTATTTGTAGCCTCTTACTTCAGACATTATTAAGATATTACAAATTCACCAGCCTGATGTCAGTGATGGAACAAGTGGGAGGATGAAATGGATTGGAAAGGAGAAAATGACAATTGCAATCCCACCCCCATAGAGAAGCACTAGATGTTTGGTTTTAAAATCTTATATGTTTGGCAGTGTACCCCAGAACAAAAGACCCTCTTTAATTTAATTAAATCCTTTCTTCTCTACCATACTCAGTCATTTATGAATTCTGAATGATAATAATTAACCCAAAAGAGTATTTCAAAAATATATCCAAATAAAAAAAGACTCTTTTCTCCACTGGTTCTGTTACTACCAGGAGACAGACAATTTATTTCTCTTGCAGAAACCTCAACCCCCACACATACTCTTCTTAAAATCTTGGGAAAAGAACAGCCATAATGTTTTTAAATAAAACCTTCTAATGCAGTATCTTTCAAGAACATTTAGCTGTTTTCAGAGTAAATTTTGTTCTATTTTTAATACTAAAATGTAGTGAATATCAATTTGCACAAAAAAAGTCTTTTTTGTTTGTTACCACTCCTGTTATGTACCATGCACTCTTCCTACATGCAAAGCTGTGGGACCAGCCACTGAGGCAAGCAGAGTAATTATCCAACATCAGGCATTTAGAGGGCTCAATCTTTGTTGTACTATGAGGTCTTCTTGTTTCTGCATTGCTGAGCTTATCACAGATAGTGTGATTCCTGTGAAAGTGCCTGGGAAGTGCTCAGAGGCGTTGTGGACTACTTCTTCTTTTTTATCTGTCAGTGGGAGTATGCTGAGTAATGGCTTCAGGATATGGTCTGAGGAAAGTGCCACTGGATCTTAATAATTACAAGTGCTCAGTCAGAACCTCAGGTTTGTGATATCTGAAAAATGGGATCTTGAGTGGAATATGGCCCCTAACACCAAGCAAGTGCTCTCTCAAAGGAAAGCACTCCGGCTACTCATCAACCATACCATTTTGAGCAACAAACAAGTGGGTTTACTTTGGAGGGCTCCCATCCAGATACCATAGTGATAAATCATTAGATTGTGCAACCACTATCTGCCCTGAACAGAGGTGGCACACTGTTGCACTAGCCTGGAGCAGCTGCAGAAGGGAGACTGATTTTGAGTCATGATCCTTTTCTCACTTTTCCAGATGTTCTGAGGGGTAATACACTGAGCAGGGTCTATACCCGGCAAACCATCTATTCCCAGCACAACAGTGGGGGGCACAACCAATGCTCCACCCTTTCCTCATCCCACTCCCTATTTGCATGGGTGAAGGAAGTAGCAGCTCTGTAGAGTTCTTTCCATGCCGACACCCATGATCATAGAATCACAGGACTGGAAGGGAACTCGAGAGGTCATCTGGTCCAGTCTCCTGAACTCAGGGCAGTATTTAGTATTATCTAGACCATCTCTGGAAGGTGTGTGTCTAATCTGCTCTTAAGAACTCTCCAGTGATAGAGATTCTACAACCTCCCTAGGCAATTTATTCCAGTGCTTAACCACCCTGACAGTTAGGAAGCTTTTTTCTGATGTCCAACCTAACTTCCCTTGCTGCAATTTAAGCCCATTGCTTCTTATGCCATTCTCAGCAATTAAGAACAATTTTCTTCCTCCTCCTCACAGCACCCTTTCTGTACTTGAAAACTGTTATCACATCCCCTCTGTATTCTCTTTTCCAGACTAAATACATCCCATTTTTTTCAATCTTCCTTCATAGGGATTTGGGTAGTTGGTGCAGTGGAAAAAAGGGGCACCTTGTATTGCCACACTAGCTGGGCCATACTTTGGCCCTAGGAGCTTTACAAACTTTAACAAATTCAGCTTTGCAACAGGAGTATGAGACACAAGAATTATTACACTGAGATACTTTCCTGCCAATTAATTTCCATGCTGGTTTGAAGCTGCAGTAGGTGAAGAAATACCTAAGCAACCAAAACCACAAATGAATCCCGAGCTGGGGAGTTAAAGCAAGGAGCCATCTTGTCATGATTAATTTGCCCCACAAAACCTCTGGGTCAAAAGAAAAGCAAACCGAAAATTGAAAACAAGCAAAGTAGTGGGGAAGAATGTGTAGGAAGGAAGGAGACGATGTACCTGTCATCTTTCTAATACTTTGGTTATGTTGTCACATGACCAGTACATGTGGACTTTATCCAAACTCTGTTCTGTTAAGAAAGACATACAATGCTGGTTCCCATAGGGCTTCTCACCTGAATCAGAATTGAAACTAGCAACATTCCAAGTGTAGGAATTTTAACAACAAATTAGATTAGTTTTGTTCCTAGCAAGAATGTGATCAGAGGATGAACAGAGGGGGATGAAAGACACTGTATTTGATATGAGGAAGAGATTTGTGCATCTGGGAGTCATAGTGGTCCACATGAGTAGACCATTTTTTCCTCTTACAAATGGGCTCTGATTTGCAATAGAATCTGAGAATGACTATTTTGTAATATATAAGAGACTGTATAAGCAGTGTCCTGTATCCTTTTGCACTTTTCCCAGAATGCTGGAGAAATGTAGAAGGGTGATTTCCAAACCCCGATGTCTAAGAAGAGACATAAGTTTGACTTTGAAAGATTTTAATGTGCTATTTTCTTAATGAGTGAACATGGTACATGTTAGCATAACTGAGGAAAGTGTCCAGAAAAAAGCATAGCATAAAAGGTGTGGGAGTGATGAATGGTTTTGGAAGTGCTAGAGAATAGCAAATCTGATTTAAAAACAGATGGCAAACTTTAATTCCCATCAGGAGATCTTGCAATGGCTATATTACTTTGTCATGAATTTACTGAGGCTACAATCCATTCTTTTCAAAACTCTTATTGCACTTTGTGTGCATCAGAATTTGATGGGAAGATAAAACTGAAGTGAAAATAAATATTGAGAATCCTTTTCTTAATGCATTTTCTGTTTCCCTTCTCCTCCAAAGAAGCCTATCAGGGCAAAGAAGAAATTTCAAGATTCACTAATATGGAGATCCACCACCCAAGAATATTCCTGTAGCTATAGCTTAAGGAAAAAAAACATTGTTTTCTTTTGTTTCTTTGTCTGAATGCATCACATGATATTTGGGTTAAATATTATTCTTCAGTAAAAAGATAATGAAGGACGGAAAAGCCAAGCCAACCTTTTAACAGAGATAGAAGTTAGAACTATCTGGTGTAACTCAGACATTCTCCTTTTAGCCAATTGCAAATGATTCTTCTAATGATTATTTTTTCAACTCCAAACTGGGAATAACCATTCTAAGCTAACTTTGCTTCTTTGACTTGCACACCCCAGAGTGTTCGTTCTTCTGCACAGAGGAAGAAAGGAAGAGAGACTTCATTCCAAAGTACATACTCTATCAAGGAATTGTGTATTTAATCAAACACCACAATCTGGGTTTAAGCAATGCCCTGCTTTAGAATATATACTTGCATAAAAGCAAACTTGCTTGTAATTTTTTTAATCCTATGGGATGCTTTTACTCATTTGTTGCTGGAGTGTCTAATCTATTTGACATATCAAGCTCAATAATTCATATGATAAAACAATAACAACAAGGTCAGAGGAAAAGTATGATTTTTACAATAGGGATCATTCAATGACATGGTATTGTGGGAGATGGATTTCTGAATATTAGGTTTATTTTACTGATGTTCCATCCAAGGAATGAAGCACAATGGAAAAAGAAAGGAACTTAGAATATCTAAATTGTGAAAGCTTGAACAAAGGTTGAGAACAGGAATTAACTTGGTAAGGGGTGTTCTAGTCCCATGGAAAATCCCAAGGATCGTGAGGGAAGAAAACTCCATGAGGTTTTCCCGGGAACATTTTCCCCCTAATAATTTCATTAGGGAGAGACTGCGTAGCCCTCACAGAGCAGTGGGAATCTCAGGGGATCTATCAAAAGCAAAAGGTCATCTGCATACTTGCCTCTCCATCAGCGTTGAGCCCTCTATTCTTCCTGCAAATCATCAGTAGCATGTTGCTAGGTTTTTTTTCCCAACCCCACCTCCAAACACAAGTTCCCCAACAGGGAGCAGGAAGTGCAGTCAAAGTTACTGCAGCTTCAAGCTGCATTATGTTTTGGGAGGATTTAGCACTGATATCTCAGGTTTAAAGTGCATTTCCTCCAGTCCTATCTCTGGCTGTCCCCACCACACACAAGAGGAATGGGAACAGTGCTGCAGAGATGGCTGACCTTCCCCTTTGTGCCAGGTAAGGGGCTCTCAGCTTGTGCAGATCCAAGGTGAACATAGCGATCTTCAGTCTTTAGGAGGTGATAATTGAAATGCATACTGCATAGCACTAGAGTTTGGTAGCTGGGAGATAGTCATCAACTGGTCACCATGATACCGGTATATGATTCTGTATTGCAACTACAGCATCTGCAATTCAAAGTATATGGATCTGTCACTGCTCACATGGTTTACTGACTACTATTAAGTCTGAATGATTTATATTACATAAATAACTATATATGTATATAAAAGCATCATGTTCACCTTCACAGCATTTAAAAAATGCATACATAATATTATGAAGTGCTATGAAGGTGTAAAATGCAGCAAAAACAAATGCTTCATTTATTTATAAAAGTGCATTTACACCGAATTTTAGTTAACTGAACTGCCTTGAAAGCTTTTTCTCATTTTTACTTTTCGTTTCCCATCACTTATAATCTCCCAGAGAAGCTGGAACACGGCATTTTATTCTCTACCACTTTTGTCCTTTTCCATTTTTCAGAAATTGATTTCTCCCTTCCTCCTCCCCTCTGTTTCTCATGGAACACAGCCTACCTTGACAGAGTATTTACTGTCTTGCTTTGTAAAAGCATAATCAGTTATGGCAGCAATGATGCCAATGAAGTCCTGGAAACAGGCTTTGTTAAATAACTAGAGCTCACTTTCTTCCAACTAGAAATCTACTTTTTTTCTCAATAAGTCAAAATTTACTGCCATGCCATATGTTGATACTGGCTATGGCTTAAGCTTAGGTGCTGAAGGTTAAATTGGTTTTGGATTCAGAACAGATTTAAGTTAAAAATATATAGAGAATATGCTAAGTAGGACTGAAGCTCCTCTTTTTCAGGAGCTGGGCTCAGAGGCTAAAATATCTGGTAGCCAATCTTTTGCTAGCCATCCTAGTTTATAAAGGAGACAAGTTAGAAAGACACATGGAAATTAATAACTGAGTGGGTTTAGTAACATCTTAAAACACTTGGCTGAATGAATACTGCACTACAGTGTTTGTGAATATTAGTTTGAATTTGTCAGCTAGTGGTTTGTTTCAACACCCAATTTTATTCTGTTAGCTCAACAATCACGTGTGTGTTTGTTCATATGATGTTTGGTGAGTAGTTGTTTCTCACACTAGTACCCATATTCTCTGCAAATGAGGGTGTTTGTGTGTGAATAAGAGCCCAAGGACCACATTGTAACTAGATCTTACATGAGGGCTCAAAGTTTCTCAGAGGACCTTGACCAGGCCCAGGGCAAAGTGATGAGGAAAGGGGCACACAAAGCAATTCACAACTGCTCCCTCTGCATATTCCAAGGAGAAAGGAAGGAGGAAGGGCTATGACATCTTTTGGTGGTGCAGAGGGAACAGAACAGTAACAAAATGTGAATGTAGAAATTTTAAATATATAAAATGTATTTACAATCATTATTTTAATGTGCATATATTTAAAACGAATGTCTGCTTATTAGAGTAGTGACATATTGTATGTCAAATTTGGGGCCTCTTAACTATTGTATCTGGCATACTTCTCAAGTACTCTTTACACCACAGCTGTAAGAGATGACACCAAATCCTGTATTCCTGCCCCTCCTCCCCCATACTGCTGTATTTTTCAGTGCTACTGTGGCAATTCCTTTCATGCAAAGCCAGTTTACCTTAACAGATGCATGCCCCTCTTTTATTCTGATAAAGTAAGATTTTTATCTTTATCATCTTTAGCTTTTATAATAGCAGTGTGCAGCACTCTTTCTATTTCCAGTGCTTTCCAAATATTAATTAAGCCTTAAAAATTTCACCAGAATTCAGAAACTGTAAATATGTTATAATAATCCCCATTTTACAGGTAGGTAACCCCAGACCAAGGGATGATAAACTTGTCCAAGGTCAAAGAGATCAGATTCAGAGGCAGAAGGAGAAAATAATTGTTTCCACATATTCCTGTTCTATCCAATAGACTGCTGCCTCTGAAAGTCATTTTTAGAGGGAAATTCTTTTCCTGTGCACCAAGTCTAAATAACAAGCCTTGGAACAGGAGAAGTCTAGGGATGGTGGGGAGGAAAAGAACCTTTTCCCACAGGCCACTATGTGGAAGCTGAAGAGCTCTGCAGTTTTTGCCATAGCACTAGGCTGTCATATACTGTCTATAGTTAGTTCCTTGCCTGTACAGGTATGTATGCCATATGGATCCATGTATCCTGGATCCACCAGTGTTGAGTTTATCCCCAAGTCCTCCACTTCGGAGTTGAACTCTAATGGTGTGTAGACCATATGGTGACAGTCCTCACATCTTGTCCTTGTATTATTTCAAGCCATTCTTTACAAGTCTTAATTTGTACAACATGTATAAGAGAAAATTTGACACCTTCATCTATCCATTCCCCACATACTTTAAGAATACCAGCGTACTATTGGCTAGGAGATGGCTGAAACCTTTTGTACTTGAATATGGGTGCAGGGAAAGTCTCTTGCACACTGTGGAAGTAAAATCGCTGTACAATTGGCTATAAACATGCAGGTCACAAACATGAAGGCAAGAAAGGCAGGCTAATGACTGTGACATATAATAAAATGAACACCTGATGCTGGTGACATCCTTAATGGTGCTGGAAGGAAGTTGTTGTTATAGATATACATTTTAAAAAATAAAATCAAGAGGGATCATTTTCGAGTGACGCTCTAAGTTGAAGCATCTCTAAATTATAACCCCATAGCCATAAGCATTGAAGACAACTTTGCCTTTCCACGCAAAACAGTATGCCTTGCTTGTTTCCTAGGAAACTGTCAAGAATCAGGAATGGAAAGTCTTCAGAGTAATTGATAGTTAGTGAAGTTATGTTACATTAATAAACACAAGCTGATATTTTGTCCAAAATATAAACGGCAGAGGTGACTGTGCTGACAAATAATTCAGGAGGTCTCCCTTGATAAAAGTGGACCTGATAGTCCACCTGATGTGTAAAAGGGATTGGAGTATATATCCCCCGGTGCATTCTGTAATCTTTGGATGATCTAATTCTATTCGTTGCTGTAGTGGCCTTGGAATCCCAAGGATTGTTTTACACTACTTTAGTGTTCATAGTCCCTTGGATAGTATCAGGATTTCACAGCAATAATAATAAGTATATAACTATTGTTTACTAACTCAATCCAGACATTGACCACCCTGTTCCTTGTCTTTGGGATAGGGCTGGAAGTGGGAGGTATGGAAGTTATACCTTTGTCAATATGAGACAGCAAAGATGTTGAGACCAATTTGATTGGTCTGTCCTAACAGTGCAATGGAACCTGATCTGTTATGCTTGGCTTATACTGTGTTCAGATGGGAGTGACACAGTTTCAACACAATCCTAGACTAGAATGTGGTTAAGGGAGCAAAATGGGGACTAAGAGGAAGAAACGGCAGAATTGTGGGGAGTTGTACTACTGGGTAGCCCAGTAGCAGTGATGTATTTTAGCATTTAAACACGGCAGCATTTTCTTTCGGATGTGGGCCTTCCCACAGCGATCCATGGTTCTGTGACATCGGGACTGAAATATCATAGTGTCCTCTCCATAAAACTACATCTCAAGTCCACTCAAACTGTAGCTAGTGACAAATGGAGCAACCTATTGTTAAAAGGTGTTTCTCATACAGAGCACATTATTCCTGGATTCCAGTAATTTTCAAGTGCAATTTAAGGTGTTGATATTAAGCTATCAGTTCTTAAAGGGGTTAGGTCTAGTTACCTCAAAGACTGCCTCTTTCCCCATGCAGTTGTGGTTATTTGAAGTGCTAGAGTTAAATTCTGTAGTACTTTTCCAGTATGTTTAAGAGATAAATCAATAAGGTTTGAATGAAGATTAATATGATTCTATAGAAATTACAATATATAAAGCTATAAAATTTAAGAGAAATGATATTTCTATTGCTTTAACCATCCTAAAGAATTCTATAGCAGGGATACATTTTTTTTTTTGTTATATTCCATAGGATTTTTCCAAAGAGAGTGATCTCCTGGTTTAGCTATTAAAAGGGCTAGAGTCAGGCTATTCTCCATGTGGGACTCTCGCTTTCTTTGTCAGCAAGCTGTTCACATGCAAATCAAGCTGTAAGGCCCATTTTGTCTACCTTTACTTTACCTGTGGAGAGAAGAGGAATGAGTAGGTTGGTAAGAGTCGGATAATTCTGGTTTAAAGGAATTTGTCCTTTGAACAACAATTGCTTGGTCACTTGTCCTAATTGTTGTTCAGTTTTTGAGAAGTTTACATGTCCCCAGAACACTAGATGCCTTTTTAAATAAGATGCAGTAATGAATGAAACAAAATATAACAATTGGTGTCAGCAGAGTTACTGCAACAGGACTATGAGTGCCGATCCCCTACATAATGTATTAGGACTAATGAAAATGTGTGTTAATGACAACATTATATGTAAATATAACAATCCCCCACATCGACCTAGTTCCTTAAGATATTTCCTTGATGCCAAATGATATGACCTGTTGTTGGTTAACTGAGAATAACCTTATTTATTCAATGATTCTTTCCCCATCTACTGTGCATTTAACACCTTTGGTTTCTCTGCCTTTCTGAATCTATGAAATCCTCTCTGGAATGACAGAGCAGGACCACAGATCAGCTGGGAAAATGGACGAAGACTCAGCTGTCTGGTCACAATAAAGAAAAAGTGCCTACAGAACAATCCGGAGAACACCTTAGTTTTAAAAAAGAGAGGCACTTATTAGAGAGAGAGCAAATTCTGAAAGAGAAGCCCAGAGATACTGGGCCTCAGTCAAAACAGCTACCAGTCAAACAAGAAAACAAAGAAAACTATAGCTGGGAACCTGTGGGACTAGAGATAATAAGAACAGCAGGAGAGGAGAAAAGGAAAATATATAAGAAGAAAAAAACATTAAAAAGGAGAGACATGAAAGGAAATGAAAAACCAATAGATGATGCCAGAATATTTGACAGTGAGGGGCAGGATCTGAAGGAAGTTCTGAAAGGTTAGGCTGAACTCCCCTATGGGGCTAGGTTTGCTACAGTAAAACATTAACCAAGAGGGATGTCTGTACAACTCCAAATCCAACAAGGACAAAAAACCAGAATATAACTGGAAGCCAATGCATTGGGTTGCATGAGTATAATCTGAAATATTTTAGTCCCACAACAGAGATGGTATAGTTAAAATCTAAGATCAAAGGTGATCAGTAATGCATGTCTTTACCTTCTGTCCCTCTTTCTTTTGTCTAAGGTACTGTGCCATTGCTTGAGTTCAGGGAGAAAAAAATTATTGGTGCATGAGTGTTTCATTTGTTTCTCATAGTAAAAAAAAAAAAATCCTTTCCTCTGATCCTTTGAAGGGATTATAGGGCAAGATGATGGTTCAGGTTTTTAAATCAAAACTATTATAATCAAAGTAACACTTTTATAGCTTCTTTCATCCCAAAGCAATTTAGAGATTGTATTTACAGAAATCATTTTAACCTCCAGTGAAATGCCAGAAATGTTTAATAAACATTACAAGACAAAATCCTAATTTTGCATCACATCCTCACATCACTAGTCACATATAAGTCAACATGGTTACTTATGTGATTATCAGTTTGCAAGCTGGAGTTGCAGTTTAGAAGAGAAAGTGAAGAATACTGTGTTCACTTGAAACTCTAAGCAGATTTTTTTCCAGGTAGGCATTATCCAGACTGGAATTACACCAGGGCACCAGACTTAATATTCATACTGGAAAGTTCCATGGGCCTTTGGCATCTGAATGATTAGAATTTCACTTCTGCTTCTTATTCCTAAAATTTCTACTCCAGCAGTACAATCTTATCTCACTACACAGGGGTATTGGCTCAAGACTAGGAGGAAGAAGTGCCACCTGCTGAATTGCTACCATCACTTCCTGCAGCTTCTAAGTTTTTTTCTTGGAAATCTGCCTTTCAAATGGTAAATAGCTGCTTAACTTGTAAGATCTAATGAGAACACAGCCTGAGGTGCAATAAAATTGTTCTTCCCCTTAATTTAGTGGGAGGGGATGGGAAAAAAAAACATGCGAACAAGGCAGAGTAAGTGACAATGAACTGTTTGTACTTAGAAATCCAAATGCTCCTGTACATCTCTTGAGTTATCTTTTGACCAGACTCCTTAGGTATGAATGAAATAGGAACCTTCAGGTTTGTTCTTTCAAATTAATCAAGAGGCAAAGTTAATTTCTTTTCAAAAGATTACCCAGTTGGTTTTCTCCCAGATTTTTTCTGGTAATGTAGAACAGAAGGTTGCAGTGAATGATGTGAGAATCCTAGTTCAGGTGATTTTTTTGCGATTTCACATTTTGGACATAGGTCCTAGCTATGTTTTCCTATTAAATATTTCCTAAATGTGGCAGATGTTTAGAATAAATTGAAATGTACTAAACATGAGCTAGACAGCAGAAATATAAAACCAAGGGCAACATGATAAACTCCTACAGCACTGAGAACAGGAGTACTTGGAGCACCTTAGAGACTAGCACTGAAGTTAGGGTGCAGTGAAGACAAGGACCTACATACAGATAGAGTACTTAATAAAAGTGATGAAAAATAAAAAAGGAAGCAGCAAATAAATGTCAAGGACCTAAAAATATAGTCAGTCTAATAGCTTGCAAGAGAATAGACCAAGTATAGGCGAGAAAGAGTGGGTGGACATGTGCTCCAACTCCATACCCAACCTCCGGTAAGGAGCTCTGGAGACACTAGCAACTTCAGGCACACCAGGCCTAGCCATGTGGATTGGGGTTACGAGTGCAGGATCTCTAAGAAATGGAGCCAATCCTCAGGAGCGTCAGCAATTTCTGCAGCAACAGTTGGGAGTAACAGTAGAATGGTGGGTATGAGGTCCGATAAAAAGCATTAGTGCAGTCAGTGAAAAGTAAAAGGTCATACAGACAATGACTTGTTTATACTGCTCTATACACTGAAATGTAAGTACAATATTTAAATTCTAATCAATTTATTTTGTGGTAAAAGTGAGAAGGGAAGTAATTTTTCAGTAGAAGCATGCTGTGACACTTCTGTATTTTTGTGCCTGATTTTGTAAGAAAATAGTTTTTAAGTGAGGTGAAACTTGGAGTACACAAGACAAATCAAACTGCTCTACGGCTTTCCTGTCATTATATACACACAGGCACTCCACTGTTGTCTTTGATCCTTTTGATTATAAGGTACTCTCTGGTCTAAGATCACTATGTTTCCTTCATACAGTTAGATTCCATTTTGAGGGAGGGCACAACAATACCTTTTCTCCAATATTCACTCAGTTCAGCAAATGTGTTTTTGGGATTCCCTCTTAGACTTTTCCTCTCATCTTATCCAGGACACCTAGTCCAATTCTGGAAGAACACTTCATCCAGTCTCCTTGAATCCAAAAAAACTCAGTTTGACTCCAGCCCATCACCTGAGTTGCTTTATTAGGCATGTAACAGTTCTTTCCCAATGCAGGTAGTACTGGGTGATACCACAATTCCAGTTCGTGTCACACATTACATCATTTCTATGCATCTTCTCTAGTTTACATCTATACTTCCTGAATATAAGGACCAATCACTTTCCAGATTGCAATAAGATAAGCTCATAGTTCAGGGTCTTCTGCTTACTTTGTTTACTATAAACATTCCCACAATAGTTAGTTTCTGCCTCCCTTATTTATTATAAACCTATTCACACAGTTAGTTGTTTCAGCAATTACTTGTTTAGGTGGTCTTGTCTTAAACTGGGATTACTCTTATCAGATAAATTAATCCTGTCATCTGGAACTCATTATCTTTATAATCCAACAATGTAGAGAAAGTAGAGATTTCTTATTTTCCTTTTCTTAAAAACTTATTTTTTGTGACTCTTGTAATGGACTATAGTTGTGTTTAAAGAAAAAGTTCATGATAAACCTAAAATTATGCATATCTTCTCTGGTTGCTCAGCAAACTTGAAATTCACATTGTGTTAATCAAAAGATTCTTTAAGGTTTATGAATCTTTTAAGTGAATCTAGACTCACTTTTGAGTGATTGTCAACCAGTATATATTTTCATGTTGGAATTTATTTCATTTAGTTTCAGCTAAATTTTACGGTTTCAAATGAGAGTATTTTCTTTTAGATCTAAGGTTGTTTGAACCAGAAACTTGCAGAGAAATGTGTAGAGGTTGCAAAACCAAGTGGACTGAAACAGAAGAAAATGTATGATTGAGCCCCTGAGAACTAATCCTTTGCGAATAACCTAGAGTTAGTGAGGGCCCAGTAAATGCGGCTGCTCAGTCTCTTGGAGTTTTTTTCCCCACATGTCCTCTAACTGGTAAGTCAAATTATACATAATCACAATATAGAATGGCGAAAGTCCAATTTCTAGGCTGAACCTTACTTTTCTTATCCACAGAAGGTCAAATTCTCTGCTGCTGCAAATAAATACAGCAGTACGGATTTCAACAGAATTTCACTCACATACACCAGCACAGAATTTGGCTCCATGTCTCTTTCTGAGAAGTGGAGGGTTTGTAAGCTTTTCTGTAATCTTACTGATCATTAGTCCAGTAGGTATTTCAGACTGAGCCCTGCACCACTGGTGATGACGAATATTGCTGGACAGAGCACATTTAAAACAAAGATCTATTATATTCCTAAATTACAGACATTTGAAACAGTAATACTCCTCCATTATCATACATACACAAAATAGAAACCCCACAACTGAATTACCTCACAACTTTTTTACACCAGCGATGTTGTTAAACCTCAGAATCCCTTTAAAATCATTCAAGTAAGCAGCTTCTTGCTGTGCTCATTTCTTCCACATGTTTATTGTGGGGTTTCTGGTATTCAGCAGCCTTCAGTATACACATTATACATTTGTCATTAAATGGTGAAACTTTCTTGTTGAACATGTAAATTCTTTACCTTTTTTGCAGTGTGGGGTCGGGGAGGTTGAAACTCCACCACACAGCAGGAACCCAGTTGCTATGAACTCTGAAGGGGGTACACTTTTAAACATGATATTGAAATGTTTGGGGTTTTTTATATTTTTTATCCTCTTTCCTTTATCCCCAAGATCCCATCTACAATAAGGGCTTCAAAAAATAGCAAGAGGCATAGGTAAAACGTAAAATTTAAATTGACTGTGAAGGAGTATTTTCAAATATATTTTCAGTTTTATTAGTAATTCAATGAGCCCCAGATAAGAGCACAATGTTGTTGTGCTACATACGGTGTGATGGTTGTCAAAAAGACATTCTCTGCCTCCCATTAGATACTGAGGACTGTAATCATGTCAGGTCTCATATAATAAGGGTATGTCTACACTATAAAATTATGTCAACCTAAGTTATGTCAACATACAGCCACCACACTAATTAAATAGCTTTTGCGTGTCCACACTATGCTCCTTGCATTGGTGGTGCACATCCTCACCAGAAACACCTCCACTGATTTAACTCTCAGTGTGGGGCATTGTGAGATAGCTTCTGAAAGGCAGCAACAGTTGATGTAAGCAATACAATGTCTATGCAAGGGGTCGGCAACCTTCAGCATGCGTCCCGTCAGGGTAATCCACTGGTGGGCTGTGAGACATTTTGTTGACTGTCCGTGGGCAAGGCCACCCGCAGCTCCCAGTGGCCCTGGTTCACTGTTCCTGGCCACTGGGAGCTGCAGGGGGCCAAGGCTACAGACAATCAATGTAAACAAAATGCCTTGCAGCCCACCAGTGGATTAACTTGATGGTTCACTTGTCAAAGGTTGCCAACCCCTGGTCTATGCTGGCACTGCATTGACTAAACTATGTCAACCTAAGCACTATGCCTCTCACAGAGCTGGAGTCTCACAGAGCTGAGTTATTAAGCCGGCATAGTAGACTAGTTATGTCAGCAGGAAGGACATTTTAGTGTAGATTCTTACAAACTTAGGTCAACGTAAGCTGCCTTACGTTGCCCTAATGCTGTAGTGTAGACCCAGGCTAAGAAAAGTGCAGCTTGATAATTCTTTGGATGAGAAATATGGAAGGAAAATGCATGATGACTGCAGAGAATGCTGATGATGCTTTCGTAGGGGCCACTTTTCTTTTTTCAGTACCAAACCAAGGTCACAGCATGATATTGATGGGCACTGTCCTTCTGAAGTGGACATCTTGTTGACAAGATGTAAAAGTGAAGTTCTCACCAGAAATTGGCCTCAGTCCATACCGGCAACAGCATAGTGTAAAGTAATACAAAGCCAGCTGGCAAAGGCTGAATGGGGCAGCTGTCAACCAAGGACTGAAGTACGGGGATGATCTAATCACACTCAGACTCATAGACTTTAAGGTCAGAAGGGACCATTGTGATCATCTACTCTGACCTCCTGCATAATGCAGGCCACAAAATCTTACCCACCCACTCCTGCAATAAACCTCTACCCTAAGTCTGAGCTACTGAAATTCTCAAATCATGGCTTAAAGATTTCAAGGTGCAGAGAATCCTCTAGCATCTGCCTGGGAGTTCCCCTATGAATGGTATCAGGGGAGGTAAGCAGAAGCCAGCTTTACATCAGCTGAGGACTCTTTCATGGCAGGATGGAGCATCTGTGCTGTCTGGTTCCTTTGATTAAAAAAAGTCACATTTCAAACTTAGACATGCACTTTCTGTTTCTTGACATCTGAGTTACTGTAAAAAAGTGATATTCAAGGTTGAAGCAGCATTTTTGATGCAAGGTCAGAAGCAATTTCCATGTTTCCTAGTAAGACACTATCCAGCAGTAGCACACTATTTTTGAATATCAAGCTAAATAAAAAGTTAGGCAGTGAAGATGTAAAAGTTAGGGGTGTGTAGTGAAGACTGGTGGATGTTAGAATTTAAAAGAAGACATCTGAGATCCATTTAATTTTGTATAAAAATTCATCTAAGGGAAAAATAAGAACAACGATAGTCTCAAATATAGCCTGTCCTAATGATGTAAAAATTTTCTCCCGGGAGACCTCTGTGACCTAATATAAACTAAGTACCATGAGCAAATTGCTTGCTGAAAGCATGTGCACTTGCTATAATACTAATTGTTCAAATGGGAATGCAGCAAAAAGGTCACAATAATATGAATTGGTGGTCTATAAGCCATGTGACCTGGGTAACCCTGAAAAAAAACCCTTCCTTTCTAATTTAATGCAATAGATTTCAGTGAGATTTTGTTTTAATTTTTAGAGCTATAACTGAATACAATTTCATATTTTACACTTCTTAGGGGCTATTTTTGCCCCTGTCTGCACACACAACTGATATAAATTAGAAAGGGGAGAATCCTTAGCTAATAATAGTGCAAATGGAGCCATTCTTCCCACAGCTCTGTTGATCTTTTTAAAAACATTTCTACTACATACAGTCTCTGGGAGAGGCTACCTCGATTACTCCTTTTCCCCTCCTAGAATGCCAATGGAAATGTATAAAATAATTAATAATTTAACAAAATGAACTCTAACTCCTCAATATTCTCTTTTGCAACTTCATTTTTCTGTTTTTGAAAAAAAGAATTAAAACAATTCCCTATAGTTAAATGCATCAGCAAACTTGTGCACCTCTTTAATTTTAGTCTAAATGTCACAACAGATGCTGCTCTTCCAGTCTCAATAGGGAGCAGATTCAACAATCAGGGAGCATAATTACAGAAAGCTCTAGCTCCTGCTGACTCAAAGTTATACTTAGGGCACACTAAATAGTCTACCAGTTTCAGTCTTCAATGGATGACTGGGGCCTTTGGTGATAAAAGATCAGTGAAGAGTGCATTTTGATTCGTTACAGAATGCTAACAGCTTTGTAAAATTTGTAACATAGTCAGACATATGCCAGCTTTGCACGCTGGCAAACAGTTAAAACAAATATAATACAATTAGGAAGTAAACATTAATGCTACCAGTGTGCAGTGCAAAAAGTGATTTGCCATAACCCAACTGAGGGAACGTATCCACTGCATTGCATAGATAAGGTGAAAGAATCAGTCTTTTGTAACGCAGTGGGATCCTGATCAAGATCTCTAGGCCTTTAGGAAAACCTAGGGATCGGATATAACTCATTCTTTGTCACAAAGAATTATATTTATAAACTAGAAATTACATAGGGACCTAGGGGTTTTTTTCTTTTCCTATAGGGCTATTCTGCATTAAACCATATTTTAAGATTATTAAATATTAAGATTGGTGAAAAGGATGTTAAAAAAGAGTAGAACAGTGAATAATCAGGTATGAACCAGACCTAAGTCACAGGGTGCAAAACAATCTGTTTTTAAATATACATTACCATACTCCTCAGCCCATCCAGCCCCTAATGTGAAATATGATGTGTGACCAAGGCCCAGAATGAGGAATGCAAGAAAATTATTCAGGCCGGACACTTAAAATATGGTGGGATTCTTTCTTTTAGTGTAAATAACTTTTATATAGCATCAGTTCCATGATTCTTTATTACAGGTGCCCCTAAATTTCAATAATAAAAAAGGGACATCAAATTTTGTGGAAAATGTTAGGCAACTTGGGGAGAAAAGTGAATGAAAGAACAGTTAAAAGGCATGCATGCAGTAAGACGCAATCTGTCATGGAGTATACCCACAAGCTTTGATTGACTTCAGCAGGAATTATAGTGATCCCTTTGCAAAATCAGGAGTATGTTTCTGATCTCAGTTACAGCATTTTACTCTCTTGACTCCAGTGGAAGGAAGATCAATGCCACCTTCCAAATTTGAAAAGACTTCTCTGTAGTACATATTTAACCTATCCATTCTTATTACAAGAATGTGAAAAGCTTTCCAAGAAGTTAAATATTCACATGGACTTATTTTGTCATGTTTGGGGTTCACTTCTTCTGTTCTTGAACAAACTTTTCTCATTTATTTTATTTGCTATTTGCTCTCTTGTTGTTAGTGAAGATTTTCTGACTTTGACTATATAAGGTGACTTCATCCATCACATGTATACGATGCTGTAATAATCCTTTATTTTCTGTTTCTTTTCTTTCTTAGTTTCCTAATTGTCTCCACTTCGGAACAATCTGACTGCAACTATTCTGGTACCACTGTAATTTTTTATCTGTGTGTAGGATCTAAAGGAGTTGTCTCTCAGTGTGTAACTGAGAAAAATCTCAATAAGAGTAAATGGAAACATTTCCAAAAGGAAACATAAAAAAATTATGATTAATAAAAAAGAATCTGTAAAATGATCTACCAATAATTTGTAATGCAACAGCCACAATACAATTTTTTTTGTGTGTGGATATATTAGAATTGGTAAATATGAACAGAAGCCTAACAAGCAGTGAAATCAGAAAGTAAAAGATTAGCTTTTCAAGATACATTTGGGCTTTTTTGCAGCTAATTAACATTATATCTTCCATGAGCATGACTTTGCTTGTAAATTCTGCTGGGTTTATCACACAATATTCACAATAAATACATCACTGAGAGAAAGCCGTATCTTCAGAGAATTACAGTGAAATTAAACCACAGATGTAAGCTGTCCAACTCAGCAGCATTATATACCCTCAGCAATCAGGGTTCAGGATGCACAGAATTTGAGACACTAAACCTTGAGTAATTACTTAGTTACTCTCAGCAAAGAGGTCAGAATGCCAGCAGTAGCTAACAAGTACATCTACAGCTTTATTCCAAGCACATAATCTCCTATATTCTCAAACCTCACATTAGGTTCCAACACCAGTCTTCAGGATCTAGGGTTCTTGAATAATGCTAACCTTTCCTCCAACTCATTTTCCCCATAAGAAAAGACAGATCTTTATATTTCTCCTTCCCAAGATGGCATTTCCTAGTTCAGGCTCTTTGTTGATCATTTTTTGTGCTTACATAGGTACCTAAGAAAAAAAAATCTGTCCCTGTCATGGGACATCAGGCCATCAGGAAAGAAGTGCAGTCGTGCCCCTTTCTGGTGATGATGGCTTTTCACCTTTGGGCACACAAGACCTAGCAGCCAGAGATTATGGGGCTGCTCTTTGCTTCAGCGAAAGCCAGCATGAAAAATTGATAGTATCCCACTAGCCTGAGGAACTGCCTTACCTGTTTCTTGGTCATAGGGACCGGATAGTCCCTCAGGGCTTGTACTTTGTTTACTAAGGGGCACAACTAGTTCTTCTCCACCCTGCACCCCAAGTATGTCACCTCTGTCACCTCTTTTTGTTCAAGGTGGCATTTAGCCAGGTTTGTGGTCAGCCCAGCCTCCCTGAGGACTTGCAACATGGTATTAACATGCTACAGGTATTCCTTCCAGCCAGGGCTGTAGGCCATGCTATCATCGATGTAAGTGGCCATGTTCTGGTGGTGCAGCCACCACAATTGGTCCATAAGCCATTGGAAGGTGACTTGGTGACGAATTGGTAAAAGCCAAACTGTGTAGAGAATGCACTCATCTCCCGAAAGTTTGGGGTCATGGGTATCTGCTAGTAACCTTTGGTTTAACCTAGGATAGATATAAATTAAGTCTTCCCCAGTCACTGGAGCAGCTCATCCACTCTGAGTATTGGGTAGACATAGAAGCATAAAATGGCACTGTCCTTCCAAAGTCTATGCAGAACCTTATCGTCCCATTGGGTTCTGGGACTAGGATGGTGCGGCCTTCACCACTTGTTCCTGGATTCTTCCACAACCCCCAGAGTTAGACTGGCTCAAGCTTCTTCCAGACAGCTTCCCACGTCTTCTCATACCTTCTGTCCTGGGCTGACAGTTATGTGGCGACAGGTCACATCCATCCGCCTCCCCACAGTGAGGCGATAACATGTTTGGGAAGGACTGGACCAGTTGCCATTGTAGCTGTTGTTCTGGGATGAGATCTTGTCCGATCAAGATGGATGCTGCATTGAGTGGCCCAATGGATCCAGCTCTGGTTCAGGGGGATATGGGATGATTAGCAAGCCTTCTCAGGTTTTCTAAGTCTTCGGGTATACCCAGATGTCCTGCCATTGCCCAGGTAAATGGATTTTGTAGTCAATCGGTCCTACCCTTCAAATAATCTTGAAAGACCCCTGACATGTGGCAAGTAGCATGAACTTGGATGGGGTAATAAAAGTAGGGTCAAAGGCTCATAGTTTTGGTCCTCTGGTTATACTGGAGCTCCTGAGTTCGCTGTGCCTTATGTAATTCTCCTGAGAAAACCTGCCATGCTTCTGGAGGAGTTCATGAAGTCGTAAGATATGGGGAATGGACCCTGTGTCTGGGACTCCTGCTCTTCTCAAGTCTCCTGTAGCAGGTCTAGGATCCCCCTGGGTTGTCTCCTGTAGTGAAGTTTGAATGGGGAGAACTCTGTGGAGGCCTGGAAAACCTCCTGCACAGCAAACAAGAGCATGGGTAGCAGCTTGTCTTAATGCCATGGGTCAATGTCGACAAACTTCCTTAGCATCACTTTCAGTGCCCCATTGAACCTCTTGGATCTGACTTTGTCCAGGGTCCCAGTCTCAGGAGGGTGTAGTTTCAGGCTGGCTAGCTGAGTCCTCCCCTGACCTTTTGGTTTCCTTATGACCCAGGAGCCCCCATCTCATTGGTCCTGGATTCCTCTTTGCTGGGTGTTAGTCCCCCCACATTCATATGAGACCTCCTCAAACCACCACCACTCATGCCCTAGGATTATTGGGTGTGTCAATGTCACGGCCAGGCTAACACAAAACATTTACTTATGATGCCCCACCTCTGGCCGCACCATGGCAGTTTGGTATGGTTGCATATCCCCATGGATACATTGCAGATGGATAGGAGCCCTTGCCAGGTCCAGGAACTCCAGCAGGCTGGCCTGGACAAGCATCTGACTGTACTCCAAGTCAACTCGGGCTGTCACTGGGCTGCCATTGATTTGCAGAGAGATCAGGAGTTTGGTCTGCCCCCTTCTACGGGGTGAGGTCCAATGGCCATCTACCTATATTTGACCATAACTGCAATACATAAACAGGCACTTCCACCTGAAGTGCCCCTCCTGGCCACATTGATAGCATCTGCTCCTCGGTGCTCCCATCAGTGTGCCTAATTTCAGTATTCTGGGGCCACTTGGCAGGCCTCTTCTTCATGGCAAATGGGACCAGCTGGTCAGCCCCCTCTTGGGCTCAGGCTGTCATCCGCTGTCCAGATCATTCTGGTGTCACCCTCCTTCAGGCTTGTATTGTTTTCCATTGGTGGTGCAGCCCTGACCTTTGGAACATCCCAGTTTAGGGAACCATTGTTCAGAGCCCTTGGTGGCAAGATAGACCTCCATCAAGGATATCACTTCTTAAAGGGGCAGTGGTGTTGCACCCACTCCTTCCCCCCAGAGGGGAGAATCTAAGTGTCTAAGAATCTAAGCATCTCTGTAACTGGACCTTGGTCAACTTTTTGGGGCCTAGCCATTGCCAACAGTACTTTCAGAGGCATTGGGACACCACCTGTGGTTGGGCCTCAGGGATCTCTCTCCCAGTGGCACTATGGCTGGTAAGACTAGGGGCCAATACTAATGTGGTACAAGATGGCTGCTTTCACATTGGGGTAGTCCAAAGAATTCTGCGGGTCCAAATTCCAACAGGCAATCTGCGTAGGACTGGTCAAATATGGAGTGACCAGGGTAGTCCAATGCTCTGGGGACCATCAAGCGGGGGTTGCAATCTGCTCAAAGGTGTCCAGGAACCTGGTCAGGTCATCACTGGGCCCCAATTTGGCTAGTCGTATGGTTAAAACTGTCAGGATGTTCTCAGTCTCTGATCCTTCCAGTGCAGTGCTGGGCTCTCCAGTTGGTTGTATCAGTGCCACCATCTGCTGAACCATAGACTCCTGCTGTGCCTGGTGTTTCATAGCTAGCTCCCGGAGCAACTCTTGTTGTTCCTGATGTTGTACCATTTGTACTTGTTGCTGGGTGGCTATTTGTTGCAACAGTTGGGCCTGGTGGTGGTGTTATTGGGCCGCCTGTTGCTGCTGGCTCTCCAGAATCCCTTTCAAGAGTTTCTGCATTTCCATACTAGCTGTGGGGCTTCGTCATCTATTTTCCCCTGTTCAGACCTCTTATTAATCCCTGGTTGGTCCCTGCATTCTTCACCATGTGTCGCAGGCTATCAAGCCATCATGGGAAAGAAAAGGGGGATCAGCCCCTTCTGGTGATAGTAGTTCCTTGCCTTTGGCCCTGTGAGTCCTAGCAGCCAGGGTCCATGAAGCCACCCTTGTCCTTAGGGCAATGTGGCCTAGTGGGCTGTCCTATTCCTTTTGGTAGAGAGGCCTAGTGATAGGTGGGGATAGGAGTAGGGAAATCTGGGCCCATCCTCGTCTACTGGGTTCTGACCAGGGCCCTGTGGAACCAGCAGTCCTGGCTTCAGATTCAGGCCCCCTTCTCAACAAATGTATCCCTGAGATGCTTCCTACTCTTGCTCCCAGATCCTGCAGTTTCTCAGGGTTAGTGGCCTTCCATCTCCCTCATCTGCCGCAGTTGACAGGGATCCTGCTGTGGATTCAGCACATTCAGACTCTGCACACTGGAGGTCTAGCAGTTCCCTGGCAGAAGCCAGTAATGTGTGTTTGCTCTCCTCCTCAGCCAACGCAAACTGAGCAGAGCCACCCCTCAAGCATTCTGAGCAAGGGCATGGAGGGCATGGCCTCCTGGGCCCAAAGTGCATGATTAACCCTTACTGGGCTATTGTGGGATTGGTACACCCAGTCACAGTCACAAAATCAAACTGACCTGTTGCACCAAGAACACCACGAGAGGGGACTTTAGGAGAGAGAATCTGCATAAGAAACCCCAAGTAGAGATATCTCTCCCCTTGAAAAGCCTTCTGGATCCTCACATGACTATACATAATACAGAAAGCTTCACTTTGTGGTTTGCCTGTGCAGGAATCAGTTTTGAAACTATTGGGTTTCACTTTAAAATTCATGTTTCATTTGTACTATGTGAGCCAAACAGAAGTTTGACCTAGGCTCTCAGTAAGGGCAAGAGCAGCCAATGTAGCTCTCTAGCTGGGGTGCAATGCTGGCTTTAAGCCACTCACATTTGGGGCTACTCCACCAGCTGCCACTGGCCCCAACAGACCGTTGTGGCAGCCATAGGTCGTTGGAATCAGATAAATTGAACCACACCCGCTATCTCCTGGCTGTGCTCTACACTGGCTTCAAGGACTCGCAATAGCACAGAATGTGTGGCACTAGATGGTCCTCTAGACTGGGATGATCTTATTGCACCAATAGAAAGCTGTTCTGATGCTGGAAAGGAGCTGGCGCTTCTAAAAATCCTGTCTTTTGGGCATAAGCTGTTTTCTGAATGTGTGAAATTATTTTTTAAAAAATCCTTATCAGTAAGTCAGAGCGGACAATCCAGCAATATGCCAGACCAATACTACCACCTATGTTCATATGCTGTGTTTTTATCTCTGTTAAACAGCACTAACTGGAAATTTGAAAATGGTCAAAGAAATATTTACCACATTTTTCTGTTCATGGTAAAATGCCAACCTGCTTGTATATTGGCTGCCAAACACTGGCCTTTTACATTTTACATTGTCAAAGTATTCAATATAAAAGAATTTCCTATTATACTCTTTCTTACTACCAAGTATTGCCGGTTCAAATTTCCCACACATGAAGAGGTATGCCAAATAAAAGGACATTTCATTCTGCTATATAATGTGTGACTATGTGCATGTGTCTATATAAATAGAAGCTATGAAACCAAAAGTGCCCTTAGATGAGACACAAGTATGCTGGGAGCAAATTGTGCAAAACTTATTTTTCCTGATAAAGCCACATAACTCCTCATATTAACTGTTAACTAAATTTACACAACAAATCTGCCCGAGCCAAAGCTTCTCAAGTCTAGGTGTCTGGAGAATTAGACAAACACTGCAGATTTGTAACAGGGAATTAGATCCCACTTGGATCTCATTGCATCACTCATTCCACCTGCCACAGAAGTGAATTTCTGCTCCCTCCTCCCATGCTGTTCTGTTAGCCATAGATTCCAGCATTTCTCATTCACAAAGATAATTATTCTCCACTCCTCCAGTACAGCAGGACTTGTCGTAGACCTCTGATCACTGGGCAATATTAACTCTCCCTAAATAAAACCTGTAAATCCCTGTCTTTTCCACTATTTAAATATATGTGTAAGGTCAGCATTACACACTGATATAAAGATCTAGCATAAAATATATTAGGGCAAGTAAGAGCTTAGTTATTGCCAAAACTGGTACCTTCTTCAATTAACAGTACTATTTTTGATTTAAAAAAATCAGCTTCTGCCCCCCTCGTCTCTTTAATTAGCCCACTACTCCCACACAGTACCCAGTTATGAAGGCAGCCAGTCCACTTTTACATTATGCTTCAAACTACTACCATGTACATAGATTCATTACTTACTGTTTCTTAAAAGATAACAATCTTGAAGGCTAGACTGTGCCTAGACCGAGCTTAATGGCAGGGGTAGGCATGGTGCAAGGAATCTTTCCTCTCATGTCTCTCATGCTCAGGCACAGCTGCAATCCATACGCTGTACTGAGCAGAAGGACTGCCATGTGAAAGGAAACAGGAAAGGGGGATAGAGGAACCAGTGCCATCCATGCCCTTCTCACTCCACACTAGCCATTGGAACCCTTGTGTTTTGCAGGCACAATCTGGGCCTGCGTGTGCTATACATACTGTTTGCTTTTTCTGTCAATCACTTGATGACTCCATCAGTCAGGACATTACCAAATCCAGAAATAACTTTTAATTTCCCCAGGCCTGATTCTGCTCTCACGTATGATGGTGTAAATCAGGAGTAATTCCACTGAAGTCAGTGAGGCCTTAAAGTTATAGGCATTTACCAGAACAAAGACTGAGTAAAGACAAGTTGCTACAGAAAGCATAGTTGCAAACGTTCATTTAAGTTTTTAAATATGTCCAATTTGGGTTTGCTCTTTATGAACATTCTAGAGGGCAAGTTCACTGACATGGACATTTTAAGGAATTATTGTAGCATATTCACAGGCAGTGGCTTTCAGATTCACAATTGAGGATATTCACAATAGAAATCTGATTCTAGTAGCTACACTTACTCAGGGAATAAAACCATACTATACATCCAATCCAAACAGCTCAGACTTCAAATTGATATTACTTCGATCATCAAAGCAATACTCATAGTGTACAGCTCCTGAGCAATATATAGAAGTATATTTGTATAAACCTTATACACTTATTTGCAGACCATTCCAAAGAAGGATAGAGCAAAACTTCTCTCATAAGTTGTTCGCTGTGAGTAGTTTGCCCAGATCTAGTAAAAATCTCTGGGTATGGCCAATTCTTTGAATTCAGTATGCTAGATTTACCCCTCATGGCAAACGAATGGTTCAGAGATCAGCCACGTGTGGCTCTGCTGTAATTTTTCTTCTCACTGCTAGTGCTAGTGCTCACTTTTGGGTTCTGAATTGGCTTCTGGGCTATGATGAAGATCTTATCTGTTCAGGGCATGGTAACTCTGCTGCTTCCCCACTGACGTGAATCCACACACCCTGTTTGGCTGTTACTTTCAGAGCGCTCGGTAACACAATTACCCTTGGCTTTCTTCTTCTCCCCTTAGAGATTCTTGGATTAGACTCTTTATCTTGTGATCCTTCTAGCTTCTATTGTTAGCCACGTGTATTAACTGAGGCACTTGGTTCTGTGGTATTTTGGCTGATTTACTTTTTGTGTCCGTTAGTCCCTCTTTCTCTTTTCTGGGTCTTAGAGCTAAAGTGGGACTTTTATTGAATGTTTGCTTATCTTGCTTCATCTTGGCTTTGCAAGAGAGTTCCAAACATATTTCAATACCCCAGAAATAGGAGGTAGATTTTATTATCACTAAAGAAGCTCCTTTGTATTTTACTTTTATTGCTTCAGCTCTTCCTGTTTTCGGATCAGCTTGATTTCCAGAAGTTACTACCACGGACTTACTTGCTAGCTACTGATCTTGCCCTTGGACACTCAGTTACTCTACTTCCCTGCTGATCTCCTATCGATGTAGCTCTCTTTCTAGTTCCCTTACCCTGTTGCAGCAAATGTTGCTAGGACAGAAAACCCTACCCTAATAATGAATATGAGAAACTTTCTTGTTTATTTCAGCTAGGCTCCACCTTCTGGTAAAAACTACAAACAGCACATTTCTTTACACTAAGGTCTCGTTAAAGCAGGGGTCGGTAACCTTTCAGAAGTGGTGAGTCGAGTCTTAATTTATTCACTCTAATTCAAGGTTTCATGTGCCAGTAATACATTTTAACGTTTTTAGAAGGTCTCTTTCTATAAGTCTATAATATATAACTAAACTATTGTTGTATGTAAAGTAAATAAGGTTTTTAAATTTTTTTAAGACGCTTCATTTAAAATTAAATTAAAATGCAGAGCCCCCCGGACCAGTGGCCAGGACCTGTATGAGTGCCACTTACAATCAGGTCGAGTGCCACATTTGGCACCCATGCCATAGGTTGCCAACCCCTAAGTTCAAGTGCGTACAGTTAGAAATGACTTATGGCCATCTTTATGAATTACATGGTCCATACAGCACATCCATAGTTAAAAATAACAAAATCTCCCAAGAGGCATTTTGACATAGTCTGTTAAGTATGGATTGGATAGTAGATTAAGGAGGCCTTGATAAACATAGGAGGTCTTCATTTTTGAAAAGCTGCTTTTTGTCCTTCTTTACAATGTTAAAAATTGAGACTATTCCTCTTACTTAGGTAAAATATACTGTTACAGTAATGTACCAATCTATCAAATTGGCTTAGGTGTTGGATTGGTGACAAAGCTATTCACTGAAATAGAACTGTGCTTATGAGAAAAGTATCCACCCTTACAGATGTCTATCATATTAGCAGTTTTCTGAAAACCCCCAAATACCATATGAATATTTTATAGTGATGTTTAGCATTGAGCACCAGACCAACCTTATAAAATGAGTCTTCTGTATAATTAGCACATTAGTCACTCTGTAAGATTGAGTCTGATGAATTATTCAAATAGAGTTCTGCAAAGCTGCTTGTTGAGGGCCCTCTGTGAGGGCACTTAAAAACTCTCTAGTTAAGTTTTTAACAGTAAGGTGAGAAAAAGGCAGGTAGAGAAATGGAAAGGAGACATGCTGGTGTTTTTCTGCTTGATGAAAAGCATTTGGATTGGGAAGAAAGGGACAGGAAGGGTAAAGGCCAGGATTACTCAGTCATTAATTAATACAGGAACTGATAAAACAATGATACATAACCCTTCAGTGTCCAGCCTTGGAGTTCCTGTGCAGTACAGTATAGAAGGAGGTAAAAGACTCACTGGATGAGAAAGTGATATGAGTAAAGCAAGGTGAACTATTCAGAGTGAATCAATTAACACATTTCTCCTCTTCTCTCTCTTCACAAATGTTTCATGGACAGACTTTGATTTTTGTTAATTTATTCATGCAACTAGATTTCAGTCTGTGGATTACTTGTCGTCTGTATTTGCTGTATCTATTTACTATTGCTTATTATCACTGTGTGAATGGTCAGCTTAGTCATATGTCATCCTTCTTGTTCATTCTTTGGATGAGGGTAACTTTTTAGTAAGGAGGGACAGGAGAATGAATGTGATAAAATCACTGTGCTTTTGATTAATTCAGGAAGAGTGATAGAACAGTCTGTGGAGTTAGACCAGCAGGATTAAGGAATTATTAGGACATATTTAAACCTTTTCCTATCTAGGCCACTTTAATAATCCATTTCTCTTTCCAATCCATTTGCCTAATACATCATTGCTAGAAAAAATAGCCTGTTGAAATAGTGAAGGCCAGGGAGAGACTTACAATTAATTTTCTTGCATCATATTCACGTAGAGTGGTCCTAGGCATATGCTACAGATCATTGTCAGATTTATTTAATCAGGTTTGTGTCAGGACTCTGAACAGGGGGTTGTATTAGATCCGTCTAAAAAGAGGAAGAACTAATAGAGTATAACTGTCTAGAGTGTGAGTCCTAGGGCAGAGAGAATGAGAGGATGATACTGGTTCTGGTGTGTAGGTTGCCCCATTGCATCACAAAATCCCTTGGAGCTGATGTTATATTTTAGGATTGTGGCCTTGGAGTCATTTAGAATGATGATTCTACAAATCTACATTCTACCACCACTGTTGGAATACTAGACATTCTTTCATTCCTTCTGCAATAATGACCCTACTCTCTAAGAGAGTGGAAGGAAACAGCCCTCTTATTTGTCCCAGTCTTTTCAACATTTAACTCTTGATCTGGAGAAGAGGGGAATGCTGGAAGAAAGAAGTCAAGTGTGATACATTGAAGTGGCATTAGCTCTTATTGAAGACATGAAAAACCATGCATAGAACAAAACACCTAAAATGGTAGCTCACTGCAGTTTATCAACTTCTGAAAGAGGCTGGACTGGTTCAAAGAGTATTGATCCTGAGCTTTCTCCAAGTTCGTCTGCTGTTTGTGTCTGACAGTAGTGTCTGGTAACAGTGCTAATGGATCAGATAAATCAGATAAACTACCAACAGTTAAATTTAGTTAAACACTCAACCCTTTGTGGCAGTTACCTTTCTTATCTCCCTTCTATACAGCAGTACAATGGAGAGATGTGACTTGTGCCCATTGTACCACAAGGCAAAAGTCCCAAACTTTAGAACTAGATGTGTATGGGGTGTTTGTAAAATACACTGGCCTATGATCCGGACTCTGTCTAGCGTTTGGTCCCAGTGAGTACACAGTTCTCACACCAAATGAATTGTCTTCTAGGTCAATTGTTAGACACATGTACTTTTGGTGTGGAAGGTCCTGGGTGAGTTCCACACTGACTACTGGCCATGTTTTTTCAGTTTAGATTCAACTTCTAGTGTCAGACAGTCTTTTATACAGTAGATCAGATCTGAGCGCCATTGATACAAGTTAAGAAATCGAAAATGAACCATGGATCTGTGTTCCAGAAAAAGCAAATTAATTCCAAAATTCTACTTTTGCTATATTAATTTGAAACTTAAATGAGAGAAATCCATTTTAATGATGTAAAAATATACAGTATATGAAAGTAACAGAACTGTCTGCCTGAGCTTTAAATATTATAAAACTACTCTCTGTTATTGAAAAATCCTGAAAAGTCTGGAACTGGTCTCAAACATACTATACTGGCTATAGATGTTTTTGTATTTGTACAAAATCTAACCTTGTTTTTCTGATAATTGGAGTGCAGCTGTAGCAGCTTTGCTTTTCCTCTGAGCTCTGCGTTGTTCCACTGAATAGTACCTTGCAAACCAATTTGTAGCCCAGGGAAAGAAAACTAAGAAATTAATTCCTTATCCCTGCCTCCTCAGACCACAAACGTGATCCTTAATTGCATTCTCAGGGTCTTATTCAGAATGAATAGATAAACCCTAGGAGACAGGTGAACTACCAGGCAACAGAAAGAAATTAAATAGCATTGCAATAGTTTTACTGGTGAAAAAACACACCATTGTATTTATAGGAAAACTTAATGTGTAAAAATATCACTTTAGCAGTTGAACTTCAGTTTCAGAGTTTTATTAAAACAATAAAAAATAATTTTAAAAATCCCGGTAGTAATACTTTATATTAATTGATGCCAAATTATAATTGAACTCTGTAGAAGATAGTGTAGAGTTCGATACAGCACCTAATGAGTGCTACTTCAAGGCAACATAACCATCCAATGAGATCAATATTATAAATATGGACACTAGATAAATAATTAGGAATAGAATATTAAGTTGTCTTATTCTTTTTGTGCTACATTCCTCTTATCTCCACCTATTATTTGAGCAACATTAAATACACCAATTTTGTGTGTAATGCACAATCACTGTTCTTCCATCTACAAAACTAAATTTTGTCATGATGGCCTCTTTAAGTGAAGGAGTTTGTGAATTCTTTAAGGGCCTGAACCTGTGAAGTGTATACACCCTGAAATCAGGGGGCTGTAAGGGCATTCAAAGAAGATTCTCTGAGCCCTTTGAGCCACATATACCATGTCAAATAGGGACAAATACGTTCTAACAAACTAGTGTGCATCTTCTCTGGAAAGAAAGAAGCAAATCTGAAAAAAGAATTCAGCAAGTTAAAGTTCACCCCAGGCAGCTTTAATTTATATGCTAAGCCTGAGCTTCAAATTCACATATTGATCTAACAATCTAGAAATAAAACTGCAATAGATATGTGCAATTTAAATTTGTTACAGAAAATATTGAATATTTTATCTTACTTATGTCATAGATTCCTTCTTTATTTAGATTTATGCAAAATAAAAAGGGCACCTCTCTGTTTGCTGTAGGTGCCCTTGACTTAACATAAAACAGAAATATTCCCTTCATTATGATTAAACTTCAGCAGTTTCATCCTGTGCCACCCTAAGTTTCATTCACAAAGCATGAAGCTGAATACAGTTTAAGCTGATCAAGTGAATCCTTATTAAACTCCTTGGAATGCTCTGTCCAGCCTAACACCTCCAATTTTCTGATCTACAGGTTGTCCTGTCAATAATAGTCCCTCCAGGGAAAAGTGGCCTTCTGACACCAGTTCCATTGATCATGATGAGTCTTCCCTATTTTGCAAACATTTTAATATAAAAATTAAAGCAAATAATTGATGCCCAGACTCCCACTCCTATTCCTGTGGCCTGAGATTGCTATCACGCAGCCATGTTGGAGTCTTGTCTTATTCGCAGACTCAGATACTTACATAGTCTTTAAGATAGGTCACTCACTTGAGGAGGAGACCAAGCTGTTTCCATCTCTCTGTCACCTGGCTCTGAGTCTAGCAAACTTTCTCTGTGTGGAGTCTCCTCCCTTCCTGTGGGTTCGGCTTCTAGATGATTCCCTATCTCTTTGTTCTGTGATGATCTCTGTAGGCTCCTGTCTCCTGTTTCTTCAGTCGCTTGTCCCTATTGAATAGACACCTCATATGCCCTGGGTGCCGCTGCAACCCTCATGAGTCCTTTAGTCCACTCCTTCTGGTATCTCTCTAATGGCTGGATCCTCACAGGTCCTTGGCTGACCTGTTGTATACTAGTGCTTGTTTTCTCTGATTGTTGGCCAGCTCCTCTCAGTGGTATTTTCATCCTTCTAGCTGCAACAGATCTCCCTTCATTGGTAGCAGGTATATATTTTGTCCATGACATCTTTATATGGTGAAGTGGGAAAAAATAGCTCTTTCTCCTCAAATGATGGAAAGCAAGATGATTCTCACAGATCTCACCTTTCTTTCACTCACAGAGGGAGTTGGAGCACTCCCCAACAAAAAGACAACACAATCTCTACAGGAGTGGGAACCAGTTGACTCTCAAATTTTAGGAGCACATTTTGTTCCTAATCATGAAAAGTAACTATCATCCAGTGTCATGTACCTACCAATGACCATGATGAACAAGGAAAAGATGCATTCTATAGCAAGTTGCAAGCTGTACAAAACCAGGTCCATGCTTATGATATTGTTCTGGTTATGTGTGATTATGAATGCCCAAATTGACAATGACAATCTTGGCTATAAACATTGCATGGGTAAACACAGTATTGAGGAGTGGATGGAAAACAGGAAAAGGTTTACTAAGCTGTGTAGTATGAATAATCTCTGTACTGGGGGGACACTTTTCCCTCATTGCAGGAAACACAAATTAACATGGAAGTCAAACAGTGGAATTAAGGAGAAACAATTGGCTCACATTGCCATCAGCAGATAATGGAAAATATTACTGCTGGATACATGAGCTCTTGCAAGTGCTGATGTAGGAAGCGACCACTATCTTTTGATCAGAACAGTGAGAATAGCTAACAAGACAAGCAAATAAATAAAGAGGGATTACATCTGATGTGAAGAAGTGGTCTGACCTGGGAATCAGGAGGGACTTTAAAATCCAACTCTCAGTGAATGATGATATATAGGAACAATGGGCTCACTTTCTCTTGGGAAACTGCCTCAAATTCACTTGGACCAAGAAAAGAAGAGTGGATACAGCCATGCATATGGAAATTGATTGAAGAAAGAAAAGCCAAGGGAAAGTACAATTAGAGCAATAACATATGCTTCAATAGAATTATGTAGAGAAAAATAAAGAAGCAAATAAGTTGTGTCAGAAAGGTAAGAGAGAATGGCTTGACCAAAAAGCAAGAGAAGCTGGAGAAGGGTCAGTGCGAAGCAACTCCAATAACCTGTTCCAGGTGTATAAGAATCACAGTGGTATCATAAAGGGCAAGGGCAATGACATTTTAATGAAGTATTCAACCAACTAGAGACAACAATTCCAATTGGTGGATGTAAAGAATTAAAAATACCACTGCTTGAAATTTCAGAAGCAGAAATAGAGAAGCAATTAAACAACTAAAAATAGCAAAGCACCCAGTCAAGATAAAGATAGCTGTTGAAATGCTTAAAGCTGGGGAGAGGGTGGTAGTACATGAAATACATAATTTTTTGTTATAAAAATGTTTTTGGGAGGAGAGAATTCTGCCCAGAGGAGTGGAAGAAAGGTGAGATCTGTAAATTACAGGAAAAAGAAAATCATAAAGGGCAAGGGCAATTATTCCCTGTCAAGTATGTGACACTTGACAGGGAATAATTTAGTACCAGAAAAAGTGTTCTGTAGTGTACTATTGAACAGAATCAAACTGGTCATAGATGGAAAACTGCATACTGAGCAAGCAGGCTTCAGACCAAATACATTGTGTATAGATTACATCTTCACCCTGAAATGATTGAGAAAAGGCTTGCTTACCAGAGAAGATTAATCTTGAACTTAATAGATTTTACCAAAGCTTTTGATTGCATTTATGGAGAGTCACAATGGAAGATCTTGTGACAATGTGCTCTTTCTAGAAAGATAGTGTCACTGGTTATGATGCTGTATGAAGGTTCAAAATGCTGTTTAAAGACAGAAACTGGAGAGAACAACTGGATTGATATTGTCACTGGAGTGTGACAGGGATGCATCTTATCACCTCTCCCCTTCTGCATTTTGATTATGTGACACAAAAAGCAACATCAAAGGAAGACGTGGGAATTATGTGGAGTAGATGACATTTGAGAAAACCATTGAGAGCGCCTCTGCTGTCATGGAAATGGAATATAACAGAGCAAGAAACGTGACATTAGAGAGATGGAGATGGAAAGACTGGGTTGCTTCATGTGTCACAAGGCATGAGAGCATGTAATAAAAATAATAAAATAAATAAGTAGTTGTCCTGAAAAATATCTGATCTTTACCAAGTAGTGCTGGAGATGCATCAACTCGAGTTGTAATCTCTTGGGAGCATTAAAAAGGAACTTTGCTATAATTGTCTGTAGGGGGTTATGGTCTGCTTGTGCTATTACTGAATGGCCATAGGTATACTGATGAGATTGCTCCACTTGAAATACCACAGTCAGAATCTCTTTTGGCATGCCTCTGTTCAGTCTCAGACAGGGCACTTTTGGCATAAGAGACCAGCTGCTTCTGCAAAAGAGCTACTTTTAATCCTTTCTCCGATGCACCTCACTGGCTCTCCAGGCTGGTAGTACTTCAGGACAGGGGCATCCACTATCATTTGTTTCAGCAAGTTAAGTGCTTGCTACTGGGGACCTGTCCAGTTCCATTCAACAATAATGCCTTGTGAGCTCACATATGGGTTGTGCTACTTCTGCAAGGTATGGACAGAAGTTGGACAGAAACTTTTATTGTTCCAATGAAGTGCTGCACGTCTCTGACATCCACTAGAGCAGGCATGTTTCTGACTACCTGATCTTACTGGGATCTGCTTTCAGTCTCTCTGCTAGGAGCAGGTGTCCAATCTATGTCGCCTCATGCTATTTGAGTCACATTTTTCCTGGGCTGAGTTTTATGTTCTTCCTGTAGAAGAGCTTGTAATTTTTTGCCATGGTTTTGTTCAGTTTCTGTATCATTGCTCCCTTCAGTGACCACGATAATATCAGCTGCACTTATTTTCAACCTAGGCAGTCCTTCCAGCACTGGGGTGAGTCTTCTCTGAAACACCTTTATTGCTGGGTTATGCCCATTGGCATGTGCAGCCATTTATAGCCACCAAATTATATTTAAAAAGTTGTCAGCATGCTGGAATCTTTATCTAGTTTTATATGCCAAATCCCAATCCTCATATCACAAACCATAAGGATTCTGGGTTTGGAAAGTTCTGGCAAGATGTCATCAATTGTGAACAATCGATAGCGGCCATGTTTTCAATGCCTGGGTCAGTGGCTTTGGGTCTATGTAGATATGTAGATTGCCTGAGGGCTTCTTTAGCATGACCATGCCACTTACCCAGGCTGTACTGGCTTCTAGATGTACTATGCTATCCCTTTTCTTCAGATTTTCATGCTCCATGCATACTGAATTATGCAGTGCCTCTGGAATTTTCCTTTTGGGTAAGCATACAGGTTCCCCTGGAGGTCTATTGCCAGTTGCAGGTTTCCTTTGAGGAACCTGTCTCCTTTAAAACATCTTCATGTTCTTTCAAAGCTGTCTCCATTCTCCATGGGATTCACCCTTTTGCTTCTTATACTGCATCTATACAATTCTGATGCTGCACTTGATCAGATCCATGGCTTGTATAGCTGTAATCCTCAGGGGCGGAATCTGTGGTATCCAATGAAATTAACAGTGGGTCACCCAATGCAATTAATAGTCAGCAGATTTAAAACAAACAATAGGAAGTACTTCTTCACACAACACACAGTCAACATGTGGAATTCATAGGCTGCAGATGGTGTGAAGGCCAAAGGTATAACTGGGTTCAAACAAGAATTAGAAAAGTTCATGGAGGATAGGTCTATCAATTACTATTAGCCAAGATGGTCAGGGATACAACTCCATGCTCTTGGTGTCCCTAAGTCACTACCTGATAGAAGCTGGGACTGGACAGCAGAGGATGGATCACTCAGTAATTGCCCTATTCTGTTCTTTCCCTCTGAAGCATCTGGCACTGGTCACTGGGCATCTGCTCTCCTTTGTTGTTGTCTAACTGCATGAGTTTCTGGGTTGTTATGCTTCTTGGGGCTTTCATTCTTTCTCATGAGGCTTCCGCTGCATTCTTCTTGTCTAAATATCTGCCTAATATGAGATCCCCTTCCTGGGGTAGCCGTTCCCACTGGTGGGGATCCCAAGTGTCATAGACTGTCCTGTACTGAATCAGGGAATCTGTCAGGTCCCCAAAATTGCTTGTAGCAACCCATGTATGTAAGGCTGTAACATAGGACTCTAACCTCTCCTTTGCAGATTGATCTCTAGTGAAAAGCCTGAGTTATTCCATAGTTTTTATTCCACTTTGGGGAGCAATAATTTCCTAGGATTCCTGTAATGGCTGTCAGGCTTGAGGCAGTAGTGAGCTTCAGAGTGTTGAAGACCCCCTCGAGCTGGTTCCCCAATAATGTAAATTAACAGTTCTGCTTTCTGCTGTTGTTGTCCTCCTGCATGGCTAGGTTTGTGCACAGTTTGAACTCCTCTTTCCTCCAGGTCCATTGGTGGGCCAGGTTTGTGTTGGCAAAATTGGGGGTGTTTAAGACCTGAGTTTCCTGGCTCATGCTGACTGCTGCTGCACTTCAGAGAACTTCCAGCTTAAACACTACCACAAAGTTTTGTTCACAAAGTGTGAAGCTGAACACAGTTTAACTGTGAAGCTGTATTAAACTCTGTGTACTGCTCATTCCATGAGTTGCTTCCAGCGTAACTCCGTGTGCTCCCTGTTCCACTGATGGCCCCTCATTAACAGCCCATCCAGGGAATATTGACCCTCTGACTCCAATTCCACTGATCATGAATCATCCATGTCCACAACAAAACTAAGCACATTAAATGCTGCAATTATCCTCTCTCATCACTATTCATCCTCATAATTCTACACCATTTTCAAATACTGGCTCAAACAAGAGTGGGGGGATTTGCAGTGTGCTGTGGCGGTCACTGTATTTGGGTTAGTTTGGCCCAGGTGGAGGGTTCTAAAGACATTGGGCCCTCACAGAGCATATCCTTTCAGAAGCTGCCTCTTGCTTATACCAAGAAGTCTTCAGCTTGAGCATCCATGTGATGATATAGCAGTGTCCACTGCAGTCTTCACAAATACACACACCCAGACAGCCAAAGACAGCAAAGTTTTCAAGAGACTAAGGGAGATCATTGCAGATATTGTATGTACAGCTGTAGGTGGTTAATTCTTAGAGGGAGAAAAAAGATGAATTGGGTTGCATGTTGCCAAGTGAACCCTGGGTTATGGTCATGAATCTGAAAAGTTCTGTCTGGTTTGGGAAGAGTAAGAACAAGTTCAAAAGTGCTCAGGCTTTTTGAATGATCTCTTCCAATCCAAACTCCTCAGTCTTGTGTCGTCTTGTTAGTACCATGAGAGGTCACCAAATAAATGAGGATAAGGTAGAGTAATTATGCTTGCCATTTATTCCATTTTTTTGTAGGTCACTGCTCAGTAAATCAGTTGGGGCTGCTGTTTACACACAGTAATTGTAGAAATAAAATGGGTGAAGATCAAACTGGTGGCATGTTCTTTGCAAACAAAGATGCTCTTAATGCTTTAACAACACCAGTTCATAAATACACAGAGCTAGATAGCTTTTTCAGGTGTGCAAATTCACTCTGTGAAGATGAAAACCAGTGTTTGCATTATAGCTCTATGAGAGAGACGATAGTGCAGAGGTAACTGCAAAGCTACACGTACCCATCAAGGGGTTCTGAAAATATAACTGCAAGGGTGATGCCATTAGAAACCAGGGATGTATGCATAGCCTGCCAGACAGATTTCCTGTGTGTTCTGTTTTATTGGCCAGATTCTGCTCTCTGATGTTAGCAGAATAAATCTGGATTGACTCTAGTGGAGTTACTCTAGGCTTATATCAGTGTCATTAGAGCAGAATATCACCCATTTTTTCTTTGATTCCCACAAAGTTTTAAAATAAACAAAATCCCCATATCCTCTTATTAAAATCATGCATAAAATGTCCCTCTGTCCTTCATGAATTTTTAATTTTTAATTCAGATTTGAGTTAACAATTTGGTAATACAGAGGAAAAGTATGTTGTTAGTTTTGCATCTATAGCTTGATTTTTAGGTTGGCTAGAACAGTTCATTGTTAGCTAGTGGCATTATTTGTAACATTAGAAGCCGGTCAACTAATTGGATGACCATTTATCTGCATAATGCAAATGAGTCTGGTCTATTCAGAAATGTAGACTTAAAGTCAAGAAAGCAGGTTCAGGGTGAGGGGAAAAATCCGGTTGTGTGGAAGTTAGTGGGTAGCTTTGTCTAAACTATAGAATTGCCCTGATGGCAGTTATTAATGGCCAGCCATGGGTATAGCTGGGCTGACGCAACCCCTGGCATGGATGGGCAAAGCCACTATTTGCATAGGAGAGCACACGCTAAGCTTATCAATGGGACTTCAAGAAAATAAAACCACAGAAACTTCTGACCCCGATACACAAATCGCTTCATGTCTTCCAAGTATAGTAAGAAACCTCCAAGTTTCTGATGTTATATTCTTTTACCATTGACATACTGCTACTTTTTCATACTTTGTAGGCATTGCAACTGCCAATATAGTTTGGAATCTGTAGTTATAAGACTGCTCAAAGGAATTACTGTATGATATAGTACAAGATCAGTTAAAGAATACGAAGAACAAGAAACATTTATGAAGGGAGGATATTTTTATCTAGGTCAATATGAACTTCAAGTGTTCAGCTCTTTATACTCCACAGCCCCCAAAACTCTTTCAGTTACTGCTTCCCAGGATAGAACCCTCAATCCTGTAAGGATGGCCTACATTCTTTATTCCTAGATGAATACATTTATATTTAGCCATTGTTTACTTACACCCAGTTTATCAACCCATGATGATTGCTTTGAATCAGCAATCTGTCCTCTTAATTATTTATCATTCCCTAATATTTGTGTCATCTGCAATCTTTATCATGGATGATTTTATGTTTTCTTCCAGATCATTGATAAAAAAATATTAAAGAGCATAGTGCCAAGAACTGATCCCTGCTGGCCTCTACTGGAAACAAACCGCTTCAGGATGATTCCCTGTTTACAATTACATTTTGAGACTTATCAGCTAGCTAGCTTTTAATACATTTAATGTCTGCCATGTTAATTTAAAAATAGAGTTATGTGAATATCTGAGTCCAAACCTTAATTTTTGGCTTACCACTTCTGACCTTTCCCTGAGTGGCTGAGCAATGGAGAGGAGTACTGAGTGTTTGAGGATTTGACCCTGAGGGTACAAAAGTAGTCACTCACTGTGGCATCTGTTGATGGTTCTGCTTTCTTCCTCCATTTTAAGCTGGTGACACTATATTGAAATCAACAGAATTACTGCATCAAAAGCGGGAGATGGAGGCCCTGTGATTTTTAATTCAACTTTTGCACTGTACACTTTTAATTTTTTTTTGCTTTACTGCAGAGCATCTTTCCACATGAATTTGTGCCTGGAGTTTCAAGAAAGCATGAAAGGCACCAGTGTGATGTTTGTGAACAGTTGAAGACAGAGGTGCATAGGATGGTTTGTATATGGAATGTGGGCCTGATCTTGACTCTTCCACTAATCTGTTGATTTTATAGTACTATTATAGCCATATTTCATTTGTATTATGTTTGATTTAGAATTACTTGTTACTGGGGATCCTGTGGCCATTTTTATGATCTTGGTGTCCTCTTTTGTTACATACTGTATATGATTTAAAAAAATCTCAACCGTATCTGTGTAACAATAGCATATTTTGTTCATTTTCTCTAACTGCACTGGTCTTACCAAGATTCTATTCCTCTTAATTTTTGTCTTCAAATATTAACTTTGAGATAATCATTTCTGCTCAACTTACCACCGCAAATGTCACTTTATAATTCAGTAAAGAATGGAACTAACAGAAACATTACATGAGGGAAAATGGGGGAAAACAATCCTCTATTGAAACAGCATGAAAAATAAAGTATATTTTTTTCCAGCTCTTGTGCATTTCTCTGGGCAGATTGTTATAGCCACTTGCAGGTTGATTAGATATTCCCCATACACATTTTATTATATGAGTTCAGCGACTGATTCAAGGAATGTATATATTTTATATACACAACTTCATGGTAATGACCATGGGCAAGAGTCACTCCTTACTGATGTGTTGTATATTGGTGGCAATTTGTGCCTATTAGACTGAGGTGGTTCAGTTCCTGGAACAGATTAGGGTGGACCTGAGAGTTGTCATAATTTGTACTCGTATTATACTGGCTCCTATGGGCCATTGCTGGAGTGCAGAATCACCAGGACAAAAGCATACTCAGGCCTCAGACCTTCCAGCCCAGGGCCTGCTCTAGAAAGCCTCCTACACTGGCTTTCCTGCTTGGAGCTGCTCTGCATGTTGGATTGCTAAACTGCATCACATTGAGTAGGACCCCATAATTCTAATGCTGACATGTTTACTTGAGGACTGGTCATTGTCCACAAATTTGCATGTTGAAGGGACCCTTTGCTCTACAGTCTTGCCAACCCCAAACATTCAAAAACCATTAGTCAGGTCCCCAAAAACATGAGATTGGCTTAACATTCACGAGATTATTAAAAAACAGTAACATGTGGTGTATGTAAAGAAAAATAGGGAAAATTAAGAGACTTAGCTATGAACATGACATTGAAATCAGCCACCTCTACAGCTATGAATCCTACTTTTCCTGGATGCTGTGGACGGCATGGGGATTGGCAGATAAGGTGTGTGGAGGACATGGGCATGGGCATCTGGCAACTCACAGCAGGAAGGGTTTTTGACTTGGGGCAGCAGTGGAGGAAGTGCCTTATCCCCCATGGATATCTAGAAAAATCTGAATGGAAATACAATACAGCCCAGTGCTCTATTATATTCCCATTGCCTTCTCTCCCAGAGGGAAGGGAGACCTATTTAATACCACTACTAATATAATAATAATACCTGACTCTTATATAGCACTTTTCAGTAGATCTCAAAATACTTTACAGATGATGTTGGTATCATTATCCCCATTTTACAGATGGGAAACTGAGGCATAGGGAGGGGAAGTGACATGCCCCAGATCACCCAGATGGCTAATGGGAACAGAATCTGTGGAAGGAACTAGCTTGGCAAGCCCCAGATAGTGAGGCTCCATCAGAGCTGCACTGTAGGGGATGTAGGAGGGCTGCAGGAGACCCATAGATAGCATGATGGGGGAAATTAAGTTTGAAAAGACCCTCCCTACCAAAGAAAACAATTGGGTAGAAAACTATGTGAGAGCTTTGTCCACTTGCTGACTTAAATGTCAATTTTGCCCAGCTAAGGATGGAATTTGACCCATTGTCATTTCAAATCTTCTTTAAGTCAAATGCAGCTCACTGTTTTACACATATTGATAGTGTGGATTATATAAAGAGATTTTTAAAAATCAGTTTGTTATTCTGAGAAAATGTAACACATCTTGGCATTTATTACTTTTGGTTGGGAGTAGATGCAGAAATAGTGCTGGCAAAACTATTAGGTGACATTTCTGACCTGACCAAATTCAGGACATTCCATAAGAAATTCTGTTCCGATGGGAGTCTCCCCCTCAGAAAAAATTCTTGACTGAGGAGATTTGTCAAAGTCTGAATGAACATAGGAAGGTTTAGATGCTTCTGTGAATGAATTCACACCAAATTTCTAATCCTTTGTCTGCACATTAACCATTATTGTTTTGTTTTAATGCTCTAATTTTAATTAGTTGGCCTTCTTTCTGTTTGTTATCCAGAGGCAGAAAATAAAAACAGAAATACTCAGGAAAAAAAATAAATGAAAATAGTCATAAAGGCTTTTTAATCTACATATTGTCTGTTGATAGGAACTCATAATCACCTACAGTGATGGGAAGGGGGAAGAATATTGCCTTAGAACTGTTGGATTTTCTAGCTTCAGACAAACCGATTGAATAACTATGTTCCAGACTCTTCAAAAGTAATTCCTGGATTCTTCTCCCTCTTTTTCCAGTTGTCTAGCAGAAACAGAGATTCAAGGTCTCTTCAATATGGAGATTGTATTTTCAGTGTGGTGGCTGTGGATAAAGAATATATTTAAAAGAATTCATTTTCCATATAAGGGCATGTGCTGCTTCACAGATAGCTGGGGTTTTTTGTTTGTTTGTTTGTTTTTGGCTATCTGGTGAATTCAGGTATGCTGATTGTTCATCATTGTATTCTACCAGCAATTAATAAGAGTCATCTAAATAGCTATAGGACCTTCTCTTTAGAAAGTATTGCTCAGGGATTTTGTTGAATGTATTTGACACACTAACTTGTTCTGCTCTATGACGACTATTAAAATGCGTCTCTCCAAAACAATATACTTTGCTGGCTTAGGGAGCTCAAAGATTATATTTGTTTGAAATTAATGTTTGTCTGTTTTAATAGCAATGCTTTGTAAAAATGTATAATTCAGCATAGGGAATAATTCAGGTTATGTGTCTAGTTGTCTAAACCACCACTCCCTGGGCTTGAAGTGTTATCTCAGGGTCCCATGCATAAGTATTCTCATTCTGTGATCAAGGAGATCAGATTTGATCCTCCACCCCACAGAAGTAAGTTTAGTCACCCAAACACAGGGCTCACTAGGGATTCACAAGACGATTCACAAAGGAAGGGACTCTCAGCTGGGCAGGAAGAAAGAGTTATCATTGCTGACGCTTTATTTAGGAAGCTCTGATGCTTGGTGCCAATAAGTTTGTATTACCAGGACAAAAATTCTTCATAATGTTCACTCTGGCTTTTATTCTGTTTGTCATATGGTCAGTTCAGTGTTGTTTAAATTTTATCAGGATGAACAGGAGTTTTCATACCAATGAATTCATTGATTTCTTTTTTGAGATTTCAGCAGTTTGGACATTTTGATATGTGTTTCATCTTAAACTTTAAAAAGACCTTGATTAAGCCACCACAACTTGAGCTGGTCAAAAAAATATTTATTTAATTTATTCCAGTGACCAGCTGTGGGTGGCTGAATACTACACTAACTTGTTTGATTAAAAATTGGTAAAATTCACCAAATAATACACTTGAAGAATAATATGCAACCATATACTTGAAGAATAATATAGCTCTCAATAGCTTAATCTGCCACGATGATAGTTTTAGCCATATCTGTTTATTAATTACCTACCATCTGTGTCTCTCTTGTGTGTTAATTCATGTACATGCATGCAATGACACACACACACAGTGTGACAGACAAGATGAAGTCTAGGCCAATATTAAATTGATCGAGTGGAATTTTTCATTTCATTCAGTGTTGGAAAAAGATGCTGAATATGACCCAATCTCTGTTAATGTTTAGCAAGTCTCAGAATGATTGCTCTCTAAACCTCTGTGTGAAATGATACCCAATTTTTCTTACAACACCACAGGATTTTTGGCTGCGACAGTATGGTTCACAAATGTTTCTGAAAAGCCCATGTTCCCTAAAGGCTCTTTTACATTCAACAGCACTCAAGTATCTTGTGTATCTAACACCTGTGACAAAGCTCCAAGTCTGTACTTGTGGGTCCTGCGCTTCCTGGCAGATTTAGGGGCCTCAGAAACTCATCTAGGCCCAGAGTGACCTCCCTTTCTCAGTATAATTGGCAAGAGTCACCACCTAGTGAGTTACCTTCATCACAGGCCAGTATGGAAGATGGAAAAGGGGGGAGCCCGGGCCCACCCTCTACTCTGGACTCCAGCCCAGGGACCCTAATAGTATCAGCTAAGATGGCTGACCTTTTAGGCACAAAACACAATAAAATTCCCTGGGCTACTTCCCCACAGCAGTCCCCGCTTCTTCAAACTCCACTTCACCCTTACCTCAGGGCCTCCTTCCTTCTGTATGATATGTTGTCCACCACTCAGTCTCACCAACAGCACAACTTCCTCTCACAGCTCCTGACACCCACAGCCCACCTGACTAACTGGGAGGTTTTTATCTGGTTTCAGCCAGTCCCTGATTGGCTTCAGGTGTCCCAATTAGGCTAGCTGTTTCTACTCCTTTCTAGAAGGTTCTTAATTGGCCCCAGGTGTCTTGATTGGCCTGGAGTAGCCTTTGTTTGGCTATCCAGGGAACAGGGACCTGCACATCCTGAGACTAATATACCTGCCTTCCAGCACTCTCCTATATCCTTCTGGTCTGACTCCGTCACACACCATACTAACAACTTCTGTTTATTGGTCTGTATGCTTACACAGGAAAGGAGGTACATGCACAGATAAGATCATATAGGTCAAACAAAACCTTTAGGCATATTTCAGAGAATCTTGTAAACTCATAACATTTGCCATTGTGGATTAGCAAACATAGAAAAGCCCAAAGTTACTGATAACTTTACATGCTGGGAAAGGGACACGGGAAGCACAGAAGTTCAGTTGTACAAGCAAGACAGAACTTTAATAAATTCAGATGGTTTGTCTGAGGAATAAATGCAAGAATGCTACCAAGCCAAGAAGCTTCCATGCCTATGTGCTGCAATTCAGTTCAATATACATGATAGATATCAGTAAAAGAGGGAAAATGATAATTATATTAATGTAAATGGTGCCTTTCACTGTGAAGGATCTGAAAGCATGACACAATTTTTTATATTTATATATATACACAACACATAACACAATTGAAATACAGCCACCCTTGGGATGGAGGTTGACAGTCAACTGGTACTGCACAGCAGAAAAGGAAAGACAAATGTTGACCAAAGGGAGTGCAACAAATTCCTTCTTTAACATAAAGTATCATGGGAACTCTAATGTTCATGCAGAGAGGATACAATTTTTTTTAGGGTCACATCTGAAAAAACACACATCATATCCTGCAAGGTGTTAATGAATACTAAATAGATCTTGTTATCCCAGAACAAAAACGTCTTTAACAAGTTTACTTTTATTGTTCTAATGATGCCTTGATTTTAATGTAACATTCCTTTCATTTACAAACTAGGAGAGATTTATTATTAAAATAAATGAAACAAACAAGAATGACCTCGAGAAGCTTCCACTCCTTTGATACCTGAGGTGCTAATGGAAGGTGCTCCTGATATCATAGTGATGACATAAGATCTTTAATGAAACAGAAAGGGAGTGGAGATGTCTCTGTGGCCTTGGCTCCCCATCCTCTACATATGACTTAGTAGAGCCCTCTCTTCACAGATTGGAAACAACACTGGGGGAGGGGCAGAGTGACAACACTGTATATATTTTCTTCCTATGGTAAATCCAAGTATCAAATGGAGGTAGGCAGGCCATAAATCTGGATTTAAGCTAGATAGTCCTGTTTTTGTCTGGTTTTGTCCCCTGTCCAGTCAAACCAGATGTGGTTTTGTTTGATATTGTGCATGGAGGATGCCATTTTGAAGAGCATGTTGCTTTATCCTCACCAGTGTGACCTTCAGAATAGCATCCTCCATGCATTGTGACCATACATATATTGCCATCAATGAGACTACTATACCTGTGTGAAGTGTTTGAAGCACTGGGCCCTACCAATGCTCACGGTCTCCTACTATTTCTTCGTCACAGTGTTCCAAAACATCTTGGACTCTTTTATCTTCACCGATCTAGGAACTATATGCAACTGAGCAGTGCTAGAAGTTTTAAAATTCTGCACTAGTCACAGAACAAGACACACAAATGATTCTTCCAATTTTGTGACCCTTTTCATAAATGTAATTGAATTAGACCACATTAGCTGCTATCAATCGTAAAAACAATACATTTAAAAAAAAAACTCCTAAAAATATTTTTCAAGCAGCTGCTAAATCAAGTAATGTATTTGTTTTATTATGTATTTGCATAATAGGGCAAACTAGAAACTCTCTGTAACAGATGTGCTGGTGGCAGGGAGATTTGATTACTGGCTTCTGTTATTAATCACTGCACAAATCTTAAATGATTTGTTTCTACAGTTTGATCAATTTACATCAAAGTACTTGCATTTATGCACACAATGTGGAAATAAAACATCTGTTCACACCCATACTGGCAGCACTGATTTTCTTATACGGCTTGAAGTTTTGCATTAAGGAAGGCACAAGAGAGTTCAGTGAGAGACTGACAACTTTAAAAGAAAAAAGATTTTGTTATTCCTAATGAGAATAATTGATAGCTGAAAGACATTTCACCTTTGCAGTAATATCTATATTATCTTATTAATGTGTCTCAGTGAAGCAGTCAGTGTAGTAAAAGTCCATAATTGGTTTTTGCAACTTTAGTCACTTAAATAGGGAAACATTGATTTTATATATATATAAAATTAATATTTGTACCAGCAGCTATAGGTAATATTTAGGTGAAATACAATATGTAATGTCATTATTAAGGAGCTGCACCTAGAATTTTACACTGAACCCCTTTTAATATAAATTTTGACATTTTGTAATCCCACAACTGTAATTTACCTTGGCATTTGAATGGATTATACATATTTCATAAGGACATGTCTAAATAAAAATAAATAAATAGAAATCTAGGCAAAGTAAATATTTTTTCATTAGTTCCCCATTAAACATGATAAATGCTTTGGTTCTACAGTGTAGCCAGACCAGTCATGTAGAAGTTAGAATAGCAGAGAATATGTTTTTATAAAGTAAATGAATACTTGAATACCTACTAGGCAAGCAAAGGGATAGATATCTAAAGTAACTGAAGCGAAGCATAAGAAATTTAAAATATCTCTGTATGGAAATACATAACATTGATTTTTCATTAAGTAGAAAAACAGGTTTGATGGTGCACAGCAGTTTCACAGAAATCTGTCTAAGGGCCAGATCCTCAGACCCCCTTCTGCCAAAGCAAAGTAGCCAGTACAAAGCAGCCATTAAACTGGCCTAATGAGGCAACTGGGGATTTCCCTGGCATAGTCCACAAAAAACCTGCCTAATCTTCACTACAATACACATTCCTAGTCCCTACAGCATAGGGCATGTCAGGTTTGGGGAGGGGCTTGGCTGGAGCACTTTACACTCCTGCAATTCCCAGACAATGGAATGGGATACCAGTCTCCAAGCTGCAGGTGGTACTAGGATCATGGGAGTGGCAGATGGCTTACAACTACCTCTCCTCCACCTTTAGGTCTTGTATAAATGCATCTTGGCTGGACCTGAAGATCTAGTCCTATGTTTTTATACTGTCCACCACCACTATATATTACAGTGCCTCGGGGCCATATTCTCTGCTCCAGCCAGCTTCTACTGTGTGCAGCAGAATGTGGGGTAACAACAGAAAACTGGTTACCTGATAACGAGTTATAGCAGCCTAGGAGATACTCTAATTTGAACCAGTTAGCTACATTCCCCTAGGGAACATGTGCCAACTGGGGATAGCTTAGTTACGCCATACTGCAGAAACTCCTAAGATGTTCCTGAGCTGACAGTTGGGGAAGTGTAGGCTTTGCTGGCTGTACCCATGCTAAGGATGCCTCCACACTGGGGAACCTCATCAGATGACTTACAAAAGATTTCCCTCCTTTTGCACCACTAGACTGGCACAAAGAATCTGCATCTAGATATTTTGTTGCCTCTATATTTAATAGGCAAACCACTCATTGGTAGGTAAGAAAACTCAGCATTAGAGAACAATGCTGTCATATCAAAGCATCAGATGCAATTTCAGATTAAAACTTTGTTTTAACGGTGTAGCACTATTTTTTTTTGCCCGTTGAGAGACATAACTATTATTATTGCAATAGCCGCTTTTTACAATTCAGTTTTATACCTAATGAAGCATTACGTATAGTTTTCAAATTCAAAGCCTACATATTCAGCAAGGCTATATTTCCTTTATACTGTCTAGTCACAAAAAGCACTAAATGTGATCATCTACAAAATGCAATTTTATCAAGCACTAAAAATACACTTTCAAATGATGAGACGTTTTCTTTTCACTTGCATGCAGACTGTAACTGGCGGTAAAGCATGGCCGTCACTTTTTGCAAAATGCATATTGTAGCAGAGGAAAATACATAGAAAGGCTTATAAATCAGACTTATGAGTGATAATCAATTAAACCATGTGGGTTAAAGGACAAAAGGAAAAAGATGTCTGAGAATAAACAGATAGAGTTAACTCTGTTGTCTGGATTGTACTATTACACATCCAAAGCCATTTCCAAAGTCATTAACACAGTTGCCTGAGGTGTTTGCCAAGGAGCCAGATGTCACTCTTCCATAACTTGGCATCTGATGATTGTCATTTAAGCAGAAGGAGAAGGGAGCGTTGTGTTTAGATGTGGTAAATGTAAAGCCATCTCCTAACCCCAATGAGGTTTTCAGTTTGTTTTTTAAAAATGCTAAATTCTGAATAGACGCTAGAGGCACCAGCGATGCACAGTGCAAGTGATTACTTGCACTGCTATCCAACTGATGCAAATTATTTTTTCAGAGAGAACTTTGCACAGATTCACAGATTTTAAAGCCTGAAAGGACCAGTGAGATAATTCAGTCTGGCCTCCTTCATAACATAGATCATAGAATTTCAACCATTAATTTCTGCAGTGAAGGGAATTATTCTTCTCTACTGCATAAGTAAACATTATTGAGCCAATTATGCTTGAATTAGACCATGTATTTTACAAATGACATGAACAGTATAGTTCAACATTACTTTTCTATTTCTGTGGTCTGTAATGTTAAGAAGGTTGTGAAATGTTTTATTTTATCTGATAATACCATGAAACCAGGTATAGACATGCCCTTTGAAATTGGTAGTGACATGTGCAGTAAATAAAACTGAACGAGTACCTCAAAATATTTTCAATGAATATTCAATCATATTTTAACACATCCACTTTGATTTTGTTTATATCCATTTTGTATTTGCTTTCCGCAAACATTCTGTACTAATATGAATACGTGCAAAAAGTGAATTTTCAGATAAAACTTCCTTTTGTACTCAAATATGCAATGCAAAATGTAAACAGTTGATAACTTGTACAAGTCATCTGTTCACGGAACTGAAAGGGAAATGGTAACATAGCTAACTGTGGTTTCACTAATCACTCTGGATCCAAGGTGCTTGAAAGAGATCCTCTTCATTCAGTGATTCAGTTCCCCAACTGTCTCTATTTAACAGAAGGTAAACTACCCCAGTGCCCATCTCCCAGACTCCTTCTCTGGCAGGCTAAAGCACTTAATGATACAGTTTCCAATACTACATTAGCCAATCATCTAATCCTTAGCCCATTTAAGTCAATGAGATTCTTTCCACTGATTTCAGTTGGCCTTCGATCAGACCTAAAAAGCATGAATTTCAAATTTTGATTTACTTACAGTTGCTCACGAGTGACCAACAGACCAAGAATTATTCACTAAAGATATTGGTGAATATGAGTTAAATCTGAGAATTTCACAATTTTTCCTGGACAAACAGAATAGGAGAGTAAATGTACTGAAAAATTATTAAGAATTGTTCTTTTTAGGTCCAGAAAAAGATTCTTCCTTTCTGTATAATAGGAAGGCATTGTCATTTTCTGATGTGATCAGAGCTCTCAAAGATTCCTAGAACATCCCCTGTACCTCTAAAAGTATTGAGACCAATTATCATATAATTTCTGTGGTGGTGGTTCAAGACTGAATATAACTAGCTGAGTATTATAATAGTTAATTGTGTTTGCACTTAACCAGTGTTCTTAATTAGTATGCTTGGTTTTGACAAATCTGAATTTCAGCAGGCAAGTATAATTGAGCTTGAAATGAAGAGGGAAAATGCTCTCTGAAAAAAGCAACAAAAAATATGAAAATACAGTACTATTTAAAAATACTTATTTCAAAACATGGGCTTACTAATGCTTCAGATCCTTTAAGTAGATTTTTTGCAGTAGTTGGATGATGCACATATTTTTCCTTCAGAAAGCAAAGTCCCACTACTGCCATTATAAATAATCTCATTGATTCATTGACCAACAACAAATACATTTGGGAATTCATGTACTATAAGCTGTTGGACTGACTCAGCAGAAAGAAAAGTACAGATGTTGTCAGCAAGAGTTTTCTTCAATGGATACAATTTGTAACAGGAAATCAAAACAAGTTAAAATAAACTAAAAGCAGGAGTAAGTGAAAACTCTTCAACCTTCCTAGAGGCATTTTGCCCTCTCTGTCACCCAGTGGATAGTGTGTAGCCCTTTGCCTGAGCATCTGTGTTAGTGGACTGGGGAAAAGAGTTAACTGTAACTCATTGTGAGCACCACTGCATTCTGCTGACATTTTTTGAAAGTGAATCAAATTGGTAGATGTAACAATCTCATAGCATGGGCATTTATATTGAAAAGAAAATAGTCTCCACCTACCACAACAGGACTGCTGCTGATGTACAGCATTCTACAGTGACAGTAAGTGCCGTTGGCCATTCCTACACCAATTTGCTATTGACCTTTGATATCAACATACTTTTGATCAAGCTAGATATTGTTACCACAAGTTCCTAATAGCTTCCCTTTACTTCCCAGTTTAACACAAGCCATTTTAACTATAATAAAGAGCTGGAATGAGATTTTTAAAGGCAGTAAAGTGAGAGTATTACCTAAGTCCGATTGATTTACAATGGGTGCTGGTTATTAACACCCTTGGTGGCCTTTCAGAATCCTACCCTATACCATGAGATATTATAGTATTGTAGCAGTTGCTGACAGTGACTGCTACAGTTAACGGTACAAAACAATTTCAACTATAATAACCAGTTTTCACATGCTCACAATGAGAGATGGTTGAATAAAATTTGCAAATAGGTTATTTGGCTTTTCTTCCCTCTGTGAATTGATGAATAATTTATTTGCACTATTTGATTAACTTTGTTCAAAGCAGTTTAACTTGAATGAAGCAGTTATCTCTCGAGCTGAAATCTTCCAGGCTGGGTATCTGCCCAAAGGTAATTGTTTTGTACTGGAAACTTTGAGTAAAATTCCTTATGTTGTTTTGGAGCTTAGAGAATGGGGAGAGGGAGGGAATCACCCCAGTTCTAAAATAAAAAAAAAATCCAGCCACACTTTGAATATGTCTTCTGTAGGGATAATCACCAAACAGCCCATGCCAGCAATGCATATGCATGAGGTAGATAGTACTTATCAGTATCAAGTTGAATGCATGCAGGCACCCCTAAATATGCGCACAGTGGAGCTGAGACTATACCCTTGGTGGTTCCTCTCCATGAGCACTACTACTTAACTAAAATGACTCCCTGCTTACTGAGGATAGTATTAGTGTTCTTATAGTAACTGGACCACACATAGGAAAAGATAACACGGTGGTCACAGTTCTCCTGCATTACACACTCTGAGACCTGGTTGCCTCTCAGTGGGGACTTCAAATCCATGGTGCACCCACATCTTAGATACGGCGTGCAGATATGGTCACTCCATCTCAAAAAAGATATATTGGAATTAGAAAAGTTTCAGAAAAGGGCAACAAAAATGATTAGGGGTATGGAATGGCTGTTGTATGAGGGGAGATTAATAAGACTGGGACTCTTCGGCTTGAAAAAAAAAGACAGCTAAGGGGAGATATGATAGAGGTCTATCAAATCATGACTGGTTTGTAGAAACTAAATAAGGAAGTGTTGTTTACTCCTTCTCAGACCCAAGAATTAGGGGGTCACCAAATGAAATTAATAGGCAGCAGGTTTAAAACAACCAAAAGGAAGGCACAGTCAACTCTGGAACTTCCTATTGAGCTTGCTGAAGTGAATGTGGCCACTTGGCATCGTCTAAAGACCCTGAGAGAACCTCTGAGGGTTTAACTGATACCCAGCCAAGAGTGTGAGGGAGGCCTTTCTCCCAGACATCCATTAGTGAAGGGTATGTGAAGAACAGGTGGGCCAGGGGAACTGGTGTAGTGACAGGTGATGTACTGAAGACACCTTGGTGGTAAAGGGAAGGAGTAGAGATTTTGGGAGGTGTGGGTTTGTAGAAGCTGACTTCCCAAGTGAACCTATAGGGTTGATCCAATGCAGCTTCCTACTGTGACAAGATCATACACCTGTAATCCATCTGAAATGAATTCAGAGGTGTTTATACATGCACACAAATTATAAGAACTAAAAATCAGTGCCTAAACTGAGCCTGTGAAATATATGCACATATGCAAACAGATAATTGTTCTCAAAAACATGCATATGCATGAACCAGATGAGTAATTGCATGTGCAGACTACTGCTAGTGCATGAAATTACCTGTTTTGCAAGTGTAAATTGGTGTTTTGCATGCCCATTTACCTGTTCACTATGTTTATATTTTGTGGGTTCAACTTAGTTGCCTGTGTTTGAAAATTTTAGCCCTCAGGATGGAAACAAAAGAATCAAAGCAAGAACTGAATATTAATTGTGATCAGGATGAAAAATACAGTATGCATTTTTCCAATGCAGTTGTACTGTTTATCTCATTTAATATTCATTAGAAACACTTAAATCCTATCATTTCCAGTGCTATATGCCAAATTCTCCAGCACTGCAGGGGCATTACTTCATACAGAGAAAGTGGTTTTTTAGAAACTGGAAGTTGCACTGCCTAAAAGCAGCAGCTTTTTTTTTTTTTAAGTAACAAAGTCTGCAAGTGTATTCAGTTTAGAAGTGAAACAAAAGACCCAGGCACCTTTTGTTTCTGTGTAGACAGCCAGGCATGGAGAGTTCTGTGAAGATTTGAGGGAGGAGAAGTGGAAGAGGTTATAAAACTCTCATCTTCAGAATGCTGTGAGTTCGGAGCACAATTTATAATCCCCTATTCAGTTATGTGTCAGCCCCACAATTTATCAGTTACATGCAAGGGACTGATAGCACTCATGCAGCTAAATTCCATTTTTCAGCATTACAGGAGTTGGCATTTCCAGTACAGAACAAAATATTAATTTCTAGTTTCATTCACTTTGCCTGTCCACATATTAATACACTTTGTAATATTGCCACCTAATTCACAAGCAGATCTGAATTTTTCTTCCCAATATCTCTACAAAATCATTTCCAGTTCTCTTGTGACTTCTTGCAACTCTATTACTATATGCTTAAATAGTTTACTCTGGCTACAGCCTTATACTGTTCTACAAGAAACAGTGAAAATTCAAGCAACAAAGATAAGCTGAGAATGACGTGAAATATAGCATAGTATCTCACCTCATTATTCTATTGCTATGGAAGCGTATGGCAAGAACTCCAACTAACTTTAACAGGGGTAGCATCAGACCCATAATGAACAGATGTGGGGCAGATTTCCTGGACTCTTCCTCTGGTCTGGTCCTGATTATCCTCTTGGATGTACCAGTGGGGTGAGTGAATCCCTGATGGGTAAAGAGCTGGTGTAATCTTTCCTTTTGCCATCCTCCTTAGGTCCACATCACTTAGGGGGCATGATGGGATGGAGAAGAGAAGTGGCAGGTAATCCTAAAGGGCCGTTGCCCGCTGCTATAAATTTAAAGCAGCACCCAGGCTGCTCTGACTTTTGCCAAGACTAGGACCACGCCAGGGATGGGAAAAAGAAGTAAGGATCTGTAAGCAGTGAATGAGGCCCATAGTTTAATTGGACTTCAAGATGTTTGCAGTAAAGACCGTAACTTCTTTTGCATACTGAAGTGCAAAATTGTGGCCTGCATGTGAAATGTAATAATGATAAACAGATGTATTTCTGCATTATATACTTCATTTGAAAATTATAAATGGTTGATCTACTTCTGAGATTTCCTATTAGGTGCTAGACATCACATTGAAGTCACATGATGTTGCCCACCCACCAATGCATTAGAAAGGAGGTTTAGTTGCAAAGTATAGGACGTATAAGCAATGGAAATCCATTGCAGTTAAGTAGTAACAAAAATACAATTCATTATGGCCCCTCTCACACAGGTATGCCAAGTGGTACAACAAAATAACTTCGTTGTTATTATTCTGATTACCCTTAATGGGAAGGTCTATGGTCCAACTCTGCAAAGCTTTAGTTATGTGAGCAGTAAAATCAATGGGTCTGTTTGCCAAGTGAGGATTTGCAGGATGAGGGCCTTGATGACTATAAACACCACTGTGGATTAACACAATAAAACTATTTCTCAGATAGCCACTTATAATTCTCTGTGCCTAAAGATTTCTCTATTGAATGTGCCTTTTGGTTTATTGTTCTCTATTTGATAACAATGCAAACCTTGTATGTAACCATCCAAAGTAAAGTTACAAGATAAAATATATCTGTATTTAAATAGTGGATAAACAAAGGTCTAGAGTTTTTGGGGGGACAGAGGGAGATTCTCCTTTTTTTTAATCCTTAAACTATGAAAGAATTTGTTGATAACATGCTGTACTGCATATTGGAAGTGTATAAAATGCACAGCCCTACACAGATGTTGGTAGCATCTTATTAGCATTTTATTTGTTTTAATGAATCAAAAGCCTGCTTCAAAGGGTTGAATCCATGGGGATTCTCAAAAGTAGGATTTATGCACTACTACTTTCCATATCTCCTTTTCTGTATCATCCACAACAGAAGACGTTTTGAATGCTTAGTGTTCCAGTGTTGTTCCAATTGTGATATATATTAGAGCCAGAATGACCTCTATATTGTCAAGGTTTCACAAACCTTGAATTTAAGCTACCTGCTTCACAAAAAGTATCTGAAATAATAACTTTTTTATGTTGCAACAGACATTACATTTAATGAGTACAGTGCACATGTAATGATACACTGAATCAGTATGAAGCCTCAAATAATGATTTCTGTTGGCACTATAAAAGGAATGTAATTTTTCTTGTTGAAATACCATTTTTCAGTTACTGCATGACTGATGTGGTAATTATCCCCTACACCTGGGATTTAAATCCAATCCTACAAACCCATTTTCTGTTTGCAAGCTGTCAGGCTGATGCATAGGCTTTGTTCTTATCTGGCAGTAGGCGAGGAATCGGTAATTCAGAAACAACAAAGCCACTGATGGGTCATCATGTAATCTGCACTGAAAATTGCAATCTGTAATGAGATTGGATACACAGATGAGGTGACTAAAATTGATTACCTGCCATATCTGAAATTTTCAATTTTATTGCACAAATATGATCAAACTAGTCCATACATATGTGAATTAGTTGAGAAAAGAATAAAGATAACTTTTAAATTAGATGAAATGGAGATAAGTTATTTAAATATAAATTATTTGTTTTATGGCAATGATTCATCTGCAAGGTGAATCACATATTCATATTTTATTTTACATTTCGACATATGTTGTTGCTTATTTGCTTAGTTAAAATGGCATAAGCCCCTTCATGGCCTAAAGACAAAAATAAGATCAGTAATGAAAGGTAAAGAAATACTGAAGTCACTTAGCTACATTTTAAATTATGGAATGTGGTATTTGGATGGGGAGGCATGAACTGTTTCTCAACAGATAACTAAACATGAATTTCATTCATCTTGGAAACATAACTTACTGGTGCTGTCTGCTACTTTAGGTCCCAGACAGCCACTCACATTGGCAAACATCTAATCTCAGATCCACGTCATGGGTCTCATCTGCAATATTACAATTTCTCCACAGGTGACAACAGTGATCATACTGTAAGGATCTAAGAGAATGTTGACCAGAAAAGGAGAAGGCATCCAAAATTGCAAATACAAATACACATCTCAGATTTTGGTGGGACTCAGATTCAGGACACCTAGATTGCAATTAATCTAATAATTTTGATATCAGATATGGATCAGTAACCAAGCTGAGGGCTCCAGTTGCAGTTCGGCTGTGGAGTAAAATCTCACAAGATCAATTATTCTCATTATATTTCAGCCTAGGTATTGTGGAGATATATGAATTTCCTTTCTCATGATATTCCTGCCATGTGTGCCACAATACCATTGGGAAAGTTGAACTCATTAAGTTGAGTTTGGCAATTATTTGTAGGCAACAGAAAGCAGCACCAATATGCTGAGATTTCCTTACTCAAACAAAACTCCCAATGAGGTCCTGAACAGAGATAAGAATTCAAGCAGATGAGTAAGTGGGAGTTTTTCTCTCACCAGAGAGAAAATGCCATTGAAATTGGATTTCCTAGAAAAACCTGCCCCTCTCCTTAATAATACAATTTGAGAAAAACCCTTATGAAGCAAATGAGTGGAATTTTTTTTAAAACCATCTTTAGCCTAGACAATCCTGTAGATTATTGAATAGCGATCAAGTAAGTACCGGAGCATCTCCAGCCTTTTTAGAAGAGACAAATGTGCCAATGAGTGAGGAGAGTGACAAACAACAAAGTGACCATTTTGAACAGATATTCAAGGTGGAACGGGGAAGAGGAAATAATAAAGGCTGTTGAACGTCAGTTTTTAGACGTATGTATTTTTTTCATGGAAACCTCAAGAAGGTTGTGAAACAGTTTTTAATTTCACAAGTTAGGTTTCTGAATTCCTTTCTCTCCTCTTTTTGAGTTTGCATGCAGTGGTCATCATCAGAAATGTAGCTTTTCCAAAAAGTAAGTGCTCATTTGCATCAGAGGTATGGAAAATGTTTCCCTATGATTAACCTTTATTCACCTTTTCAAATTAAAAACTCTTTATTTACTATAGTAACTCTGGCTAGTCCAGATGACTATCTAGAAGACTAATAAGAGAGGATGATTTAGTGAATAGGGTTCTAGCCTAGGACTTGGGAATCCTAGGTTTGAATCTCTTCTGCACCAGATTTTCTGGGCAAGTCACTTAGCATCTCCGACTCTGAGTAAGCCACCTGTAAAATGCAGATAATATCACTTCTCTACCTTACAAGGGTGTTGAGGGTATTGTACTATCTGTACATACTGTAATATCTGAGCACCATAAATCTTTATGGTGCTCAGATATTACAGTAATGGGGATCATATATTATAAGAGACTAAGATAGACAGAAGGATCCTCTCTTGGGAGAAGCATCCCCCCGGTATATGAGCTCAAAAGCTAACAAGCAGAGTTCATTGGGGTCACTTGCCCTCACTGCTCTTCTTTCAAGGGTAAAAAATTTCTAATTCAGAAATTCTGAGTCTCTGAAGAATTATGAACAGTATGAACAATCCTCATGGAGAGCAACATTTACTGTGGTAACTAGCCATGGTTTTACCTTCAAAAGCTGCCCATATGATTCTTTTTCCTTGGGCAATACCTAGCAGTAACGAGTCCCTAGGAGGAAGGATTTAGGGATTTAGTGATTAGTCCTGTAATCTCCCAAATGGGGCTTTGGTTCCAGAGGTACAGCTGATGGAATAACGAGGGGTCTGTAGTACTTTCAGTTCCAACTTTGCATAGTTTCATGATAAAGACATTGCAAAGGCATCTGGTAGAGACTACCTTTTACCTAGTGAATCACAACAGGTGGTTGTACACCTGATAGGTTATAGCAGTTAGGTATATGCATTCTGAGCCATTTGCACAGTCTTTGTGCTAAAATGGATCAATCCTTTGTTTTATCCAACTGTGGCCACAGAATGTTGGAAATGAGGAGTGAAGAGGCAGGTCAGAGATGGAAACAGATTCTGCAACTCATGACTTCTAGGCCCTGAAATAACCAGTAGGATATGTTGCCTGTTTCAAAATAATAAAATATTATTTTAAATATTCAGTTTGGTGTACAAAATGAATGAACAAAACAAAACAAATAGGAATAGCAAACATAAAAACACAAGTACAGGATAAATACAATGTTCAATTCCAGCTAGATGTTCAGTTCCAACTAAGAAACTGAGATTCTATTGGCATAGCAATTGTCATGTTGTCTTAGAATTGTAATATTTGTGATTAATTCATTATTATTCATACTGTAGAACTTAGAGTCATCTAAATGAATGTGTCCTAATTAACATTTGTTTATTCCACATGTTAGAGTGCGATATGTTAGGAATCATTCTATTCATGCCTACAGTTAAAGACAGAATAAATAAAAAAGAAAAATCAACATAAAAAAAAGGAAAATGATAAGACCGACTAATACAAATGCAACAAATTAAACAGTTGATATAAAAAGACAAAATATTTTGTATACGTTGGAGATCATTTGACAGCTCAGGGAAAAAGGAAAGTCAGAAGAATGGATAAAATATGCTAAAATTAACTAGCAATACCGGTGTCTGGCAAGTATAATGAATAGATAACTGAAATATGTAAACAAACGCGGTCCTATTGCAAAATCGAAAGTGCATGTGATTCTTATGTTCACACTGGATAATGCATATATGGCCAAACTTTCAAAAGTAATTTTGAGACCCAGCTTTGGATCTTTAGACTTAATTTTTAGAGGTGCCATGCACTCACATCTCTCATTTCCCAGAGTTGAAGAAGAGCTCTGAAAAGCTCAAAAGCTTGCCTCTCTCACCAATATAAGTTGGTCAATAAAAGATATTTCCTTCCCCAACTCATCTCTCTAATATCCTGGGACTGACACAGCTGCAACAACACTGCATATAAAATATTTTGTCTTTATATAGCTCCAGCTACATGAAATGAAATGGAGTGCAGTGTACTAGTCTCAGCCTATATTTAAATGACAGCCACCATCATTGTTTTTAAATAAACTGCGAGGGCTCTAGCAGTTTATCTTCTAAATCCAAATAGGTGTTATTTTCATATCTGACTGTGTCTTGGAATACTATCCACAAGCAATAGTCCTACATGTTAGCTTGTTCCTTTATACATTCCTGAATTCTCTGCAATTACTTTCAGGACTGTTTTTTTTCTTTTACCCCAGAAACACAGCCAGCTGATTACGTTGTTTTATCGCATGGTATTCAGTAGCATTTTTCCCTTGCCCAGTGCTTTCATTACCCACTCACAAATTCAATATGCTTGCCAACATTGTTGACACATCCTCTAGCATGGTCAAACAATTCAAACTCTTCTAAGAGTTTATAGCTCTTTTAATTGCCACTTTCACCTAAAGACTGACTGCCATCCAATTTCAATGAATTGATGTTTAAGAAAGTGATTCTACAGTTCAGTATAAAGTTATATATCAACAGGAAATATAGTTTTCTAGTTTCAATAATATTCAAAATAATTTGCCTTTGTAATAACAAGCTATTTTGATAAACAAAGTCCAAACAATTGTAACTATCCTGTCAATTATTAATCACTAATTATTGTAAGATGTAAATTTACTTGCAACCATTTGCAAGTGATTTCAAAATTGAAAGAGTAGAACATAGCTACAGCATTATCTGAGAGAGACTAGAAGAGTGGGCATCTGAGCTCAGATTTACTGAGGTGAGATTCAGTACCAGAAATTGTAAACTTACAGACACAGAAAGAGGAAATAAATAGTATGAATACAAACTGTCTGGAAACTTGTGAATCTGAGAAATACTATAAATGATAATGAAAGAACAAACACAAGAAGAACTGAAAGTGAAATCCCATTTCAAAGTAAGTCACTGCTCTTCCAGGATGTATGTCATGCATGGGTCTTGAATGTAGAAAGGAGGAGTTAATTATGTTTCACCAACTAGCACTGGTACAACTGCACTAGGAATAGTAGAAGTGACAAAGAGTCCTGTGGCACCTTAAAGACTAACTAAAGTATTAGACCATAAGCTTTCGTGGGCTAATACCAACTTCGTCGGATGCATGCAGTGGAAGTATCCGGGGCAGGTATAAATAGGTAGGCAAGAACCAGGTTAGAGATAACAGGGTTAGTCCAATGAGGCTGAACCAGCTTGTTATCTCTAATCAGGGAGGGTGAGGTATTCCTCTAGCAGCTGAACTGGAGGAGTGAACAGCGAGAGAAGAGAAACTGCTCTTGTAGTTAGCTAGCCATTCATAATCCCTGTTCAGTCCTGAGCTGATTGTATCAAATTTGCAAACGAATTGCAGCCCTGAAGGTTCTCTTTGCAGTCTGGTCTTAAAGTTTTTTTGCTGCAATATAGTGACTTTTAAATCTGTAATTGTGTGTGCAGGGAGACTGAAGTGTTCTCCTACAGGTTGTTATATATTGCCATTCCTGATATCTGATTTATGTCTATTTATCCTTTTTTCGTAGGGACTGTCCAGTTTGGCCGATGTACATAGCAGAGGGACATTGCTGGCACATAATGGCGTATATTACATTGGTAGATGTGCAGGTGAATGAACCAGTGATGGTGTGGCTGATCTGGTTAAGTCCTGTGATGGTGTTGCTGTTATTGTATATAATTCCCTCTGGTTTTCTCCAGTTCTTGATGTATCCTTAGTTGAGATGCTACAGCTGTTATTACTGTAAGAATTTTAACTAAACTACTTTTGTCTGTCTCTAAGTGGAAGAATTTATATTAGATATTATATTCTGGTTCCTCATCCCAGGGAGAGGAAGGCCTTGACAGTAATAAAATCATTATTGTTACCCTGCATTGAATGGGGACATACTTAGAACACTCCATATCCCATATATGAATGGTACAAAGAGTTTTCTTCACTTGAATCTAGAAGGGGTTGTGTACTGAGGATATGATGGGGTGTACTGGGGGAGAGGTGGTGAATTCTCTGTTTCAGTGATTAGGGTTTTGCAAATCTAGCAGCCAAACCTTTGTGTGTAAAGAGGAAAAGGGGAATCAAAGCAACTACAGAGTCTATTGCAGTTGTACAGCTGCACTATAAACCTTATAGTGGTTCTACAGCTGTTCCATGCCATGGAGGGAGGATTCTGTACCCACTGACCACACCTCTCCTCAGCGTACATCCCATTTTTTTCAGGTTATACTCTAAGTCCAGGATTTGTCCCCTTAATATTGCAACTCCTTCACATACATCAATTCATTTGGTGTTCTTGGGTTTAAAAGACTTGCATTTTTCCTTTTCATGTACAATGCACCTGTTGTGGGCAATCCACCATTATTTTGTGTTGCTGAATTTTCCGCAAAAAAATGTGCATGATCTCAAACATAGGCACATGCATTCTGCTATAAGCCAAGCCAACAATGTGCCACAGTCGGCCAGTCTCACTCAGGCTGAGTACTATCTTCCTTCAGAAATCAAATTAATTTCAACTTGCCCCCAACTAGATATGTCAAATAGAGCCTGTCCTTTCTAGAACATTTGGCAATTTTTCATTTTGCTCTATGATTTTTCAGTATTTATTCTACTTAAATAGCAATAAGTCTTAATTCCAAAAAGGCAACTCTGCTGTGAGGTCTGGATATGATCTGCCAGTGAGTGACTGTGTCTTGAAAGATAGCAGACAGACTCTTGTCAATATTACATTCTGAAATGCGGTAGAGGAATTTAAAAAGGTGGCGTTCATAAAGTACTTTTAGCTGTTTATTTTCTAGACATAAAGCAGCACTTTGGAATTCAATAATACATTCTAGAATTAGGTAAGGGGGTTGTTGGGGTTTTTTTTGTCATTCAATAATGTCATGGTATAATTTTGTCTTTCATTAATATAACAGAAAGCAGTGTTTTAGAGTTCATTAGTGATTAATCAAGCCCTTCATTTCACAGAAAAGATCCTTGGCATATAACAAAGGAGTCAAGAAGAGATTGGCAGTTTTCCTACCCTTGCAATACTTTTAAAAATCTGTGGTGAATTTTATTGAAAAATATGTACTTCATGTAATTTGTCACAGAAGTGTTAGCTGTGATGACAATAAGACATACCTCTCTCCCCAGCAAGCTTCATTTCACTATCAAAGAATAACAATGCCTGCAAGGTATGAACAGAACATTCTTACCATTTTTCAACTCTGTCACACTCTTTTATGTTTTGTTCATAATGGCAACTGTCTTGCTTGATGTATCATACCGATGTTCTCACCTGCTTGTTGTCATTCAGGTGCTAAATGAGCAGAATGAATATGTATAATTCTTTCAAAACTACATTATAATGACCCAGTCTGGCATATTTTATTATACATCCCACCAGACCCTGATTGTTTTGTGAAGTTGGCATTCGAGTTACACTAGCTGGTTTTTGATAGCTCTTGCCAACTTCCTCAATGCATATGATTAATATATATGATAATGGGAAAAACTCCTAAATATAGCCTAGATGCATGAACATGTATTTTAAAAAGTTTCATTCTGTATCTGTCATTAGGAGTCATTCTTTATTTGTTAGTTTGATTAACCAAATCAATTTTTCTAAACTTTTTTTTAGTGGATAATTACATGGTGCAATCATTGCTTTTTACTCTTATGGGAAATGGAACATCTGAGTTTTTATTTATATGGGGATTTCATCTGTTTTATGATAACTGATTGCATAACATGGTACCAGGAAAATGTATTGTATTAGCAATTCTGGTTTTGATGGTTATTTGTTTAATGCTCCCCACTAAATCCATAAACCTTTTTCATTTATTATCTTAAACTTGAATTGTAGTTGTCATAACATGGTGGAGAGTGAGATTTCCTGAGGTCTTTGAAACAACAGTGTAAAAACAATCCCTTAATTTCAAAAATAAAACAGTATGATATAATTTTAACAATGAAATATTACAAATGGTCCCCAGATGCTTATTTAAAGCTTTAGTTATCAGACACTAAATCTGGCTTTAGGATTTCAACTCCCTCAACAAATGTTGGTGCTGTTTAGGTCTAGGGCATTGGTTTGAAAGACAGAGTAAGGAGCCTCAGATGGTACCTGCCCCAACAGACAGTCAGGACACTACCATAGCAAAGAAGAGTGTGTTGTGTAGTGGTACACTCAGCTTGACTTCTTTCATATGCATCGTGTCCTAAAAAGGCCATGGTCCACAAAGAGATGTGTGCAGTGCTGCAATCAGAGAGTGCATATGCTGCCTTCACCAGTAAGCACTAGCTAGTCTCTAGTAAGGAAACACATGTTTGGCACAGTGAGTGCAGAACATATTCCCACTTGAAGTTTTAATGGTTGATTGTGAGACACTATGCCCTATGGCAGAAGAATGTCTCAAGTGCTTGATGTACAGCCACTTCCTGAACCATTCCCTTTCTGCAGGAAGGGCCATTTCCTGTAAAGACACTATTTCACTCACAGTTGTTGTAGCTAGTTTGGTACACAATAAGAGACAAGCAAATAACGTGTGTGAAACCACTTAATTGCACAGTGTGGAAAGTATCAACCCCTCTTGGGGCTTGGTTCTCATCTGAGGTATGCTACAATAGACCCTGTGGCCTGAAATTCTAGAAAAAGATTTTGTGACTCTCCCCAGGAGCTCACAGGATTGTGAGGCACCTCACTACTACCTGCCCTTAGTCTTTTCTGTGCCTGCTGTATTTCAGCTCCTTGAAACCAACAGTGCCTAGAAACATAAGCATTGCATTCCAGGCTTCTGTCGACCTCATTCTCCCTGTGTGGGTTAGTAATAGGCACACACCAATCCCCAAATTCTTAGGAGTCAGTGGACATGAATAGAAAATTACTAGGTTTTCTATGCCCAAGGAGACAGTATACATACTAGCTTGTTTGATTCAAATGACAATCAACTGGTCTATAATATCACAGCACTGAGATATATTTATAGTGAAAACAATTGTAAGTTTATTATAAAAGGCTAAGACTTAAGACAGATTGACTAAGGACAATTAATGGAAACAGGAATGGTTTTACATAAACACAAGGTATACTATGCTTCCTCGAATCTACACTTAACTTTAACAGGCTAAACTCTTGTCTAAGTAGTTTATCTCATGTAAAGCAATCTCCCAGAATCTCCAGACATCTTGGCTGGGATCCCTTTTTCATGAATGCAAAAAACACTGTCCTTTTCTGTTCATTAATGAGGGATAAAGAGGCGTCCTTTTTCTTCTCATTATCACCCTCAAAGTTCATTGCTTTGTCCTTAGAGTCAGGATGATCCCCTGAGGTTGATTCCTTGATGTACTGACTCTATGTTGCCTTCACATCCTCATGTTAACTTCATATGCAAATGAGTCTTCCATTATGTTGACTTACAATGTCTAATGTACACATGAACTGAGGTGGACATACTCCTCTTTGGCCAAAACCTGTTTGTCAGCCCTGCTGCGATTCAGTCTTTAAACATATTTTCTAGTACATATACATACTTTCTTACATAGTGTTACATTTCACAAGGATATTAATAACCAGTGTGATCATGGCTTTCATTTAAGATTTCACATGACATTCTTTATAGATAAATATTATGAAAGTAGTAGGATATGTATAGTGAGTTTGCCTGGCCCGACAGAAATTGCTGTTTTAGAACAGTGAACCTTTGGGAGTACACGTAGAGGTGTTTTTAGGTTCATAGATTATTGCTGTGTTTTCCCAAACTGATGCTGTGTTCTCTTTTTCCTTAATAAAGTTTTTCTTGTTTCATACACAGACTCATTTCTTGCAAGTAGGGAAGTATTACCTCAAAAGGACACTCAGAAAAGGTATTTTGTGACCTCTGAAATTTTGCCCAGCAGTTCTAGCCAGTGGTATACCTTAGTTTTCAGAGGGACTCCCAGCTATTTCAACCTCACCCTTGTTGCTGCTGATAATACATGGCTGAAGGGTTATAATCATGTACTCCTAGTGAAATCAGCAGAGTTCCATCAGGGCAAAAACAGCATGAGATCATTTGCTGTCTATAGTAGATGCAGTGCTGACATAGATTTTCCGACAAAACAAAGACCCAGAACTCTGAGCTTCTTTATTTATACGAGTAACTATATTTTAAAAGTGTGGCATAGCAACCACAAACTATAGAACATACTGTTCTGTTTGCAGAGAAAAACCTATTACTAATAAATATCCAGAGCTGTTGGTGCACTTCAGTTCATTTTAGGAATTTATACACGAAGACAGCAAAGACGACAGTGAAATCAATGTGTCCAGCAGAGAGAAAAAATGAGTTTAGGTGTTGAATGGAATTGAACTTAATCTCTCTCACTTCTACCATACATTGGAATAATTAAATATGACGCATAGTGCAGAGTTGCAGATGAATTCTAATAGTAGTTGAACTGGCACTTCATGATACTTCATCTGCATTGCCAAGATTTAAATCCCCCACAGTTTTGCCTCTCAGCCTTCATAATATCAGCTACTATTCTAGCCCTCCATCTTATTCTGTAAGTAAGCTGTTTAATGTTTATTTTGGGACAAAATAGGTCTATAGCATCTTTTTCTTTTGAGGAAGATTGTTTTTTTCAGGAAAAATAATGACCTTTTGTTATGTACCAAACAAAATCTTGGGCTAATGTCAGTCATGCCAACCACAATTCAAAATTAAAACTTCACCAGCAGGATCTCTTATGGTCTGATTTTCCATTACTAGCACTGCAACTTTCATAAAGTTTAAGGCCAGAAGGGAACAGTAAATCATCTAGTATGACCTCCTGTACATCACAGGCCCTTAAATTTCACAGAGTTTGTCCTATATTGACCCCAATAATTTGTTTGACCACAACATAACTTGTGTTCAACTAAAGCCAATCTTCCAGAAAGGCATCCAGTCTTGTTATGAACACATCAGAAGACGAAGAACCCACCCCTAACTGTGGTAGTTTGTTCTAATGGTTATCCAGTCTCACTGTTAAAAAATTGTGCCTTGTTTCCCATTTGAATTTGTCTGGCTTCAGCTTTCAGCTGTTTAATCTGATGAGAAAAGACATAATAAGAACAAAGAGCCATTTAGTGTATAGTGTTTTATCTCTATAAAGGTAAATATTATAATGAAGTTACCTCTCCATCTCCTTTCTGATAATCAAAACAAACTGAACTCTGTAAGTCTTTCACCATAAGGTGTTTTCTCCAGCACTCAAATATCAGTTGTCTCTTTCCTGAATCCATTCCAATTTTTAATATTCTTTTAAAACATGTGGACACCAGAATTGTAGATAGTGTTCCAATACTGGTCTCAAGAATAGCATGCATATTTTGGTCTATACACCCATGGATTGAACTGGCCATTTTTGCCTTAGAACTGCATCGGGAGTTGATATTGAGTTTGGCTACTATGAGACCTAAAAAATTCTCAGTCACCTCATTATGTAGATAGGAACTGCATTCTTAGTTCTTAATGTATAACTTTATCTTTGTCTGTATTAACATGCATTTTGTTTGAATATGTCCAGTTTACCAAGCAATCTAGATTGCTTCTTCAAATTTTATCAGCAATGATTTTATATTTACTTGCAGATCATTGATGAAAATGTTGAAGAGCATCAGTTCTAGTACCAATCCCTTTGGAATCCCATTAGATACCATTGATAACTACTGTTTAAGAACTGGCTAACTGCCAGATTTCAATTTATTTAATGTATGCTTTATTGATATTGCATAGTATTATTTTTAATCAGAACATCAAGGATCAAATGCTTTACAAAAGTCAAAGTGCATTGCATCTACACAGTTATCTTTATCAACCAAACTTGTAATCTCCTCAAAGAATTAAATCAAATTTGCTTGACAAGATATATTTTCCATAAAACCGTGTGGACTGGTATTAATTATATTCCTATCGTTTAATTTTTTCAGTTGAATCAGCTTTTCAATTATTTCAATTATCAGCTTTTCAATTATTTTCCTTGGGATTGATGTCAGGCTAACCATCCTATAGTTATCCAGGTCATTCTCCTTGCCCTTTTTGAATATTGGCATAATATTAGAACTCTTTTAGTCTTCTTCAGTTTCCATGGTATTCCAGATTTATTACACAGTAACATCAGTGAACCAGAGACTCCTTAGCCAGCTCTTTTAGGATGCTTGTGTGTAAGTTATCCAGGCCTGCTGATGTAAAAAAATTTATCCCCAGTCAATTGTTGTTAAACATCCTGCTTGATTTCCAGTGAACTGGAAAGTACTTCATTATCCTCATGTGATACAAACATATCATTCTGCTTATTTCCAAATACAGAACAGTATTGAACACTTCTTCCTTTTCTGCATCATTACAAAACAAACATGTATGGCATACAGAATAATAGTCATTAACCCAAATAACACTTTGTTGTGTTATAGCACCTATCAACCAGAAACTTCTAAGCATGCTGTAAAAATTAATTAACTCTTTCAACAGCATTGTGAGGTGGCTAGTGTTGTGACCACAATTTTACAGAGATGCTAGTTGTCTGGCTATGCCGAAAGAATTACAGGAAACATTAGATTAATCAGACAGCAACTTATTATTACACAGATGTCTGAGACTAACCCGGTGGATAAAATGTGTGCAGTGCAGGTGAAAATTTGTTCCTTCAGCAGATTCCCTGCCAGTACCTTACCAATTCCAGCCAATTTGGTCGGTGGGGAGGTGGAGGTCTTACACAGCTCCCCCCTATTTATCCAGGTCCCTCCAGCAATTCCCTTGTCAGGACCTTACCAACCATACCCCCTCGTAGGAGAAGACTATAATCATGAGAAGGTTGGCTCTCTGCTGTACCAGTCATAGGAGTCCCCAACTGCCCCAGCTTGCTCAACTACCAAGCACCTCTCCTTAATTCATTTTCCAAGCCACCTTTTTGTTCTTTTATGCCTTAATTCATGGAGTATCTGCACTGAACATCTGCCACAAGGAGGCACCATCCATTAGTTTGGCTGCCTCCTCTCCACACCCAGCCAGGTTTCCAGATATCTCCAAGTGGCCTTTTGTGTAGCAACCCTACTGTGGATAAAGAACCCATTGTCCCATGCGTGATCGTTGAGGGGCACCAACAGCTGCATTGTCCTTGACCCGGTACTACAACAACTACCCTTCACAGAGGGCCGCATAGGCAACCCATTCTCCCGATCCTTGAATTGATAAGACTCCTTAAAAGAACATGAAAAAAACAATTTGTAAGCTGGAGCCAAAAATCTCCATTCCGCTGACCACATCACATTCTGAGGTTCCAGAGAACCTCCTAGGAAAAGAAGCAATCACAGTACTAATAACAGGAATAAAAAAGGAACCAAAGGGTTTCTTTAATTTTGGTTGTTCCAGTGTCAATTAAAGGCTAACCTGAGATTTTGGGCACCACCCCCAGAGGTGCTGTGACACAGACACATATTTGAGTCACTATCCTTCCTCTGCTGCCTCCTTGTTCTGGGTGAAGGGAAAAATTGGCTGCTGTTCTTTATCATGAACATAGAATGTTAGGGTTGGAAGAAACATGAGGAGGTCATCTAATCCACTCACTTGCTCAAACCAGGACCAACACCAACTAAATCATCCCAGCCAAGGCTTTGTGAAGCAGGGCCTTAAAAACCTTTAAGGATGCAGATTCCACCACCTCTATAGGGAACCCATTCCAATGCTTCAACACTCTCCTAGTGAAATAGTGTTTCCTAATATCCAACCTAGACCTCCCCCATTGCAACTTAAGACCACTGCTTTTTGTTCTGTCACCACTGAGAACAGCCTATCTTCATCCTCTTTTGAACCCCACTTCAGGTAGTTGAAGGCTGCTATCAAATTCTCCCTCACTCTTCTCTTCTGTAGACTAAATAGCCCCAATTCCTTCAGCTTCTCCTTGTAAATCATGTGCCCCAGCCCCCTAATCATTCTCATTGCCCTCTGCTGGACTCTCTCCAATTTTTCCACATCCAGTGGGGGGACCAAAACTGGATGCAGTACTCCAGGTGTGGCCTCACCAGCGCCAAATAGAGGGCAATAATCACTTCCCTCAATCTGTTGGCAGTGCTCCTACTAATACAGCTCAATATACCATTGGCCTTATTGGAAATGGGGGCACACTGCTGACTTATATCCAACTTCTCATCCAGAGTAATTCTCGGGTCCTTTTCTGCAGAATTGCTGTTTAGCTATTCAGTCCCCAGCTTGTAGTGGTGCACTGGGATTCTTCCTTCCTAAATGCAGGACTCTGCACTTGTCCTTGCTGAACCTCATCCGATTTCTTTTGATCCAATCCTCCAATTTGTCTAGGTCTCTCTGGACCCTATCCCTACCCTCCAGCATAAATTATATTCTCTTTTTGTCAGGGTAGCCAGGCAATTAGCTGTGGCTGGATTGGGGCAAGAGGAGTCTCTCAGAACTACCAGTTAGAAGGCAGCATCTCCAACAAGGTAGTGACCTTCAGCAGACTGGAATGGCTGCTTTCACCAGGAGCCTATATACCTGTATTTGGGTCATGAGGCTAGACACTTGTTTATAGATTGGCTGAAGCCTTAGGACTCAGAACAACCAGGACACTCAAGCACAGGGATAATTCATCAGGCTCAGGCAAAGGAATGACTCACTAGGCTCACACCCTGTCAGAACACATGTTCTGGCCAAGAAGCAGAATGGGCAATGGGAGAAAGCCAAAGCTCAGCCTATCACACTCAGATCAGTGCATTGCCTCTTAACCAAGCTAGATGTACACAATCCTTGTCCATAAGAGCCAAATAGGACTCAGTCCTGCACCATTATGGCCAATGGTAATTTTGCCACTGAATTGCATGGGAGCTTCCAGAGCAGGATGTGTTCTATAGAGAAGTACTGCCTCTGTTCCATGAAACAATGCTGATGTGCAGGCACCTTGAATGAACAGGGTTTTTGTTGCAATATTGTATTGCAAACTCATCTAATTTATTGTTAACTGCCACCACTATAGTAGGTCTCTTTCATTTTTACTTTTTCCAAATTTTGTCCCTCCCACTATCCCACTTTGTGTGTGTATGTGCTAGTGTGATTTTCTACCTTTGTATTTCTTTCTCTGCCTTGAGTTGCGTTCTAGATTCCTTCTAATTTACCATCACACTGAAATTTAATTAGCATACTGAGTACTACTACTTCTGAATTATTAATATAGATGTTTAAAAAGACTGGGCCTAGCTTTAATCCCTGCAATTTCCCTACTAGAATATTCCCTATAACTTTATGTATTGCTTTCTTCTGAAGTCTTCATTTTTCGGTCACTGTGACAGTGACCCAAGCCAATTTGAATTAAGTTTCCAAAAAAGATGTAGCTAGACAGTGTCAAATGCTTTACTACTACCCCTAAATATAATTGCATCTGTTTCACCTTCATCCACTAATTTTGTAATTTCATTTAAAAAAGCAAGTGTATCTAGCAAGATTTGTTCTTTATAAGCTCATGTTGGGTCTTATGATTCTATCATCCCATAGAGGTTTAGTCATTTAGTGTCCGATCTAAAGCTCAATGAACTCCATGAAAACATTCCCATGGTATTTGGATAAGACACTCTGTCCCTTAATAGTTGTTCCATTATTTCACTAGGGATAAAAAAACAGACTACAAGGGCCATAATTGCTAAGATCACTCTTTTTCTTTTTTTTTTCTTTAATTAATGGTTTCATTGAGTTTTTTTTCCAGCCTTCTATACTTTCCTAGTCCTCCATGAATCCTTCAAAACAACTCAGTGTTACAGTTCAGTAAACTAGTTAACTAATGCTCCTAATTCTTCAGGTTGCATGCCATCCAGAATGGGTGATCTGCAAGCTTGAATGGAAAATTTCAGAATGGAAAAATGAATTAAACCTTACAAGTAAGGAAAGTAGTACAGAAGAGAGCTCAAATTTTAAAGCAGGGAGAGCAGCTTAGTGAAAATCGAAATAGCATGTAATAAAATGAATTGAAGCAGGATATTAATCTTGTATAAAAAAGATAAAAGTATGTTAAACTCTGATTGTAAAATATTAATATGCTAAACTATCATAAAAACTTAACACATGCCCTTTAGTGATAGTACTGTGAATGATTTTAAAAACTTATTTGTAAATGGCTGCTTTATGAAGTCTGAAAAGTGCCAATTAAAAAAAGGAAGTTAACCCTATTTCTTATGAACAGTGTAGAAGCTCAGCATCTAAATGTCCACTTTCTTATTTAGAGTATATTTGTGCTTGTATTTTCTCCACTCTCCTGCCCCCTTTCTTGAGTCTTGTTAACATAATCACCTACAAATTCCTATACAGCTGCTCTCTTTCAATCCAGTGTCAAATCAGCAGTGTGTGTGACATGTTGAAATGCCACAGGACAGCTCAAATTCTGCCTTTGCCTTCCCTAGGCCATTTGCCTTCTTTCTCCTCAGGAATACCAACTTCAAGGCCCTCAGATCACTACGCTGCATATTTCTTTGCTCTTTGACAATGAGACTAAAGACAAGCTGACCCACTGGTCAACAAAATCATATGCTTAAAATATTAACCATTAATGGAGCAACTTACCCACCACAATGCCTGTCATCTAAAACCATATACAGAGTGAAGGCATAACAATTTAACCATACCTCACTGGATATGGTTTTATCTAAACCATTAATAAACCTTGTTTAAATTCCATGTTTAAAAACAAAAAAAAAAAGATTTATTTTTAGGTAGGTAGAGAGTAGGGTGACCAGATGTCCCGATTTTATAGGGACAATGCCGATTTTTAGGTCTTTTTCTAATATAGGCTCCTATTACCCCCACCCCCGTCCCGATTTTTCACACTTGCTGTCTGGTCACCCTAGTAGGGAGGGTTGTTTGGAGGTTAGAGGAGGTTCTCAGAACTTTGGAGTTCAATATCATAACCCTGCTACTGATTTACTGCGACTTTGGGACAGTTTTTTCACCTTTCAGTGCCTACCTATGAAAGACACATGATAATTCTCTTTGTCACTAGGGTGTTGTGAAGGTCAGGTAAATATAGCTAGGTTATGGCCTTTACACCCCTGCAACAGAACACCAGCTAGATTGTGCTTCAAGAGGACACAGTTGCTCCCTGGACTTCTCCTTATAGGGTTGAGAGCAATATGTGACATCAATTAGAACGGAGCATACACCCAATACCATTCTGCAGGAGGGGGTGTGTTGTGGGGGTGCCTTTTCAGCATCCTGCTCTCTTGGGAGTGGAGCCAGGAACAAGTAGCCCCAGCTCTCCTAAGAACAGGAAAGCTCAGGGACTGCTATTGTAACTACACAAGCATAGGCTTTATCTTGCAAACTGCCCCTTAATGTTTATAACAGGCTTAGCAATCTTCTGATGAAATTCACTATACAGGCACTAGATTAAATAGAAATAATCAGTAATAAGACTTTTGTTTTCATTTTGCCTTACTCTCTGGGGTTCACAACAAATCTTGGTACAGATAGTTTTAGTCAGTATCTCAGTTGCAGTATAAGTACTCCAAGTACTCATGAAAAAATACATCTTTTTTATGTGGGTGACCAGTTGTCCCAATTTTATAGGGACAGTCCCCATATCAGGTTTTGGTTTTTTTTTCATACAGGCTTCTGTTACCTCCCACCCCCATCCTGATTTTTCAGACTTGTTATCTGGTCACCCTATTTTCACATCCAACCATATAAATGCACATATGAAATCATATAGCCTCCTCTCTCAAAATACAACTTGTCTCTTTCTAACAGGCAGAAAATTGTCCTGTTACTTAAATTGCTTCATTTTGTTTTCTAGGCTTACATCTGTCTGCAATATCACAGAAGTTGTAGTGACAAAAACATGGTACGGTGATATTTTCCTGCTCAATTGCTATCATAAATCCTGTCAAATATCAAATAATTCAGAGTAAATGTTATAATACCTTCTAGTTTTCCAAGAAAGAACACATTTCTATTTCTTTTATATCTAAAAGAGGCCACTGGTTCACTAGTAATTGAAATACCAGTGAGCCTTGTCTGTTTGCCAATCTGCAAACAAAATAGAAGCTTAACCTATTTCTTGTAATGCCAGTTTGTTGACATTTTACAGCAATGCAAACCATGATATGATCTAACCACAGATTTACCCACTGAAAATAGGTTGAGTCTAACACTACGTTCTGTTTGTAGCAGTAAGCCCTGCTGTCTCGTCAGTTAGTTGGTTTTCGGGTAGGAAAGAACACAAAACTGGCGTTAGCTCACATCACCACCCAGGTTACAAAAATAAAACTCATGTAATAAAAATAAGCGTGGTGGTAGTCGAGATGAATGACTCAGTAAATTCCTCTTCCATGTGAAACACTGTGGAATTTTTTGAACCCATACATGCTCTTTCTTTTTGATGTCCATCCAGGATGTCTTATCACCCCTGAAAGGGAAGATTTTTTGACTCTTAATAGTGCCAGATATTATCATTTCCAGAAAGTATTTCTCAGGCAACTATTTCCAGGCGTAGTCTCTCCAGCTTGAAAGAAAATGCAGCTGTTCGGAAAGGCTGATAGCACGCAAATGTGGCTTCCACATGCTTCTGAACAGCATTGCATTTGGATATAGCTAGTTTTCCAAGCCAGTTCAGCTGTCAGAGATGAACAATTGTATGGTTCTGTTCATTGATGGGATATTGTTACACACACACACACACACACACACAGACGTATGTGTGTAACATACAGTTAACAAAAATATTCAAGATTTCTTAACAGAAGCTTCACGTCTGTTTAAATTAATTCTTTAATCTCCTTTATCAGTAGTCATCACCATTCAATTTTTATTTTCTAATCAGCAAAGAATAAATGTAGAGGGGAATTTTGTACTGATTGTATTTGTCCTGCTGTACCAAAAGAAGGACAGGAGACACTGGATATCGTTTAATTAGATTGTACATCATTATTAGTGACCTAGAAGTACTGGCAGAAAAAAGTGAACAGTGCCGGTAAATCCATGATCATAGAATCATAGAAGATTGGGGTTGGAAGAGACCTCAGCAATCCTAGTTCATCCCCTGCTCAAAGCAGGACCAACACCAATTAAATCATTCCAGCCAAGGCTTTGTCTAGTCGAGCCTTAAAAACCTCTACGAATGGCGATTGCACCATCTCCCTAGGGAAACCCATCCCAGTGCTTCACCACCCCCCTAGTGAAATAATGTTTCCTAATATCCAACCTAGACCTCCCCCACTGCAAGTTGAAACCATTTCTTTTTGTTCTGTCATCTGCCACCACCATAAGTCCATCCTCTTTGGAATTCCCCTTCAAGTAGTTGAAAGCTGCTATCAAATCCCACCTCACTCTTCTCTTCTGCAGACTAAATAACCCCAGTTTCCTCAGCCTCTTCTCATAAATCATGTGCCCCAGCCCCCTAATCATTTTCATTGCCCTCCGCTGGCGGATCTTCAATTTTTCCACATCCCTCCTGTAGTTGCGGGACCAAAACTGGACACAATACTGCAGATGTGGCCTCCTCAGTGCCAAATAGAAGGGAATAATCAATTCCTTTGATCTGCTGGCAATGCTCCTACTAATACAGCCTAATATGCCATTGACCTTCTTGGCAACGAGGGCACACTGCTGAATCATATCCAGTTTCTCATCCACTGTAATCCTCAGGTCCTTTTCTGCAGAACTGCTGCTAAGCCAGTCGGTCCCCAGCGTATAGGGGTGCATGGGATTCTTCCTTTTTAAGTGCAGGACTCTGCACCTGTCCTTGTTCAACCTCACCAGATTTCTTTTTGCCCAATCCTCCAACTAGTGTAGGTCACTCTGGATCCTATCCCTACCCTCCAGCATATCTAGCTCTCCCCGCATCTTAGTGTCATCTGTGAACTTGCTGAGGGTGCAATTCATCCTATCATCCAGATCATTAATAAAGATGTTGAATAAAACTGGCCCCAGGACCAACCCCTGGGGCCCTCCTCTTGATTTTGTCTGCCAAGTAGACCTTAAGCCATTGATCACCACACATTGAGCCCAACAATCTAGCCAGATTTCTATCCACCTTATAGTTTGTCATACTTCTTTCATTTTCTGGCAAGAATACTGTGGGAAACTGTATCAAAAACTTTGCTAAAGTCAAGATATATCACATCCACCGCTTTCCCGATATCCACAGACCCAGTTATCTCATCATAGAAGGCTATCAGGTTGCCTCAGGCATTACTTGCCTTGGTGAATCCATGTTGACTATTCCTGATCATCTTCCTCTCCTCCAGGTGCTTCAAAATAGATTCCATGGGGACCTGTTCCATGATTTTGCCGGGGACCGAAGTGAGGCTAACCGGTCTGTAGTTCCCCAGGTTCTCTTTCTTCCATTTTATAAAGATGGGCACTATAATTTGCCTTTTTCCAATCATCTGGGACCTCCCTTGATCACCACAAATTTTCAGTGATAACAGCCAGTGGCTCTGCAATCACATCAGCCAACTCTTTCAGCATCCTTGGATGCATTGGATCTGGACCCTTAGACTTGTGCATGCCCAGCTTTTCTAAGTATTCCTTAACCTGTTGTTTCACCACTGAGGGCTGCTCATCTGCTTCCCATACTGTGTTGCTCAGTACAGCTGACCTTGGGAGCTGACCTTGTCTGTGAAGGTAAGAAAAAGCATTCAGTATTTCAGCTTTTTACACATCATCTGTCACTAGGTTGCTGCCCCCAGTCAGTAAGGGTCCCACACTTTCCCTGACCTTTTTCTTGTTGCTAATATACTTCTCGTTACCCTTCACATCCCTTGCTAGATGCAACATCAATTGTGTCTTGGCCTTTCTGATTATACCCCTGTATGCTCTAGAAATATTTTTATACTCCTCCCTAGTCATTTGTCCAAATTTCCATTTCTTGTAAGCTTCTTTTTTGGGTTTAAGCTCCCCAAAAATTTCACTGTTAAGCCAAGCTGATCGTCTGCCATCTTTGCTATTCTTCCTGCAGCTATAAGACTTCTTTAAAATATAGCCATCTCTCCTGGACTCCTTTTCTCCTCATATTAGCCTTCCAGGGGATTCTTCCCATCGGTTCCCCAAGGAAGTCAAAGTCTGATTTTCTGAAGTCCACGGTCTGTATTTTCCTACTCTCTTTTCTTCCTTTTGTGAGGATCCTGAACTCAATCATCTCATGGTCACTGCTGCCTAGGTTGCCACCCACTTCTACTTCCCCTACCAATTCTTCACTGTTTGGGGAAGATCATTTCAATATTTTCCCAGAAGGGGGTGGGCCTTCTGGCATTTACCCCCCTTTTTCCATCCTTGTCCCTAGCCAACCCACTACTGAGACCTTACCATCTCCTGACTCAAGTGAGGTCTAAGGTGCGCTATGAAGCAGGGAGGTTGACTCCCTGCCATGCCAATCATGGGAGCCCCAAATTTCCCCTCCCCCTTGTTTATATTCCTTTAAAAAATATGTCCTATGAAGCCTTTACCAATCCATTTATCTGATCACTATATCCTTTTCCTGTGGAGTACCTGCACTTGACAATGGCCCCATGCTTACATAATGACTTGCAATGTCATTAGAGAAATCCTATTCCATGCGCCAACTAGCCCCCGTTGCCCCTGAATGCACTGTAAGGAAGGTGAAAAAAGCCATTTTCTCGTGGCCAATTTGGCTGTGAGGGAAAAATTCCTTCTCATCCTCCCAAGAAAGGAATGATTAGTGCAGTGCCCATAGCAGATCGTGACCAGAGCTGGTATTTCACCACTTCCATGGGTGGGAGGGTGGGAGTTTCTCTGCTTGGCCTGGATGAGAGAAGGTGCTTTTCCCACTTGGGTTACCCCATACATTCTCCCCCTCTTCCTTCTGGTCTGGTCAGCTGGGAGAATGAATCAGTGTCCTCTCCTGGCAAGCCAGACAACGCTGCCCTGTTTAAAGTGTGGTGAGGTTCTTTTACATGCACAGCAAAAGAATGGTCCAGTGATTAGAGTGATGATAACTTTGGACTCAGGACATGGATTCAATTCCTTGCTCTGCCATAGACTTCCTCGGTGACTTTGGACAAGCTACTTAATTTCTATGTGCCTCAGTTCCCCACTGTACAATGTGAAAACCCCTAACTCACATGGTGTTGTGAGGATAAATACGTTAAAGATTTTGTATAGTAAAATGTAGGTTATATAAGTAGGATAGTGATTAAATATATAGCGATAACTTCTCAATTTTTCCTCATTTTGCCACTTTCTTAAGCACAATGACTTTCATATGGATACATTTAAAAGTAGGGTCAAAATGTCCTTGGGAACAATATTTTTGGATTACATATTTTGCTAAATAAGTTTCAGTGGTGATGAAATGTGCTAGATTGACAATACTATAAAATGAAGTTCTCTATAAACAAAAAATCTTTCAAACAGCAGTACCACAAATCTCTAATAAGTACATTTTGGACCAGAGCTGATGAAAAACACTCCCATGCAAAATAAAGAAACATCTTGACCTCTAAAACATCAGCCTGCTGTTCTCCAAAAGCACCAAAGGGATGCACTTATTTAAAATTTGTATAAAATATTTGGAGGCATCCCACCTGATACTCTGCATTATATTTTCTATCAGAGAGGTAGCTGTGTTAGTCATGCTGCATGCATGCATCTCACAAAGTGGGTATTAGCCCATGAAAGCTCATGCTTCAATACTTTTGTTAGTCTTTAAGGTGCCACAGGACTCTTTGTCACTTCTATATTTTCTATATTGTTAAGTCTGTATAAATAGACTCATAGAAACGTACCTATGTGACTCAGTCTTGATTATCAATAGGACTTAAGAGTCTAGTCCCATTTTCAAAGGTGCTCATGGCACTTAGGTGGTTCTGAAATTTAACCCATTATCAACAAGGTAAGTAGAGGAAACATTACAAATTATATTTTTCATAACAGTTTAAGTAGTAGCCCGTAAGTGATATTTAGGGTGACAGAACAAAGACCAATAATTTTCATCAAATGAGGTATACATCATAGCTTTATTCAGGATGCAATTTATTTATATTTATTTTCCACAAATGTTATACCACCCTCAATTAATCGTTATGATATATACCTGCACTCATATAAACTATGTTTTCAAATATTCCTAGTCAAGATTTATTTTACAGAGAAAAATTAGACAGGTGCAGCACGCCAAATGAGATGAACTTTGTCCTCAAAGAAAATTGGTTTTTCCTTTTCAATTTCATTTCAAAGAGATCTGACAAGTGTCGCTTTGAACAAACTTTAACAGCACAATATCCTTTGTGCAAGTTTTCCCCTGTCAGCTTTTCCATTCCAGTAGAAACTTAAAACAAAGTGTATGCTGCCCTTTGAGTTGAGAACTTCATCAGTTGAATGAACACTAGTATAGTGCAGTGAAATTGAGGGCATACTCTCTCTGTGAATCTGAACAGTGAAGTCTCTCAACAAATATAATTTCTCTATCTTGTACAAGGATAGGCCCCAGTTATATATCCAGTCTCACATTCGCGCCTTTCCCCTCTTGTCATTGAAAATGAAAAAGCATTTGAAAACTTACCTGTGTCAGACCTACTCAGGTCTAATAAACAACACAAAACTCCATCTTTTTTTAAAACTTCTGCTGATTTGCCTATACAGTGTCTAATGAAACTGATCAGCATTTATGCAGTATCCACCTTTCTGACATGTACTTCCTGCACAGTGTGTTTTTGATTTTCATTGCCTTGCTGTGTAACTACTATGTGGTCACTTAAAAGCATGTGTGGCAGGGGTTGGGGGAGAACAGTATTCTTAGGAGAGACTCTAATTCTAGGGTTAGATTAATCAGATTGACTTCAATAGAACTATGCTGATTTGCACCCAATTAAGAGTCCGGCCACTGAATCTTTATATCACAATGGCACTTACCCAGCCATAACTATGAATTCCTGTGTGTCTGAGCCTGATCCTGAGCCATGCAACTTAATGGCAAAATTCTCATTGACTTCCATGATGCAAGTTCAGGCCTTTAATGAGCAATCCTGTGTTTGTAATGTTTGCACAGCATCCAGTGATGTTCATGGGGACAAGGTCTATCAGATCAGAGGTCATAAACTACTAAGAACCAGACAGGCTTTAGTTTATATTTCTTTCTCCTCTGCTTAACTTTCCTAAAATTTGTGTTAAAATGGCATTTGCTGTTTCTTACCTTTTATTTCCTGGTGTCTGCTCTCTTTTTTGCTTTGCATTAATATTTAAACACTAGTGTCAAACAGCCATGTAGAGACAGCTTGAATGCGGAGTGGTTTAGGATACTAAGGAAGTCCATTCCCAATTTAATGACATCAGTTTGATTAACATATGTTGTAAGTAGCTGAGAATTTTAAGTTCCTTCAGCTCAAATATTGCAGAAGGACACAGAGTATAATTTTTCTTCAAAACCTCTAAGAAGAACTTTCTAATTAACCAGTTTAGACATCCTACCTGATTAAGAATCTAAATATCTTAGGATCATGGAAATTCATGTTTATTGATAAGATAAAATATTTATAACATAGAAAGCCAAATGAGCAAAACGAAGAGCGCTAGCCTGATTCTAATTAAAACAAAAATAGATGCTGGTTGAAAACTGAGGACCTAATCATTGCAATTGAATGATTTTTTGACAGTGCAGAGATTATAATAACTGCATACCCAGGTGTGTTTAGTCTCATTGTACCTCTCAAGTTGAAAAGTGGGATTCAGTTCAGTATGGTGACGACAAGTTCCTAAATTGCTGCATAGTTTAAAAAATGGTAATCACTGAAATTGGGCAGAAAATTGAGATCATGTTCCAGATTTTGAACACTCCGAAGTCTGGGAACTATTCCAACCTGAAGTTTTAATTTGGTCCACTGTAAAGATAGTGGACTTTTGTGATACAGCAATCTGGTTCCAGGCTCAAGTTTGGAGCTCACCCAAAGGCCTGTGAATGCTTGGACTCAGAGTGCTATGTTTTTATCCACAGTGTTATATATTAATATTCTGAGTGGCCTTGTATACAATAAATAATCCAACTTCATACTCTAGCATAAAACAAATAAGAGAGGACAATGTATATTCTCTGTTTGCATTTCAGTAGAAGAAAAAAAAGGAAGAATTTATTTCTGAGCAGTAATTGCTGTGTCTGCTGGTCACTGCTGTCAATATGAAGAGGTCAAAAACCACAAGATAGACCCTCCCCATTTAAAACCTGGCTATTTGAACAAATGAATGCACCCTCAACATGCGCACACAATGGATATTTGGGGGTCTAGCTTCTGATTTCTGAACACTTTGTGCAAAATGTCCTGATTACTCTTTGTATGGATGAGTACACATGCATGTGCTTCAGAAAGAAAATTGAACCTGAAGCAAACATAGCAAGTCCACGCATAGATGGGTCTCCTGTCCACACTCTCTTCCAATAGAGACTCCTTCTCTTTTCAACCTTGGTGTGAATCCTTTTCCCCTCTAACCCCCAGCTCCACAGAAGCACTCCATCCATTTCACTCTCACTCCTACTGTCTAGCTCACATTTCCCATGGCGGAGTCCTCCAGAACCTCCCCCTATGACTTTTGCTGTCCCCTCCACAGGGTCTGACTTTCCTCCAGACCCTATCAGGTCTCCTACTCCCTCCCTAGGTCAGATTCCACCAGGTTCCCACGTTCTACAACCTGCTTTCCTGCACATGGAAAAACCTCACATGCCTCACTCTATCGCAGAATGCCATAGGAACCCCTCCTCCAGAAAACTGTTATGCTCTGCTCATAGCAGACTCCAGCCAGCCTTTGGGAAGAGGCTATTTCTTATTTATGGTACCCATTCAACTATTGGGAAGTGGAACCAAACTTCTAGGATTTCATCTTCCCACAGCTCCCCCATTCTCTTCACACCTCTCCCTTTGGAGAGCCTGGTTAATAATACTTGAGGGTACTATTCTAATAGGCATGGTTCTTCTTTCCCAATGCATGTCTCTCCTGGTTCTGTAGGAACAAGAGTGCTGAGCTGAATGGACAGGAATTGTAGGTAGTTGCTGTCTGCTCCTCTATAACTGGAACAGCAGCTTCTAGCTGAGATCCATACGTAACTTCTGAGCCACCTCAAACTTCTCATATAATCATACTAAATCCTTTAAAATGCCCCCAAATCTCTATACAATACAGATAACACAATGAATGTTGGCAACTTGTTGTTTGGAAATCTATTATATTTTAAACCCATAGCATACCTAGAGATGTTTGCAAACCACAACTACTAAATGTCGAGAAGTTACGGGAGGGAGGGGGCAGGAGAAAAAAACTGAGTGGGGAGATAAACTAACTCAGAGCAGAAAATGGAAAATATATTTCGTGCTAATATAGCAGGCTGCTGACATGGTCTTGTGTGATTTTCAGGTAAATTATAAAGAGAAAAGGGGTTATGTCAGGAAGGGATATTAGGGGATGGTGTTTGTAGCTTTCTTTTGTGTTGGTTCCTGTGTTCACTTTTTGTACTACACTTCTGCAGTAATAATTTATTACCATGTATATAACTGACTGTTTTGTGACATCTTTGGGGGTCATGGAGATTGGCTTTAGCAAGAGCAAGTACGCAACATGCATCAGATCCTTCCAAGACAGGAAATGGGAGGCACTGAAATGAGAGGCAAAATGGAACACTCACTTGGAGCCACTTTGAAATTAGCAAGTAACTCAGCTTCCTCCGTGGCTTGGGGGCAACAAGCACCAGTAGCTTAAATATACTGGATTGGATCAACTTATCTTTCATGTTACATATCTGCATGTTTGTTTCTTTTCTGGGATATAGCTAGAATCTATGGCATGTAGGCACAAAATTCTTCTGTTACAACACATAACACGTAGGCTGATGCTTCACCTTACATTATTAATTAACCAGGGGTCAAATCCTGTATTCTCTTCTATGACCATGGACAATGGCACTTACAGCAGTGGGTGAGGTGTGGTAAGAAACAGGGAAAAATCCATTAGATCCATTAAGACATGGATCCACTAGTCATTGCCCCCCTTGCCACTCTGATGGGAGCGACTGCTGCAGTAAAAGTTACAGAGCAGCTTCACTGCTACTCCCCAGCTGAGGTAAGAGGATCCCTCTCTACATCTCTGTAGAACTCTCTATCCCATCTTGCTGATCAGGCTTAGGGCAGGTGAGAGGACTTGAGTCTTAAAGAGAAGAAGGAAGTTGATCTGCTTTTCTTTTCCCATCTGCAATGGACCCTGGTTGTGCTTCTATTGCTCTTTATGATGAAAAAACTAAACCCAAATAGCCATCTTTGCATTCAGTGATCTTTTAAGTTAGAGGAGAGGTTTACCTTGAGAGATCATTCAAAAGCCAGTAGATAAAATGTATTATACCCACCCATCCCCTCTCATAAAATATAGTGTTGCCTAGAGATTAGAGTTTAGCATATTACCTCATTAAAATAATTTATGACAATATTGCCAGCATCACTTTTAGAAAGACAGCTTAAACCAAATTTGACTATGGTCCTGCTCAGTCATAAATCCACCAGATAATTTCAAGAAGTAGCTTTGCTGACAAGAGATTTCTACATACGGTCCTCCTGAGATATGCAAAGTTAGATTCCCATAAACAGTACTTAAGCTGAAAGTCTTATCTGTCCCCAAGCAAAAGAGAGAAACATAATACATACATAAATAAACCAGCCTAATAATATACCATGATATAATGCAATGAACTGTCCATTGGGCAGAATAGGAACAACATACTTGTATGTCAAAGGCTCTATATTGTTAACAGCCCCTAGAAATTCCTATTAGCAATATTGCTAGGGCCTGTGTTTTGGGAGCAATAGCATGTTGGTTTTATCCCAGCTGTTGTCATGAAGTATCAAATGGCCATGGTGTGATAACCATGTAGGTCCTAAGTGGTCACAGATTTGTTACTATGCTTAGCACTTACTTAGCAATTACATCTTCAAAGCATGGCACAAACGTTTAGTAAATAATGAGACAGCAGAGAAGGGATCATCATGTAAGAATAGCAGAAAGATATTTGAAAAGGCTTCAGTCATGGAAAAGCCATTAACTGTGTCCTGAGGTCAATACTATCTCCACAGAATCCCAGTTCCATGCTCTTGAACAGGAAGAAAAGTCCACATTTTTGCTAGTTTGCCAAAACATATTTATGCTAGTCTTCCACAAACAATATGAGATAGAAAGAAGATGAGACTTTTAAAGCATATTCAGTCACTACCCAACTTTGGCAATATACCATACATCTGCTTTATACAGCCATGTTTATTCATCGTGCTATTTAGAATGCATTATGCTACTCTGATAGCATTTATTTGACAACATTTGGATTTGGTTACAAAAAATTTTAAAGCAAAATTTTCAAAACTGCTGAAGGGCCCCATTTTCAGAGGGGACTTAGACACTTAAACACACATTTTTCATGGCCATGAATTTGGTAGGGCCCTTCACATACTATATACCCAGGAAGATGGCTGTGTGGTCAGATGAGTCAATAAATATTTTAACTACTGTGACAAAGTTCCTCCTCTGCCTTGGTGGGTTCTGTGCTTTCTGGAAGTTTTGCTTGCCTCAGAGGTTCACGGCAGTCCTCATTTTGGCTCCTTTTGTTAATGGCATAAACCTGCCGTTCACTCAGCTAACTTCATCACCGGCCAGCATGGGGAAAAGGAGGAGAACAATCCCTGCAGTCTCTGCTGGCCCACCTAATGGGTTGGGGGAGAGGCCAGAGACCTTCTCCTTTGGTAGGACCCACAGTCCAGGTCAACTCCTCTTATGGAAGAGTTGGGGGGATGAGGGTAATCTGGGCCCACCCTCTACTCCGGGTGGATTGCAGCTGTCTACAGTATCTCCTGTAACAGCTGTGTGACAGCTGCAACTCCATGTGCTACTTCCTGATGGCTTCCTCCCAACAACTTCTTTATCCTCACCATCGGACCTTCCTCCTGATGTCTGATAGTGTTTGTACTTCTCAGTCCTCCAGCAGTATGCCTACTCACTCTCAGCTTCTTGCACGCCTCTTGCTCACAGCTCCTCGCACGCATCTCACTAGTGAAGTGAGGTCCTTTTTAAAATCAGGTGCCCTGATTAGCCTAACTGTTCTAACTGATTCTGGTAGCTTCTTAGTTGGCTCCAGGTGTCCTAGTTAGCCTGTCTTAATTGGTTCCAGCAACTTCCTGATTGTTCTAGAACAGCCCATTATCTTACTCAGGGAAAAGGGACCGGCTTAATCTGGGGCTCATGTATCTACCTTCTATCTGTAGCGATCTCAAGACCTGAAACTCAAGAATATGCTTTTCACATGTGTATAATGCCTTTTACCTAAGGATTTTAAATCATCTTACAAAGGGTCTGTTTCTCACATAGCATAAATCAGTATTAGTCTATTGAAAACAAGGGAGATATGCTGATTTACTCCTCCTAAGGATCTGGCCTAAAGCCTTGCGATGCCATTGTAAGGCAAATAATATTAATGTCTATTTAACAAATAGGAAACTAAAGCTATTGTTGGTTCTGCCTGGATGCACAACCAGGAGGGACAAAGACTCTACTCTCCTGCACACCTGCATAGGGACTAATCACTATTCAGAACCTTGTGTGTCCTGAGGTCTGGAACTATTTGTTTCTGGTAGAGATACAATCTAGATTCTTCAAAGGGGCTATGGCAGTGCTGCCTTCTCTGTCAGCAAAAACAGCAGGGCCATCGCACACAGTAGTGAGCCCTGTGCCCTTTTGAAGTGTGTCTCAGCTCCCCGGCCAACTTTTTGGTCCTTTACAATGCTTCTAGGACTCCAGTGCAATGTAGCTTTTGTTGTAACCTGGTTCCCCTCAAATGCCTTGCACCTTGAAAAGGGGTGTATGTGTCAAACAATTTTTTATTAATCCCTTTTAAAATGGGGATTTTAAAAAAACACACCAAAAAACAGAACTGGAAAGAGTCTTTCTGGCAACACTCATTAATGGTGGCACTCTATAATACAGAAAGTAATAGAGTATCCAACGAGCTCCTGCTTAAAATGAAATGCCATTTGAAGGTGAACAGAAGGATCGTATTAGTAAATGTCTCAGGTTTTTACTCTCCTAAGGCATTGCAAAATGAAAGGGTCTAACCTTTGATTATATAAATGTCCATGCCAAAGCAACCACCAAACCATAAAAGCAATCAATAAGATCAAAGCAAAAGAGAGAGGCTCAGTGCTAGTCTTTTTTGCAGTGTAGATGCTTATTTTTCCACTCTTCACATTCTTCTTTTGTTCCAGACAATTCCAGATCCTACTCTGACTTTTTTTTTCTTTCTCATATGCAAAACTAAAGCTTTGAGCACTCAGTTGCCATGGAAACAAAAAGGACAGAAACAGTTTATGTATTTCAAAAGCTGTCAGCCTATATGCTGTGGATTTTGATAACTAAACCTAAACACGAGCCATTCTTTTTTTAAAACCACTGTGACATTTATTTCTGTACATGAGTGTGTGTTGCTAGGGTGAATAAGTCATCTATTTGATTAGCTTTGATCCCATCAGTTTTATAAATAGTTGGGGTTGCAGAGCTAATTTTTATTCTTAATAAGTGTTTATCAGATCAGGAAGGAAACAAACACATAGCATGTTGGCAAACACTGCAGCGTTCTCTGTAGCTAAAATAAAGCAAATTGCAGCTCCAATATTCAAAGAGCCAGACCTCGATAAAAGGCTTGTTTTATACTTTATATAATTTGGAACCTGCTAACATGATGTGTCCAGTCACCTAATGGAATAGTTAGATTGAAATTAGAAAATATAGTCTGTTCTACCCAATTCAATAAAACACTGATTCTTTTGTGCCTTCCTCATCCTTGAAAGGGGAGGTAGAAAAACTGGCATATAGAATCTGGATATATTTTACATTGAATGAGACTCACTAGAATGAATGGTTTTGATGGATACTAGCAAAGTCCATTCTCTTGACTATTGTTTCCTAGCACACCCTGATACTTCCAAGATGAGGGCTTCCAGAACAAGGTCACTTTTATCAGGTTTAGATGATGCAGTTAAGTGAACCAAAAAAGATATAGAGGAACCCTGACCTTCAAATCTGGAGCTTGGTACAGTAGCTAGAGCTTTTCCATTATAAAACTCGTTGTCTTGGACGTTATAACAATTCAGTTTTAGTCAGAAAATTGGCACAAAAATTGTAGCTCACAGGGGATTCTTTCTGTGTAGAGTTGTCTTGCCATTTTTAAGTTGAATACTATTAAAGTAATTTTTTAACATTTTTCTTTCTTCTCCCTTTCTCATCACTTAGCATAACATAACACCTGTGATTTTAAAAGCAATATTTTTATCAAGATACTTCTTCATTATGGGCCCGGATCCTGCACCACAGAACTCAATGGACATTTTGCCATTGACTTCAATGGGAACAGAATCAAGCCCTGTGGACCCAATTCTGACCTGCTTATTCATGTTAAGTATCAATGGGACCCCTTGAGAATTAAGGTACTATCAACATGAATAAAGATGGAAGAATTGTTTCTAATGGGATTTCATCTCCTTTGATAGTTTGGGTGCAGAAATGTAAAGGGGGACCTGTACAGATGATTAAAAATAGTTATTTTAAATGGAAAGTGTATTTTGCTATGGATTTTGATATAGTTTATTATACTGCATATAAATACACATTAAACTGGGCTAGTTATGTAAACATCTTCAGGACTGGGACCTACATGGCAGCTATGATTGCAAAGAAGATGCCACAGACTACAGATTTTCATCTGTTTAACTATAACGTAATGGCACAATGCCATCATGGTACATACATGAGTTTCGGAGCTGTTTCTCTTGCTGCATTCCATTAAGATTATTTTAACATCCTAAAAGTAGGACCACTTAGCCACAATCAAGGCTGTCCAACCAAATTTGTAAAGGGTGGCATCTCTTCCTTTCCACTCCTTGTCTCCCCCGAAGCTTGATAAACTAAACTCCCTTCTGAAGAGAGCTCACACTAATTTCAATGGGAGCAGAGTGACCAGATGTCCCGATTTTATAGGGACAGTCCCGATTTTTGGGTCTTTTTTTAATATAGGCTCCTATTACCCCCACCCCCTGTCCTGGTGTGTCACATTTCCTGTCTGGTCATCCTAGAACAGAGTTAGGCAAATGCTGAGTGCTTTTTCAAATCCCACCATGAATATTTAATTTGTGCTCCTGGGAAGACCTAGATTAGGTTTATTATACTTAACATGATTTGAAGTTGCAGTATTTTCTCAAAAACCTTAACAATGCAATGAAGATATTAAAAAATATAATCTTCTATAGGAATTTACTGGGACAGTGTCACACAGAGTCACTGAGTGATCTTGTGCTTAAGTTATTGTGCTGGGAGTCAGGAGACCTGAGGTGAAATCCTGGCCCCGCTTTTAGTTTAATAGCAAAATCCTCACGGATTTAAATGGAGCTAGGATTTTATTCGTTTGTTCTACACTTGCCTTTATCACACATTTCCTGTGAGAGCCTGGGCAAATTGCTCATGACTCTCTTTTCCATCTGGAAGATGGGAATAATAATGCGTCTCCCCTTCACAGGGCTGTTTGCAAGGCTAATGACTCATTAATGACTGGAAAGCTCTTTGGAAGTCTGTACTGTAGACATGCAAAGTATTATTATCACATTCACTACACAGGGTTCAGTGAACTTAAATTTAGTAGTTAATGGATACATGACCAAAAGGCACTTTGTCTTTGGGCCATACATGAAGACAAGAGGAAGACCCTAAAAGCAGACCAAAAAAAAAGAGATTATGCAATGTACACAGGCGGTGAAGCAACATCTTCTGTTATGCAGCAATAAATTCTATGTGTTAATAGCTCCAGCAATAACCCTGAATCAGTCCCCTGGGTGCCTTCAAACCTCAGTCATGAAAGTGAATATGGAATCTGTGTGGGAAATACAGTGGTCCTGAAGAACAGGAGTGAGCTGCTTTTCTTTCTTTTTTTTATATCATACAGCTAATAATTGGATGAATTTAACAAAACCAAACCAACAATGAAATAAGAGAGCTGTCTCTCAAAACTGAATCTATCAAGAAGAATATCCTTATCGTTCTGCTCCAGTCCCAGCGATGATGAGGTGGGAGTGAAGACAACTACTAATCAGGGTAGTGTGGTGTGCTACTCACCAGATCATAACTGGCAGTAAAATTGAAAGGACCACGTCTGTTGTGGTGAATAATTTCCACACTGAGGCCCAGAATAGACAAGTCATGTCATTTGTAACATCTGCCTCAAAAAGCCCAAGCCAAAATAAGCCATTTAGAAAGTTACATAGCTTCTTTGTATTCCAATAAAGTTGTGTTATAAAGGCTCATGGGATTACATGTCTGGTGAAAGCATTTTCTCAAACAGATAAAATATATGAACTTGACCCTAAAAAATGACATTTCTATGGCTGCACTTCTTTCAGAAGAATCTAGCTGGGTGTTTTAAACAAGTGAATATCTTTTCTAAGGATATTCATTTGCAGACCACAGAACTTGAACTTCATTTAATGTCCAGTGACAGCTGAGTCACTACACTAACTGCTCTAGAAGAAGCAATCAATAACTGTCAATCAAAAATTTTAAAGCATCGGACCAGTCAAATATAGGCTAATTTTGGGTGAAATTTATCAGACCATAAAGAACAGTGATCCAAAGACCATATGGATTATTATCATTCCTTAGCATTTAAAATAACTTTTTTAATCTAAGCTGACCATCACAAGATCTGAATGACTTACAGATTTTCTTACAAAATTATTACTTATATATTTTATTTGTGTGCATGAGACCCTCATATTTGATACATGCGGACAGGAAACAACACTATCAAAAGGAATTAGCAGTAATTTGAAAACAGTGTGTGTTTTCAGTTCCTTCACAGTGTATATACTGGTTAACAATTCCCTTTTATGATGATAAACAATACAGTTATTTTTAGGTGCATGAAATCAGTGGGCAGAATTTGGGAACAGTCTAAATGTTATCCACATGGCAGTCTTTGGAATTCAATGGGGTTTTTTTTTAATTTAGTTTGCATGTTGGGTAATATGCAAATAAGTACAGTTATTATTCTGTGGGAGACTGGTTTTTGAGACTGGGTTTTGGATTTTCATTCTGCTGGCCAGGGCTAGTGGAAGTATAAGATACTTTTGAGGTATAACACCATTAAAGTCTTGACATTAAGAAAACAGTTGAGATAAAGCAATAGAATTCAGTGGATTAATTAAGGCTCACAAATATCTTCCAGTTTTGCTTGCTTCATGTTTGAATACCCTTGAATGCTCAGCTTTACAATGCTAAGGTATGATTTATAGAAAATTGATAAGGGAAGCTAAAGACAGCAAAAATAAATACATAAATAAATCCATGGCAAGGCTGGCAAGGCTAAGGATAACACAAAGGAGTTTTTAAAGTATATAAGTGCAATAAAGTGGTCATCAAACTGTTATATGGATTATTCAGAGTTTTATTGGTTGGAGCCAGGCTCCACTCCTTCCTTACTTTCTCTTTAGTTAGTGTGTATTTTCCTCCACTTTATTTCTATGTATTTAAATAAAGCAGCATGTCCCCAGCCTGCAGTCCTAAAAGTAAATGTGTTTCTTGTGCACTGAGCAGTCCCTTTACAAAAATTAGGAACAAAAGAAATACTAACAATGGTATAGGCCCATTACTAGTTGGAGATGGTAAAATTGTTAATAATGATGCAAAAAGGATAAATATAGGGTTAACTGGGTGAAATGTAAGGGCCTAAGATGTTCAGGAGGTTCAACTAGATGGTCTAATGGTTCCCTTTGACCTTAAAAATTTGCGAATGTAAGATTTTCAAATATGGTTACTTCCTGTAGCTCACTCTGACTTTAATGGCAGCTCTATGTGCTCATCTGCTCTGCAGATCAGATAATTGGCATCTCAAGACAGACAGCCAAAGTTAGGGATGCTTGAACCTCAGCAGATTTTAAGTTTGGACTCATTTTGGAAAAGCAGCCTGGAAATCTCTCCGAGAGCCTTGCCCTTGTGAAATGTATATTGTTGATGTTTACACAGAGGTACCCAAATGGGTTTACTACAAAAAAAAACAAAACAAAACAGAAAATAAATTCTCAAAGCTGACGAAATATTTGTAGTATGACTTTTGTCACCCTTTCTCTGGGCTCTGAACTTGTACTCAGAGGATCTTCTCCAGTTCTAATCCTATAGCATCTTCTTTTTTTACTTTACACTCCTATATTTCCTTTTCTGAGACAAAAATGTTCCTCTGGGAAGGATGTTCAGGAAGAGACGAGCCCAGCATTGTGTCCTGAAAGTTGGGTAATATTCATAATCATTCTAATATCTTGGAATAGGAGATTTGATCGTTGTAGCCTCATCTCTGAAAAATCTCTCATTGTTATCCATTTCATTGTGACTGGTGGTCACAATGATCCTGGTCTGATAGAAATGGTCTTTATGATATCTTAAGTGTAGGCTACTGAAGACTACAAAAGGAAGTTGTGAGGTGTGTAAACATTTTATTCCTCTATAAGTGAAAACCAAATAAATGGAGACCAGATTTTTAAAAATACATATATAACAGGTGCTCATTTACCTGCCTTGATTGTAGGATTTAGAGGAAATCTTAGATAAATAAACTGATACCGAAGAGGCTTATAATGTGATGAAGTGGGTGCCTGTCACCAGGATCTTGATTGTTTCTCATAAGATTATAGTTTAGTAGATTATTTGGCTCCCAAGTCTGCCAATTTATTTAACAGTTTTCTAAAATCATATTGGTTTCTAAAATCAATGGGAGAAGTATATATTTAATTGATTTTGAATCCTGACAAAGATCAAATTGATTGTGATTCTTCTAGATGGATTTTTGTTTTAAACATTGATGTCAAGATATTTCCCAAGGTACTAATAGGTTGGACTCTCTGCTGCCACAAATCATTAACAGAGACCACACAAGGTTTAGTCAAGGCCACAGTGCTTAATGGATAGCATGCTGAGAGTTGTAGTAGCAAATCACTTTTTCCTGTGTGATCCAGAGACCCCTTGGTGTCAGCTGGCAGGGAGCATAAGTTGTGCATAGGGATCCACTGGGTCTGATGTCTACAAAACAGCAGCATGTGAGATCTCTACCAACAGCCAGTAATGCACTTGTCATCTTAATCATTGCAAGATGTATGTATGGATGATATGAAGGAGTTATGTATCTATACTGAAAACTATGTTTTTAAATATACAAGTTTAGACAGGTCACCTGGAGGTGATAAACAGTTTCTGTTCAGGAAGGGGGTAGGAGGTATTTATCTCTCCCACTCACTATTGTGCAGTGTGTCTTACAATGTAAGTCTATTTGCATACGGAGCCACCAGCTAATCAAGATTGCAAAGTCATCAAGAAATCATAAAATCTATAGGAAGGAGCACACAACAGGAGGTTGCCCTGTGTATCACTAAGATATGGAGGATTAGTCTGATATATCAGGAGAAATCAGAAAGACACTTAGTATCCTTCACCTAGGGAAGAAAATGCCATTATGCTTGTTTTATGAATGGATTCTTAATCACTAGGAGAAAGACTCTGGGTGAGATAAACTTCATTAGACCGGGAAAGTGTCTTCTTTAGTTAAGTCTAGGCTCTAAAAAGCATGTTATGATTTTATTTTATCATTTACCATAACCAGTTGTTTCCGATATTTCTGACTTCTTGCTATATCTTGAATCTCTGTTCTTCATTAGATGAACATATACTTGTTTTCCCTATAAAAGAATCCAAGCACTGTGAGAGAAACAGTGATCCTGAGGTGAACCTGGTAAGCTGAGGTGTATTCTTTAGGAGTAGTATATCTGTAAATAGTGTGGAACAGAGGCTGGGCACTCCAGGGGATGTTCGGAGGACCTGAGGGTTGGAGTGTGCCTGTTGCGAATTTGCTGAAGGATGGCAGAGCCAAAGTAGGCTGAGAGGTGAATGCTAGTGTTGCCTGTTGCTGGTGGAGTCAGGGAACTGACTGCCCAGCAGGCTTAGACATGACTTCCTCCTGCTTATGACAGGTGCTAGCTAGGTGTCTCACAATTCTTGGTACCCCTGGAAATGTCACAGTCTACGGAAAGGTATATCTGGTAAAAGTTTCTATCCCTGGATGCAGAGGAGGCCTTCAATCATGTCAAGTGGAATTATGCACATAAAGCACTTAAAGCAGGGGAAAATAGTAGGTGGATAACTTAGCATTAAGAAGTGAGAGTGAGTCATACCTTCCCTTCATGAAAACAGTATTGTCAAACTTTCTAGATGGGTGACTTGATCCAAGCCTAAAAAGACAAATTACAAACCTACGTTTCTGAAGGCAGACACTTTAGGAATGTAGTACCAATTACATTTCTTCAACATCATCACTACCACCACGAATTACCTCAGCTTTTGTACCGCCTGATACATTTTGCTCTTTATGCATTAACAATACTGAAAGCTAAACTCTATAACTCCAAACAGATTCAGTCCTATGGTAATTTGTCAAGTGCATTATAGAACTGAAACTAAAGATTGAAAACACTATATTTTGAATTCTCAGAGCTCTCTTTCAAGTAATATGCAAGCATTGTGTGAGGTTGTAGTAAGATGTCATTTTCCTGTAACAGTCATATAGCGATAGAAATACTTGTAAAGAATTCTGAGAGTCAGTAATGTCTTCAAAATATTAAGGGCTAGTTTGCCTAGCTTTGCATGTGTGTTCAATGGGAGTACAAGGGGAAAAGTTCCTTGTGTACCTTCCCCCACCCACTACATTCTTATACAGGTGTGTAGTGGGGCAGCTGCCCCACTCCCATGCTGGAGTAGGCAAGAGTAGGCCAAAGTGGCTGTGCGGGCAGCCAGCCAATGAGAAAAGGGCCTACTGTGGGCCAATCAGGGCCAAGCTTATAGCCAGCCAGTGGGAGATAGGCTAAGCAGAATAAGAAGGCTGCCCTCGAGGAAGGCAGTCAGTCTCTCCTGCACCTTCAAGGGGGAAGGTCCAGCTCCTCGGAGAGGAGCTACAGTGCCAGGGACAGCGCAGTGCTGGGCAGGCAGGGCTGGCCCAGGGGAGCAGAAGGGAGCTCTAGCCTGGGTGCCTGTCAGGCTGCAGGCCCTGAGGAAAGGGCCATAAGATGCAGAGGGACCACTGGGGAAGTGTCCCAGGGAGAGCGTAAAGTGCTAGGGGAGAAGAAGGGCAGGACAGCTGCCGCCAAAGTGTCCCTGGGCTGGGACCCAGAGAAGAGGGTGGGCCTGGGTCCCCCCCATCCCCCTCATAGAGCACCCGGCTGCTGAGGTGGCCTTAGTAGACTGCACCTGACTCCTGCCAGAAGGGGTTCGACACGGGGTGTGGTCGGCCACGGCAGCCAGAGCCCGGAAGGACTGCTGAAACAACCCCTCCTCCGGAAGGGGGTGAGTCTGGACTTGGGGGTGTTGCAAAAACTGCTTATTTCCTTTGGAGTTCAGTCCAATACACCTCAAAGGACAGGCATAACTCAGTAGACTTCTGGAAAAACAAGATTTATTGCAAGCAATAAGGAGTCAGAAGGGGTTATCACCCAAACAACTGGCTCAACTCAATACATATGTGAAGATATTTTATACCCCTATGTTGATAAGGGAGGGGGACTTTCAATCCACTTACACAGGTGGGAACACTTAATGGCTATTACATCCATTGTTGGTCTTAATCTATTTCATTTACATGTCTGGTAAACAGGAGGTTCAAAACACTTAGGGGTACTTAGACACTATGACGCCTGCACATCTGTGAGAGGGTGAGTGCAAGTTTAAAATGCATGTTAAACTAGGGGTCAATAATACATATACAGGGAGTGAGATTATAAGTCTAAGGTTATTTTAAAATCATACTACAACATTCTAAGTTACATTTTCCTAACAATCATTTTCTTAACAGGGGTACAGCCGGAGGGCAGTGCCCTCAAGAGGACGCCACACACAAGGAGCCACGCAGGTCCAGGCAACAGCTTAGAGCGAGAGACGGACGGGACACCACCTGAGGCGGGCGCTCCACCGTTGAACTGAGCTAATTCCCGGCCTATCCGGCAGGAGGCGCCAGGTGGTGAGTCCCAACCCGTTACAAGATGTCAGGCAAAGTTCCAAGTTCTTGCACTGCCTGTAATGATATACTGAATCACAGCCTTCCTTAAACCGGGTACATTTATTAAACAAAACAATAAAGCTCTAGATGAACAGGCTTCCACACAACTTGAGCTTCAGTTTTTGTGTCCCTTGCTTACGAGAGACCACCCTCATCTGGAACTCTGTATAGGAAACAGAAAGATCTAGTGGCTGAACAGTACACTGCAAGTAAACATAAGATTGCACTGTCAAAAATGGCAAGGCAAGAGCAGCATGCTTATAACAGTAGCAGCTGGTGCAGAAATCACCTTGCCCCTGCATGCAATGCATCCAGTGACTGAAAGCCACTCTCCTGTCCTAAATATGCAGATCTCATGTCAAAGCAATGTACTTTGACATGACTAGAGCTATATAAATAGCAAATAATAAGGAAGGGAGAAATATTATGAAGGGCTGTTTGAGCTTGATAACTATTCTGAGGTTCTGTTGTCTGTTATAGAATAGTGTGATTATTTAGGGCTTGATCTCTCAAGCACCATGCATATGAATTATTTTACTCACATGAATAAAATTATATGCATATGTATGTTCAGAATTAGGCCATTATTTTGTTAATATTTGACAGCCAGATTGTCCATGGCCCTTATGCAGGCATGGGATGGGTATAAGGGGAAGTAATATGCCTCTTCCCCGTCACTTTGCATTGTCTGCACCTCACGCAGGTGCCCTAACCTCCAGGGAGCACAGAGTCTGCTCGCTCTCTACTTCCCAGGAGATGCATAGCACCTCAAAGAGGGCACAGAAGAGGTGAAGTCATGGTCTTGAAATGCCTTCCTCATAAGGTAGAGTGCCTTTTAGTGTTCCTCTGGGACACTACATCTACATTCACATCTACCCCGTACAGGATGGGCCTTAAATTGCACTATTGAGCCCCAAGTAATTTCTGTACTCCTGAAAGGTACTGGGTTGACAGTATGGACAGTGAAAAAGTCCTCAGCTTATCCATGTCAATGTACTTCAAGCCTGTTTTGAACAGATCATCTCTGAGGTCTTCATATTTGTTCCAGGTTTCCCCCCACCTCACAGCTGAGACTTTAAACATCTATATCAGCAATGCCAGGTGTAATGATGGTTTGTGCACTAGAAACTTACTGGGACAGTCTACCCATCTCATCTAGGCTCTCCTGTTTATTGTACTCATGGGAACAGTCCAGAGAAATCACAGTATTACTAGTGTCAGTGAAATAGGCAGAAATTCCCTCAGATGGTAATTAACCACCAGAGCTGGATTCAGACAGATGCCTTTGCTATGAAAGGCTTCATATACTACTACTACCATTCCCCGTAGTTATCAGCTCCAAACCACTTCTATATAAATTATTCCTATAAACATCTGTATTAGTTTAAAATCTGCAATCTCTACTCTCACAAAGCTCTCTTTGACTTCCGTGGCAGTTTTATTCAATTAACAACTGAAGAATCTGGCCAACCGTGTTTTACAAAAAATAGTCCTTACAATGGATTAATTGTGAATCTGAAAATAGAAATAATTTGAAAATATATCAGAATAGATAAAAATAAGCATTAGATTAAAAATTATATTCATTTCTTTATATAGCTGTTTAACTACAGTGTGAGTAGCAATATTTAATTGCAGTCTTGGTTTAGGAAAAAAAATTCGTTGTGGCCTAAGCAGCACAATGATCTATATTTTCAAAAAAGCCCAGCACTCAATTCCTATTTAGGCACCTACATAAGTGGCCACGTTTTCAAGAGCTCAGCTTCCATTTTGGCATCCTATGGGTTTGGGCCATATTTTCAAAAGTGATCAGCCCCCCACTGGTCCACTGAGATGCCTAAATAGAAGCTGGTTTCATTTGAAAATACGTCACAATGAGCACTTTTGAAAATCCGATTCAACCATGTTATAATTTGCTTGAGTGTATCTATTGATATTTTAATAGTGTGTAACTTTATGTTAATTCTGGTGAGACTTATGAAAGATATCAGATTAACAGCCAGATTGCAGCGCTTTATACAGGCACACTCCCACCAATGTGCAACTCTGACCAGACGTTCTGAAGACACATAATGTTTTATTATCATCTAATATACAATGTGGACATTCTGAATGTATAATTGGTCTTTATCTAAAACACTTCCTGGTCTGGTAGAAATCAACAAATGTGCCACATCTCATTCAATAGTTTATTTTTTCTGCATTTTCAAGAAATATATTTGAATTTGCCATGGAACCTCAACATCATGAGTTATTAATACATACATAAATATAGAGGCAAAGAAATATACAACTTTTGTGCACATTTGTTGAAGTTTATTAATTTACAAGAATAAACATAATTAATAGAAGAAATTAATTTCTCCACATTTAACTTATTTATCCTGAATATGCCCATTCCTTAGATAAGTAGCTGCACTAACACTTTAATGAATGTAAATGAAGTGTGAACAAATGTTTCCTTTTTAATTGTCTAGTTGCATGGAGGAATATGCAATTACCACGACTTTATTGTATGTGTTTGGCAAAGTCATTGTTTTACAACTCTGTAAAGCTTTTGGTTAATTTGATATCTACTGTTATTTCAAATCAATACATTTTCAGAGCCAGAGCTTGTGCAGTATGGTGGTGTAACCCAAGCCTCTGGATTCTGTAGTGGAATGCCCAATGAGGCTGAAAATTCCTACCCCAGCCTTCCTAAGGGGAGTCTTAGCAGAAGCAAAACACATTTTATATTTTTTTCCATTTCTACCTAATCCGTAAAGTGTTTAAAACATAATATCAGTCTGATTTCTCATTGCAACCCCTTCTATCATTAATAGTAAATAGAATACATGAGGGATTTCCAGCTCACTGCGTGAAAACCAAAACTTGCATATAATGCCAATCACTTCTTTAGGGAGTAGCCTGGGACAGCAGTTAGAACACTCACCCACATTCAATTCCTGTTCTGCCACAAACATCCTATGTGGCCCTGGGCATGTCACTTAGTCTCTCTATATATCAATTCTCCATCTGTACAATGGGGATAATAGCACTTCTACCTCACAGAGGTATGATGAGGATAAATGTTACATGGTGAGGTGCTACAGTGATGGAGCACATATAAGTACAATAGATATGGACTGTGGGACCACAGTAATGCCAGTGGACTGACAACCTCCTCCTGCTCTCTCCCCTACATACATGTTGCTTCCCATTTAAATGTGCAGATCATAGAGCTAATCATAGAGCATTATGGGCAATAACTATCAACAATATACTTGCTTCTCTTACAGGAAGTGCAGCCCCCTTCTCTTTGGTTTTCTCCTCTCACTTTGCCCCTTCCCCAATATCCCTCAAGCTTTCTCTTGTTGACATGCTGCCTCCCTGCCTTTGCCCTACTACCCTCCAAACCTGATTTGGGAGGAAAGGACTGGATTTCTTCAGGGCATCTGTCTCTTTATGATTCAGTCCTTAGTGATCAATGCCTGGGAATGTGGGAGAGGTCTTCCAGGCTTAGTGGTCCTCTTACTCTGGGCAGATATCAATTAAGTCAAGCTGTTTGTGCTGGACCCCAAAATGTCCAATCTCTGTCTGGTATGTACAATTATGGGTGAGGTGGTATATTAAGGATGCCACACCCAAAAGGTAATATACCTGCTCCTCAGAGGGCACAATGTCCCCTGCTCATGTATTCTACAGATCCAACTCTCTTCTTCTCTTCCCTAGCACTGTGCTCCCTTGTTCTCATCACGATTCTTCTCTGCCATCCCTAAAGTCTGGAGAGCGGGCAATTGAACATATTTAGGAGAGCAGCAGCAGCTGCAGGCAGACAAGTGCAACAATACTGGAAAAGACCATCCATGGCCCTGGTTTAGCTCAAGCAAGGCCCTTTCTGGCTCCAATCCTGACCCTCCACCTCCATTTTCTGTATGTTATTACTTGTATTGGTTGATAGTAGTTGTTGATTTGTGTTGCTGATTAGATATTTTTTGTTCCCTTCTATGCTTTAGCCTATATCTTTTTCTCCTCTTGAATCTTCTAGGATCTGCCAAGCACTGTGCAGAGAGGAAAGCCTCCCTACTTGCCCAGAGAATAATTCTGGGGGGAAATATTAGTATCCATGTGGCACTTCCATAAGCCTTGTGCAGTTTATCTCCATATGTAGGAGTGTCAAGGCCACACTCTTTTTCCTTTTTAGCACAAATATTTACTTTAGTTTTTTACATTAATAACACCATTTTCTCACGTTAAACCCAAGTATTTCTGTAACATATGTCAAATCACTAGAAAGATCGCAAATTCTTTTAAAAATGAAACATTTAATCTCATTAGCTGAAACCTCTGAAGATTTATGGAGGCCTGCTCCATGTCCATGTCAAAATGTGACTTGACTGCTATATTTACTGCAGCTGCCTACACAGCTGCAGATTTTCATAACTCCACTGGAATTAATGGGATTCTAATGCCACTAAACAGGATTAGAGAGCAACACTTAAGAAAAAAATTGCTTCATGTTCAAGAAGATTTTTTGTTTTGTGTTTAGTTCCAAGCAAAAGGAGGACTGCAGAGATTCACTAAATTAATTTTCTTTATATTAGGGTTTAATTAATCTGGAATGACAGTTCAGTCAGTTGTCTTAATTTTCCATTGTAAATCATCTGCAAAGCTTCAGTGAACTCGAATTTAGAAGTATTTAAGCACTGCAAAAATAGAAACATTAATCCAGAATTATCACCATGGAATGAATTTAATTCTATTAGATTCCATATTAAAAATTGCATGTGCCTGGTTTAAAAGTTAAGGATAATTTTTAAATAAGCAAGGTTAGCTGCAATTTTATTAATATTTGAACACTATTTTGTTGGTAATTTCTGGTGCCACTAAGGGGGCTTTCATTCATCTCTTTATGCTCTGTCCACCATTTCCACATTTACTTGTCTAATAAATAACATGTGAGGGAAGGTGAGCCCCCCCGTCTAGTGGCTGCAGTCTGTTGTGACAGCTCAATCTATCGGTTATGGGCTAAGGGATCCCAGGTCCTCCTACTCCATTGGCTTCTTACCCAAGGATTCTCTTGAGTGCCCTCTTGCGCACCGTAATGCAGGAGTCTGCTACCTGCTGTCCAGCAAATACACTCTCCTGGGCTCTTTTTACGGTTCTGCCCTTTCCCCTGGGGTACATCATGGCTGGCAGTTGTCCCTGACAGGCTGGTCAACAGGACTTAACAAGGTAGGGAGTCTCCCCTCTGTGTAGCAGACGTCCCCTGGAAATGTCTTCCTGGCATAGTCCCTCTGCTTTCAGGATTCGTGAACATTTTCACATGTTCCCAGTAGCTATCCGAAAACTCTCCAAACTAATCTGACCCTATGAATCACAGCAACACCGACTTGCACTTTTATTTATGAAGCTAATGAAAGAACTGAGTCTCAGTTCTCTGTCTAGCTCTATTCTCTAGTTTCTCAATCAGAATCGGGGCCTGATGTTACAAATACTTCCTACCAAGCTTAGTGCTTGTGTTGTTGTTTGTATTAAGTCATGGGAGCTTGTATTTTACCATTTAAATTATTTTATTTAAACGTGACATAACTCTAAAACTTGATGTTGGCTGCAGCTTGCAATCCAGAATCTCTCCTTCCACGGTGGCAAGTGGTCCCCTAAATTCTGAAGCCACATTCTTACACAACCACAGTTTCTCCTTTAATAGTCCCGTTGACTATCTTCGGATAAGCTGTCTGTTCAATAAGAAACATTTGGACTATCTAGCCCTTAGTGACCTGTGGAGCACGCTCTGTGTGATCCCAGGGATGGTGCAGATATAAAGGCAGCTAAGACTTCCTTATTTATGGTAGGAGGTAGAACTATATGCTAGGGAGTCTGTTGTCATGCCAGGAGCTGGAGATGGGAGGGAAATAATTCCATCCCACATTAAGGAGAATTGAGAAAAGAGGAAGAAAATTTCCCACAGACAGCAGATTCCAAATGAGAGTTTGGGAAGGAGAATTAGAGGAAGCGTAAAATTTTACTCTTTCTCCTGAATCTACATAATGTCAGTAGAGAGCAACCGGAATGCTCCCAAATTCTGAACTACAAATCTTAGTGTATGCTAAAAGGGAGGTGCTTTTGATTTATTTCTTATGTTCTTATGACACGTAGAGCATGTGATTCCATCCCTGATCATCTTGGCTAATAGTCAGTGATAGACCTATCCTCCATGAACTTTTCTAATTCTTTTTTTAACCCAGTTATACTTTTGACCTTCACAACATTCCCTGCCAATGAGTTCCACAAATTGAGTATGCATTTCATGAAGGAGTACTTCCTTTTGTTTTAAACCTGCTGCGTATTAATTTCTTTGAGTGGCACCTGGTTCTTGTGTAATGTGAAAGGGAAAATAACACTTCCTTATTCACTTTCTCCACACCATTCATGATTTTATAGACCTCTTTCGTACCCCACCATAGATGTCTCTTTTACAATTTGAATAATCTCAGTCTTTTTAATCTCTCCTCATATGGAAGCTGCTCCATACCTATAATAATTTTTGTTGTTTTACATTTCCCCCCAGCATGCCATGCCCTCGCTCCTCCCCCTCCCTCCCAAAGCCTCCTGCATGCCACAAAACAGCTGATTGCGATGGATGGGAGGCGCGGGGAGGGAGGGAGAGATGCTGGTCAGTTGGGCCTGCTGGCAGGTGGCAAACACTAGAGCAGCAGTCGGCAATGTCAGCACTCAAGACTGCAGGGTAAGTACCCTTAGCTGGCCCTGCTGCTTTATTTACCTGCCGGCTTGCCGTGCGCCACTTCCTGTGGCTTCCACTGGCCGCAGTTCACCATCCCAGTCCAATGGGGGTCGTGGGAAGTGGCGCGCAGTGAGCCGGCAGGTAAATAAAGCAGCGAGGCCCACTAAGGGTACTTACCCTGTGGTCCTCTGTGCCAACATTGCCGACCACTGCACTAGAGGGTGGGGAAGGGAGCTGATCGGGAGAGCTGCCAGTAGGTGATCAACATCCACCATATTTTCCCCATGGGGGCTCCAGCCCCAGAGTACCCACTGAATCATTGCCTGTGCAACAAATGATACCAATGACTGGGGAACAGGAGAGGAAGTGTCCAAAATATGAACCCCTTGGTCTCCTGGCTGCATCAGTCAAACATATTGTGACAAAGCTCCAAGTCTGTACTTGTGGGTCCTGCGCTTCCTGGCAGATTTAGGGGCCTCAGAAACTCATATAGGCCCCAGAGTGACCTCCCTTTCTCAGTAATAATTGGCAAGAGTCACCACCTAGTGAGTTGCCTTCATCACAGGCCAGTATGGAAGATGGAAAAAAAGGGGGGAGCCCGGGCCCGCCCTCTACTCCGGACTCCAGCCCAGGGACCCTAATAGTATCAGCTAAGATGGCTGACCTTTTAGGCACAAAACACAATACAATTCCCTGGGCTACTTCCCCACAGCAGTCCCTGCTTCTTCAAACTCCACTTCACCCTTACCTCAGGGCTTCCTTCCTTCAGTATGATATGTTGTCCTACACTCAGTCTCACCAACAGCATAACTTCCTTCCACAGCTCCTGACACCCACACCCGCCTGACTAACTGGGAGGTTTTTATCTGGTTTCAGCCAGTCCCTGATTGGCTTCAGGTGTCCCAATTAGGCTAGCTGTTTCTACTCCTTTCTAGAAGGTTCTTAATTGGCCCCAGGTGTCTTGATTGGCCTGGAGTAGCCTTTGCTTGGCTATCCAGTGAACAAGGACCTGCACATCCTGAGACTAATATACCTGCCTTCCAGCACTCTCCTATATCCTTCTGGTCTGACTCCGTCACAATATTTAAAAGGTAAAAAATGAGGAAATTAATGGGGGGAGAGAGAGAAAGAGAGAATTAATTATTTTTCTGTCCTTTAATGATCAAGGTGAATATGGAAAACGTTGTGAACAGAGAAGGACAGGTGAAGTATAAGCTCAGAACAGATTGTTCCCTTGTTGAATATTTTTCTACAGGAGAACTATTTTGCAGCTGTGTATGTAAGCAGCATGCCTGACCTGCAGAGAGTAGAAGGGCAGTTTTCTAGAAGACATCTCTTCCACTAAACTTAAAAAGTAATAGGAACTATGCCCAGTTTGGCAGTTTGTTTGTAATGAAATTTTGTTCTCTTTAATATAAAGTTGCTGGAGAGATTAATGGGGTGTTTTTCCCCATAGCCTGCTGTGTTTTATAGAATAGATTTATCTGCATGCTTATTAAAGAGGGATGAATGACTACATGCACATAGAGACTGCATTGCACTGTTTAAACTGCCTTGCCAAACAGAGTTATGACATTATGCTATGTTCAGAGCAAGTTACTGTCAAGCCTTAAAAATGTGAATCAGCAAGAACAGTTAAACAACTTGCCAAAATGCAAGATGGAACAGGATGTTCTATTTCTTGCATGCTTAAGAGACTGTTGGAACAGGAAACTGCTCTCCATCACACACCATAAAATAGACACCTTTAAGTGAGTGAAATATAAGTCGTTTTCAATATAATGTGCCCAAAATGATCCCCAGTGAGACAAGGTATTATTTATCCTAATGGGATTTTTAAAGACAAGATATTTCATTTTTTAAAACGGTATTTAAAATATCACTTACTACGTACACTCACTATCTGTTAGTTCTGACCTAGTTTGATCAGACTTGTGTTTTCAGTACTCAAGCAGGAATTTTGAGAATTCCCTCAAGTAACCCACCCCAATTTTAACTGCACCTGATACTGCTATTAGAGCCTGGCACAATTTCTAGCTGCAGGGGTTTTAACTTCCCTTTGACCATAATGATACTAGGAATCAGAGAGGTAGCCGTGTTAGCCTGGGTTGCAGAAGTGACAAAGAGTCTTGTGGCACCTTAAAGACTAACAAAAGTATTGAAGCATAAGCTTTCGTGGGCTATTACCCACTTCGTCAGATGCATGCACATCTGCATTAGCACAAGACTCTTTGTTGCTAATGATACTAGTCTGCCCCTGTGCCTATAATCGCAGTGTGCTATTCCACTAGCTCTTTCAGTCATTCTTTAAAATGGCACCTACCCAAATGCCAACAGTGCTGACAATTGCTTAGTTTCTCATCCTACTCCAAAACATATATCTGTGTGTGAGAGGAATCCTGGCTCCTGAAGTTAATGGAAGTTATGCCCATCAACTTCACCCACTGGCTCTACTGGGCATTTTGGGGACTAATTTTTTTTCCTTCAAATGTCTGTTTTACGGCACTTTGGGTTTTACCATGATTAATAAAAATTCAGTGCATAAAATATACATTAAGTCTTATAGACATCTGCACTTTCTAAACACTTGTCTGAAATCTTAAGAAAAACACTGTGTCATCCTGAAAGTTTAGTAAATTGTATGATTTTCTACATTTAAAATTTAATTTTGACAAACATTCCTCCACTGTGAGTAAGGGAGGTCTTTGGTTACCTACTACTGCCACTGTAAGGATGAAAAAAATGTAATAACATGTTCTATGAGAACATGAGCACAACTTTCATACTTGTTAAATATTTTGTACTAATAGAACCCCTTTCATTTGAAGATTTTGAAGCACTTTACAAATCTCATTTAAGCCTCTCAACCCCTGTGTAAGATCAATAAATATTATTGCCATTTTAGGAATGAGAAAATTGGGTCAGAGAGAGATTAAATGACAGAGCAAATCAGAGTAAGAAGTAGGAACAGAATCCAGGATTCTGAGCCCCAGTTCTCTTCTATGATCATTTGATTACAAGCTTTTCCATTATAGAAATGATGTATTACCCTCATATACGTAAACATGACTGCCAAGCAAAACAAAAGAGCTTAGCAGTACTGCAAATAAGGGAGCGAGAGCGAGAGGTTTCTTTTAGTACTAGTGATAGTGGTGTTGCACTGGATGATAAGGTCACAGTTCAAATATCAACTGGGGGCATGGAGATAATACGCAGAAATTTCTGCTCTGCAGTGAAAGACTCAATCAGCTCGACATGTTGATTCCCCCAGCTGTCAAGACAAAAAGATATTTCAGAAGCAGTTGTTTTTTCACATAAGGACCTTATTAGCTGTAGACAAACTAGGCAGCTGCCTAGAAGGGCAGAGGTGGCCACATCAATCCTGAGTGGCAGTAGCACAATCCTGTGCATCAGGTTGCAATGCCACTCACTTGGATTTGTCTTGGCCATACCCCAGTTATGACAGAGTGAGTGAGTGGCACTGCAATCTGGGTGCTTGCCTCCAAGAAATCTGATTTCCCTCTTCCCACAGGTGGAGAACTCTATTCTAGGGAGTAGGACGGGGGCAGCACACCAAAGTTTTGCCCAGAGCAGCAGATTGTCATGAAAAGCCTCTGATTTCAACAGGACCTTAAAGAAGCTCAGAATGTTAGATTCACATTGTATGTCCTATATCTCTGCTTGGGTACAACAGTTCAAAGGAGTTTAATGGTCCCAATGAGCAACAAGATTTAAAATTGCCTTTGTCTGCTTCACAAATACATGTGCTTGTGGTGAAATAACATCACGCTACTTGGTCTGGTTTCAAAATGTGTCACAATCTTAATTTTCAATGTTTTTAATGTTGTTTATAATAAATATTGTGGAATTCTTTATATTCACAATGGGGAGAAATAAACAACAGCCAGGAGGCATTGTCTGTAGAGTCAATATTTTCTGCACCATATACCCGGCATGCACCACAACATTCAAAGAGACAGAAACACAGCCTTTCCTTACACAGTCTGGGCAGTTATTGTTTTTGTAAGTGGAAGTCTCTCAGAGCAGGATTAGCAATGACATATCATTTTAAACATGGGCTAATAGATTTAGGATTGACAGCTGTTTGGAAATTCCTGTCTAGGAATCTTATCATCAACAAACACCCTAAATGTACATTGAGTACTGGCTTTTGGCTACTGATGCATATGTCCATCTGTTAAGTTCACACAGTGCCAAGTCATAAGTAAAGATCTTTCCCTGGAGCATGGGAGTAGGGTTGTGATTGGTTTAGACAAGCAATAAATATAGCACTGAAAATGTCATCTCTTCTGAAAGATTTTCCTTTGTGCCAGCAGTGATCATTAGTATCTCACACTCTGCATACATTTATTATACTGATTATATATTGATCATAGTGTACCTGTTAACTAGAGCTGGTTTAATAGTAAAAACAATGATTCAAGAATATTTCTGAAAACTGAAGCACTAAATTTGACTCACTATGATTATGGGGGCCATATTTGTGAGTACTCAGACAATAACTGGGTATATATGACATGGTTTGTGTATACCATAAAAATCATATTTTAGCACCAATTATTACTCATACAAGAATTTTTATCAGAGTGTTGTATTTATTATTCCCTCCTCAGTTTAGATTTTTTTAAAAAGCTGCAGTCATTCAATCAAAGCAGAAAAAATACCCTGGGCATCTACACACCATAAATAATGAACAGCCAATAGCAGAAGTTAATTATTTGAGAACAATCTATTATCTGAAAATTATTTATCAAAACTATCTAGCAAATACTTCTGAATAACAAATGCATTTGAAGAGAATCTGGTTTGGTTCCTGGACAATTTAATAACCCCCAAAAGGTAGTATATGTGTAACAAATATTGTCTGTACTGAATAGTTGAACATCCCTACATATGAAAAAGCATTCCTGAACACATTAGCTTAATGACAAATTCCAATATAGCAAGCACTTTTGAGAAATTGCCATGATTTCTGTTTTGGATACAAAAATAATTTAACATGAAAGTGTAAATGATGAGCACTTCATTACTAGGTAGGCAGTCCCATATAATTCAGAAACATCCAGGAATAAGTCAACACATAGAGGAGTGACCACAGTATTGGTATGTGGGTGCCCTTTTAACTTAGACTGAGTTTATAAATTGCAGGAGAAAGACACATAATAGTCATTGTGTCCAATTCATTGTTTGCAATGTCCCATTTTTCATTATATTTGTCTTGAATCATTAGATTTGTTCTAGAAAGGGATGAGTGAATCTGTTCAGATAAAACCAATTTAAACTTTCATCGAAAATCTGAACTCCACCGTTGAATTTTTGTGACTCTGAAGAGGGGGAAATTTTTTTTTTCTCTCATGAATTTTCACATTTCATGGTTGCCCTTTCTGATAGCAGTAGCTGTCAAAGCACTAAAATAATAAGAGTAAGACAGGCTACATGCAAGATATTCCTGTCTGACTGGAAGTAAAAAAGTTATTTAAGAAAGCCTCTTCACATAAGACCTCCCAGTTCACTTTTATGGACCCCAGAATTCTGGATAAATAGCCTCAAGTTGAAGTGCTTATCCAGGCTGATCTCAAACATTAGAAACTTTGAGGTTCATCCATCACTCTTTCTGGGCACAATATTAAAAATTCTTCCTTTATGTCTTTCCTGGGCACACCTTCCAGGTCGGGCCCTGCAGGCAAGATAGGTAGGGAACATCTAGTTTGAGAATCCTTCTGGGACTTAGCATAGGGTAGGACTCTGAGTAGCTCATTAGCTGTAGTGTCAGGAAATGGACAGCTTTGTGCATGCCTACTGATGGAAACTTTGGTATCCATGGACTTTAGGCACCTGCAGAGTTAGGTGACAGGTAAGTGGCGGCTTTATGAATGTCAGTGGCACCAAAATTGTGGACTTTAGTGCCTAAAGAGACAGGCATCTAAATCTCTTTGTGAATCTGGTCCTAAATGATTTAATAATTCCTATTTCTTATGTAGAGCTTTTTGTCAGTAGATCTTAGAGCATGCCATAATATTTAATGTATTTATCCTCATAAAACAGGGGTAGGTAAGCATTATTATCCCCCATTTCACAGAACTAAGGCAAAGAGTGGGGAAGTTACCTACCCATGGTCACACAGTGTGCTCACCTAGCATATGGAAGATCAGGGTTCAGTTCCCTGGTTGGCTAACAGTTGGACCACCCTAACTTAAATAGCTCAATCCTCTGGAAAGCCAACAGGACTTATCCATCCAAGTCACTTAAGGGTGTTTGGATATTTCGCCCCTATGCTACCCAACTGTCATTGGTACTGTCAGATATACCATACTAAGGGCTCTTAAAGTGGGTGCACTTTAATGTGATGCTGTTTGAAGCAGTACTATGTTAAAGTACACTAGGGAATCTTTAGTGTGCCCCAGGAGTGTCCATGCAGACCAATTAATTTGCAATGTCAATCTGCTTTAGAAATCAAACCCCTGTGGAGCACATTATTCCCCATATAGACAATCCCTAGATTACTAAAAAGAAAAACTCATTCATTCGCTGGCATAGATTTATAGAAGAGAAAAAGAGATCTTGGGTAGTACTGACTAGATGATACCTTTTAGCCTTTTCTTTCTTAATAGTTCTAACACAGCCTACTTATCCAGGTTTGTCTCACAGAATGTCGATCAATGAAAACATCTTTCACGTTCTGGGGAAAAAAAGTCATAACACAGTATTTGTCTTCTGAATGCTCTGCTATGTATCATTGCAGTTTTGCTTCCAGTGCTAGGTGAAGGTTCAGTTCCTTGGCAGTTCTGTTACATGTCTTTGTCCCTTTTTTTAATCTCAGGTTATTCTTCAGTTTGAGCCTAATGGGCACATTCAAGCTTGTAATGTAGAATGAGTCTAAAGATTTAACGGCAAATAAAGCTCAGGAGCTTCGAGGGCAGGAACAATTTGTATAGTGGGGATGCGGAGCGCCATTGAACCAAACTGTAAACCAGGTATGTAATGGAAATCACTTCAAGCCAAGGAGTGCTGCTACAGCCAAAGCATTCCTAATTCCAGCACCTACATTCGAGGGCCTTTTTGCTTAGAGTTCTCAACACTGGCAATATGCTATAGCTCTAATTCCAGTTAAAAGCTTTCCATTGTATTCCTAAGCTACTTGTTATACTAGGAACTATGAGTTTAATTGTCTCCTGCATTAATTATCAGCATGTTAACAACAGAAACTAATGCTGTAATTAACACTTGTTTATAAAAGAAAGTCTGAGTTATTGTAGCCTCTTTGTTCATAATCTGAAGTCTCATTTAGTGCACCTATTCTCAAGAACTGGCTTCTATCTCACATAAGCTTTCTGATGTGGAATGAGCTGAAAGCAAGCTTGTCAAGACCTGACATAACATAAATGGACCTGGAACTTTTTACAACTATTGCTGTTTTGTTTTTATCATTTTTGAGAGAGGTTGCAACTGAACCGTAGTGGAAAGATGAAAAGGTCATGGACCCGTTCAATGAATTACAGTACCTTGACAACAGAGGTTTTCTTTCCAGAATAATAGAATAAAAATAGAGCTAACTACAATTGCATGGATATAGAGATTGTGCATGATTCAAATAGGTAACTATTCATTTCACAGCTAACATCACTTTAGTTGCGCAGTTCTCCTGATCATAAACTTCTTTTTTTTCCATTGATTACAAATTAGAAGTGCATGGGTATTGATGTAGTGCTTGGGTATATTTCACTACCTTCAAAATACTACAGAGTGTAGCAAAAATTGCAGCAGAGAGAAATAAAGAAAAGTTTGATTTGTTTTAATTTCAGATGAAATTAAATCCCCCACACTTTTATTATTTCTTCATAAATAAGACCACCTAACACACTTGCCATGCTACATGGAAGCGAACAAGAAATTCATTCCACCTGATTTTATCTATCTATCTATCTATCTATCTATCTATCTATCTATCTATCTATCTATCTATCTATCTATCTATCTATCTATCTATCTATAAAATAAACCAGGACATTTCTGTGGGGGATACTTTATATATTGTTCATTCATCATAGTTGAGAAGTATTATCCAGGTATCTATTCAGAAGTATGATGAAAAGAACTAAAGTGAGATGGAAAGGTTGACTCTTTAAAGATGTTGAATCTTTGAAAAGATTGGTCATGTTCACATCAGAATTGAATCCAGAACCTTTACTGGAAGTGGAGGGGTAGTTTTTTCCCTCATTTACAGTTATTTACCTGAAAAAGTATACTAGCCAGAGTAAGACTTCTAGCATTGTATTGGAACTGTAGACAATCTGTAAGAACTAGTATCTTAAAGTCAAATTTCTGCTGTTATAAATTGCTTAAATTCCACCATAAAACAGCTTCATTGACTTCAATAGAGTTTTACCCACTTACAGCAGGAGATAATTTAACTCACAGCTTGTTCTGAATAAAAACCAGAAAAATAACTATGAACCATTCTTGTATGTCACCTTTTAATGGCAGAAAGTAATTTGTTGGGTGAAATCAGATATGAGAATAATTTTTAAAATACTATACTACAGTTGATTACTCCAAGCTTCTACCACAACCAAAATATATCCTGATCTGCAGACTAATGGGAAACTCTTTTCTACAAGCAAGTTTACCACAGTTAGGTAATAGTTCTAGCAGGCTGGAAGATGAGATCATTCTTTTCATCCCTTAACAACAAGTAAGCTAATGAAATTCAAAGCACTGAAATACAGACAGTGATTTGAGATTCATGCTTCTTATCTTGCAATACCTCTACTTCATCATAAATGGATACTCAAGGTCAATATGAATAAAAAAGTCATTGGTGGCTATTTTGGTATGCACTGTAAAAACAATATTCTTAATGAATCCATTTAGTATTGTTGAGGAGAATGTAATACATGCTGTCACAGGAATTTCTTGTAATTTAGCATTAATTAATTAATTATGTCCAATTACTATAAGCTCTTCCTAATTAATTCAAATGTGCCTGTATTGCACTTTCATTTTTGAATATTTTTATAAAACAGAACATTAGACTTTTTCATTTTAGTCTTGTTGGTTCTAGTGAAATACCCCTGATAACTCCCTGTTTTGCATTTCAAATAATGTGCGTTTATTAGAATGCAAAACAAGGGTCCAATCAGAATATGATGCCAATCAAATCATAATATTCAATGAAGAGGTTTCCAGGCTGATTTCATTAGTAAACTATCATGGATTTCATGATCTCACAGGTCTTCTATTTGTATGTATAACTGCAAAGGGCTCAATTATGGAGCCTTGAGACAGTCTCAAAACAATATAAGACTAATTAAAAGTTTCAATTAGATGTGTGAGCCCTGTTTTTTAAATCTTGTTTTTGTGTTCAACTGTTACAAATGAGCTCTTAGAGGAAAGCCTGCAAAATATTTAAGATGTGTAACATTACATGTAAAATCAAGCATGCAGTGAAAAAAGTATACTCAGTATATACGCATATGATGAAAAAAGGCCATGCAACTATGATTAAAGAGTGGAAGTGAGTAATGCCAATGTTTATGCCATGTTTACATACTCTTCTACAGGGTCTCATCTTTATTTTCTATCATTATTGTTTGTGTCAAAGAACTTCAGTAAGCATTTGCAGCTTTAAGTTGTGGAAGTCTTTTAAAAAGAGAAATGATCAAATGGTTAATTCTCTGAAGTAATTTTCCCTTGAGACAAGATTCAAGTAATCAGGATAAGCTCAGGAGGTACATTTATTATGATAATACTCTGTGGTGCAGTCAGTGTGGAAAATGTGAAATCATTTGAATTCTTACTGTCTAGAAATTGGCAGGAGGTTTCCTCCAAACTTAGAGTTGGTTTGAGTAATGAACAGGGATAAATCCAGAGATTTTAAAAAACAAAAAAACAAAACAAAAAAACCCACACTTTTGCTACATGATTTATCAGACAGTAGATGGTACCAGGCAATGCAGGGCTCTATGTTTTTTGCCGCCCCAGGCACAGCAGTCAGCCAGCCTTCGGTGGCACACCTGTGGTCCCACCAATTCGGCGGTGTTTCTGCGGGAAGTCTGCCAGTCCTTCGGCTTTGGTGAACCCAGAGGTGTGCCACTGAAGGCCGCCCTCACACTGACCTGCAGGCCACCCCCCACAGCTTGCCGCCCCAGGCACGCGCTTGCTGCGCTGGTGCATGGAGCTGCCCCTGAATGCAGATAAGAGGACCTCAGCATCATATGATTTTGCTCTTTATATCTTATTCTCCTTTACTAAATCTCCTCCTTGCCTCAAAATAAAGAAAAGGAACTAAAAAATTCTTGATACAATAGGCAAGTAACCTAACAATACAAGTTTTTTTCAAGTCACTTCTGAGAGCAGAACTGCACCTCCAGCTTACATGTTCATAATGGCAGATCTTTAAAATGTTCATTTGAACATAGTTTTTATGTTGTCATATACTTTGATTAGCTCAAAAAATAACAGATATGTTATACTTGATGTAATAAGAACTGGTAATAAGATCACCTTTCACATACAGGTTACTAGTTCAAATCTGGCTCAGGTTTAGTACTGACTGGAAATCATTAGAATCTCATGGCTGTTTGGTGAACTCTGAACTTCACTTGAAATATCAGCAGCAGAGAAGTGGTAACTAAACTACCTTCTCACATCAAGAAACTACCTTCTCACATCACCTCCATATTAGTAGTGGAGCAAACGCTCCTGCTTCTAACTGTGCTGCTCTTGTTCTGTGGATAGAGTTTTCCATCTTCAGGGTATTCAACACCTCTCACCTATCACTTACTTTTTTTCCTAATAAAAATATATTTTAAATGTTTCTAGCAGTACGTAGGAGTTGCCATAGTTCATTTTAAAGAACTCTTTTGATATTCATTTTTGAAAGAAATGTCCAAAGTTGCACATAATACATTTTAGTGGTATCAATAGAGCTATTGTGGCCTGACATGAAAATCTCTGTTTTAAGGTCTTTTAGAAATATGTATTAATAAGCCAACAACCCCAAAACAGTTCTTCAAACATATCATGATCTTTAATGCTGGATCTTTTTAGTGCCTACATTCATGACATAATTGATTTTGTGGGTTCTTCAGAAGCAGAAAGACAAAAAAAGACCAAGGGAACAGGCTAAGAAAGATAAGAAATAACAATGATGAGAGAAAAAGGGAATGAAAAATACAGTGAAAATTTCCACAGTAACAGTGGAGCATTATTATTAAGGTTCAGATCTGACGTAGGTAGACGGGTAGCAGAGAGCTTACATCACAACAGGTGTAGAAGTCTTGAAAAGCACTTGCAAAAGACTGCTAGTGTACTGGGTCCATTCTGCTTACCTCAAATTGCCCTCTTTTGGGATTCAAGTACAATGGAACCGCCCCAAAAAAGCCCCTGTGGTTTTATTTTTGTGGAACCAAAACCACCTCATAGCATTGTTTGTGTCTGTAAAACTATAATGCACTTTTAAACCACTTACCAGTGACATGTTTACTCATCAATACTGAATGGTGCCTTCCGTTATGAATATGGACTCATGTGAACTCAGTCATTTGAAGAAAAGTGTTGATTTTCTTGTGAAAGTTTCTGCTGTGTTGCAAAAAATGGCATTTTATAATGAGTACCAACAGGTATTTATTTGTAACAGGGTTTAACTGAAAGCACACACATTGCTAAATATACCATCAGGTACTCTGAGTTCCATAAAAATCTCAAGCAAATGCCATGTATAAATGTGAAACGTGCATGGATCCTGAGCAGAGAGGAAGTACAAAACACAAATCCAGTGAGAAGGAGAACATAGTTGAAAATTTATGAAACCAATGTGAAAACACACAACTCTATACGACACTGGGAAATTCATCAAAACCATACAACCAAAAACATAGTACTGAAATAGAACATGGAATTGAGCAAGACCCTTTTTCTGAACCATAAGACCAGTTGTTTACACTATGACCCACGGCACTTAAACCAAGCACTGAGAGGTCCACACTAAGAAGGTTCAATCAGTAGACTCAGAGGCGCTATCTGTTTACCCACAGGAAATTGCCCTATGAGAAATTTAAATGCTGAAATCCATAACACTGATAATCACTAGAAAGTTTGATCACTTCACCTTCTAAATCAACAGTATTGTAGGCCACTAGCTAAATAGTGGACAGAAATATTGAAAAGACTGACTAACGCAAAAAGAAGATAAAAGTCAGCAACTGGAAAAAAACACCTCATTATCACAACAGAAAAAAAATCATCATAGTAAAAACACCTTACAAAATTAAGTTGATATTTGCACAAAATAGGGCTAGCAGCAGCAGGTGACTAGTGAGTGATCTATATTCCTACTTAGAAAAGTGAATCCCAACATACTTGATCAACACAATTCCTAGGAACATGAACCACATAGCTTGACTAGGAGAGCACTGTCTGACCTGTGATATAGAGTGACTCCTAAGTAGGCCAGAGATGAAAGAGATTTCCTACAAAAGAGGAAAAATCCAGTAAGCAAGATCCTCAGCTAGTGTTAAGTATTGTATTTAAGTCAATTGAACTACACTACTTTATATCAGCTGAGAATATGGCCCTGTTCTTTTTCTGAGCATTTATTTAACATGAACTAACCACAGTATTAGTCAGTGGAACACATAAGCTACTTCCTTCCCTCTCTTCAGCATTGTGGATTTCCATATCCAGCATCTTTTGTGCAGTAAAAGACATCAACAACATGATAATTTTCACTCCCCGTTTTTGTCTGGCCAGTTGATATGTATAAATTTTGCAGTTTCTGTGTTTTTCTGATGCATACTGCTTCACATCAATACAGAGCTGTTCTAAAAAAAAATGTCTAAAATGTCATCATAAATTATAAAAACAAATGTGCACCTACCAAATAGCCAATTGTTGTAGTGTCAGAGTTATCACCAATTACTATGTGGGGTAGAACAGGTAAGGCTTGACTTGTATGGTATCCTAGCTCTTAATACCAGTCTCTTTTAACTTCAGTCATACAAAAATATCTGTAATAAGTTTAAAAACAAGGGTTACAAACTTTTAAATACATGATGTTTAAATAGGTTTGAATTGCCTGAAAGAAGTTCAACTCTCACTAATGCACAATGTGTGATCATGCTGCTGAATACTCATAGTCCAGCACAGGGTAGTGAGATGCACCTAGCGAGGACTGATTCTGGCTTCTGTTCTGATTGGTGATAGGTCAGGAGAAGGAAAAGATTCTATAGCCACTCAGAGAAAAGGCAAAGGACCTGGAGGCTCTGCGTGGAGTGCGGTGGTTGGGGGTAGTAAGTGGAATGCTTATTGGGAACCCCAAGGTTCTAGTGTCCATGGGCCTGCTGCCTGAAGTCTTCAAATGCGTAGTTAGAACTGATCAGGAAATGGTATTTCCCTTCACCCCCAGAAAACATCAACAAAACAGAAATGTTTTAATAAAAAATAAGATGAAAAAATGACCAAAAATTGAATATTTTGGGGCTTTGCCTGAAAAGTTTAGTTTTCCGGTTTCTATTTCTTCAGTGAAGAGTGGCATTTTTTCACAAAAAGCTTGAACGTATTTAGTCAAAACCCCAGTTTTATGTAAAAAAAAAAAAAATATAAGGGGAAAATGTTGCAAGCTCTATCTATGGTACACCACATACATGACTAGACATCTAGAAGGGGTTAGTGTCCACTGCAATTCTGTTACTGGTGTCTCATAGGAAAGGAGAGATTACGCATGTAATAGTACATGAACTGGACATTAGATTCTAGTTGGATTAATGTAATATGTCTATTATGGGGCATATTTTGTTCCCCAACCCTTACGAGTGTGGAGGGCCCTCTTTCAATATAATTTATCACTTCATTTCCAATGCACAAGTGGCAACAGGGGTGAGGCCTTTCAGAGGGTGAGCACTACAGACATGGCACAGAGCATAACTCATTGTGGGAGCACATGCAGGGAAGGGTTAGAATGGCACAGAGGCATGCAGAAAGTATGGAGTTGGAGAATCTTCATCTATGTGATCCTTGCGCTCTCCTTCTGGCCTAAACAATGGAGGAGGAGCACCAGGACCATTGGCCAGCCTACTCATTAGGAGAGCATAACTCTATGGACATAACCCCAATGTTATCCGACAGCCTCAGTGCTGGCGGCAGAATTCCTTGCCCACTTTCCCCATTGGTCTACTTCTCTGCATCCAATCCAGTTTAGTGTTGGGAAGATGATTTGCCCCTACATGAACTCCTCACATGCTGTAGTTAAATACTATGCACAGACCTTCACAAAAGAGAAAAAACTATTCTCGTACCATAACTGGACTCTCAGAGTGACACTCTCACAAAAAGCTAACTCAGCAGAACAACACACCATGGAAAGTGAAATTTACTTCATATAAATAAAGTTCTTATATGGTAGTTTTTCCAATGATCTTTTGTGTCCTTTGAAAGGGGTTCTCAGGCACAAAGTGTTGGAATAGTTCTCTTTTAGCTAAACATACACTTAAAGAATGTATTATGTTCTTTAATATGGTAACAAGCCCCTTAGTTTGAAACAATTCTAATCTGTCACTTGAAAGAAAATGTTGCAATGGGAGCCCTAAATTTTAATCGCACAAAGGCATGTCTGGTGGAATTTTTTAAAAATCTTTGTCTTTTTACTTCTACATATTTTATGAGCGATGGAGGCTTGTGTAATATGCTTATCAAAGTTGCCATTATTCTACATATTGAGATTTGTTGTTTTTTGTGTCGTCTGCTCATCAATCATAAATGATACAAACAGACTTGTCTTGACTATAGAATTCCTTTTTATAGCTTATAATTTATGATTAACATGGCCTTGTGTGATAAAGACCCATCAAAGTCATCATTATTCCCCACTTATCTGCATTCAACTGTCTGTTTCATCTATTAAAATGTTTCAAGTCTTTTTTCTATCTGACTATATTCTTCTTATTCATCTTCTCTCTATTTTTTGGCAGTATTTGTCTTTACCTTAGGTTTTGTTGGACCCAAGAAAAGAGAAAAAGCATACTGTTCAAATACTCTTAGATGTTCTAAATCAAAAATCACATTAGCGGTTCTTTTCGTTCAGAAAAGGTTTTTAATTAATGTTATTTAGTTTTTAATACATAGATCTTTCAACTATGCACCTCTTCTGCATTATAAACCTATACCAGCTATCTTTTCCAGTGCTGATGGTATTACCTTAACATATAGACTCTGCTGAAACAAACTGCCTTGTCCTTCATTTTTTATTCATGTATTCATCACCCATAATATAATGTTCCACAAACTTAACTTTTTGACTCTCTTTAATTCATTGGTTTAAATGATAAACACTTACTTTTCTAAAGGCTCATCATAATGTATCTGCCTTGATTTAACTATCTTTCTAACCTATATCTTATGTACGGATAAGAACACTGGTTCAAAAAAAAAATAAGAGCCAGCCAAAACTGAGTACTAAATATAAGCCTTTTATTAGGTTCATTAAGGTCAGGATAACACCTCCTCCTTCCCAAAACACACAGATCTGCCTTTGCTGAAATTCATCTTAAGTTTTTAGTGCCTCTGGCAACCTCTTGGTGATCTGCTGACATGAAATCAATGAATTTTGGGACTTCCTGCAGGGTAGAGAGACGACTATATATTCTGGGTGACTATGGTCCAGCAAAGTCCCAGCACATATGCTGGATTTAAATAAGCCAGCTGTTTTTTGGCCACCAAAGATAATGAAAAAAGAAACCTAATCTTCAGTGCTAGTGTTAAGCTTTTTTGAAGCAAGGACTTTCTTTTACTCTGTGAACATATCCAAAAGACCCATATTAAAATGCTATTTTCTAATATATTTGTGATCTGGAAAAGGAAGTGAACAATATGAGGTAATAACATTTTATACATTTTTGAGGTGGTTCAAGAGTATAAAAGACCAAGGAAGTCCACAGGGCCTAACAAAGTGAGGCAAGAGAGTAGCACAATGGTAGATGAAAATCAGTGTTACCAAATGGAAGGCAATGTTAACTGGAAAGAATAATGTGTACTGCTCTGTGATGGCGTATGTCTGCCCCACACTGGAAATGAGGGGGTAAAGAAATCTCAGACTCCCCACTGGCAATGAGAGGATTAAGGAGAGCCTATGGACCCCATTGACACCATCTCACTATGCCTATAGAAACTGTCAGGCACAGAGAAGGGAGCTGACAGGGGGAAACCATACCCATTCTAGGGCTAACCAGGAAGGACAGCAGAGCTCTGCTGCTTCTTTGAACAGGGAAGCCTGGTTTGAAGGCAGCTTGCTTCCTGTGTGAACCATTTTGTGGATGGATTGACTAAGTCCAGGAGGACTGACAGAAAGTGACTAGCTACCCAGAGACAAGCCCGCAGCAGATGGATGAGGATTCTCCTGAAAATCCCATGGACAATCCTGATTCTGAAGTTTACTGTTTTCCTTTTGTTTTGGAGACTAACACCCCCAAAAAGGAGTAGGACTTGAGTGTGCCATAGCTGGAGGGCTACAGCATCACAACCCCTAATCTGTGAGGGATGATGCCTAGGATCCACAGTAGAATGAATTATCCCCTATTGGGCCACAAAGGGGGCGCTACCTAGACAACCTGCTTACATGCTCATACATAGAAAAATAGAATCATAGGACTAGAAGGGACATTGAGAGGTCATCAACTCCAGTCTCCTGCACTCATGACAGGACTAAGTATTATCTCGATCATCCCTAACCTGCTCTTAAAAATCTCTAATGAGAGAGATTCCACAACCTCCCTAGGCAATTTATTCCAGTGCTTAATTAACCAGACAGTTAGGAAGCTTTTCCTAATGTCCAATCTAAATTGCCCTCGATTCAATTTAAGACCACTGCTTCTTGTCCTGTCTTCAGAGGTTAAGAAGAACATTTTTCTCCCTCATCCTTGTAACAACCTTTTATGTATTTGAAAACTGTTATCATGTCCCCTTGCAGTTTTCTCTTCTCCAAACTAAGAAAACCCAATTTCTTCAATCTTCCTCATAGATCATGTTTTCTAGACTTTTAATCATTTTTCCCCCTTTCTGGACTTTATCCGGTTTCTCTACATCTTTCCAGAAATGTGGCACCCAGAACTAGACACAATACTGAGCTGAGACCTAATCGGCATGGAGTAGAGCAGAAAAATTATTTTTTGTGCCTTGCTTACAACACTCTTGCTAATATCTCCCAGAATAATGCTTTGGGATTTTTTGCAAGAGTGTTACACTGTTGACGCATATTTAGCTTTTGATACTCTATGACCCCCAGACCCCTTTCTGCAGTACTCCTTCCTAGGCAATCATTTCCCATTTTGCATGTGTACAACTGGTTGTTCCTTCCTAAGTGGAGTACTTTGTATTTCTCCTTGCTGAATTTTATCCTATTTACTTCAGACCATTTCTCCAGTTTGTCCAGATCATTTTGAATATTAATTATATCCTCCAAATAATTCGCAACCCCTCCCATCTTGGTATTGCCCGCAAACTTTGTAAGTATACTTTGTGTGCCATTATCTAAATAATTGATAAGATATTGAACAGAATCAGACCCAAAACTGATACCTGAGGGACTCCTTCCAGCTTGACTGTGAACCACTAATAACTACGCTGTGGGAATGGTTTTCCAGTCAGTTATAAACCCACATGATAGTAGCTCCATCTAGCGCATATTTCCTTAGTTTGTTTTTGAGAAGGTCATGTGAGACAGCCTTATTAAAGTCAAGATATACCACTTCTACTCTTCTCCCCATCCACAAGACTTTAAAGCTATTAAGTTGATTTGACATGAACAGTTCTTGACAAATCCATGCTAACTATTACTTATCACCTTATTTTCTTCTGGGTGTTTGCAAATTGATTTCTTAATTATTTGCTCCATTATCTTTCCAGGTACAGAAGTTAAACTGACTAGTCTGTAATTCCTCAGGTTGTCCTTATTTCCCTTTATACAGATTACCACTATATTTGCCCTTTTCCGGTCCTCTGGAATCTCTCCCATTTTTCATAACATACTCCTTGATTCTAAATTAACTTTAACCCCTGAGGAGAAAGATCAGGGTAACATTATGGTTAGCTTGATGAAAATATTTACTCACTACACAGCTGTGATAAGAGCAAACACAAGTTTAGAATGTCTGAAGAATGAAATAGAAGAGAAAATAACTGAAAATATTCTAACGCCATTATATAAATCATGGTACAAATACATCTATAAGACCATGTTCATTTCTGGTCTGCTAGCTCTGGTCTGCAGAGAAAACAGAAACAGAAGAGGGACAGACATAGACAAAGAAAATGATCACAAGCATAGAAAAATTGCTGTATGAAGATATATTGAAAAGACTGTAGTTTACAGAAGATATCATAGAACTGGAAGGGACCTCAAGAAGTCATCTAGTCCAGTCTCCTGCACTCAAGGCAGGACTAAGTATTATCTAGACTATCCCTGACAGGTGTTTGTCCAACCCGCTCTTAAAAATCCTCAATAATGGAGATTCCACAACCTCCCTCGGCAATTTATTCCAGTGCTTCACCACTCTGAGAGGTGGGAAATTTTTCCTAATGTTAACCTAAATCGCCCTTGCTGCAATTTAAGCCCATTGCTTCTGGTCCTATCCTCGGCAGTTAAGAAGAACAGTTTTTCTCCCTTCTCCTTATAACAACCTTTTATGTATGAATAAGAAGGAACAGGAGAGAGGTATATAAAATAATAAATAGAACAGAGGCAGTCAGTTGGGAACTGTTTTTTTCATAACACAAGAACAAGGGAACAATAAATGAAAAAGACAGCAGATTTAAAACAGATTAAAAATATAGACTCTCCCTGGGTTACGTAAGACCCGACTGACCAAATTTGCACTTACGGAAAAAGTTCTATAAGCCAGAAATAGGATTTTCAAGTTGCAGAAATTTTTGAGTAATGTACGGGTATATGTTTCCGACTTACGCAAAATTCAAGTTACGCAAGGCTTTCCAGAATAGAACAGTTGCGTAAGTCAGGGGGAGGGGACATCTGTAAATACTTTTTACACAATTCATATTACCTATGAAACTCTTTACTAAACGATAACAATGAGTCCAAGAGCTAAGTTGGATTCAAAAAAGATTTAGACATATATATGGAAAACAGGCATAACCTTTGCTACATTAGCTAGGATAGTGTATAACGGATCACGGCTTAATGTGCCACCCACTAAATGGAGGATGATTAGTAAGATGCTTTCCATGTGAGCCACTTATTCCTTTCCATGTTTTCTTGTGCTTTCCCTTTAGTGTATGGTGCAGGCAACAGTCAGAGATAGGTCACTGGACTAGACAGATCTTGGGTCAGATCCAATATTGAAATTCGACATGTTGGCTTTGGGATTGAGTGTAAGGTGTTGGTTTCACCCTGTGAACCCTAAATTGGTTTGGACCTGCTGCTTAAACTCAATGTCTACTCTGACATCATTGAGGACACCAGAGCCACTATTTCACAAAATAAATGGAGCTTCTGACAAGGAATTACGAATTATAACTACTTGACTTTGGAATCTTCTGACAAAGTCTGAAACAGCCCAGATTTTTGTTCTAAGATAATGTCTGAAAATTCATCTATTTCCTATACTTTATTGAGAGGGGAAGAATACAGTTAGTATCTGAGGTGTGGCAATCTTGATTTGATTTTGACTATCTCTCATCAGTTATTTTATGCATTTGCATTCAGAGGTAGTTGCTATTACATTTTTTTTTAATGTGACTATTTTTAAAGTATAGTGAAGACAGCAAGAATTTATGTTAAGAGCTTTCAATATGTATTACAAACTACATTAAAAAGAAGTCTTATGTCCATGAAAAACATATAGCATGAAATCTTGGCACCATAGAGGTCAATCAAAATTTTGCGATTGACTTCAATAAGGCTAAGATTTCATCCATATTCTGTTGCAAAGACTACTGATAGATTTGGTTAGATGGGAGTTAAGGGCCAGTTGACAAGTACAATCTGTTCACCCATGGCTTTTCCAGCAGAAATCCAAGATTAACAATTTCTTGTAATAGGGTGGCCAACTGGGAATCACTTGAAACATTTTCTTGAAATCTGATAGGTTGAGTTCTCGCAGTTTCTTTCTACCTTTCTGCCAATGTTTCTCCAAAGCTTTTTTTTTTCTTTTTTTTTAATCTGCAGCTCAAACATGGTGTGAAGCAAACCACCTGAATGCTAACTCCCAGTTTTTCTCTGCTGTTTGATGATTACTTTGCATGCTAAAACCCCACACAGATGCCTTTAGATTACGTTAACCAATTATTACTCTCAGTGAATCACATTCCTTTGCTAGTCACTTAGCACTTTCTAAGAGGATTTTGCTATTCTATTTTATTTCACTTCATTCTGTTTCCTACTTCCCATCTCTAAAGGAGGAATGGGACTTTTGTTCTCCTCATTTCCTTAAAAAGGCAATTAACTTTTTTGTAAAATCCAACACTGAATGCTAGTGTTTTCTTCGGGTGCTACTGTTTTCCTATCACCATTTCTGAGTGTCTTTACTTATTTTATTTTTCATGCTCTCTTGTTTTCATCACCAACTGTCCATTATGTCAAGGAATACAGTGCCTGGCGTAACGTTACAAAAAGTTCTCTTTAAACACAACTTGAGCATGCTAGCAATTTGTTCCTGTAGAATCATAGAAGAATCATAGAAGATTAGGGTAGAAGGGACCTTAGGGGGTTGTCTAGTCCAACCCTCTGCTCAAATCTACTCCTTTCTCCATTACAGTTAACAGAGTGGGGACAAGTAATTGATTTTATCCTTCTGATACCACTAGTAAAGGCTGTTTCAGTTGGATTTAATAATCTGAATACTGAATTTAGACCTAGTCCCGTAGTCATAACTCAGACAAAAAAAAGTCATTGTCTATTTGTCTCAATAAGGACTTGAAGGTGAAGCCCTTCAAATACTTCACTTACATAATACCCACTAGAGGCAGGTAATTTCTTATACCTAAAGTGAATGGCCATTTTAACACCTATACATATTAGTCCAGGGTTTTCATACTGGATTGGTAATCATTTGTTATGGGAATCTGCAAAGTATGAGCTATTTGAATTCTCTGACATAATTTAACCTTGGTAATAATAACATACATTAGAGGGAATAATAAAATTTCCATCAACATTTATTTCAAAAAGAAAAGTGGGGAGAAATGTTCACATGAAGATATTTTTCTTTTCAGTTAACTCTAGTATATATCCCCAGGTTAAGTTCCATTGACTGAAATAGAGCAGATTTTCAGCTACACCAGGTTACATCACTTGCCTTTTTAAAAGTGGAGGTAGTTCTCAAATGAGCATTAGATTGAGTGGGATAGGTCACAACTGATCCAAAGCCCCTATCTTCGATGTCAAAAGCAGAGATGCTATATGACTGTATGGAAATCCCTCGGCAATATTTTATCAATATTTATCAATATTTTATAATATTTATAAATTTATAATTTAATTTAAATATAATATAATATTTTACAATATATTATCAACATTAAAATGATAAATAAACTAAATTTTCTACTAGTGGGAGAGAGACCAAAATAAAAAATACAAGCAAGTTCCTCTCCCTACCTCTGACTGCTCTATAGGAATAATTCAGTGGGCTGGATGCTGTAGAAACACAGCGTTCTGTCCATAAGATACAGAATAATAGATTTGCATCATTAACTAAAACAGCCCTTCCTAACTAGAGATTTGGTATTAATTAATGTACATTTGATTTAGTGGAGGAGTCCCAGGACTCAGAAAATCAAGTCTTGAAACATCAACACTTTATGCAGCAAGTGCAAATTGGACAAAGTGACTCCATATTCCACTCAAAATTGTTTTGCAAGGTAATGAGGACTGCTAGATGTATGACAAGGGCAGATAGTTTATATTCTGAAATTCACAATGAGATTAACGTACAACACTCAAGAAGTGACACATTCCTCTGATATCTTTTCACTGGTGGTACTGTGCAATGCAGAAATAACTTTCAAGGTCTTGGCAAAATAAACAGCTTGTCAGGATAACAAATTTAGGTCCAATAGACTGATCAACCAATTCCTATTCTTTCAGTCAGACCACTTTTTCCGGTTCCAGTTAATCCAAATGAAGTTGAATCCACATGCTGACCTAACAACCCAGCCAAAGGTGCTAGTTAGGGGTCCTACCCCTTGTCTTGATGTAGTAATAATGCCTTCAGCATCTATAAAACTTGTTTTTAGCGTGCCAGCATATCTCAGGAAAACACATCAGAATATACTGGTCTGCCAAAGTTTCCCTTCAGGAGCCCTGAAGAGGCTCCAGCAGTGTGAGACCTCAGATCTCCAGACACTGTTTCAGGTTGTGGCAATGCTAGTTCCCAAGTTCCTGCTCTTTTAGTATCTAAGTCACTTTTGAAAATGTTACTGTGAAGGAGCAGAGATTGCAGCCGGACACAGGCGGGGTTAAAGAACACCTATAGGTTCCGCTAGCCCATCCCGTTATACCGGCAGCCAATGCCAGGGGACAGAAAAGAAGGGGGCCTGGTTCAGTCAGGGGATGACTGGCAAAGAGGCAGGAGCTCTCTATATGCCTGCCTGAAGGCACAGACCAGCAATCTGCCTGGAGGCAGTGGAGACAAATAAATCTTCCCTGCCAAGGGGAACCTACAGATAAGCCCCAACTGTGAGGCAACTGGACTAGCAGGGCTATCCCCCAAACTAAAAGGACTTGCACAGGGAGCAGGCGAGGAAAACAGGCCCTGAAACCCCCCCACCCACTTCCCCCATGGTTGGGGAAAAGATCCAACTCCCATATTTAGGGGTTGAACAACACAAGATCCTGGGCCAGGATCTGAGGGAGATGGAGGGGTCAAGTTCCCCTACAGCCCCTCTGACCAATGATCTAGCCACTAGGCTCCCTGGTCTATCACAATTACCCATTATTTACCATTCCGTCTCAGCAATCCAAAGGCTGCAAAATTTTAGCTTGGGAGCTCTTGTGGCAGAGACTGTCATTTATTATGTTTTTACAGTGCCCCCACGCAGTGGGACTCAACCTAGATTTGCCCTTTCAGCACTACCATTATATAAGTGTCAAATACTAATTAAGGGTGGGATTTTCAAAAGCAGTGACTATTGACCTATTTCTGCTCCCATTGAAGCAATGGGAATTCTACTAGTGGCTTCAATGAACAGAGTTAGGCCAGTACTGAGTACTTTTGAAAATCCCACTAAACCTCCCATCCCCTAAGGTGGACGTTTCATAGGAACAACTGCCCAATATCATAGTTCTTTAATTTATAGATTTATTTCTAGTTCTGATTTATTAAAAAAGTTCCTATTGCAGCTTTGAAGTATGTGCACAAACCAAACTATAAAATTACTTACATATGTAACTTGCTCAATATCAATTAATAGTAGTAAAGACTACTCCAAGTTTACTGGGGGGAAATGTAAATCTCAAACCTTCCTTCCTCAGATCAGCCTGCAGAACTGTTCTGAGAAAACAGAGAAACCTCACAAGATGTCCTCAAGGACAAAAGCTTGGGCTCTGCTGGACAAAGTAGGGAAGCAAATTCTAGTCAGGGAGCATCCCAGAATAAACATACCGAGCGACTGTCAGATTAATTGTCTGAGTTGAATTGAACTGCTCAGTTACAGGATGCAAAAAAGACATGACCTGTAAAACCTACAGGACCCAAAACACAAAAGGCCCTTCTATAACTCAAAACTAATCATTTGAACTGAATCTGGAAACTAACTGGAAGCCAGTGCAGTCTATGGATCATAGGGATAATATGTTCCAATTCTAAAATACGACTAGGTTTTCAGGGAGCAACATTTTATACTAGCTAAAGCTTCTGAGTAGTTTTTAGATGCAGACCCACACAGAGGTTGCAGCAATCAAAGCTTGTAAATAATTTTAAATGAATAATTTGTTCAGTGAAGTGAATCCCTTTGTCTGTTTGCAAATTGTCAAAGATTTTCAGGAATTTTTAAATCATAATCATTTGCTGACTAATTTACATGATGAATTCATGGTGCTTAGATTGTGAGTCATTCATTGCAAGTATTCAATATTCTAAATGCAAACACTGGTTAGTTTTGACAGCTATGGAGGTCATATGGTATACTTCTGTTCCCTGATAGGATGAGTAATGCTTAGCATCAGGTTTCCAGCATGACTCCATGTACTTCTAAAGTCCTAATTTGTTTTCTATATATATTCTCTAATGTTCATGTAATGTTGTCTGGTTAAAATATAATCATGCACATCATTATTGCTACCATTGCTTTATATAATTTCAGCAAATCTTATGCAAAATATAACTCATGGCCAGAAAGGGCTAAGTAGCTTGCAGGCTGAATGACCCAGAGCCCACCTTAAAAGTCATGTTAGAAAGGTATACAAATGTTAATTAGGATCATTCATGGTAGATAGACTAGAACTTTGCAATGCAAACCTACATTGTTAGAAGTGATACTAATTGTGAGTATTTTATAAGCTAGCCACGTAAACAGACAGTTACTGTCTGCCACTGTAGATAATGATTCAGAGATCAAAAGGGAATATTAACATTTTGATAAATCTTGAGTAAAATAATGTCATTGTCTATATGTCTCTTTAAAGTTTGTCATAAACTGCCTAATGGAAAAATTGTCCTATGTTAATTTGTGTAACTAATTACTGATGGTGTTCAGGAAACAGAAGGTTACATCAAAAGCCTGTTGTTTACTCAGGACTGTATGGTCAAGTGAAGGCTAGAAAACTGTATAAAACATTATTGGTTCCAGATCCCATTTTTATCACAGATCTGCTTAAACTTCATCTGGGAAAGTTTAAATTGCCAGATTGAGATTCCAGTTATGCTGGTACTCACTAAAGGACATTGGACTATAATCTGTGGACTAAATTTTAAAAAATCTCTTTGCAACTATGAAGCTCACCATCTCTGCTGTCTGAACCCCAAGAATTGAACTCATGTCTATATGTATATTGATATTTTAACCATACTCTTGCTTTTCTTTGTAAATAAATTTTAGTTTAGTTAAAAAGAATTGGCTGAAAACATGTATTTGGGTAAGATCTAGAATCTTCATTAACCTGGTAGGTAATGTGTCCAATCCTTTGGGATTGGTAGAACCTTTCATTTTATATGATGAAATAAGATTTTCAGAAATCTTCATCATATTTGACTTGGGTAACTGGAGGAGACCAGAGGCTCGGTTGCTTCGGGGGAACTGTGTTGTTGGCTTCTGGGCAATTGGTGAGGTAATAAAGAAGCTGTTTTATGCTGGCTTGGTAAATCTAAACTTGTAAATATCCACCAATTTTGGGGATTATCTTCCCCATTCTTTGCAGTCCACCCTAACTGAGTAACCTCAGCTGGCCCCCACTGGGACCACAGTTACAGTTCATTTACAGTTTCCTTGTAAAATTCATGTATAAGAATATTCAGAAAAAGTCGACACACAATGGGCATACAACAGGTGATGCCAATTACTAAAATGTGAATGAATTTATTTATTTATTAAAATGTGAATGAATATTTGTGAAGTTCTTTTGCTAGATTTGTCTGGATCTAATAGTTGGAGTAGTACACTCTAGAGGTAAGAAATGTATGAATAATTATGGAAAGGTCTACATCCAAAAGGAAAGGTGGCAAGTATATTTTAAAAAGGTAGCCTTAGTCACCATTAATATCTGGTTATGCAGAAGCAGCCATGAATCCAGAAGCACTTCTATATTCTGAACCTTATTAAACTTACTATTGAATTAACCGCATTTTTCCTATTCATGACACATCAGCAGTAGTGCTGGCTGTACCAAACCTACTGTATTGCTAGTGTATGTATGTATGTATGTATATAGATGTATGTTTCAGGCCCCTAAAGGTAGAAAAACAGTCATATTTCTTTAATAAAACTGCTGAAGACAATAGACACTAACACCGAGCAAAGAGCTTGTCAGTGGATAGAAAACCAGTCATTATAGCTGGACTATTTCATTGGCCAATGGATCACTCAGCTCTAACTAACCAGCCTGCTCAGTGTAAAATAACAAATTAGTAATAAATAAAGCAAGTGGTACATTGTCAGTGGCAGAACAGTAGACCCATTTACCTCCTGTGAGTAAAAGGTTTTACAGAAAGCGGAAGACCTATTTCATTTTCTCCTATGGGACTGCAGATATAACTATAAACTGTCCTTCTCTAAAGGAGTATCAACAGGGGAGCAAGCATTCCTGTTTCTGTTCCAGATACTCACACAAACAAAATGTTAATCCAACTGATTGGGGCCCAAATCTTCAAAAGTAACTAGTGATTTTGGGTGTCTCCCTTTTTGGGTTTCCAACCTGAAAGTGAGTAAAGCTTGAATTTCAAAGGGTGGGTGCTCAAATTTAAATATCAAGGCACCTAAATCAGTAGTCACTTTTGAAAATTTAGGCCTACGGTAAATGTAGGTACATCAAATAAACTGAAGTTTATCATTAAATAGTCCTTGAGGGAATAGTCACTGTTCACCATAGAAAGAGAAAGAGAGAGAGAGAGAGAGACCGTTAATCACTCACCTGAAAAATCTTCAATTCTGGTAGGTGGTTTGAAGTTAGTTAAAATTAATGGGTGGAGATAGCATGCCATGTTTGTTTCGTGTGTGCCACTGAAAACACTACCTGGGATTGCACCTGTGTCCTAGTTTTGACCTTAAACTTCATTATTTTATATCAGGTTTATTTTGACAACTATCAGCCGGGTTAATAGTTCAAAAATGATTTGCAAATGCTTGTATTCAAAAGTGAATTTTAATTCAATCATGTTTACATTTGCAGTCTTTCAACAAAAAGGCAAGCACTTCAACTTTACTACCACAAATTCTTGTGAAAAGGACATTTTATTTGGACATTTACCAAAAGTAAATCTTGATTTGCATAATTAACCAGCAATGATGGAAAATTATGAACTGAAATTCATGTTTCAGTTAAGCACATAAATCATTCAAGCAGCGGACAGAAGCAATATCATGTGACTTGTGCAACTAATGCAGCACAATTTCAGATATATTTCAGATATTTGCAATTAGCAAATAATATGTAGGCAAGCAATTATTCACCAAAGAAACTTGTAAATAATTTTGAATATTGAATGAAGTCAAGAATTTTGGACTCTATTTCTGGACACGTTGTGAAAAGGAAAAGAGGAAATATTTAGTGAATGAATTATGTGTTGTGAATTGTTTTCCCAGCTCAAATTAACTAGGGTAGAGACAGCTGTTACAACGTTTTCCCTATGTACTGTATGATACTCTGGCATTCTCCTTATACCTTTCACAAGCAATTCTGAAAAATGTATCTTTTTGAATGTAACAAATTTTCTAACAAAAAGCCAGCAGAAATGTTATCTGCCATGTGGTATTTTTATTCATCTCATCTGAGAAGCTGAGAAATCACCAGGGTGGATATTACTGCGAACTGGGAAATATTCCCACTGGTGTATTAGCTTTATTTATTTCTAGTCTTTCCATAGTAGAATCTCTCAAGTATCGAACAGGCCACAGATTCTAAAGCCTGTACTCTCCTCAGTTTCATTGACTATCACTGTGGTTTTGTGAAAGCTAAAGGAAGCCTCCAGTCTCCTTGTTCCCTCTGTGGATCTTCCCCATCACTTGAAAGGCTTAAATGCCAATCTGAGAAGGATGAGACACAAAGTGAATATCAATGTGAATGTTAACGTCTCAGAGCTGCCACAGCTGGGTCATTGAGAGAGGTAAGTATTCAGCATTTGAATCAGTGTAGGAGATCAAGATTTGCAGTGATTTGGGTGGAAAGCCTGACAAGCATGTTTTTCTTCTTCTAAAGGATAGATTAATTTTTGTGGAAACTTCAAACTCCTGACATAACAAAGAAAGTGAACTTTTATGTGAGGAAAGGGAAATATAGGATGCCCAGGACTGTAAAAGTAGATGAGTTCTGGGGGTGACAATTGTGGAAGTAATTGAAAATGAAAAGACTAAAGACCAAGTGGAAGCTTTCCTTCACTCAGCTAGGAGATCAAACTCTTCTCCAGGTTTCCTACTACTGATATGGGTGCTGCTTGAGTAACCAGTAAATGATCTTATTTTCGTCTACCTTTATTATGTATTTAAAAACAGTTACATGTTTAGTCAAAAAAAGTTATTATAAAATAGAGAATCTTCCCAAAGGAGCACCACTAGCTACTATTACAGTAACAGCTTCTCATTAAACCATTGGATTGTATTCAGTGTTTTTTTATAAGCATTGTTGGTTATAGCCAAATAGCAACTCTTTACGACTACAACTGCAGACATGCTGAGCTCCTCAAAAACAGTAGGTATTCCTATTCTCTCAGCAGCATGACTATTCTCCAAATATGCATTACACCTATAGATTAAGAAGCCCAGGGTACATACTTATGCATTTAAAAAAGAAACTATCCACCAGGGCTTGGCAAAATAGAGAAAATGGTTTTGAGCTTTTGGGAACTAGAAAAGAGACAAAAGTGGAACCCTGCTCTATCACATGGAGCCCTGAGACCATCTTTTGGTAAGCACCTCCTGTGGTTTATTTCACAGTGTCCTACCCACTACCTTTACAGGCGTGTACAATCCCATATTTAGTCTAACACATAATCCTTAGCTCCCTTAGCTAAAAGGAAAGGCTAGGGGAGCCAGAAGAGATCTTTGATCTCAGAGATCCCTCTAGGCTCTGACTCCGAAAGGCTTCACTGCCCCTTTGTACTTCCTTCCTGTCTTTTCTTCTTTCTATCTAATTAGTATCTTGACTCTCATCAACCTATCCCAATCAATAATTAGGCAGAGCTCTTCTTAATAAGGTCTAATCTAGAGAAATTAATAAGAGTTGCAGTCACCAATGCAAAAGCAACAGGGAGTCTTACAAGAAGGATTTAGATCCCTTGAGCAATTCTGACATCACCACATAAGGCTTAGAATGGGCCCTTCAAGGTGCGAGCAAAGTTAGTAAATCTGAACAAGAAGGGCAATAGATACCCGTGGTCATAGCGCACCTGGAGGCTGGCTTTATGCTTTGCTCTCCCAAGTGCAATTCTTTAGCCAGGCAGCACAAAAGTACAGCTCCCTGGTGTATATAAAGACAAACAGTTACTTTTCAGGTTTATACCACTGTGAAAGAACTATAAAACCAGAGCCAAGGAAACAAAGGGAGCAGACTGCATGAGCAGAGTTTTATGAGACTATTTTAAAAAGGTCTCCTGCACATGGAGCTTACTGAAATAAAATAGGAGAAGTTGGAACACCATGAAGTCAGCAATTGAATTAGCAGTAAAGTGTCCGGTGTGCTCTAGACAAAAGTGGCAAAATTCTGCAAGTTAGCAGGAGACTGTCACAATCTGACACAATCTGTAAGCAGGTATTAGATTAGACAGGCTGGGAGATCTAGATTTATTTTGGACAGACTTACAATCATGGAAGTTATCCATCATTGTTAGTACATAACCATACACAATGTAGCCTGAGAGGCTTTTACTGCACATACTGAAAGTAGATTGATGTGCTGATTTATAAATAATGTAGACTCTTTCCAGCTTGCAGTTACCTATTTGCTGTGAGAATGATAAACAATTGTCCACCAGACCTGCAGGTGATGGTTAAGAAAGTAGGAAGACTTTATTTATACAAATCAGAGAAGGGAAAGTGCTATAGAGTAAGTCCTTCAGGATGTGTAGAGATGCCACACTTCCTGTATATGCTAGATGCAGTCTTTTGTTTCACACAATGCACTTCCTGTTAGGGGCAGAAACAAAGAAGATTCTGGACAGGCCAGTTGCAGGCTGCAGCTACACAGAGCACTAGAGAGTCTGTTATCACATTTTTATGAGTAGGATCAATGTCCAGCAAAGAATTTACCTTTACACCAGTCTGCTGATCCGAGAGATACTTCATGGTGCCCGGTACATAGGAAGCACAGTTTGCTGGCATAACCAGTGAGAGGTAACATTGAAATGGCTGCTACAGAACCCATGCAACTGCATGTAAAACCCTCTCCCACAGCTCTGGGGTACAGCGGAAATGCTGACTGTCTAGAAATAGTTCAAACAGCACTTTGATATGTGTATGAAAGCCATAGGGGCAAATAAATGGGAGGATGAGCAAATGATTGCTCTCTCTTTACAGTGTCAGGCACAAAGTGTTACTAGTATTCAATGAATTACATGAAGGTGGTGTGGAGGTGGGCGGACAGGGGAGGGGGAAAGCTTTTCAGAAACAATGAATATTTAAGGATCAGTGTGTCCCAAGAAAAATATGTTACTTTTGAGAGCCATGTGTTCAACATGAGAACAAAGAACGAAGGGAAAATGATAGAGGAGCTTGTCACAGACTTAAAACTAAAATATCAGTCCTGTGATTATGGAATATTTAAAGACTGTGCCATTAAAGACCGGTTTGTCCTGGGATATAACAGTAAAAAGGTATGGGCGTGTTTACTAAGGGGGATGGATCTGGCTCTAGAAAGGGCAGTAGGTATATACCAAGCAGTGGAACAAATAAACATAAATTAAAAAGCCACCGAGTACATCACTATGAGTACTATAGCTAAATCAGCAAGAGAAAAGTTCGCTGAAATTGAATTGTCCAAGGACAAAAAAACAGAAAGCTGGAAACAGTGCCAGTGATGTGTCAACAGCGTAAGTACAGGAAATGCTCAGCATTTAGGTAAATCTGTTGAAACTATAATAGGCCCATTATGCTAACATGGTCAGAGAAAGCACAAAACTGCATGCATTAAGTGAAAAAATGAATTCTTCAGATGAAGAGGAAGAGATGTTCTTAAGCACAATAATGGAGGAGGCTGAAACCTCAAAAGAGTGGCTAATTAAAACATGCACAAAATGGCATTAATATGATATGTAATATAGACACTGGAGCACAAGTAAATGTTATAACAGAAACTGAACTAGAGAGATGAGTCAAAAATATCCATGAAAGACAATAATGGAGGAACAATTCCAGTTTTGGGAGAGTGCACGCTGATATTTAAAAACAAAGGGAAAATGATAAAACAAGTATGTGTGGTGGTACACAGAGGTATTGGGCCTACTGCATTGGGTGCTTGGTCTTATTAAGAGGATGGATGTCATAGAAAGACAAAAAGGCAACACAGAGCCAAATATGAAACTATTAATAGCATCATCTGAAGATATATTAATAGGAAATGAATACATCCCAGAAACCTATAAGATACAGTTAAGAGAAGATGCAGAACCTGGTATATACTACATGAAAATTTCACAAGACTTAAGAAAGAGACTAGAAGAAGAGGTGCAAAATATGACAGCAAATGGTATCATTTGGAGAATAGAAGAACCAGCAGATTGGATTCACTCCTTGGTAATTGTGAAAAAAGGAGGTGTCATACAGCTCTGTATATATAATAAGGGACACATACTCTTTCCCACAAGAAGTGAATTGTCTGAGAGTGCATGACCCAAATTCTTCAGTGAAATAGATGTCTGGCCAGGATATTGACAGATCTCTGTGAACACCAAGAGCTCCAGGATCTGCACTTTCGACAACCACTTGGCAGATGCTGCTTCCTAAAATTGCCTTTCGGAGTATGTTCAGCTCCAGCAGTGTTTCATTGTACAATGGTCCAGGTACTAAAGGGAATGGCAGGAGTAAAAAGTAGATTGATGACATAATAAGTTGGGACAGCACTGCCCTTGAACATTGGGAATAGCTGAGGAAAGTTCTGAAAACAGTGAGAGCTAATAATCTGAAACTAAATAAGGGCAAATATAAGTTTCAAATGGAAATAAAATACTTGGGAGAGAGACTTATCTCAAAGGGAATTAATGATCTCTTACCAATAATTCTCAGGCAGCAAACCCTCTCATTGAAACCAGATAACTACTCACTAAAGCACCTCCACTGATTGCACCTGCCATAGTATTACACGAGGAAAAGTGGTATCTATGGGGGAAATTGCATCTCCAAGGCCCATGTGCAGGAGGTATTCATTTCCATGGGGGACAGGGTGGGCACATGTTGAGGACTCTTAGGTGCAGGTGGGGCCAAACTAAGGATGCTGCTCATTTCCTCACTTGCACCGAGGAGCTTCCTAAGAAAGGATAATTCAGCCTATGACTGTTTAGTTCTTCGCAGTCCTCACGCCACATCAGGGAACCCCCTTTATGGAAGAGATAAAGCAACTGTGTCCAGGGAATAGAAGGTGAGGACATCTGAAAAAAAAGAGCACCTGGTCTGCTGCTGAACAGGGTTCTGTAGCTGATTCTAAAGGTCAGGGGACAACTGACAGAAATACATGGGGAATCTATCTCCTAAAAGTAATCTCATAAAGATGTCTTCAGCTGGAGTCCCCGCTTTCCTCCCATTAGCTTTACCATGGCAGGAAACAATCCAGCTCAGCACAAGTAAGGCACAAATTATTCAGTATTTATAAGTTATAAAACAACACCTTAATGTCTCCTGGAAAGGGGCTGATGTCTAAAGCTGATTATAAAGAACAGGCACAACATGCTTCTCAGACGAAGTTCTGACATTCACTTTCTGCACTAGCTACAGTTCTGAATGGGCTGAAGGTGCAGTGTTCATGTACAGCACACCACAGTCTCAAGGTAACAAGGCCATGGAACACTAGTGAGATTCACCAGAGGGTAAAAACTGCAACCTTCTTGCCAAGCACAAATGATGAAAAGCATTCTTGGTAACTATTGCTACCTGGACATCCAGCAGCAGCTGGGATATTAACATATACTTTCCATTGCAAGCCTGTGCTACAAAGAGCATCTTTCAAAAACAGGCCTCAAATAAGAAATTAGATAATCACTATTTTGGCATCTTGTGGTAATTGTGAACTGCCTCCTTTATCTGAGATTAGGGGACAGACAGTGGCCAAATTCTGGTACTCCAGTACTCCCATTTGAGTTCCTGGGAATACTGTTAATTTACCTGTGGAATTCAGATAGTGAGCAGTGAGCATCAGGAAGTATTCCTTAGGTTTCCTTGTCTCTCCGCTCTAGTTCTGGGACCATAGGAACAAAATTGTGATGCTATTTTCTATCCCTGGTTAAGCCTATTAAATGTTTGCCATCCATCCTTAGTTAATGTGTACCTCTAGTGGGGTGACCAGATGTCCTGATTTTATACAGACAGCCCAATTTTGGGGGATTTTTCTTATATAGGCTCCTATTACCCCCACCCCCATCCTTATTTTCTACACTTGCTGTCTGGTCACCCTAACCTGTAGCAACCTGTAGTAATGTGTCAGCATTAAGATTAACTAATCAAAGACTTTCTAATGTTACAGGTATTTGATTTTGTTAATTATACAATAATAAAATCACATTTTTCTATTCATTTTAATAAACATTTTAGTTATATTTCAGTTAGTGATTATTCTAATAGTTGTCTCAAAATGTTTTATTCCTCTATTGATGAGAAATGTCATTTTCTTGGAAAATTCTACCATGTTTTTCTGTTAAGCACCTGTATTTTAAAGCATACATGTGACAAATAAAAAAGTATTTACAAGTGTGAAGAGGGTGTGAGTTTTCAACCCCAAACACCACTTCACCTGATACTTTCTTTAATTCTTTTCCAGCTGAATCTAGAGGATGTAGTTATTCATGTCTAGAACACATTTGATCAGGGACATCAATAAGCTTCATATACCTTTACATTTCACATTGTGCACAGCAAGGACAACAATTGTGAAGTGGTGAGCATAAACCAAACCTCTTTGAGTCCTTGAGATGCTGCTGCTATGGTGGAGACAATAAAACTGGAATAACCTTCAGGACAGATTTCTCTGTTACACTTCAAAACAAGTTAACTTCAGAGCCAGTTGAAATAGCTGCTTTTAAAAACTTTTCAGTGATTGAAAGTGTATTCCAAGGTCACAGTTCCTCATTCTGCATTGATTTTAGGACCATGCTTTGTGATACAGCTATAATAAATCTATTTATATTATATGTTAACATTTGTCAGTGTGTGAATAGAAATGCTTCATATAGTAGAATCGAACATTATTTCTAAAAGGCTTCTGACAATATGCACTGAGTTAACTTTCATATTTTCAAAAGAGCCGTCTGTAGCTATTAGGATTCAGAAATATTTTTACTATACAGGACATCAGCCAGCTTTGTTTAAAATTGCCCGTTGTAACTACAGCATCTGAGGCAATCAGGCACTAATCCATTTGTGCTACTTAGGAACTGCCGTATGGATCAGGCCAATGATGCATCAAGTCCGCTATCCTGTCTCTGACAGTTCCAGCTCTTCAGAGGAAAGTATAAGAAACTCTTAAGTAGGCAGTTATGGGATAACCTTCCCCTAGCGCTAAGTATGCCACGTAGGCAGAAAAACACTCTACAGTGATCTTTGTAGCAGAACATAAAGTAGCATTGATGGGATATAAAGAGAGACTCATATGGCTCTAATTAGCCTAGGAAACTTTCTGTGATATAGGGCACTGAGAGTGAAGAAAGTGCTCTTCTGAAAACTATTGAAGGTGGAGTATGTGGCCTCTTCTGAGAAGAGGGAGAGAATGATAGAGATATAAAAAAACATTATTTTTTATCTTTATTCACAAAGGAAAATTAGACTAATAACTTTTTTTATCTGCTATGAAGCTTGCTCTTGGCTTATTTCATTATAGGCAGTGCAGGTAAAAGTTGCCTAGGGTGACCAGACAGCAAGTGTGAAAAATTGGGACAGGGGATGGAAGATAATAGGAGCCAATATAAGAAACAGACTCAAAAATTAGGACAGTCCCTATAAAATTGGGACATCTGGTCACCCTAAGGTTGCCTGATACTTCCAATTCTAGGACCCTGTTTTCAGTTGCTTACAGCTTTGCAAAACTTTAACGACTTGGGCTGAAATTTTCCATGCTAGGTGTGTGTGATTTTTTTTTTTTTTTTTTAAGATTCAGTTAATAGTTCAGCCATTTCCTAGAACATGGTTAGGAAAAACTATGTTGTTTTGCCCATGTTAAAAATCTTCATATAAATGGTTGCAAAACGATAGCATATATATGCTTTGGAGCAAAGTCTTGAAATTAAGCAGGAGAGTCCGCCTAATGTCATATATGTGCCTTTTACAATCCTCATGAAAATTCATGTGAATATGGAAAACTTATAAGACTGAAACTCATACTTGGCACATGATAAGGGCTTGGTAGAATTTGACACCTGAGTTCTACAAAAGTAACAAAGAGTCCTGTGGCACCTTAAAGACTAACTAAAGTTTTAGAGCATAAGCTTTCATGGGCCCATGAAAGCTTATGCTCTAAAACTTTAGTTAGTCTTTAAGGTGCCACAGGACTCTTTGTCACTTCTGCTATTCCAGACTAACATGGCTACCCCTCTGATTTTTGAGTTCTACAAAGATTCCATCTGTACTGAACATGTTCCAGCCCCTCACAGCTTCCTATTGCAACTAATAGAGTTGCCACTCTGAGGTACAAAAAACTGACAACTGAGCTGATCCTGAGCCAATAAAACTGGGCAGCTGGCAGTGTGTACTAAGTACTCTCACGGATTTCCCAGGACAGCTCCTTCAACAAACGGCTGATCCTGAGGAAACCTGGACAGATGGCAATTGCAACCAGGCTGCCCATGTAACACCACCATAATGATAGCATGCTCCATCTTGGGGCTGCAGGGGCTGAGTAGGACTTTCCTTGCAATTGCTCCTCCTTGCTATGGCTGCTTTCTGTGGCACCAGGACTACCTAATCATGAGTTGCTCATGCTATAACTCTGGTTCTAGTTCTGTTCAGTTGTGACTGAAAGTACCCCTATATTCACACCCTACACACTGTTGTAATAATCTTTGTACAAAATATGCCTTGCAAGTTGTCATTTAGAAACTAACAACTTACTGATTATTAATATTCTTGTGTAGTATACAAAATGCATATTAAGAGTTATGAATTTAAACTGAAATTATGACTTCAGTGTGTTTACAAGACAAGTCTGGGGAGTGGGTAAACTGGTTTCTCAAAGGAAAAGTATAAGCTGACACCTCAAGCTAGGTGTCATCAAAGTTGATAGCCAATGACCTGGCAAGTAAGTGGTCATTCTTTGGTAACAAAGAGGGTGGGAACAGAACAACCTGCATTTGAGCAAACAACAAAGTGGAACCTCTTTTACAATGAGACTCCATGTCTCCTTCCTACCAGCTGGAATTAACTTTATCTAGGACGTGATCCTCAGGAAAATGTATTTCACAGTGGACTATACAAATTTCACTGGATTATAAAAATGCAGGGCAAAACCACCTCAGACTCACACATGCACATTCTCTCTCTCTCTCTCTCTCTCCCCCCTACCTGAGAAGACAAAGGAACCAGCCCTTTGACTCTAGGGGAGATCCTGAACTGAGAATTTGGTCAGCCATGTTGCTGGGTACACATGATAAGGATTTTACATTGAACTATGTTTAGCTTGTTAAGTTTTAGGTACTAGAAAGTGTTTTATCTTTATTTCTGTTGTAACAATTTGTGACTTTAATACCTTATACTTGTATTCAAAATCTCTCTCTTTGTAGTTAAATAAACTTGTTTTATTTTTAAACTAAACTAATCTTTATTGTGTTTTAACTGAACTGTTTGGTAACTAGAGTTAAAGGACCAAACTGTTGAATATTGAGCCTTTCCAGGAGCAACTGACCTTTAATATCTGAAATATCCAGGAGAGGGCTGGATGTGCAGAACACACGTTTTGGGAATGTATTGGGGTGACCCTGGACGTAGTATCCAAGGCTGGTTGAAGCCAGAGCATGACTCGTGTGTTGCTGACAGGCTGCTGGGGTAAGACTTGTTGGACCAGGACAGAAACTCAGCGTGTGACCTGCATCCCATTTGACTGCCTGTGAGCGGCCCAGGCGGGGAGCCACAACAGCAAAGCATTGTGAGGCACCCAAGGTTTCAGAGCAGGTGGTCACAACCCTTCACTGGTCTGGATTGGACCCCAGAATGCAACATGCATGTACAGCCATTTACCTAATGCTATGAGAGCTAAATAGGGTTTTTAATAAATCAGAAGAAACAGATGGATACATGAAGCACTTTGCAAAGTTAAAAGAATTGTATGGGTTGTAAATTAAATGTTTATTATCAGTACTAGCTGCCAAGATTCTATATAATTCACTTAGATACATTAACTGTGGCTGTGTAAAGTGGCTGCATTAACTCTCAAGGACTTTCCTAAAAATTCAAGGTTGTATGAACCTAACTTAGAGAATAATTGCTTGTCCAGACATGATAACAGACAGTAGCAGAACAAAAATGACAGTTTGATTCACAGACAAATAAGTTGGTCTTAGATGTCTGGCTTTCACTTTTCTGAGGTGAGATAGCTGTCTTTAAAAAGCTTCAGTGGTGAATATCCTGTCAGTTTAAAAGGTCAGACACTGCAAGATATCAGCAAAAATGATTCTATACAGATCATTGGAAAAAAGTAGATTGATTTCATTACCTTCACTCATCTGTTACATATTTACTCTGCTTTCTGTCATTAGTAATTAGGATACATGTGGAAAAGAATAAATGGTGCAGAGTACGTTTGAACAGAAATTCACAGTGCAGTACATCAGGTCATAGGAGAAGTGTGTGGGTTGCATGTATGTAGGTGCATATGGGAGATGATATTTCTGTGGGTAGCTTGTTTCTCAACCAAGTCATTATTGGCTTTAAGAGGTAAATAGCACATAGTAAAGTATTTTTTGCAGTCTAATAATGTCTCTATGCTACAACAGCTGTTTTTTTTTGTATGACAGTCTGCAACATGTGACAACATGCTTTAACTAACAATGTTTTTAATCAACTTTATGAAAAATATACTTAAAATACTGCCACATACATACCCAAAAAATCATGAAAAGAGTAGTGTCAAGGGCTCACTACCTAGTCATCTATCTAAATGAATTTCAGTAAGTACTTGGGGAAATTGTCTATATGGTATTTATTACTTCATTTTAGATCTGAGAAGATATAAACAGAAGTCAGTTTTATCTTGATAGAAAATAGACTACGCCAACACAGAGTGTCCCAAAATTATCAAGATGAGGTTAATTGCACACTTAAAAACCCATTAGGAAAATATAACATCCATGTATCTCACGAGTGTTTACACAAGACCTGACCTTACAGAATGGAAGACCCATTCCTATAAGGGATTAAGCACTCACAACTCCCATTGACATCAATGTAATCTGAGGGGAGTATGCACTGCCCAGGAGACACAGATACATCTGGGGGTAGGAACAGGACTTGACTGATTAAATGGGATTTAAAGACTTAAATCCATGTATGTGAATTATCTAAATAATATAATTAGAGAGTCTTACTGTAAGGAAATTGTACTGTAATGCACTGGGCTGGGTTGTGAAGGATGGTCTTGTAATTAAGGCACTGGACTATGACTCAAAAGAGGTGGGTTCAATTCTTGGCTCTGTAATTGACTTTCTGTGTGACCGCAGTAAATCACTTTAACTTTGTCTCAGTTCTCCAGCTATAACATGGGATAATAGGTGTGTTGTAAGGATAAATTCATTATGGTAACGGAAGCCAAGTAAGTGCCTGCGTAGGTAGTTGTACACACTACACCTCAGTAATGTTTGCAAGTTTGAAACCTATTGCAGAAAAGACAGTGATGCTTCTCCTGGACCTGAAGAAGAGCGCTGTGAAGCTCAAAAGCTCCTCTCTCTCACCAACAGAAGTTGGTCCAAGAAAAGATATTACCTCACCCACCTTGTTTCTCATATCCTGGGACCAACATGATTACAACACTGAAGACAACATGGCTACAACAACACAGCTACAGCAATTTTCTAAATCTTTATTCTAGGAGGGGAGAACGTATTAGCATCACAGCTATACTTTCTTGTAGGTAGTAAATACATTTTTATTTTAGAGGACTTTGGGAATAAAATTAGTAAAATAATGGCAACCCTATGTAAAACAGTGAAAATCAGCTTCATAAAGCTTCAACTCAGGGTATTCAGGAAAACCAAAAATCAATTAATTTTCAGCCACTAAGAGCTGATCCACTTTCCCATACTAAATTCCATTATTTATAACACTGTAATAACAAACCAAAGCAATTGAATGTTGTCAAAAGTGCAATTATTTGCAGTATTATTATTACTAATAAAAATAAAAATATCAGTGGCATTCAGACTTTGGATTTCTTTCAACTTGTGAGACTAACTGGAACAGAATTGAAATTTACTTACTTGGACTTTTAACTCTTCTTTCTCATAGGAAAAATGATATCGTCCACAATAAGAAAAAAACAGAAATAAAATAGTGCCTTCATATGTGTGATGTGTGTTGCCTTGTATTTAGTAACAAACAGCAAACTTCGAAGTAAAGGTAGCTATAGGATTGATTATTAGTGAAGAGACTTAAAAGATGTTAAAACTGCAGTATTTCTAACTCATTCTTTTGAGTTTTTCCTTTTTCTTTCATCTTAAGTGATCGATGAGAGGCATGGAAAACTTATTGAGACAGCTGAAGTTCTTGAATGTTCAGAGGAAAAATAACATAAGTCACAGGGACAAAGGTTCAGCAATTTTAAAAAATGATAAATTGATCCTCAACCAACTCTAAAAGCGCGTTGGACGCTTAACTAACCTAAACCATTATTATACTGTATCTTATATAAGATGCCTGAGGGGATGAGCTGAGATACAACGGAGGTGGGAGATGTCCATGTTAATGTGATAGCAAGCAAATTTATGTAGTCACTTGAGAGATGTGCATTTAGCACTAACTCTGGAATTTTCTTTTCCTCTTTCTCCTTTGGCTGATGATGGTGGTCAGCAGATTATTAGTGGTGAGAATTTATTTGTTAGAAAAAGGAAATATTCAGCCATTCCTCTCCTCTCTGGTGCTCTAATTTGTAATGCTGAATTTACAGCATCCCTGAAGGTAGCAGAGCATTTACTAATCAGAAATAGGCTCAATAAAATATACATTATCCTTTAGGAACTAAACACAGTGTGATTTATAAAGAGTTGATGTTTGAGAGGAGATTATTACAGTTGGGTTTTATGTGTTTGTTAGCAGAGAGCGACTTTATTAGAAGTGTGTGTGCCGGGTGTATTTAGGTATTATGTTTTTATTTAATTTGTACTACACTTTTCTGTTCTGATCTTGGTAGAGAAAGGCAGCCATTTTATATTCAGTTCACCATGCACTGTACTTACTGCTTTTTTCACAGCTTTCTTGTTTTCCCATAAACTATGCCTTTATTCATGAAAAAAATCAAACGCTTCACGTTCTTTAAAAGATGAAGGTATCTGCCCAACAACAATAGTCAAATGTGCAGCTGCACAACAACAATAATCAAATGGCAATGAGTATAGGACAAAAATAGAACAGAGCAGAAAAACAAGCATAGGTGCCAGGTTCCAAATAGCGCAGGTAATATCCGTCTCTCTACATAGGAAAAAAAAATATTTCCAGGATGTGTTATTCCAGAATATTTCTGTGAATGGCACCTTTTCCACTGGGAAAAACTGTCTCCTGAGATGTTAGCTGGCATTTTCGTTAACTGTAACTGTTGTGCATCTTTACATTTTATCCTGAAAACCACTATTCTGACATTTCATCATGTCACTTGTTTACTGAGTGACACAGCTAACTAACTAAATGTCACCACGTCTTGCAAAATTAAAAATGATACCACTCTCCATACTGTAACTCTTCCAGTCATGTCAAACAGTAACTTCTGCAACTAAAAAAAGCAATCCAAAGAATATATATGGCATAGACGCCACTAATGCACTGTAATGCCATCTGAGTTTTAGAAGTCATTACTTTGGCATTAATGTCTGACTAGAATGTTCAATTTGAGCTCCGTAAATGGGTATATTCACTCTTAAGGTCAGAAGGGGAAGTCTTGACTGCTAGGTTATGCTATTCCAGGAGTTCTGCAGCAGACAGAGATCCAGAGAATAACAAAGAGGTGCTGGGGATGTAATTGGTGTCTGGAAAAAAAGAAAACCTGGCAACTGGTTCTTTTTTAGAGTCCTGTACTAGAAGCCTTGAAGCATAGGGTAGAAAAGGGTTCCCCTTTCTCTCAGCCAACCAGGACAAGTTCTATAAAGGATGGCAGAACATAATCTACCTCTTTGCTCATAGCAGATGAGACACTGATAGGGAGAATGTACTTACCTATTTCACGGCCAAGAAGAATGAGTTCAAACTCAACTGTTTGGACTATTGCTCTAGATAGCAAAGAAGCATTGGGAATACTCCATCCCAGTAAGGGCGTCTGAGGAGAAAAGGACATTTGAAGTGTGAAAATTTCATTTGATCTCATAACTTTGTGTATTTGAAATGCTTTTTTGCCAACCCATGGTGAGACTATGTGGAGAAAATCTAAGGGATTCACTGGGAAAGTCTGTTTAGGGTAGTAGCCTCCTACAGGTTCTAATGGTAAAAGTGAAAATATTTTGTTATGTATGTACATTTCTAGGTTTGTCCATCCCACTGGCCACACCACTATCAGGGTTGTCTTAGAATGATTTTGGTTGAATGATCTTCTGATCTTCCCTGAGAATTCTAGGGTAATTTTTACAGCCTCTCTTTTCTATATGTAGGTGATGTGTTTTGGCACCATTGCCACAGCCTCACTGAATGATGTAAATACTAATGACAAATAATGGCTCCTCTATACATATAGCTTTGAGAAAAAGAAATAATTTGGAAAAATCAGTTGGCCTAAAAAAGGCAATAACAAAATACTTGTTGAATTAACTAAGAGTGTTAGCATTATCTTGGCTTCTGAACAAATTCACTGCTTAAAATGAGATCAGCCTAGAGTCTGTGAGATGGCTGGTGCTTGTTGGAAGCATTGCCTAGTGGTTAGGGGATGAATGCCTTCTGGGTGCAGAAGGGACTCGTAGGGAAGCTGAGTTCCTGCCACTCCACCAGGATCTGGCCCAGCTTGTCATAGGGCTGGCACTCAGGAGGACCATAAGGCTTCTCTCCCTGGGTTGCTTCCTACCACTCACTCTGTTGTCCATATTTCACAATCTGTAGAAAAAGGTACGAACTCCACCTTCAGTCTCTCTGAAGGCTCCTCTTTTCAAAGAAAGGATTCTGTGGCATCCCTTCTCAGGAGCTCCCAGGGCATGTCCTTCTCCTTGCCTTGTCAGTCACCTTCCGAGCTGTCTGGCTTCTCTTTTGAGCTCCATCTGCAACTGGAGCATGCTCTGCAGGTACAGCTGAATGGGGCCAGGTGCACCCTGAGTTGCTCTTTTTCCCCTTCAGTTTTAGTGCAGGGTTTATTCACAACATTACAGTCTGTTATTCCTCAGAGCAGAAACACAAGTACATGAGAAGAATAGGAAGTGAGTAAGAATAAAAAGTTACGGTGATCTAAAATTAGTAATAAAACAAACTGGAGAGAAAAATTATTTTAATTCTTCTGTTTCATTCATCCAGTTGTAACATTAGTAAAGAGAGGGGTTTTTTCCACTTAAAAAACCCCCTCAAGCAAAGAGTAATAGGTTACCACAGCTATTATAAAAATTTACATAATGAAGACCAAATATTCTGGTGAAAATAAGTGTGCAAAGGGATAAGGTTTTGTATTAAGAATTTTATTTGATTGATGAAAAATGGTAAAAATTGACATATAAACTGACTAATAATCAACCAGTACTATTCTCAGATTTCTGTCTACATAGTTTTATTATTTGCAGTCAAAAGATTTTCTCAGTGTGAGATGAGTTGTCTGAGTAGTGAAAAAAGTTTATCTAGTTATGAATTAGAGACTTTGTTTGTGTAAAACTGCTTCTTGGTGGACAAAGCCCAAATCTTTCATGCCTAACGCAAAGAATTTAGCCCTTTTTTCCTGTTCATGAATTGTCCATAAAACAATTTGTTTAAACATTAGGTTTTTACTTACAGCTCCTTTTGTGCAATGTGATTCCAGAGCGTGGACCTTGATATTTATTCTGAATCAGATTCAAGCCATAATAGTAAAATCAGGATCTCACATTGCTCCACAAATATTTTGTGCAAACAAATTTCAGCCTGTGTAATGCTGTGCACTATTCATTGTGAGTATTCCCATGTGTGTTTGATATTCATGATTTGATATGCAAGCTGTGTGATGGAGTACTTAAATCACATGGTATTGTTCCTTTACCTTGATTGCCTGCACTAATCTCTATACACTACTGCGTCTGCATGATCCTATTTAGTTTCATCATGGGGGAAAAATGTGTATGTTTAAACCAGCTGAAATTTTACTTAGGTGAATTCCAAGGATGACATATCATTTGATATACTTCATGTATGAAATTTAACTGGAGCAGTGTGAAAAGCATTATGCAAATTTGTAAGCGAAACCAAAACAGCAAAGCAGTATAGAAGTGCAAGCTGATAACTAGAATTTGTACTACTATTAAGAAATAAAAATACAGCTTGCACAATTAGTACATTAAGACACATGGTCAACCAAGACCCTAATTTATGCATAGATGGACTAGTTTGAGGCTGAGATACCACAATTTTTATTATACTATACCATTCTCTTTTCAAAAGAGAATCCATATTTTTGTTCCTAAAATACAGGATGTCTCCCATGAACTGTAGAGTCATCTGTTTCCTGAAGCTTATTGATAACTGCCTCTGAACCGGGTGAAAGCCATCACTGTCCAGAATGCATAATGTTTAATAGTAAATTGACATTGTTAATAAAATTACTGTTTATATCAGTCAGATGAGTATTTCATTACAGTGAGTTAGATAAAGATTCTTCTAAGCTTATTGACTGTCATCTTTACTAATTTGTGATCTGCATGGAAATAATCTGTTGAATAACAAATTAAGTGAAAAATAATTGATGCACAAGGGAGATGCAAAACTGCTGTTATTCTGATCTCATTGAGGCTTGTATTACTGGAGTAAATCATTGACTTCAGGGTCAGTGATTGATAAAACTCAGGCTACGTGTTTGTAAAAGATGCAAGTGTCACTTAGGTTATGTCTTCACTATCTGCCGAATCGGCGGGTAGTGATCGATCTATTGGCAATCAATTTATCGCGTCTCATCAATACACAATAAATTGATAGCCAAAGGCACTCCCGTCAACTCCGGAACTGCAGCTCGCCAAAAGGCTCAAGCTGGAGTCGACGGGGGTGCCCGCTGCCAACTGCTGCTGCCGTGAGGACGGCAGGTAAGTCGGCCTAAGATGCGCCGACTTCAGCTACAGTATTCATGTAGTTGTAGTTGTGTATTTTAGATCAACCTTCCCCCTAGTGTAGACCAAGCCTTAGTTGTTAACATAGAAAGCTGAGAATCAGTCTGTTGGTTTTGAGTCTTCACAGTTTAAAGGAATTCCAGTAAAGTTTCTAAACTCAGCATGAAGGATAATTAACTTTGTTCAGGGATCTTTCAGAGAAGATTATATTAGCTGAAGGTTTTTTCTTTGTCTCAGAAGGCTCTGCAAAGAGACATCTTTCTTCCTGAACAAGTGTCAGCTACGTTAATTAAGAAAAACTTGTCAAGCAGAAATAAAACTTCACTATAATATTAAGTTTAAACTGGTTCAGTATGTACTTAAAATACCTCATCCGAGCAACCTTTCCTCTCCTCTGGAAAAGTTCTGATCTCAGAATTCTAAAAGTGAAAAATGTTGTACTTGTAATAAAAATATGGGCTAAATTATGACAGGCCTGCCACTGATGCATGTGGGTATGGATGCAAAGAAGTATAGCACATAAGAAATCTATGAGGAGATTTTTGAAAGAACAAATAGCAATTAGGCCATAGGGGCTAGATTCTTAAAGGGAACCCTCTCTTCCAGCCTCTTCTGGGCCAGTGAAGAAAGTGGGCAGAAGGAGGTCTTGATGGGCCACCCTCTCTTCCACTGTCTTTCCTGTTGTGACCTGACCAATCCTCAAGGATTACCATCCCCATCAGTTCATCTCCTGTGCTGCAGACACTGCTCTTTTCTCCTGGGGAAGGCTGGTGGGGCCTACTGGAGTGCCCCCGTCCTCAAGATGGGGCCCTTCCTCTCAATCCTGAGCACAGCTACCTAGTTCATCCTGCCAATAGCATATACTTGTCTCAAAGATTTAGTCATGCAAAGTTAAATATAAACAGGTAGTACAGTGAAACTATGAATGGCTCATTAAATCATTTACGGTTCCTTTGGTCACTGCAACCATTACTTGGATAATTGTTGTAATTCTAGAGCTAATACACATTGATGATATGTTCATTTATCAGACCAAAACCAACTCAGGTTCTCCCGGCCACCTTGAGTGTTGGTAGGAGAACCCAGGCTCATCCACTCTACTGGGCTCCAGCTCAGGGCCCATGAGCTAGATAAGCAGGATCAGAGTTCTTTGACTCTGATAATGCCTAAAGTTTCTTCCTACCTTCCCCTGGATCTCTGCAGACCCTCCAGCCTATTGGTCAGTTTGTCCTCTCTTGGGTTGTTGTCTCTGGGAAAATCTTTAGCAGCTTGCTATCAGAAGCTCATTTCTCCAGCCTGCTCACTCCTCTGGTAGCCATGCCACCTGTCTGCTTCCCAGCTCTTTTATCCTGCAAGCTGCTGTGAGGCTGTCAAACAGCAGTAGCTGGCAGTGCTTATATTAACCCTTTGGTTAATGGAATGTTTCTCAGCCAATTTTTATTACATATATTTAGATACATTAGAGGACCCATATTTGCTTGAAACCGTTATACTAATAATTTCACACATGCTTCTTTTAGCCCCAAGGATAATAAACATAATAGCAGCTTGCATAAGGATGGGGTTTTCTATTCTATCTAAAATACCCCATAGAATGCTGTAATTGTCCCTCTTGTCCTCAGATTTTAGCAACTTTTGACAAATGGGCAAAGCACATTAATACTACACACAGAAGTACATCCATAAGAGTCGTATGGGATAAGCAAATGTGATAAACATCCCCATTGCCAGAGTATTGCATGCCATTTCCCCAAGTGCTTTCCTAAAGAGCTATCTAGCCCAGAGAAAGGCTTTTCCTATTCCCTCCATATGGTTCTGCATTCCAAACTAGATCTGGATTGAGTCAACATGCCTGGCATAATTACCCATCAGCTAGGAATGAAGAGAAGAAAGAAGTCAGGATGAAAGTTAACAACTCTCACTTTCAAATGTGGACAACAGAAGAAATTGAACTTCTAATTCAATTAGAGGTTAAATATGCAGAAACTAGGAATATTGAGAGATTCATTGAAAATTAATTGACGACAAAAACAAACAGACTGTAGACAAGAGGAAAGATTTGGCTTTAAAAATGGGCTAAAAAAGAATTAATGAAAGTGGCTCAAGATTTAGACAATCAACTTGGCGGAATCATATTGGAATTCCCAACACCATGTGAGAGGATTAAAATTATTAAAGGAGCATTTCAAGATCAATAGCCTCTCTAAGAAATTTAGGAATGGTAGGAATGTAGAACAGATTTTAAATATTTTGGAAGAGATAAAAAGTAGCTTGGGTAGAATGCAAATATTCCAGTTGGTTGGGGTATGATGGAGGAGTTGTGTAAATCTAGTGCAAGTAACTAGAACTGTTCACTCACCACCATTAGCCACCAGGATTGAAAATCATAGGAGTGGAAATAAAAATACCTGGGAAGGAAAGAGGATATTACTTTGAGTAGAGAGATGCTACCAAAAAAGCCCATTTTAAATTTTATCAAACTTTATTTGAAAAGGTTAGAAAGAGATAGGCATGTATTATTATTGGGGAGCCAGAGAGGGCAAAGTGTTGTATTTCCACCAATGAGATTGAGACTTATTATTTAGAGATTTTAGACCAGGTTAAACAAGATAGTAGTATGGTATGGCCCTTGAAAGGAGGGTGGGCAGATAATAATCTTTTGAATAAACTAAAACAACCAATGAAATTCGAGAGGCATCAGAAGCTGTTCATAAAACTAGTGCCCTTGGTCCTGATCGAGATACAGCTAATGAACTTTGGGGTATTTTAAATTTAAATTGTAATATAATTACTAATATTTTTAATTTTTTTTAATTTACAATTTATAATATATCTGAAGGAGGACAGGACATTTTTAATCCTAAAAATTCAAGATCTGGAAAAGCTTGCCAATCTCTGCTTGTGGAAACCTATTACCATCAGATCATCTTGGCTTAGAATATTTTAGTGACCTGATTAACATTAAAATATGCCATAGACAAAAAGGATTTATTTCAATTGCTGGATGTTAGGAAAATATATCTGTTTTAAAAAATTAATTAAGGGAGTTAAATGCTGGGGGGATGAAATTGTTATTGTCTTTGTAGATCTGGCCAAGGCATTTGGCTCAATAGGTCATGGACATATTATATATGGTCTCAAAAGATTTAATATTAGTGAAAGATTTATTGAAGTTACTAAAAGTCTGCATAATAATTGTTCTACAAAAATGATGTGGGTAAGGACTGCTCCAAGTCTATTCCAATTCCTGTTGGGATGAAACATGGAAATCCTCTATCTCCAATACTGTTTAATGTTGCTATGGGTCAAAGATGGAGCCTGAGGGATGTATATCTGTGTTTAGGGAAACATGATTTTGGTACATGCTGACAATGTGGCCATTCTGAGTAGATCATACAGGTGTGTAATTGAGAACATGGAAATTTTAAACCAGTTTTGTACTACACTAGTCTCAAAGTTAATATTAAGAAGACAAAAGGATTCCATATGGTACCCAAATACAAACTTTACATTGTTAACAACTGGAGATTAGGCATCAGATTAATAGACTAAGTGCAACCCAAACATTCTGAAAAATATTTGGGTGCTAGTCAACTCATGGACTGGGACTCTAAATGCATCCTTAGCTATTAAATTGGTTGACTGGAGTAACAGTTTTTATAGAGATTCCTTTAGGCCAGACCCAATGCTGACTATTTTAAAAGTTCATATTTTACCCAGATTGGTTTATAATTTATTATTGAATGAGCCTACCTTTCACATTTGAAATAATTTATATTTGTTGGTTAGGAAAACTAATAAGAATCTATTTCATCTCCACAGTGCACGGAGGATGAGCTATTTTATTCAAGATTCAAAGACGATTGCTTAGAGTAACTATAATTTTTGGTACAAATTCTCTATGTGTTAATTCGCAAATGGAGAAAGCATGTGGCTTCTAATAACAGTTGAGTAGGCTTTGCCATTAACATACACTTGAATTAATTTTAACTTTTAGTGCTAACACCCCAAGCCCCAAAACAGGGAGTGAAGTAGAACTCAATAAATGAAATGGGTTAAAGCATCAAGGTGTGTGTATCAATAATTTTAAAAGCAATCTTATAAGTAGTGCTTTTTTGAAGTTTACTTTTTTAGCCAAATCCTCTAATCTTATAATTGCATTGAAATGCAGAGCTAGTGTGTTTCCTACCAGGCAAGCACTGGCCAGAGTTTTAACCAAGTGTTAAAACAATGAGAAAATGATTTTGTTTGGCCAAGGAGACACTCCCACATATTTCTCACGTATTTAAGACAAAGGATGCTTGGATTAGAAGATATAAAAGGATATTTCATGCCCTGATTGATTAAACAAATTGGATTGGAAACCATTGATAGAACCACATATTAGGATTGGGAAGATAATACTGGGAGTGTGGAGTCAGAAGATGTAGTACTACTCTGAGGTGAAGAAGGAAATCAAAAAGATCTCTGGATGTATCACCTCCTTTTATGGCTTTGTCCTTGGGGCTTGCTTTACCCTAATGATGATGTGTTGTTTCAATAGTAATCCTGCTCCGTTCAAAAGGAACTGCAGGTTCAGACAGTTGGTGTGTATGCTTGGCCAAGAAGCCAATGGAGCAAAGCTCTGTGGAATTATGACTCTAAAATCAGAATCCCCCCTTAATGTAATGATTGCAGTGCCGTTGGACCTTGTTTGGCCTAGGTAGCTGGCCCCTCTGTATCCTTCCCCCTGGGGAGGGCAGTAAGGCTCAGTATGGAGAGCCATTTATATCAGAACTGGAGTGAAGACAGAAGGGGGCCGCCCCACCTAAAGCACACCACATGTTCATGGGGAACCTGCTGCTAAGTCATTATAGAAGACCTGATTCAGGGCTTCATGCATAACAGAACAGCTACCTTACTGCAATCTACTGAAAGTCAGCCTTTGACGTAAGACTTTGTCTCTTTTCCCAACACTTCTGCTAAGAGGGGCCCTCCAGCAGGATAGAAAAAGTAAACCCATCCTTCCTCCTCCTCAGTCTGCAGCCACCTCCTTGTCTCACTGGGTTGACCTGATGACCGACAGGAACTTAAGGCCCAGGACCAGTGGGAAGGGTGATTCTTGCAGGAAGAAGGACCAATCATGTCTTTTCCACCCCTCGCTGGGATTTGGGGTTGACCTGGTGGCCAAATGGGACTGGGGCCAAAGGCTGGAGGGAATGGGTGAGGTGAGTCTTGAAGCTGCCTCTCCAACTAGTGGAGCCACAAGATCATCCCAGTGTACCCAGTGGATTGACCTGGCAGATGGAATGACCCCAGAAATGTACCCCAGAGTATCATGCTCCCCAGAAGAATCCACAGAGGCAGGCTTACTAGTCAAGCTACAGCAGACAGTGAGGAAGCTTAATAGTTCACTCCCAAAGGTAGGAGAGAAGCTTAATGGCCTCTGGAGAGGGAGGCTAGGGCAGTCCCTGGACCCCAAGGTTGGCAGCCCTCCCCAAGTGGAGAATGGAGCATCCAGGTTGGCCAGGAAGAAGTAAGAGGAGAGGGGTTCCCTGGACCCAATCCACCCACTTGTTAGAGGTAGCCCCGCAAGCCAAGAATGGAACACTCAGTTTAATCAGAAGGAGCACTCTTTGATGGGGCCACAGGCACTCTTAATCAGCTTTATATTATTTTTCTTTCACCTTTTTGTCTCTCATTCTTATGAGGTCATAGTATTCTTCCCCAGGACATGAACATGCAGACACAAGGCTCTACCTACTGGTAGCCAACTGCATATTTATGACTTTGCTTTAACCCATTAGCTGTATTGATATGTGTAACCCTCTGAACTGAACTCTTATTTGAATCTTTTTTTTTTTACATCAGAAAAGCTTGATGTCAATTATTTGGAAATCAAAACAAAATATTAATTATAATGGTAAAGAAATTAAAATATTGCTAGATTTATTTAAGCAAGGAGGAAAAAAGTATATCTATACTGCAAGATTTTCATTTGCTAGGATTTACAGTTTCATTTCTTTTTTCCTGCTAAATATAACCTTATAAAGATTGGCAAAAAATTGTTCCTTATAACTATGATGAAAAGGGAATATGTGAATACTCAAATTCAGAAAAAAACTATGGGAAAATGAATCTGTTGATGAAAAGTTGAATGATTTGGATAAGGATTAGTTACTTGATTTTATATCACCAGAAATTGAATGAAATTGTTTTTATTTGTTTGCTTTTTGAATTTAAAACTCTAATATCTAGACAGTAATATACAGTGTTTGTATTTACTAACCAATATCTCAATATATACTTCATTTTGTAGAATGTCTTGTTGAATAATCTGGTCTAATTTAATTGGAATTTGATTGATATAGAAATCAATTTTCAGCCTATCTTCTGTATTAAAATGTTGTTATCTGGAAAGTAATGGGTTTGTGTTTACTTATTATCATATCAATAGGGGCTTAATTTTGTTGGCTTTTGTACTGAATAATCTGGGAAATATAAAAAGCAGTTTTTATTTAGCTCTCTATTGATTTTTTTATATTAAAACTCTTTGATCTGAAGAGTAATATGTTTGTATCCACTTACAATCTTATTAATGACACTCCATTTAAACCCTGCAGTTTTTATATTGGACTGATTTTAACTATAGTCTGTTTTTAAAAAAATATAATTTTGCTTTTATTATACCTTTAATTTCTTGATGTCCAAATACAATTCTTTAGTATTATTAGCCTGTTTTATAGCAATACCTGAGGACATGGGAATAAGCTCGTATTTATATTTTTATTATACATTACTATCTTGACACAGGGAATGTGACTTTTTTAACCATATAAATGTAATAGATTTAAAAATAAGGTATTTTTAAATAAATGATCCAACCTGACCTCCATTCAAAAAATTATTCATTTGAAGATGTCATTAACATGACTGTAATAAAATTCTGTCACAAACAGATGGACCAGTCTCATCTCTCCAATGTGTGAGAATAACTCTCTTAGCAAGTGTAGGCCTGGAAATCCCAACAGCAATCTCTAGACATAGAGATCTGTTTTAGTTGCTCTGATTTCTTTGTATTTTAACCCTCTGTCTTCAAGTAAATCTGAAAGGAAATTTAAAACGAGAGCACCTCTTGTGCTGTTGAACATACTGGGATGAATGTGCTGATTTGTTACATCAGCCAAGGTGAGGAAGGTTCCATGGCAGTTGAGGGGTCCGCTGGTTAAAAGTTGATTAGTGCAGCAGTGTGTTTGAGGGCAGCTGTGTGACATAATTACATACAAATGGGGACAGAGTGATCTTTTGCTTGTTGTCCACAGTTGTGGCAGCTAGCTGGTAGGAGCTTTGTGGAAGCTATTGCTCTGGCATAGATCTGGCCAGAGTTCTTCTACAGTATACTTAATTAGTTCTAGTGGAGACAGACTTGAAGGGGGCACTCCAGGTCCTAGGTCTTAAAGGCCTATTGTTTCTAATGCCATCTACGGTCCAAGCTAGAGACTGCTATATTATTGACTTCCAACTGCTGAGCCTAGGTATTTGCAACCTTTTCTGTCAGCCCTGGTAAACTACCCTTTCCTTTGAGCTATGTGTCAGAATCCATACTGGGACCAACCAGGTTCCAAAGTCTAGCTGTCAAATTACCTTTAACAGTTGTCTCTAAGTCATGATGCTCTTGGCATGCTACCAAGTACAGTATCTCAAAAGGGTTTACATATCGCAGAAATTCATAGACCCCAGTGGGTGAGGATGATTTCGCTATCATAAATTATACTACCCCCATCCTGATTTTCCACCTTGCTCTCTGATCAGCCTAAGCCAAAGGGTTAATAATGGCTACACTTTACAAAGAAGACGAAGGACATATATGAAATATAAAATGTGCTAGTAGACATTCTGTGTAAATGTACAGCTCTTATTAGATTTTTTTGCATGATTGTATAGTATAGTTCATTAGAAATGTGTAGTTTAATTAAATGCTATTTGGTGTACCCATGGCTTGTGCTAAAATACTATGATTCGATCTCATGATGTAAACATTTCACTCATTTATAATCACACACATGGAGTAAACATCCTATCTCTATTAAGTGCCAGATACAAAATCAACTTTTCTTCCTTACCCTTTTTTTAATTGTGAAAATTTTAACTGAATTGCAGCCAAACATTCTTAGATGCAGTAGGAGAAGAAAAAAGAAAAAGAACAGGAGCTCCTTTAAGTGGCTTGTTCATATTCCAGTGCTTGCTGTCAGCTTCAGGCTGGAGTCACAACTCTTTCCTCAGGAATACATAATCCCTGATCCATATGAGGTGAATGGGTTAAGACAAAGTCCAACTGGTCATCTAAGACATATTGTTAAACTTAAGACGCATTATGGCCTGAGGCTCAATGGGGTTTAAACTCATTACACCCATGGCTTGGAGAGCAAAGAAATGGACAGATGCAGAGCAAACAAAACAAAGCTGACAACAGTAAAATTGAAGTATGCTACTCTTCATCCCAATGCAAATCTCAAACTGTCTAGGAACATTCTGGTAACCAAAACAAAATTTGCAGCCTTCCTTAACCATCTTTTTCCATCAGTTCCACTCAAAACATTCCCTAGGGGCTTGGAAAAGTAAGCCTTTTCCTTGTGGAGCAGAAATTTTGTATATGGAAAACTCTTAAATCTGAGGAGGGAAGTCACACTGAAGGTAAATATACTGTGGACAGGCAAGAATTTAGCCATTTATATATTTTTATATTTTTACAGCTCTTTTTACATTTAACACACTACCTTGAAATGTAATTACATTACTGCTACTGAATTTAAATGTAACATAAAACTTTACTGTTACAGTAGATATATGAACTACAGAAGAGTCCATGGACTATATACCTACCAAAAAGAATGTGTGTGTAGCGATTATATTTATAAGTTCTGCCATGAGAACAAATTACAAAACAAGAAACATCTTTTCTGTATGGTGGTTTCCTTACTAGAAGCTAATTAGCTTCATGTTGTATGTTTTCCTTTGGGAAAAGCTCTGAGGAAAGACAAGTGAGATATTCTGTTTCATTATATTATGGTGGGGGTCACATTAATCTTTCTAAATGCTCAACTATAAATTTGAGAAATACTGGACTTCAACCCCTCAACTTGCTGGAGAGTTCTTGGCTCACCCACCTCATTGCCAGAGGCACTGTAGGAAGAAAGCACCTCAACTGAAATTTTTAATTATTAGGAACACTGGTATAGTCACAAAGAGGAGAAAGGTGTGCCTTACAGGGACAGCACGCACAGAAAGAAAGTAAACTCAGCAGAAAAGGATCCTTATATGCAGAAGGGAGTGAAACCATTTCCACAGCATACTCTTTTTTCCTCTAATTATGTGGAAGCATCTCCATGGATGCACAGTGTGGTCAGGAGTGTTAGATGTCTAAGCACCATGGCATAATTCCCATACAAATCTGTGGGGATCTTTGTATATACGATATTGCTGGCCCTAGCCACATTATATTCTTTGTTGTCCTCCACCCACTTGCAAGTTATGGATTAGGGTGAAGCAATCAGATTGAAACTACATAGGCACATTGCCGCTGAGGGAGCCATGCTGCCATAGGGAAAGGAGCGCTGAGGGCATCTGGTCCTCTTTGAAGATACTCAGAATCCTGTAGCAGCCCCAGATTTACAGGGCAGACCCTCCAAGCCTGCTTTGTTAGGTATGGTATCCCAAAATGGTATAATTTCCAACATAACTTTCCCCCTTCCACAAAGCGTATTTCTCCCCATGGAAAAGGACAATATAGCTCTGTTTTTCCTCTTAAATTTTACAATTAACAGTAAATCTGATTCATTATGCAGTCAAAGAAACAAAACAACATCCTCACCGAAGAAAAGGAAAACAAAGGGCTCGATTGGTTACATCATTTACTCTCATCTATCAAAGTTCCTCTTAGCCATTCAGCCAAAAGGAGTATTTAAATAAAGTCAGCAGCCTCCAATCGTTCCTGAGTCACTCTGCTTCTGGAAGTGGGCTGAATAACATTGTTAACATGCAGCCAATGAGTGCCTGCGAAAGAAGAGGAGGGAAAAAAATAAAAAGTTGCTAATTAGTTGGAATTGAATTAACTTTGCAAATCTGAACTTTTTTTCTACTTAATTAACAAGAATTGTGTTAAAATTATGTTAAAATATTCCCCAAAACTTCAGGAAATTTTCAGTTACTGTGTATTTTAAGGGCCAAATTCTGCCCTTAGTTATACCTGTGAAACCTTTGCTTTAAAATTTCCACTTTAATAATTTGGGCTAGATCATCCTCTTGAGAGGAGACCGGGGGAGAGAGAAAATCTCCATAAATTATTTTCACAGAATAATCCCCAGGTGATTCCATCAGTGTTTAGAACAGAGACAGTCCCAAGATTTAACATGTCAAGCTGTCCTTTGTCCCCACAGAAACACTCTGGAAGTGCCATTCTAATGGAGTCACATTGCTTGGCATTTATGCTTCTATACACAAAGAACAAACTTTCAGGACCTGATTACTTTCAAATGAAGAAAAACAATGAACAAATATTAAAACCTATGAGAGGACACACAGTGTGCTTCTCCTCAGGTAACAGCTGTCTTAAAGTGACTGAGCGGCAGAGTGGTCTTCTCACTTTTGAAGGAACACTCATTGAAATGAGTGAGGGACTTCTCCCTGGGTTAGGATGCGGGTGAAAACTGTGAAAGGATATGGCCAAATGGTAAACATTTTGAAAAGAGCAAGTATTTCCTGTGGATAAAGTTGGGTTTTGCTTGAAGAGGATTTTGGAAACCAATTTTTCTTGTAAAAAATTATATCATTTCTCTTAGTAAAATGTGAATAATTCCACTGCATTGCCATCCAGTTCAAGCATTTTTGCATACAACTACAACACACAGTAAATTAATTGCATCTCATTAGAATAAAATTATTTTATTTTTGAGAAATATACCTTTTGACAACATCATTAGTTTTATACATGGATATTGCAAGGGTTTAATCAAGAGTAGTCTTACTGGTGTGACTAATAGAGTTTTAGTTGAAATATCTAGAAACCATTAATATTTCAAATCATTAATGTTCAAATCCTTCTCCTTCCAAAACCCAGAGGAATTTTGCCATAGATTTCAATGGAATCAGACCTTGTTCCTTATAAAATAAACTCACTGTAACTTTACCCTACTCCAAATTATCACCTGACTGCAATGATATCTAACCTTTTTAGATATTTTATAGAATTGTATGTGTATCAGGAGCTTAGAGGCAAATAGAGTAGGTAATCCAATCCCTAGACTCTACATTCTCTAGCCCTTTAGGGGTTCCCAAGGTATATTTAGGACATTATGCCAGAGCTAGGAGGAAAGGAGTTTAAGAAAATACCTAAAGGTACAAATCTTAGGATATATTTACACTGCAATAAAAAAAACTCCCATGGCTGCTCCATGTCAGCTGATCAGGCTCACAGGGCTGCATTTGGGAAGTTTAGAAGTTTGGGCTTGGGCTCAAGCTGGAGCCTGGATGAGTGTCCCAGAGCCCAGAGCTTCAGCCCAAGCCCAAATGTCTACAATACAATTTTATAACCTTGCAGTCTGAGCCCCATGAGGCTGAGTCAACTGACACCAGCCAGCCACAGGTGTTTTATTGGATTATAGGCATACCCTTAGAGCAGAGATCCCAAACTGTGGGGTGTGCCCCTGTAGGGGGGCATGGAGGAACATCCGGGGGGGGGTATAGTGGGGTAGGGCCAGCCCTCATTGTGAGAGTGAGGTGGGAGCACCACCCAGCCCGTCCCGACCTCCAGCTGTGCTCCAGTCCTGCCCCAGCCGTGTCCCTAGCTTTCAGTCCTGCACCTGGCCCCGTTCCTGGACCCAGGCTCAGCACGGCTCTACCCCCAGGCTCAGCCCCAGACCAACCGCCAGCCTTGGCCCCCCTTATTCCCGTGTGTGTTCTCCTCCCTCACAACACGTCCCAGAACCATGGCCCCACTCCCAGCCCCAGCTCCAGGAGCATGTCAGGGGTGCAACATTCAAATGTTTGGGGACCACTGCCTTAGAGAATGGTTACAAAAGGAAAGCAGAGAATTTCTAAATACACTTCTCAGGACAGTCCAAAAACAGATACCAGTCTAGTTCCTCAAGGTTCTTTAGATATATTATTCAAATTGCCTCTTCAATTCCTGTAATTAACTTGCCAGCTCATTAGTGGGTACAGCCACACAGAACGAGATGGAGGGAAGCTCTTGAGCTTCAGCACATCCTCAGTAGAATAGGGAGTAGAGGGTTTGATGTTGCTCAAATAACAGAAAAATGAAATGACATCCAATGAGAGCAAAGGAGATCAGGTTGAGGGAGAGCCCCTAGGAGGCTGTATGTATTACAGAGAGGAGCAGACTGGAGATGGCAACCTGGGAGTATAACTCAGAAATGTCTCTCATTTCAAAGGACATAGTCCTGTATGTCATACAAATTTGGTATCCTTTCCCTTTTATGTTTTATACATGATAGTTTATCAGGAACAAAGAGTCATGTAACTGAGGTAAACATGTTATGTAAACTTAGGGAGGAACTCCAACAGCATTTTGTTTCCTGGATGAATATATTAGCTGTATCCCTCATTTTGAGTCTCATTTTGTGGCTCTGCATTTGGCCTTGGCTCATTGAGAGACCTGGAAATGAGTCTCTGGAACTGCTGAGCGGGTCTGATTGGTTTCGGTTGGAACTCAACATTTGCGAACATTAGGCCCCTAGGTGTCTCAAAATTGACTCCCCAAAATTAAGATACCTCAAATTCATTCCTGTGATAGAAGGTATAGACCTCTATCCCTAATTTGTTGCAACAGGAAATGAATGGCTTTCATATTGAGGAAAATGCCAGTCTGCCTATCTGAAGAGCACACAAAGAAATTGGTCTGTGAAATATAGTTTCTGGGATTGGTTGTTAAGCCTTTGAAAGTGGGCTATTTATTCTCATTAAGAGTCATTGTATATTCAGTGAACCATTCCAGTAAACCCAAGCCCTTTTTGTATTTGAGGTAACTGGAGAAAGTACTTTGGAAAATGAGAGCGTCTGCCCAAGATCAAGGGAGCTGTGTCCAGACCTCTAATCTGTTCTACCTGAAGGGCTCTAATAAGTGAGATCTCTGGACACAAAAGAGATTTGTATCTAGTCAGCAAAGAAAGCTAACAGGCAGTCCAAAAAAGTCCGAAGAGGACATAGCTTTCAAGAGATGTAAGCTATTCACTTTTCTTTTTTTCTAACTATGCTGAAAACGCCTTATTTAGTATATCTTATAAGAAGTAAGATAAAAGAAGAAGCTATTGTAAGTAAACCATTTCTTTTGAAGTTCCATTTTCTCTGTTTTTAATAAGTTTTACTTTTGTTAAGATTATTATTAAAGGAGTAATTTCACACAGGCATTTCCACAGAAAAGAGAACTCTGTATCCTCTAAGGAGTGGAGCTAAAATTCACAGCATTTCTGGAACTTGCACTCCCCTCTTAGTCTTAGTAGAAGGGTCAAGGTGTCCTATTTCCATGAGTTTTGTTTTTGAGATTTAGAGCATGTCTATACTGCAATTAGACACCTATGGCTGGTTTTGCCAGCTGACTTGGGCTTGCATGGCTTGAGCTAAGAGGCTGTTTAATTGCAGTGTAGATGCTGCAGACTGAGCTCTGGGATCTTCCCACCTCACCTGTGGTAACATCATCATCATCATAACAGCAATAATATTACTAATAAAATAATAATAATAACAATAAACAATAATGGTAAAGAGTATGGAAGCAGGATCAGAAGCACTGGCATGTCACAGAAGAGAATAAAGGTACATCGTACATTCACCAAATGTACAATTTTTGCAGAAGGGCTGGCTGAATACTCCATTTCCAGCTGAGAGTTCATCACTGTCTTCATGAAGCTTCAACATTCAAGGAAAGAACTTTTCAAACACTGATTAAAAATGGTTTTGTGCCTAAAAAGTGAGCCATATACTTCCTTAACATATATAACTCAGAAAATAAACAGATGTTCTTAAGTGAAATCAAGCAGTTGGTGTTTCTCTTCACCTGAAACATCAGGGTCATCGCTGGAGGAAAGACCTTGGACTCGTATAGTCTAGTACCCTCATATAGTTGGGAGGAGGCTGGATGCTGGACTAATTGGTCCTACGGCATAATATTTTGTACTTTTACTTTATTACTAAAATTAGAATTACGTAAAAGGGGAGCGAAAAAAGGTAAGAAAATGATATTTCAGTGCCCCAAAGGTTTCAAACAAGAGACCAGACTGCTTACGCATCAATCCTGAAATACTGCATGTACTTAGGTAAGTAACAAGCCAAAGATAATTGTAATTGAGGACCAGCAGTTTAGCAGATTGTTTCTGACCATTCAGTGCTGATAGATACATCCAAGGTGCTGATTAGACATCATGAAAGACTGTCACACTTCTTGAATCATTTTAATATAATTATGCTTCTTCAACTATCTTTTTCACAGTATTCAGCCTTGTCAAAGACAATTTAAGTACATTTCTCCAAAATGTGCAATTTCCATAGGTATTGGACATGCACTTAGACATTTAATGTTTAACATCACTGTGATCAGATCATTTTTGCATGGATTTAAAATTCTAAGCATGTTGTGGAGCTTTTCCTAGAATATTTAAAAATCCAGTCCGTTATTCTCCTATTGTTTGTTACTATATAGCTAGATATAGTGTGTGCACACACACACACAGAGAGAATGTAACAGTTACATTAGCCTCTCTTGGTATTATTGTCTTTTTAAAAAACTGTTGTTGTTTTTTCAAATACCATCTCAAAAATTACTGATTTTCACTTATGTTTTCTTTACTGATCAGTACAAATAATACTAATCCACTACAAACTGTCCAGGGCAAAAACACATCTAGGGAACATTTGAGAGTGAAACAATACATACCTCTTTGATTTTGTAATATAAGCCACAATTTCTTTTTTCCAGGGGGAGTGATCATGAGCCAGAGAAAGCAGAGACTTCCATTTCAGGGCATTCTTTATGTACTCATGACCTGAAAATCTAAATACTGTTTCTTATGACTGGCGCAATCACTGACTAGGTCAGACACAGAATCAGTGCTTGTCTGATAAAGCAAGCACAGACCAATGCTTTGAAGAATGCATGAGGAAACAAAGGGCCTGATTCTGAAAACACAGATAAGTAGTACTCATATGAGTACAATTCTGAAGTCAATTGGGCTAATTACATGAGTGCAGGCTTGCAGTAGCCATCCTAAACAGAACAGCAATAAATGTGATTACCACTGAGAAGAAAAACAACATTTATACATATTAACTTTTACATCAATATTATACATAGATGAAAAAGCTGACAAGAGGCTACCCTCAGCGTTCAGGACTGAATATGGCAAAAACATTATTCCAGTATAACACCATTTGCTTACATATATGCCTGTAGAGACTGAGCCAAACTTCACTGAAGACAAAGGAAAGCCTTCCGATAACTTCACTGGGCTTTGATTCAGGCCCATATACTTGAAATATTTTGGTTGTGTAGAAGGTCATTTTTGTCCCACTGTTGTTGCATAGCCTTTTTGAACTATCTCTGAAACAGATGATCCATGCAAAATATTACAAACATTCACCCTTTAATGGATGGCCCATCCTCATGCTGAGTAGTCATGCTGTCTTATATAACATACCTTATCCAGCTTAGCTCACAATTAACTGCCTTATACCATACTGGAAACAAGCAAATCCTTAATAACTACCATTTAGACTGAACTGTTTTTCCTCAGTTTCCACATATGGCTCAGAGGAAGTGTGTGTGTAAATACATAATACACACACACACTCCTCAGTGAGGAGGATTGCGGATCATCATTCTTAACTCAGTATATAAGTTAGGCCTATCATTAGAGTGCATGGGGTCATTCTCCTTGCTAGGCAATCACCAACTGATCAGTTTAAATGTTAAACGTATTCTGGGACATATTTTTTTCATTTTGATTCCAGCCCCAACAATTAAAACAAAAATCAACCAACCAAACAAAAAATCTGTGTGTTTGTCCTCTTGATCCAGTTTATTTTAAGACATCACTTTTAATTACTTTGTTCAGATTATTCCCCTTCCCACCTTTGTTGTTTAGTCCTTACATCTTGCTGCAAAGCCAATCATTTTATTCCTCAGGATCTCAGTGCTCTCAGTTCTGCTCAAAAACTAAGCCAAAGTTATATAATGACACCACTACGGCAGGTTGATTATTGCATTTTATATTTCACGCCTCGTATAAAGACATTCCTCCTCTTACGTACGCAGGTACATAGGAATTGCTATATTGAATCAGACCTGAGGTCTATCCCTTTCAGTATTCTGTCTCTGACAGTGAGTTTCATCAGGTGCTTCTGAGGAAACTGCAAGAAACCCCACAGCAGGGAGATGTGGGATAATTTGCTCCTCTTTAAGGATTTCAGTCTAATCCCTAATGGTTAAATATTTGGTTGAGCTCTGAACTCTGAGGTTTCAAAACCCTGTGAAATATTTATTTGCATTAACTATTATAACTGGATATTTTTATTATCAATATAAATGTTCAATTCCTCCTTGAATCTTGCTAAATTCTTACTCTCAAGGACATCCTGTGGCAATGAGATCCACAGTCTAAACTGACTCTGTGCAAAAAAAAAAATTCCTTTTGTGAATTTTGAATTTGCCACTTTTCAGTTTCACTGAATGTTCCCTTCTGTTATGAGACAGGAAAAACAGACGCTCCTGGTCTACCTTTTCTATACCATTTATTAGTTTGTTTATTTTTTTACAAATCTGGCAGAGATTATAATGTATTCATTGGAGAGGAAGGATCATCTTGAGACTAAGGCACTGGACTGGGAGGCTTTGTTCCTGAGTATCAAAGACTTTCTATGCTACCTTTTGTATATTACCTAGAGTGGCATTTTTCATGAGGACCTGTCTAAATTAGATGCACTAGTCCCATTGATTTTCAGTCAACTTAATGTCAGTGGAACTTGTGCTTTTATCTCAGGCATGTCTGAAAATTCCGCTCTGAAATTTTTCTAGGCTTCAGTCCACAGCTATAAAATGAGAATGATAATACTTCCCTACCTCACAGAGCTGTTGGAGGATAAATTCATTGAGAAGCTTCATAGAAAAGCCTATAAATGAATAAACAAATAAGTAAACAAACGTTTTACTGTTGCTCAGATGGGGCCCTTTTGAGCTGTGCCCTTGTGAAGGTCCTAGTGAGCTGTGCTCATATTGTATAAGCAAGAGGCAATATTTTGGGACCCTTGTCAAGAACACACAGTATTTCGCTTTTTCTTTCCCCATGAAAATTTGTTCTCATCATAGTCCAGAAATGTTTAGTTCTGAGTACATCCAATAATTAAGTTAGAAGAATAGCTTGGTGGGCTGTGTAACTGGGAATTGGGCACCCAATTTAGAAAAAAGCCAATTATGGAAATCACAATGCACAAAGTCATTTTAAATATGGCTGTATTTTCATAACTGAGAGTTACAATATTCTCACATGCATTTATATGGACTATACAGTCCAGCAGAGAATTGTGTAAAAATGTCAAAGTGGCTGATGTCAGCTCTGGTATTTTTTTCCAATAGATATTTTGATTTGTACCTTCTCTAGCTTCATTCTATGTCTACAGATTAGACTACATTTACATTTTCATAGCATCCAGCTGTTCTACATTCATGATTTACATTCATCCAATGTAATTAAAGTATATGATGTGGGTTTATAAGATTTTTTAGTGGTCTATATTTCTACATTGTCTCTCCTGTTTTCCAAATGTATTTTATTCACAAAGCTATGTCTTAAAAAACAACAGAATAATTACCTCTGAAGTAGAATACAACATGAATAAAGCACACAGCTGATTTGAATTTCCTTCTCCTGCATTACCAATTTAGCATTGAAAATAAATGTCTCTCTCTCCAGAAATTAGAATCTAATTAAATACAATAAACAATTTTAAATAATGTCAAGGGTCTAGCTTACACCAACAGAAGCCAGAAAACAAAAACTTAATGCTGCAACTCTCTCCTGAACATCTGTCCCTTTGTGCCTTGGTATTTCAGGCTATTTTATCAATGGTGTTGTATATAGTGCATTATATAGGATTCACCCTAGAGCATTATATAGGTGTAATAAATGGTACTCGAGTGGAGTTTGACTTCAGGGTTTTTTTGTTTGTTTGTTTTTGGGATTTGTTTTTTTTTTACTTTTTTCAATTTCCATTAACCCTGCACGACTGAGAGTTAGAAAGAAAAATGACCCCATTCTTTCCTGTAATTCCACATGTTCCCAACCCAAACTCAAAGTAACCATTGTTGTAGCTGCTTTCAAGAGTTACAGTGGTTGTGGAGAGGAAGAAGAGATGAAAATGTGCAGATGACATACTTATCACTCCCATAACTGGTCCTGAGAATTTGTCTCATTATCTTTTTTAAATACAGCTTTTCAAAAATACTTTTGTTTTGGACATTCTAAGTCTTTTATTTTGCTTAATTAGCAACACTTAATTACCACAGCATGAGATCACTCTTTGTTACACTGAAAAAGGGTGATACAAAGGTAGCACACAAGTATGTCATTTCCACTGACCAGTATGCAAACTAGCATAGAAGGGGATGACAAATAGAGGTACGTACAGGCAATCTCTGTTAGATACACTGTTGAGAATAAATCTGTTGGGAAACTACAAAGGAAATGCTTTGAACATGCATTAAATAATTGAGCCTAGAGAATGAGGCATTGGCTCTTAAATAATAGATAATGGATACAATTTTCAGAAGTACCTTGGTAATTTAGGAACCTGAGTCTCACTGAAGGTCAGTGGGAATTAGGCTCTGAAGAAGGTGCATCTATTTTAGAAACAGGAGTTGGGCTCCTAAATCACTTAGGCATTTCTAAAAATTTTAACTAATGTCACTCATTCTTCCACCAGTCTATATCAAGTTAGGTATCATTTGAAAAGAAGACTTCCAATGAGAAATGAAGCAGGACAGGACAAATGAATAGCAATGGATTGATATGTGAACTCTGATTAATATTGGATGACAATTTATGGGTGCTTTGTGTGTCTAAGTAAGATTAAATATTAAACTATGAAAGAATAGAAAGGCCTTTGCTTTTTTATCCTATTAATTCTACATAAATACTAACGTTAAAGATTGTCTTTAGTATTAGCTATTGGCATGTAATTCCATGGTAAAACTGGAAATTCAAGGCATGTAAACTTGAATTTAAATGAGGGAGAGTCTAATCTCTTTCATAATATCTATTGTAGCTACATACAAATATTACAAGTAGATTAGACCTTCTGGCTTAAGTTGGAGTTTAGCTTTTAAGAGTAAAACACATTCCACAATGTTTCAAGTCACTCTTTAGTTTTCATGTCAATGCAAAGATTTTTTCAGATTTAGTCTAAAATGTTACCTGAAAAAAAATATTATGACCGAAAGTCTAACATTAGACTCATTATTTTCATTGACTCTTGCAATTAATTCTCATTGTCATCATTGCAAATGGTCAGTGGTATTAGGAAGCTAGAATCTGACAACCCAGAGAAACTGACTACCATAACACCTTCAGCCAACATTATAGTTAATTTTTAATTAGACTGAAGACCTACGCTACATTTGAATGTAACATATAGAAACAGAATAGGATATTATTTAACAGAGTTAAGGTGCTGTGTATAGAAATAGACAATAAAGGGGAAAGTGGCATAACATTATCTTTTGCTTGACAAATTAAAATGCATACACCTCCTTTTGTACTTTATAGTCTCATATTGCTAGTTAAAACATATGCAATAAACTTTTTTCCATCTTATACTTGCCATTTTTGAGTTCACAAAACTTTTACAGAATTGGATCAGTTGTGTGAAATTTTCTATTTTCCAAACTATTTCCCCAAATGTTTTTGCTATTAAGATCATCGCAAATATTTAGTGACAAATTTGAACACTACACATTTTGGAAAACCTGTGTAGTTGCTGTAGGTCACAGGTTATTTGTTTTGGGTCCTTCACTGGCTGAGCCTACCTAATGTGGTCACAATGGCTAATAGAAATTACCTGAAATTATTTTCTCAGCAGAGGCTGAATTTTGTGTTCAGAAGATACATGATCCAAAATTCAGTGATATCAAGGGGGTCTGACCAATGATGTAAGGTCTTTGAATCAGGTCCTGGGGTCCAGGTCCCACAGTATTCTTGCCAACAAATCAAAGAAGTATGGATTGGATTAATGGACTATAAGGTGGATAGAAAGCTGGCTAGATCATCGGACTCAATGGGAAGTGATCAATGGCTCCATGTTTAGTTGGCAGCCGGTATCAAGTGGAGTGCCACAGAGGTAGGTTCTGGGGTCGGTTTTGTTCAACATCTTCATTAATGATCTGGATGATGGGATGGATTGCACCCTCAGCAAATGCACAGATGACACTAAGCTGAGAGGAAAGGTAGATACGCTGAAGGGTCGGAATAGGGTCCAGAGTGATCTAGACAAATTGGATGATTAGACCAAAAGAAATCTGATGAGGTTCAAAAAGAACAAGTGCAGAGTCCTGCACTTAAGATGGAAGAATCTCATGCACTGCTACAGGCTGGGGACCAACTTTGCTAAGAAGCAGTTTTTCTGAAAAGGACCTGGGAATAATAGTGGACAAGAAGCTGGATATGAGTTGACAGCGTGCACTTGTTGACAAAAAAGCGCAGGGCTAATCAGAGGGTGGGTCAGGAAAACCATGTGGCCTGGTCCTCAAGCTCAAAGGGAGACTCAAATTTAGACTACTTGTTAATTTTTTGGCATCTGATAAGTTTCACAATTTGTTTTTATGCACATCCCTATTGGACCAAAATGTGACATGCTCTTTCAGCTTAGGGCTGCAAATTTAAACAAATAAGAAATGTGATTTGTTAACTGATACAGATTTTGTCATATTAAAGAGTTTTATATGTTCAGAAATATTAATACAAATATATCTGTTCAGATGGCACAAGATTAGACAGTGATGAGTGTGTCCTGATTAAATAAACAAACACTACTAGTGGCTGGTACTGGATCAAGTGTGTATTGAAAGGTAGAGAATTGTTACATTTTAGTATCTTTATAGTTTTACGTCTGGTTGACTAAGGAATTATTTATGTGTGAGAATTCCTCATTATTAGCTTTATATGATAGCTAAAAGAGGTAACTGGTTGGCTGGTTGAGACATAGTTTGGTAGCTTGGCCATCTGCACAGGCTTTCGTAATCTATAGGCACAGATTTAAAGTGAAAATTTGTGAGGACAATCTTGTACAGTGAGTTTCATGAGGACACACATTTGAAATTTTTGGACATTATCCCTCTGTTTCTGTGTCTACTATATATATGTCATCCCTTTGTCTTCAGCTCAGCCTGTTATATTATACCTTGTGTGCTTCAGTTTTGATTCAGTGATAAGGATAATAACCTGCCTGACTGTTTCATTTTGTGTTCTTAATATGTATTCCCTCATTTTAAGTCTTTTCAGCATCTGTGTACCATACTGCATTTGTGTGACTCTCACTGCACAGGTTCAAACTGAACTGTAGTCTATTCAGAAGCATATGTTCAAATTTCAATGCATTCTGATGCCATCTTTGTGAATGAAGCTACTTACAATGATCCACCAAACTAATCTGGTAATTGAAGCATGCAATGCTACACCTGATGTTGATAGGGATAACATTGAAAGTCTTATCAATGACATTCAATAGATCTGTGAACAATGAGATTCAATCCTGACTGAGTTCAAATTAGGAGAACAGAATACAGTGGAACCCCACAATACCACGACGATCGGGGTCCAAAAATATCAACAACGGTAAACATGGGGTCATGGTATTGTGGGGTTGCGCTACATCAAAGCACCGACCGCTGCCGCTGTCGGGAGCCCCGCACACCCCGTGTTATAAGCAGATTTGCGCTATCGCAAGGTGTGGTATTGCAGGGTTCCACTGTATTGGCATTTCATTTGAGTTCTCCACCAGTCACAATTTACCTACTGAATCTGATGCTGAGCAGCATTATAGAGTTAATGTCTTCCTTTTCATCATTGACTCTATTCAATCAGGTCTTGCACGTCTATTGGAGTCACTGCAACTAATCTGTACCCTTTTTGGGTTTTACTGGCAGTTCAACTGACTGAGTAATGAAGATCTACTTTCTGCAGCTGAACAATTTCAGCAAGAGTACAACAAAAATATCTCAAAAGATCTCAGTGATGATGCCATCTTCAACAAATGAATACAGTGGAGCCTCACTATAACGCAACAGATGGGATCCATAAAATCCCATCACGCTAAATGTGGGGTCACGTTATAGCGGGGCCCCACTCCCCAGCAGCTTGGGAGCCATGGTATAACCATGCTATAACTGGGGGGCTGTGCTTCTCTCCCGGCTGCCCAGCAGGGGAGAGAAGCTGTGGCCCCATGCCTGCCAAGGACAGAGAACTGCGGGGCTGCAGACGGCAGCCCCGGAATTGTCTGTGGAAGTCGCTGCCCACCCGCCTGCTGGGGGGCAGGGGACACTGGCGCCTGCAGCACCAGAGTCCCCTGTCCCGGCAGGCGTGGGGGCAGCGGCTTCCAGAGAAGCCTGCTGGAAGCTGCTGCCCTGTGTCTGCCGGGACAGGGGAACTCAGGGTTGCCGGAGTCTCCCAGGCCCGGCAGGTACGGGGCAGCGGCTTTCAGGGAAGCCATGGCTCCTTGCCTGCCGGAACGGGGAACTCCTGCAGCCCGGAGTCCCCCAGTCCCGGGAGGCGCGGGGCAGCGGCTTCCACAGAGAACTCCTGGGCTGCAGTCTGCAGCCCCAGAGTTCTGCAGGTGGGGGCTGCAACTTCTCTCCCCTGCTGGGCAGAGGGGAGAGAAGCTGCAGCCCCTACCTGCAGTCTTGAGTTCTCTGTCCCTGGCAGGGGAGGCTGCAGCTTCTCTCCTCGCTGCCCAGCAGGGGAGAGAAGCCGTGGCCCCCGCGCCTGCCAGGGACAGAGAACTCAGGACTTGGGAGCCATGGTATAACTGTGCTATAACCGAACTTGCCTTATAGCGGGGCGTGTTATACCGGGGCTCCATTGTATATTCCATGACCTTTAAATTGAATTGCAAGTCAAAGGAATTGCTTCAAGAAATACTCAAACTTGGATTCTTTGGGTTGTTTCCTAATATCACAATAGCATTGCGTATTTTTGTCAGTTTGCCCTCATTAGTGGCTTTTCAGGTGAATGTACCTTCAACATGCTGAAGCAGGTAAAGAACTATCACCATTCAACTATGGGACAAGAGTGTCTGAATGGGCTCTCCATGCTTAATATCAACTGTGACATTGCATGAAAGCTAGATTTTTCCTCAATAAATAGTACATTTTCACAGAAAAAGGCCAGAAAAGCATTTGTTAAATAAAAAAAAATTCAAATTATGTCTCACTTGGTACCTTCTTTTCTTTTCATGTGTCGTCATTTTTAATTTTTATTATGGCTAGGGGCCTCAAAAGCTGGAAGTGGCCCGGACTTCTCTGGACTTCTGAGAGGTCCTGAGAAGGCTAATGGCATATTGGGCTGCATTAGTAGGAGCATTGCCAGCAGATCGAGGGAAGTGATTATGCCCCTCTATTTGGCACTGGCAAGGCCATATCTAGAGTATTGTATTTGGGGCCCCCACTATAGAAAGGATGTGGACAAATTGGAAAGAGTTCAGAAGAGGATAATGAAAATGATTAGGGGATTGGGGCACATAACTTATCAGGAGAGGCTGAGCGAACTGGGCTCATTTAGTCTGTAGAAGAGAAGAGTGGAGGGTGGAGGGAATTTGATAGCTGCTTTCAACTACCTGAAGGGGAGTTCAAAAGAGGGTGGATCTAGACTGTTCTCAGTGGTGGCAGATGATAGAACAAAAAGCAATGGTTTCAAGTTGCAGTGTGGATGGTCTAGGTTGAATATTAGGAAAAACTATTTCACTAGAATGGTGGTGAAGCACTGGAATAGGTTACCTAGTGAGGTAATGGAATCTCCATCCTTACAAAGATTTTTAAGGCCCAGCTTAACAAAGCCCTGGCTGGGATGATTTAATTGGGGTGGGTCCTGCTTTCAGAAGGGGGTTGGACTAGATGACCTCCTGAGGTCTCTTCCAACCCTGATCTTCTATGATTTTATGAGGGATATCAGGGGGTGATTGGAAGTGAGTTTCTTATTACAGCTTCTAAAATCTGACAGGATTTCATGTGATAATGTCCCTATGATGATCCTCAAAAGAATCCAGAGGCAAGAAAAAGTCCCTTCACCAGACAGCAGAGATGTGTAGCAGGCAATGAGTCCTTCTGGGCAAGAAGACAATACATGATAGGAATCTATGAATCTACAATAGGAGTTTGGGGAATATCAGAGAACTGTCAATAACAGAGTCTATTGGATGTGGGAACAAAGGCAATGCTTACTCTGCAAGCGTGAGTAGTTCAGATAATCATAATTTAAACTGTGAACCTTTTTAGATTTCCCCATCACTACTTTGTAATGTTCACAGCAGGCTATTACACAAAGTTTTCCCATGTTAATTCTGGGGTTTACTGAGATGCTTTTGATACTAATGGGCCCATAACACTGGCAAAAAACTACTATTTTTCTCACCCCAGACCAATTAAAACACCTTAACACAACATTTGTTTGGAAGGTAAATTATGTAGTTTTATTTACAACACAATTAAATTGGACTATTATTAAGAGGATAAGAAAAATCTTATCACTGATGATAGATTATTCTTAATTGACTTTATTAGGGAGCATTACTATAACATAGGAAGAAGCCAAATGGTAGGCAATCTTTTTTAAAAAACACTATGCACTTTTTCATTGGTTTCTAGAATAGAATCAGTTTGGACCATCACTGTTGTTGGCCTATTCTCCTGCAAGTGGGTTTGAGCTGTTAATTGTTTTATTATAGACAAAAGTGCCTGACTACTGACTTAGAAAGCAAGAATGGGAGGGAATAACCATTTTATCCTGATTCCTGCCCCAGATTCTTCCTTTTTTATAAATATTAGACTACAATACTCATTGGGCCAGACTCTGTCACTTTTACTCACACAGAGTAATACATTGCCCTCTGGCCTGTCCCAGAGTCTGATCTCCTGGTACCCAGACTCAGCCTGCCTCTGCTCTGACCTCTAGGCCAGACTGCCCACATCCTGCTCATGCCATATGGGTGAAACCTTAGCTCCATTAAAGCCAATGGCAAAACCCCTCTCCACTCCACTGGCATCAGGATTTCACCCCAGAGAAGTATATAACAAGTGAAAACTACAAAAAATAACTTGGAACTATTCATTTCAACTACAGCAGACTTTCAGTTGGGAAAACAGTTCTGATCTAATAAATCAGCTGTCCACAATCAGGATTAGAATCATGAAACAAGAATCTTAAGAAAACTGTTCCAGTCCTGGAATTACACTTGAAGAGGGAAGCAGTGGAAGCATTGCAGACTTCATAGTGCCAAAACTGTGTCTGAAAAATGCAAGTATAGAAGCTAAAAACCTTAAGGATATATTACACAGTTTGAGAATCAGTCCAAAAAAAATCCCCAAAGTCAGATTATTATTAATGGGCTAACAGGACACAGGAAAGATAATAAATCTACCCTGAATTTAGTGAACACATTAAACTTCAGAGAATCACACTGTTTTAAAAAATACTTAATGGAAAGAGCATGTGGCACCTATATTTCGATGAAAGCACTGTTGGTGAAAAGGAGTGACCAGTTTTGAGAGTGATAGCTTGAAATGTGGTTCTATTGTTTCATTATATTCCATATTAACTAAGTACAGCAAGAATGAAAATATATTTTCATTATGTTCTATTTCTGCTTTTTTTCCATTGAACAAATGAATGAGGCAGGGCTCCTGTGGAAAAAAATGTTATGTGATCGTATACTTAAAGACTGTCTCATAATGTATACACATGAAGGGAGCAAATTAAGGTTATACAGGCATTGTTTTAAGGTAGTTTTTGTGTATAATTTATACTGTCATATTCCAATATCAGTTGGGACTGCAGTGCAATCACTCATCTTAAAGACGAGAAAGTGATCAGGAAGAGTCAGCATGAATTCACCAAGGGCAAGTCATGCCTGACTAATCTAATTGTCTTCTATGACGAGATAAATGGTTCTGTGGATGAGGGGAAAGCAGTGGACGTGATATATCTTGAATTTAGCAAAGCTTTTGATACGGTCTCCCACATTATTCTTGCCAGTAAGTTAAAGAAGTATGGGCTGGATGAATGGACTATAAGGTGGATTGAAAACTGGCTAGATAGTTGGGCTTAACAGGTAGTGATCAATGACTCCATGTCTAGTTGGCAGCTGGTATCAAGTAAAGTGCCCTAAGGGTTGGTCCTGGGGCCGATTCTGTTCAATATCTTCATTAATGATCTGGAGGATGACATGGATTGCATCCTCAGAAAGTTTGCAGATGACACTAAACTGGGAGGAGTGGTAGATACACTGGAGGGTAGGGATAGGATATAGAGGGACCTAGACAAATTGGAGTATTGGGTCAAAAGAAATCTGATGAGGTTCAACAATGACAAGTGCAGAGTCCTGCACTTAGGATAGACGAATCCCATGTACCGCTACAGACTAGGAACCGAATGGCTAGGCAGCAGTTCTACAGAAAAGGACCTAAGGGTTACAGTGGATGAGAAGCTGGATATGAGTCAACAGTGTGCCCTTGTTGCCTAGAAGGCTAATGGAATTTTGGGTTTTTTAAATAGAGGCATTTCCAGCAGATCAAGGGACATGATCATTCCCCTCTATTTGGCACTGATGAGGCCTCATCTGGAGTATTGTGCCCAGTTTGGGGGCCCACACTACAAGAAGGATGTGGAAAATTGGAAAGAGTCCAGCAGAGGGCAACAAAATGATTAGGGGGCTGGAGCACATGATTTGAGAGGAGAGGCTGAGGGAACTGGGTTTGTTTAGTCTAAAGAAGAGAAGAATGAAGGGGGATTTGATAGCTGCCTTCAACTACCTGAAAGGGGGTTCCAAAGAGGATGGATCTAAACTCTTCTCAGTGGTAGCAGATGACAGAACAAGGAGGTTTAGGTTGGATATTAGGAAAAACTTTTTCATTAGGAGGGAGGTGAAGCATTGGAATTGGTTACCTAGGGAGGTGGTGGAATCTCCTTCCTTAGAGGTTTTTAATGTCAGGCTTGACAAAGCCCTGGCTGGCTTGATTTAGTTGGGGATTGGTCCTGCTTTGAGCAGGAGGTTGGACTAGAAGACCTCCTGAGGTCCCTCCCAACCCTGATATTCTATGATTCTATGATGATCTTAGATCATTACTAAATATTAAATAACTTTTATTCATAATGGATAAATTGAGAGATTGGTTATCTTTTGTTGGGTGTTGCATATTGTATTGCAATGCAAGTTGTGTCTCTTGTCTTGGTGACTAAAGGGCAGTAATCTCTCCAGTTGTCTGCTGAAGTGCAACCGTAAATTGTTCAGTTGTTCTTTAAACAATACTGTAGGTGTTCAGTTGCATGATGCCTATAAACTGTTGCATGGTGGACATTAACAATCCCCCCTCAGTGTTGAAAGATCATAGCAAACTAGTGTCCTACATATTCCCTGGTGCAGGGATCAGCAACCTTGGCATGTGGCCCTGCAGGATAAGCACCCTTGGCGGTCCCAGCCGGTTTGTTTACCTACCGCGTCCGCAGGTTTGGACGATCGCGGCTCTCACTGGCCGCCACTTCCCACAGCCCCCATTGGACCAGAGTGGTGAACTGTGGCCAGTGGGAGCCATGATCATCCAAACCTGCAGACACGGCAGGTAAACAAACCAGCCGGGCCCACCAAGAGTGCTTACCCTGCGAGGCTGTGTGCCAAGGTTGCCGATCCCTGATAAAGAATGAAGTTTAATTTCATCTGTAGTTATATAAAATTCACCACATTTCCAGGTGTTAAGATCTGTGATAGAAACTGAGAAGCATGATAAAAAATAACAAATTTTATTTGAATAATATAGTAATTGACTTTACATGTATGTACACTTTTATTTGTATATTGTTTTGGAGTTCTGGTCTTGGCAGAGAAACTATTCTTTCTACAGAAACCTAGATTTAGCCTTTGTAGGCTTTAGCTCCATGGAGACACCTACTACATTCGTCTCCAGATCAACATTTTCCACAGGTAGGACATATTCTGCATGCTCATGCCTAATGCTGAAAAGCCCTCCAACATAAGTACTTTTGCCCTCAAGAAGAATTGAAATGCTTAGCTGCAGGATTACTCCACATGTTTAGGGGAAGAAGATAAAATGACACCCTAGCAGAACAAAGCAGGGAAGGAGACCAGAGTCTACCTTAAACTAAAGGTCATATCCAAGAACTATTCTATATAGATTTTCATATTGTGCTGATTACCATGGTAACTGGTAACAGGAATTCAAGGCTTTATAGCTGATACCCAAGCAAAACTGAATACAATTTGAAAAAAGAAAATAAAAGGGAACATTTCAAGCAGGTTGGTGAAAACTCAGATCAAGTTGCCTAATTCCAAGTGAGAGTAAAGAGGAGACCGATAAAAACGGGGAGGAAATAATTACATAAAGAACAAGGAATTGAAATAAGAGAGTTCAAGGAAATGTGGCAGAATAGAACATTGTCCTCACTGTACAAAATTTACTCCAGGGAAATTTTGACTTGGATTCATACAGTAGAAATGATACTGATGGTGAGAGCCCATAGAGATCTTTCCACCATTCAAATGCAGGCAATCATCCAAAGTTGTCATAATAGCTAAGCTACATTATTTTCAGCAAAAAAGAAGCACTCTTAAGGAAGACAGGTGATCAAAAGGAACTTGTTCAAAATTAGAAAATACAAATATTTCATGATCTCTCTGTGTTAACTCTGAAGTTATGCAGGGAGGTGAGAGAAGTAACTGAAGAGCCCTGACAAAAGGACACATTGTAGATGGGGCTTTCCCTTTAAGCCCCTCTTCAGCTATCAAGAACAGAGTTTATGTTGTTAGACCTATGAAAGAAGGACAAAAGCTCTTCTGTACACTTGGAATGAGAAGAGAAGGCACTAAAGAAGATCAAGGAATAAAAACAGAAGAAGAACAGGAAGCAGGATTTTGGCAAGCAGCAAAACTCAAAGGGAGGAGAATCCTTAAAGATTAGGAAATGAAAAATAAAGATTTACTGCAAGTGACTGACAGAATTCAGACTGAAGAAGATTCACAGGCATGGGGATCAACTTACAGCTAAAGTACTTTTGCAAAATAAGCAGCTAAATAAGTCTGTACTTGTAAAAACACAATGAATTTAATGAAGGGGGAAAATACAAAATGAATTATAATAAGGCTCAGTTGTGATAAGACAGGTGACAAGTAAAACTGGAATAAGAAATCAGCTTTGGAAAGAAAAGTCCAAATTTAACTTTAAACACATTGTGCTCTTTACTTTTCCTCCTTTGTTTTTAAGCAGTTGGTAAAAATATTGAACATACTTAATGGGGCTAGAAGATAACTGAATGAGGTATGAGAGTGTAGTGGGCACTACTGTGCCTACAGCAATGGGGTCCTTGTCCAGCGAGGTCCAACTGAGTCTCGTAGGCGCTATCACAGGGATCGGCAACCTTTGGCACACCGCCCACCAGAGAAAGCCAACTTGCGGGCCGGGCCTGTTTGTTTACCTGCGGCATCCGCAGTTTGGCCGATTGCTGCTCCCACTGGCTGCGATTCACCACTCCAGGCCAATGGAGGCTGCGGGAAGTGGCGGCCAGCAAATCCCTCAGCCCGCGCTGCTTCCAGCAGCCCCATTCACATGGAACGGCAAACCACAGCCAATGGGAGCTGCGATTGGCCGACCTACGGATGTGGCAGGTAAACAAACAGGCCCAGCCCACCAGGGGGCATACCCTGGCAAGCCACATGCCAAATAAAATTTAAAAAATAGTAATAGTTCTCAAAATGGAGGGGATGTCAGTTTATTAAGAGAGGTTGACAGGGGCCAAAAAATGTTCTGAATCTCTGCCTGTTTCAAATTTTTCCTGATATGTGGCTTAAGAATGGGAACCAGAAACATCTTCTGACCTGTAAAATTAATGCAGATCATTTATCTGAGTTTAAACTCTATGATTCTATGATTTTATGCCTGGAGAGTGGTACCAGAAATATATGAATGATTTGGCTCAGGAATTACCCCTGTGGGATCCCACTAGATATGTCTTCCCTGTTGATAACTACTCTTTGTGTAGTCTTGCAATCAGCTGTGGACCTACCTTATAGTAATTTAATGTATCCCACATTTCCCTAGTTTGCTTACAAGACTGTCATGCAGAACTGTGTCAGAAGTCTTACTATAATCAAAGTATAAAACATATGCTCCTTCTTCTCGTCCAATAGGTCTGTAATCCCATCAAAGAAGGAAATTAAGTTCATTTGGCATGATTTGTTCTTAACAAATCCAGGCTGACTATTCCTTATAACCCTATTATCCTCCAGGTGCTTAAATTGATTGTTTAATAATTTGGTCCAGTATCTTTCCAGGTATTGAAGTTAGGCTGACTGGTCTATAATTCTCCACGTCCTACTTTTTCTCCTTTTTAAAGATAGGTACTATGTTTGCCCTTCTCCAGTCTTCTGAGTCCTCCATCCTCCACAAATTCTCAAAGATAATTTCTAATGGCTCTGAGATCACTAATTCCTTATGTATCCTAAAATGAATTTTATCAGCCCCTGCTGACTTGAATACAACTAACTTATCTAAATATTCTTTAACTTTTTCTTTCCGTATGTTGGCTTGCATGCCTTCCCCTTCTCAATATTAATTGTGTTTAGTATCTTTTCAGTGAAGACTGAAGCAAAATAGGTATTAAGCACCTCCACTTTCCTGATGTCATCAGTTATTAGCTTTCCTTCCCTGCTAAGTAGAGAACCTACACTTTCCTTCATCTTTCTTTTGCTCCTAATGTATTTAAAAAAACCTCTTATTGCCTTTTATGTTCCTTGCCAAGTGTAACCCATTTTGTGTCTGAGCCTTTCTGATTTTGTCCCTTTCTTTTTCTGCACTTTTGTACTCCTTATCTATTTGTCCATGTTTTCACTTTTTGTAGGATTGCTTTTTGATTTTCAGGCCGTTAAAGAGCTCTTGATGTCCATGGCCCTTAAAGGCTGCCAAAGTCAGGGCTGGTGGGTTCTTTGAGTCCCTAAATCTGGAGGCATCTCAAGGGGACTGAGGATAGTTTTGAACCTGGCTGCTTGCTTCAAGATTTCTCCTTACATGGAGTGATGGAATATCCCTTTGGTAGTACTAGACCCTCAGTAGTGGAAGAAGTCAGAGCCTTGGCAATACTTGGGGCAGGACATGACCACTGGGATACTATGAGAGACTGAAGACAATGTATGGGGTAGGGGAGGGAGTCTGCTAGTGTGGGTCTCAAAGACCACTCTATGTTCCCTTTGCTTGCTAGATATGCTTTTAAACATTGTGCAGTCCTTGCATTTAGATGGGATGTGCTACTCTCCATGGTAATGGAGGAAGCTATGGTGCCTGTATCTGAATGGGAAAGACCAGTGGCAAGACCGGTAGGCTTTGAGTCTGGGGTTTGGGGCATAATCTTCCACAAAACACCCAGCTGAGAAAAGAGGGCTGAAGCCATAGCCATGTCCAGCAAAGAACAGGAGAGGGAACTCTCCAAAGGCCCAAGGGGTAAAACCTAGAGCCATAAGTGAAAACTAAAATAGAAAAGATAAAATCAGCAAAACAAAATAAAATAACAGAGAAAGAATGAACATTGGTATGTAGGAGATACCACAACCCTCCATTTCTACCCTCAGGAATAGAGAAGGAACTGGAGTGGCAGGGGGTCCACTCCACCCTATTATTTACACTAGCTCTGGAGCACAAGACTCTGTAGGGCACAGGTGTAGATCAGCAGGAACTGATGAAGAAAAAAATAACTGATCAAAGGTGTACAGGAACATCCCCACTCAAAGAGGAGCACATATAAGGACATATCAGCCTGAATGAGTATGTTTCATTAATAAACGTAAAGCACCACACAAGATTTAGATTACAGAATACTGGTTGATATTTTCTGAAAGAACTGTCTGTATGTTGGTTTAATCATTTCAATAAGAAAATTCAAAGCATCGTATGTACCTTACCATTTGTTATAGCAAGCATTCTTGTGAACTGGTTAATCATAATTATTGTAAGATGTTACATTGAACTTGTACAGCCATGCTCTGAATTGCTTATCGTTTGGTTTTTTTTGCTGTAACACTCACTGTGTAAGAGCATGGAATTGATTTACAAGATTAATTTATCAGCTAGCATAAACCTGTTCTTATTCATAGATTCATACTTCCTAGGCCAGAAGGGATCACTGTGATCCTGTAGTCTCACCTCCTGTATAAAATAGACCATAGAACTTCCCCAAAATAATTCCTAGAACAGATCTTTTAGAAAAGCACCCCAATCTTGATTTAAAAACTGTCAGTAAGGAATAATCTACCACACCTTTGGTAAATTAAATGCTGGAACAATTACTCTCACTGTTAAAAGTTTATGCTCTTTTTCTAGTCTGAATTTGTTTAACTTCAACTTCCAGCTATTGGATTGTGTAGTATCTTTGACTGCCAGACTAAACAGTCTATTATTAAATATTTATTCCCTTGTAGGTTCTCATAGACTCTAATCAAGTCAGTCTTAACCTTTTCTTGTTCAACTAGATTTGTTTATTTTTTTGTGGGGTATCTATAATATAGATTTTCTAATCTTTTGATCATTCTCATGGCTCTTGTCTGAACCTTCTCCAATTTTTCAACATCTTTTAATTGTGAACACTAGAATTGGATACAGTATCCCAGCAACAGTCACATCAGTGCCAACTACAGACATGAAACAGTCCCTTGCAAGTTGGAATCAATTCCCCTGTTTATGTATCCAAGGATCACATTAACCCTTTTAGCTTCAGTGCCCCACTGGAAGCTCATGTTCAACTGATTATCCATTATGACCCCCAAATCTTATTCAGAGTCAAAACTTCCTGGGACTGATTTCCCCATCCTGCAAATATGGCCTACATTCTTTTTTCCTAGGTTTATACATTTACATTTAGCCATATTAAAATGCATATTGTTTACTTGCACTCAGTTTTCCAAGCAATCCAGATTGCTCTATATTAGTGACTTGTCCTCTTCATCATTTAACCACTCCCCCAATTTGTGGGTCATCTGCAAACATTACTAGTGATTTTATGTTTTCTTCCATGGCATTGATAAAAATGTTAAATAGTATAGGGCCAAGAACAGACCCTTGCAAGACCTCATTGGAAACATGCCCACTCTATGAGCATTCCATGTTTATAATTACATTTTGACACCTATCAGTTAATAGATTTTAATCAGTGCCACGTTAATTTTATATCACTCAAAGTCTTTTTCATTAAAATGTCATGCAGTACTAAGTGCTGCTAATTACTTGTGCCTGTGGAGAAACTGAAATGTGGAATATGGGCCATTTAGTGTAAAGATTCCCACTGGCTTCAGTGGGTTTTGCTCAGGCCATGGGGGAATATATATCACTCTAATAGGCTGGGAAATAATACTTTGAATAGCTTAAACTAAGTGGAGCCATGTCTCACAAACAATTGTAAAAATACTCTTGGACAAAAATAATGGTACTCTTTAAAATGTGTATTAATGTTAAAGGGCTAAAGGGCTTAATGGTGTAAAGACCTCACTGAATTTAAACAAAAGTGATTATCTCAGATTTTATTCCAACATGAAACATACTTCTGTGATGGTCAAGAAACTGGAGCAAAGGGAATGTGGATCTAATAACGCTTGTTTGCATTATTAGAAAAAAATCTTTATGTAACAAGCTAGAAATGCACCATTTCAAATGAAGGAATGGTTCACAGACTGCAATGGTACAGTTGCATAGAGTTGGATCCCAATATACTTCCAGCTTGGGTTAAATAGGTGTCACAGAAACCTCATTTCAGAGAATTAGAAGAGAAGGGGAAAACATGAATTAACTCTACTCCTATACCTTATATATTTTGGTCTGATATAGAGAGAAGTATAGAAAAAAATAAGCATGAAATATGGTTTTGGACATGAAATCAAACCTGTAATCTTACACCTAAATATAAGTGACTAATTTCATTCCCACATGCATGAATTATATTCTGATATAGATATGTTATTAATAATTCACTCAGTGCAAGGGGATGAGATTTGCTAAAATAAGGACTCCTGTACCCTTAGAACTATTTATGAGGCATGGGGGACTCAAAAACAGAGACAACATTTATGGAATTAAACAGCTTTTACAGGATTCTGAGCAAGTTAAAGCGGTGTATAAGAACATCACTCAGTATTTCCAAATGTTTTACAAAAGTGACACTGAAAGTAGCATTGTTAGATGAATAGTAAGCAGTGATCAGAGAACAACTTAAAATTACAGTCTCTTACTTGAAAAAATAAAAAAGAACTGGTATAAATTAAAGTTGGACCAAGAAATTCAAAGATTGGAACAAATTTATAAAGGGATAAAAGGTTCTTTAACAGTTGATAAATACAACAGAAAACTAAATACCTGGTGACAGCTTCTCCTGAACAAAGTCTGTATCCCATAAGAAAAAAAGATTTATGAAAAGAGAAATAGAACTAAAAAATGTTGATGACAAAATTTTGAGAAATGCAGGACAGAAATAAGCTGACTGTTATAATATTCTGCATATACTTCACAAATATAATTTGGGTGTGTTAAAATAGAGTCTGCTAAAATATGAGATTGTTTCTTGTAAGTGAACTTTATATTCACTGAGTACATTCCGATGCAACTGACAGATTTTTGCTAAGTTCTAGCTGCACTAGTGAGGATAAGAGGTGGGAAGGCCTTCATCCCCAGCTCAGTTTTATAAGACATTCAAGGAACTTTTCACCGTACTCCTAACAGGTATCTTCAATGTTACACTGCTGGTTCAGAAACTCCCTTGGGTTGAGGAGCCTGAGGCTAAACCAATCCTGATTGCATAATGAGCCCCACCTGAAGGAAATCAAATGTTCCCAGGTTAAAGGCAACAGGAAAGGGCAGGTGGGAGGAATGACAGTAACTGAGACTCCAAGAAGCAGCAGAAAGTTCTCTCTACCTGAGAAGCAAGGGAGAGACCACAGAAAACCCTCAGGGAGGAGGGGGTTGTGCCCAGTTGAAAAATGGGGAGAAGATTGCATTAGTTTATGTTTTGTTTTGGAAAGACTTTGTGTCCCTTCATAAATGACATGGAAAAACAGTGAGGTGGCAAAATTTGTAGATGATAGAAAATTACTCAAGATAGTTAAGTCCAAAGCAAACTGTGAAGAGCTACAAAGGTATATCACAAAACTGGATGGCTGGGTAACACAATGGCAGATTAAATTCAGTGTTGATAAATGCAAAGTAATGCATGTTGGACAACATAGTCCCAGCTACACATATAAAATGGGGTCTACATTAGCTGTTAACATTCAAGAAAGATCTTGGACATCTGGTCACCTTAGGTTTGAACCAGTAGGGCTGTTATGTTCGAGGGCCACTAAACCGGGTTTGGGTCCTGAAGGGTCGATGCACATCAGAGGGCTCAATAAATAGGATCCCTTCTGGGGTTTGTTTGAAGAACTTTGTGACTCTGTGACTTCTTAAAAGGCCTCTGAAGAGATGGGATGTCTTCAGAAGCAGGGTGCCATAGAGCAACCTCCTTCCATGAGAAGGTGTTTAAGAAACACTAAGTAGCCAAACCATTACAAAGCTGCCATTAAAATACTTTCTAAGGAATGGGGGTGGGGGAAACTCATCTTTCAGCTTCTATTGACATATTTTGCTAGTGAATCACAAAAGCTAGAATTTTAGCAAAAGATTATATACATGTTGTCTATATGTGTCCATCTTCAAGATCTATTAGTGATAGACAGATGTCAGACTATTACTTGAAATTCTCCACTCTGCTCAATCAGGAAATAGCCCAAGAGCTCTTCATTCACTGGATATACAGAAAAGTTTGACTGGAAAGAGCGAAACTTAAAAATGAATGTACTGACTCATGTGGCTATTGGCTCCCTATGGTGGTCTGCAAGCAAAAGTCCAAGTAAGTGGAAATGGATTCCATTCGTTTTTTTACTTTACACCTAGGAATGAGGCAGGGGTATCTGCTTTCATTATTAACATTTTTTACCAATTATGGAACTTCTTCCTCAAAGAATAAAATACAATGTATGTATCACTGGACTATATTGTATGTGAATATGATATGTTTTACTGATCCTGGGTAACCAAAGTAATCTAAACAATTTGAGAAAGTATCTGAGTTCATTGTGAACTATAATAACTTAGAAACTATGACATCGAATGTCCTTGAATCAGAACAGAAACATGCTCATAGAGAAAGTTTGGCTTTAAGTTGGCAGTATGCTCCTTTTTACATAGGTATGAAGATCTTATAGGATTTAGGAAAAGTGAATTTAATACACTGATGCAGCAAATTTAAAAACCTTAAAAGATTTGGAATATATACACAATGCTATGGTCAGGGATAATTGCTACTATTAAAATGAACATTTTGCCCAGATTACCATTGTTATCATTGCAATTTCTTCCAATAAAAATCCCAAGTAGAATTCCAGTAGAGAAACAAAGCATGATCTTTAATTTTCTCTGAGGGTGAAGGCTGGAGTCAGGTTGAATGCAACTACATTATATAGGCCAATAACGAAAGGCTGCGTGGCAGTGCCAAACACAGGATATAGCCCAAGATGTTAAACATCTATTGAGAAGTCATTGGCTCTGTTCAGCAGTGGAGTTTTAATGATAGCTTTTGTGCCTTGCAGATCTTTTACTGGCTCTGTGCTTTTGCCTATCTTCCCAAACAGACTAGAGCATTCTAAAAGCATGCTTAGCCTGATCTAGATAATCTGGGCAAAGGATCCATCTGTTCATTTTCTGTTGTAGCTGATTTCTGTTTCAGTATGCATAGAAAAGGTAAATCTCCACGAGTAGCAGACCTCACCCTTATAGACCATGCTGCTACTCCCACTGAAGAAAATGATAAAATTCCCATTGACTTCAGTGTTCAGGATCAAGCCCCTACAAGGTTCAATTTCTGTTGTCAACTCTCCACTAAAGGAACACAAGAGAAGTAATTGTAACTGAACTAACACATGGGGGATTTTTAGTTTACTTCTTTCATTTAGTATTTTTTAAGCAAAATAAATTAATAAACTTTTGTTCTCTTGTTTATCTGAGACATGGTATCTCCTAAGGCATGGAAAGAACCTTAACAGAACAATTAGATCATGAAAAATTATTAATAATTCAGCTGACTTGATCTGTTACTTTAGAACACAGGTTTAGTAATTCTGGGGTAAAATTACCTGGCACTATGTCATGTACAAAACACCCCTTCCATACATATACATATTTGATCATGATGTTGTAAGGAAAATCATTCACTCCTCCAAAAAAGTATTTCTTCCTGAGGTTTTTATTGATGATTTCACAATTATAATTAGAATGTGAAAGAAGTTAGCAGAGCAACAAAAGGATCAAAATGCTGGGATGGCAGTGTTGCCTGGAAATCTAGAGAGGTTCTGTCATTTCAGAGGAAGATACAAAGAACATTTTTAAAAACTGAAGTTTGACATGAGTATGGCAAATCATTCTTGAAATCAATATTATTTTAATATATGATTAAATTATTACTCACATATAAGCACAGAAAAATTGAAGTTCCCACAGAAAGAAGTCTGAATCCAACTTTTCAGCACATTAATTAAAAATAAAGAAGTGAATCACACAGATGACGGAGAGCTCTTAAAAGGACACTATAACAGTAATAGCATTTTTTAAGATCCTTTTTTATCTTAATAACTATAGAATATAAAGTTAAATTATGTTAAAATAGCTGTTTAATTTATATACTTTTTGCAATTTCTGAGAAAGGACAATGAAAATAAGCTAGTCAGTTTTCTTTAATTACAGAATAGATTCTATATAAACAATTTCCCCACATTGCTCTGCCAATGTCAAGAACTCAACCAGAAAATAAAGACAGACTCATTGCTGCAGTTTTTATTACATAACTTATTAAATAATGTCAGACAAACCTAAATCAAGTAAGAACTCTTTGTCAAACTTGACCTGGTTCTGTAATTTGCACTGTTTCAGGAACCACAGACATTGATGTACCCAGAGCCATTAGCCACTGGTGAGGTCCTACTTCCACCCCATATCTGGACTGTCCAAAAGCGTGGTCCAAGTATACTGAGAAGCACCAACTGCACCATCCTAAAAGTTGCTGTATTTGCACAAAGAAACTTGGGGGAAAACTGTGCATCTTTCTTTCACAGTCCTCCACCTGTAGCAGAACTGCTCAGTTCTAATCCCAACTTAGTTGTGTCTATATGGCACTACTGAGCTCTAAGTGAGTGGCCTAATAATGTTTGGTATTATAAAAATAGTGAGAACTTACTTAAGAAAATCAACATAATCCAGAAACATAAAGCAAAATCTGGGACCCTTAAAATGCCTTTTAATGTCTGACATAATTACTATGGTCTATAACAAAGAATGCACACACAGCAAAAAACAGAAAGGGATATGAAATGTGGTTAGGGAAAGGCAGTGTAGGCACTATGAATGAGGAAGGGAAAGTGCTACTAGACAAATATATTACCAACAAATGGAGGATAGCCAATACATATTTCCAAAAGAGGGTGAGTCAATTGGTTATGTGCATTAGTGGGGGAAACAAAAGCCAGATTGATAGGATGTTGGTGAGTAAATCTCAGTGGAGTTGAGTTATGGGCTACAACGTGATACCTAGTGAGACAGTATAGCTTCTCTTGTGTCAAAGAGTGAGGTAGAGTGTTGGACATGAAGTATGGGAAGTTAAGGGGAAATGCAGCAGAGAAGTTTATGCAAGTAGTACAGGATAAGTGTATGGAAACAGATTTGCTATTGGCTGAAGAATGGAACCACTTTCAAAGAACATGTAGTGTGGCAGCAGAAAATAGTGAAGATAGGAAAAACCAAGGAAAAGAGAGGAGTGATGGCCGACCAATGAAGCACAAGTAGCAATATGAAACAAGAAAAGGTGCATGGGGGGAGGGGATGAATCCATCAAGTGTAAACTCAAAGGAATACAAAGAAGCAAAGTGAAGAACCAGGGCCATCCTTAGGAGGGTGCAGATCTGGGAGAAATCAGCCTCCGCTGGCTTAGAAGCCCCACTATGCTTCGGTGGCTGGGCAGAGCGGGGTGGCAGATGGGAGCCTGGGGGTGCTGCAGAACCCACTACAACCCTAGTTCCTGCACCTCTGTCTGCTGGGACAGACTGTGCCAGCCAATCGCACCAGCCCACAGGGCACCCCAAAGCACAGCCCCGATTCGTCCTACCTGAGGGATAGTTCTGTGAAAAAGACCAAAGAGAGTGCCCTAAACAATTTGTATGCCAAACTTGTCAATGACCCACAACTGTCTAGCAAAAAGATCTATATAATTGCAAAAATGCAACACAAAGAGAAGGAGCATGGTATTGCAACACCATTTGTACACGATCAGGAGAAACTGCTAGTAACACCTGAAGCAGTAGAGGAGAGGTGGGAACAATACCTTGAGAGTCTCTTAACTGTGGCAAACCATTAAAGGTGAAGTTGCCAATATGTGGTCGTAATGTGGTGCCTGAACCTGACGTAACAGAGGAGGAGGTAAGAAGTGCAGTGCAGGAAATAAAGAACAGTAAGGCAGCAGGACCTAATAAAGTGCCAGCAGATGTAGTGAAAGTCTTGGGTGAGAGAAGCATAAAATGGTGGAGCAGCTTGTTTAAAGCCCCGTTGTGAGACAAGAGAATTCCCAAAGACTGGTACAAGTCTATTCTGGTCCCAATACATAAGAAGGGAATGTAGAAGCTATTGAGGGATAAAGATATTGTTTTGAATTCTAATCCTGTCCTCCAAAGTGCTTGCAACCCCTTCCAGCTTGGTGTTATCTACAGATTTTATAAACATACTCTCCACTCCATTCCAGAGTCCTGCACTTAGGACAGAAGAATCCCATGCACTGCTACAGACTAGGGACCAAATGGCTAGGCAGCAATTCTGCAGAAAAGGACCCAGGAGTTACAGTGGATGAGAAGCTGGATATGAGTCCACAGTGTACCCAAGAAAGCTAACGGGATTTTGGGCTGTATAAGTAGGGGCAGTGCCAGCAGATCGCGGGACGTGATTGTTCCTCTCTATTTAACAATGGCAAGGCCTCATCTGGAGTACTGTGTCCAGTTTTGTAACCCACACTAGAAGAAGGATGTGGAAAAATTGGAAAGAGTCCAGAGAAGAACAGCAAAAATGATTAGGGGCCTGGAGTGCATGACTTATGCAGATAGGCTGAGAGAACTGGGATTGTTTAGTCTACAGAAGAGAAGACTGAGGGGAGATTTCATAGCTGCTTTCAACTGAAAGGGGATTCTAAAGAGGATGCATCTAGACTGTTCTCAGTGGTAGCAGATGACAGAACAAGGAGTAATGGTCTCAGGTTGCAGTGGGGAAGGTTTAGGTTGGATATTAGGAAATACTTTTTCGCTAGGAGGGTGGTGAAGCATTGGAATGGATTACCTAGGGAGATGCTTCCTTAGAGGTTTTTAAGGTCAAGCTTGACAAAGCCGTGGCTGGGATGATTTAGTTGGGGATTGGTCCTGCTTTGAGCAGGGGGTTGGACTAGATGACCTCCTGAAGTCCCTTCCAACCCTGATATTCTATGATTCTATGATTATCCAATCATTAATGAAAATAATGACTAGTACCAGATCCAAGACCATCCCCTGTGGGACCCCTCTAGTGACCACCTCCCCGGTTGACAGAAAACCATTGATAACTACTCTTTGAGCATGGTCTTTGAGCATGGTCTTACAACCAGCTGTTCAACCCATCTTATAGCAATTTCACGTGCAAGATATAAGCTGAATACTTATATCAAATATTTATCATAGAAATCAGAAGAACCCATAATTGGGAGTGGATACTATACTTATTGAAAGTGGTAACTAGGTATTATAGAGGAGACTTCAAATGGAACTTGCTGTTTCATTATGTGTGGATTTCTTTGTGAGACTTTACAGTTCTATAGTGTGTGGGTCAATTGACATTAAAAAGAATTACTTGCTCATTTCCAGAGTAAAATAAGGATTACAAGAAAATGAACAAAAATACTAAATGCTGAAGTTCACTTTTATTGACTGCATTTTCACAAGAGCAAATTCCTGCCTCTGATGCAAGCAACTCAACTTTTACCCATTATGGGCTGCACCTTTAAATCCCTGCTGCAAAATTTATATTAGAATAGTGCCTAAGATGCTGTAACAGAGTGGTCTGAACAGTCAGCAGGCCTAGTGGTCTGGGACTCTGACCTTAGGCTCTCTCTTAGTTCAGGTGCGTTGGGCCTTCTGGATGAGGTCTGTGCTGGACCATATTCTAGGCCAGTATCCCTTCTTCCCTTCTTGTGGCCCAGAGTTGGGGTTCTGGGGTGGGATAGGGAGAACTGGGCTGTCCCACTCCACTGGGTCCAAGTGCAGAGGCTCTGAAAGTGTAGCAGCATGGGATGGCCTGGGTTCAGCCTGCCCCCTGAGTCTAAGGGAGTACAGAAACAGTGAACAGACCATCTAAATTGGTGTCCAGTAACATGCATGCAGAGACAGCCAGAAGAGGATGTAAACAATACTCTCACTAGACTTCCATAGATTGTTTTAAACTCACCTCTGAATTTGGCCCAATGCCTTTATATGTTACAGTCTTAATTCTTATTAACCTGCTAGACTGGGATTTTAACAAAGCATCTTTTAATCCCCCTCCAGGAAACAGTAGAGTCCAGTACAGAGAGTAATTGTTCCAAAAGCTACCATTGCTCTAGAGCCCGAGCTGATGCATTTATGTGAGGAGGCGGATAATGAAATTTAAGAGGGTTAGAAGAAATACATAATACTATACACAGTTATAAATGTTGGCTGAACTGCTAAAGCTCCTCTATCAAAGACTATTTTTTAATCTGGATTCATTAAAAGGTGTACAGCTGTAGTCAGAGGACTTTGAGGAACATAGCAATCTGTGCCAGCTATGGGTTTTGAGAGTCTTGCCAATCCCTGAAAACTGATTTGAGAGTACACTTGGCATTCCATTTACATCAGAAGGATGTTGGCTACATTCCCTTCCACAAATCACGTTGCACTATTCTTAGCTTTACATTGGCAATTACTTCAAACAACACTACTTTATACTCTCTTAAAGGAAGACAGATGTTGACACAACACCATTTAGTGTTAAAGTTGATTAAACAGGAGCAAAAGAAAATTTTAAAAAATCACCTGAGATATATGTCTCAATGGTGGGTATCTTCTTTCAATGTGTGTATATACAATCTTTCCTGTGAACTTTAATGGGCAGCACTACACTTTCATACATCAAAGGAAAAAACTTAAATTGTATTTCTCTTTTCTTACAGAGTACCCCTACCCCACCCGAATGTGGTCTATTCCTTTCATCTTTGTGAACAGAAAAGTCGTTGTTTGTGTCTTTTCTAATGTTTAAATGAGATTAACACCAATGCTGGCAATTTCAAATGATCCTAAGAGAATTAGGCACCCAAATCCATTGAATTACAGTTACACAGTGTTTTTTGAAAATCCCATCCTAAATATCCCAAACTCTTGAAATTTGAGATTTCACAGATGTTTCCTAAGAAAAAATCAGCCACAGATTTTTCTCCTTCTAACTTTTTTTAAAGGCGTATATAGCTCTTTGCAAGCAAGTAAAAGGTTTGAATATACAAAATGGAAAAAAAAAATCTACTCCTACCTACAGGAATTAAATCTGATTAATTTTACCACTCTAAAGTGAGCCAAAGGATTCTAGATTGTCCACCTCTTAATTCTTTAATTCAAACACTGTGAGATATTGAAAGATTTTAAAACTTTCAAAGCCTCCTTCTATGCTTCTATAAAGAACTAGAAGGGGAACAGAAATCAGAGGGTGGGGAAAAGAAGGATCTTAATTCAGGTCAAAAATTAAACAATTATTCTCTTATGAAGGAAATATCAACTGCTGTACACATGAAGAGAAAGTACAGAAGGCAGCAGTATTTTTCTTGTAATTAAAAGAAATTATGTCTGTCTTGAAAGTCAGTGTTTTTCTTAGCATTGAAAACAATATTCCTCAACTTTAATTTTTTTTTCTGGAAAACTACTAAATGAGGTTCTCTTGAATGCCCTGAAATGTATCTATGTTCCAGTTATAAAGTGCCTGGACTAATTAGAGCATGACCTGCACAATAGGGGATAGACAAAACTTTACCCATAAATGATGACACTTCAAAGAAAAAAAAGAAAGAGGTAACTGGAGACAGAATTCTGTGAGCTCAACATTTTACAAGGGGCCTCCAAGGCATTTAAATTCAATTCAAACCATTATAGGTATGTGGAATGCTGGCGTGAGTCTGAGTTTTGCTCAATGCTTTTGAATATAATTAACTGAAACCAGGGTACTAACTACATACAACAAAGCTATATCTGCATTAGTGATGGGTGAACTTCTAAAAGTTCAGAGTTCAGATTCATTTCAGTTCTTCAATCAGAATTATCCATGTCTCTGGAAGCTGCCCACTAAAACATTTAGTCCTCCTTTCATTCTGCCTGCTACCCATACCCTTCTTAAAATTAGGCCCTGATCATCCCTTCCATACAATTATGTTCCCTGTTTCTTTTGTTATCTTCTTTTGTGGGGTGGGGGAGTCTATCAGCCTGTTATCTCCTGATTTCCATCCCCACATTTGCTTTCAGCAGTTCCCTCCACTATTAGCCATTCTCACCTGAAGACCATCAATTGATCAGAAGCTCATCTATCAGCATCTAGCCAATAAGGTAAACAGATTGCTGGGGCAGAGTCTGCCATAGACGGGCTAGAGTGAGAGCATTTCAGACAGACTGAGAGAACAGCAGCCTGTTATCTAGGGGGCAGTTAATGCCATCACAAGCTTTACTTCCTGGGTGAGGCAAAACTAATGTGAATTCTCCTAAAGGCAAGAATGATTTGGCAAGATACAATATGCTTACAAATACCATTTTTTTCTTTAAAACTTATAGAAACATACAATGAAAGTGCATCCTGAACCATCAGTGTGTCATTGCTACTGTAACACTGCAATTTTACTTGACTCAAGGTCATTTTAAATTGGCATTTCCTTCCTTAATTTTGCTTTTGTGTACTGAAGCCTGGGCTACAAGGAACTGCAACTGTTTGAAAGAGGAAAAATTGTCATTGACAAAAAGATTTGCAGCTGAGTGCCAAGGCTGAATTATTTTTGTTTGCTTTAGAGCTAGAGCTGCATTATTCACAACTGCAAATAAGCAAATATGAAAGGAATGTGTTCTTTACTTCATTTCCCTTCAGTGTACTTCCCCACTGTCCTGTTTACATTGCTTCCAACCAGGAGGGTTTGCAAATAGCTTCCTCAGACAGACAGCAAATGTCAGGTTATGAATCAAACAGCAGGGGTATCAGAGCAAGAGCGGGGCAGGACACCTGCACTTCTTCTTTTGTACTCTGCTTCTGCTGTTCCAGGTCCTGAAATGTTGGAAAGAGATTCAAGATGGAAATTTCCCATGGAGTGCTGGAGATTCATCATTGAGCCCTAATATGAAAGACATGGTGAGCTGTGGATATTTGGTAGTGAGCTGATTGCAGCTCCCTGCTGCACACTTTGTTTGAAGGGAAGATTTAGAAACTCTGCAGAAAATGAGTCACAAATGTAAAAAATAAACTATTGTCAATGTTGTCAAACATGATAACTGAGGACTGTGTGATTAGAGACTGAAATTAGTAAATGGTCCATTTAGTTTGAAAGGAAAATCAATGTTTAGCATAATCTAGGTACATTGTAGTTATACATATTTTACTCACAGAGAGCTGCTTTGTATGATGAGCAATAAATAAGACATGAGGCCAACACTCAACATGGAGGAGAAAACAAAACACTTAACAGCTTCTCATTAAGTAAGCACTGCCCATCCTATGCACTGAAAGAGGCTGAGATCCTGTGGGGAAAAATAGTGATTATCATGGGGTCCACTAGGGCACCTCCTCCTAATGGATCTAGGAATTAGCTCCTTCCAGGTGTGGCACCTATCCTCTCTGACTCTTCTGTCCCTCTCACTCCAGGAGTTGCAGCTTCCTGTTCATGGCTTGGCCTTCCAGCCAGGACACAATAATTCTCCCCTTCCAGGGTATCAAAGTCTTTCAGGGGAAAGTGTCCCAGGCAGTCCAATCACTTTCCACTGCCTGATCTGTACCACTTTTCCAGCGGCTGGTAGGCAAACCTAGACCTGCCATCTACTCCAGGTTCCAACATCGGGGCCCTCTTTTCAGTAGTGAAGGCCCATCTTATTCTTGCTGCTTTTCTCCTGAGCCTTTCCTATCTTTCTGGCTCTCCACTTTCCCTGGGTGTGCCAGACCAAACTCCCTCCTCCCAAGGAGTAATTAACTGTAAGCCACCCCCTCTATAGCCCCAAACACACTTCCATTCTTCTAGGGAGTGACTGGAAACTACTTCCCTGCAGTCTCTTTCTACTCTTGGCTCCTTGGCTTTATACAAGCCCACCTGTTCCTTTCCAAATGAGCCATAATTAATGCCTGCTCCCTGGCTCTTTCTCCAGGTGCAGCCTGGTTAGTTAACTGGCCTGCTTAGCCACCTTAACCCCCTTCAGGTCTTGTGTGGGGTAGATGCACCATCACAGTGATCATGCAATTAATAATTGTGCCATAATGCATAAGTACAAGGCGGCCAAATTTAACTTGCACAGGAAACTTTAATTCTTGGATTTCCGAACTTTTGAGTGCTTGACTTTGTAACCTTAATAATGTTCTTCTAACATGTTCTCAAAAGAGAAAACTGAGAAAAAAAACAGAAATTCCATCATGTGACCTCATAATGACACCCACAAGGATCATCACTAGGACTGTAACCTTAAGATCCATAGTGCAGAACTTTGCCACTTGAGCTGAAGCAACGTGTAGTAGTAGATTGTGGAGTGAAGCAAAACTAGATGGGGCTAGGACACTTTGCCAGTGCGTTTCACAGATATTTGCTAGCAGCAGTGGAATGGTGAGGCTTTGGAGGGGAGTATATGCTAGTGGGCACAGACTCTTCTGCCCATATTTCCCAAACATGACACCTTCTGCCCCATCTCCTTCAAACTGTTCCACCGTTGGATTTTCCCAATCCCTGGCTCCTCATCCTAGTCCAATGTTCCTCATCTGATCAATCCAGTTTTCATTCCTCCAAATTCTTATTCCAGTTCCAATCGCCTTGCCCAACAATGCCCCAGTCTCATCACTCCAGACTCCCCATCCCAGTCCGAGTCTTCTTGCCTAACTGTTTCCAGGCCTCCTCCTATCCACTAGCTGCTTGCCCCACCAGTCTCAGTCTCCCCACCACCATCAACAGCCTCCCGTCCCAGGAAGGTGAACTTTGCTGAGGCAGTGAACATCATCTGCTCTTTTGGGGCTAGGTCCTTACTGTCATAAACATTGACTTTAATGAAGCTGGGCTGGTTTAGACCAGCTAATCTGGTCCATCAACAAAGCTAGATGTTTAGACAAATACCTTATAATAACCAGACTCAACATAACATTGCAAAGAATTAAAAAGTTGTTGTGGGCCCACTTCTGCTCTCACATCCAGTGTTATTTTGATGGCTTCCAAGGTTTTACACCTATGTATGGGAGGTCAGAATCAGGGCTTCAGTCTTCATCATGGTTTACACTAGAAACTGTTGCTTGTGTAATAATGTTCCTTAGAGGAGTGTGATTTTAACAATATTTTTACACTAGCAAAAGCACTAGTGTAGACACGGTTATAATAGCAAAAGAGTGCTTTTGTCCTTTTATATCTTCTTTCATTCCAGAAATTGGTATAAGCTATACCAGAAAAGCACTCTTTGGCTGGTATAAATGGGGTCAACACTAGCTATAGCCACAAACCCTTTCTACTGCATACAAGGCATTCAGCTGCATCCCATAATCCCTGCTGATATCTGGTTTGCTCCTGCATACATCAGAATAACAATGATTATCACATAGTCTATGTACAGCAATGCCTAAAATTAAAAAGATCTGCAGAGAAGTTTTCAGGTTTCTTTCTGAATTTTCTCATATTTATGAGTTTAAGCAAAATCTCTTAATAACATTATAATGTAGGCGTTGTTTGTAATAGATACAGATATATAATGTATCCTGTAGTATCTGTGAAAAATCTAATCCAAGAAGTTCTCTGCAGTGCAGCTTTACATAAGGGCCTGTAAGAGCAGACAGAATGTTATTAGACCATAAAAGCACATCAGGCTGATTTATGGTTTCTGATCAAGGTTTCTGTGAAAATTATTCTGCATCACCAGCTCAAGGTGACTGCTACCATTAATGTGTGGAAAATAAATGAGATGGGGATGCTGATATCAGAAGAAGTAAAAGGAAGCACTGAGCCAGTTTATATAGCTCAGGCTTCCCATTTTGTTTTACAGTGCATAGAAGACTGTCATCAGAATGATTGCTTTGGGGCAGAAAAGGCAATTCTTGATAATTAGATCTTATGGCATGTTGCTGGTGCTTTCTGATATCCAGTATGTAAGAACTATCAGGTGAAATATCTTCTTGCTATATGTCATCATCTTCTGCTCTGTCCTGTAAACATTTCTCTGAATGTAGAAAATGAATAATATAACCCTTTTTCTCTGTAATTATTTTCCAATAGAGAGAAAATTCCAAACACGTTTTTTCAGGAGGATCAGTGATTAAAACTATTTTACATATAATCTGATTGTGCTTTGCATTTTGACCAGCATTACAGTAAAAAACAGACTTCTTTGCTACAGTTTAGTATCCATCTTGTGCTATATGTTCTTTCATTTATTACTACTGGAATTTTTACACAAAGAAAGCTAATTTGCTTATTTAAATATAAATGCATAATTCATTATGTTAAATTTTTAGTCAAGATTGCTGCTGTAAAATGCGCAAGAGCTATTATCAATGTATAGGTTTAGTTTTATTAAAGATAGACTCATCCTGGGCTCTGAACATATAATGTTACCTTCATGTTTCCTCATTTTCTCATTAGAGTTTTAAACACACTGCATGGTTTGTTTTTTGTCACGATATTGAGTCAGGAAATAAAATCACAGGAACTATACTGTTTGGATTTCCACACCCACAATGGGATAAAAGTAGAAACTCTAAACTTGGTACTGTGGAAAATAATTCAATGTGCTTTAAATTTCTATGAGGCTTTTAGAGTTCATTCTCTCATAAATATTTTATTTTCTGATTCTAAAATGTAGCAGTGAGATATTCAGTATCATCTTACACATCTGGAGAACATCAGCGGCTGCTCCTTTAGCAGCTGATCTTATGGTCATTAAAGGGTACATTTTCAAAGCAGTATATGTGAGGAAGAAATGCAAATCCCATTTTTAAAGGATTTGTGCATATGCCTTCTTTGCATTGCTTTGAAAATGGAGTTCTTAATGCTCATGATGCATTTCCCTCAATGACCCTTATTGTAAGATTCAGTGCTACTTTTTGGCTCGGAATAGCCTTTTATCCGATGGAATATAAAACAGATGTCTCATTACTGCTGTTAACTTCTGAGGTGTAGAAGTTTTAAACTAAAACTATATTTGGAACTGATCTACCCATTCTATCCTTGAAAAGTGGCCAGAGAGAAAAAGGACTTTATTTTATGTACAACGATGATTAGCTTTGTACTGCTAATAGGGTGTATTTCCTGATACTTAATTGAAAGCAGGTGGATAATTAAAACAAATGCATATCTAATCAAGAGCCAGGCATCAGGTGATCATGATGTGATGCCTGATTCATCTCAAACTAAAAACCTAGCTTTCAAGCCAGTTCACTTTGGAAGCTAATGGGAGAGTTGTGAGGAGAGTTGATTCCTGGTGAGAGCCTAATTAGAGTGTATGTTGAGATAGCTTTGACACTGGCTGATAGTTGCTCCTGGTACCAGGAGTCCCATTTGCTTTAGTAGTAGCTTGCCATTTGATTTTGTTTCTTTTAATTTTAACACTGCTTGTTGATAACCACAGTCAGAAAAATATAAACCTGTAGTCAAGTGATTTAAATGCCTGTTTCAGCGTATCCTCAAAAAGCTTTGAATCTGTGATGTGTTTTGTTAGTGTTTCCATGGTATGAAACGTTGGATTCAATCTGCTGAGCTCTGATAGTTCAATTAAAAATGGCCATAAACTTAAAATCCTTCCCCCAAACACACACATCAAATTCACAGTAAACTCTGAAACCTGCACAGCGAGGAGTGCGCAAACAATGAACAGATTGATCAGGACACACAACCGAATAAGGACAGACACAGGGATGGATTAAGCAGCCGGCCACAGCTTTATTAAATTTAACATTGGAGTTAGGTTCTGTCTGGCCTACCACCCTCTACCATGCATTTAGGAGGGTACAGTGTAGGCTTTATAGGGCGTCTATCATATAACCTGTAACTCAGGGTAGACCATCTGCTGCCAACGTCAAGGATTCAGCTTGCTGTGCTTCCCCTCTGTGAAAGTGATGGAAGGTATCAAAGAGGGACCCAGAACTGCAAGGACTTCAGATCTCTCTTTTTTCTATAGACCTGGGATCCATCAGTGAAATCCCATGTCTCTTACTTTCTGGTCGCTGGCCCTTTGGCCTTTTATCTGCAATGGGCACTGGCTACAAGTTGTGAAAAACTAACTCTGACACAATTCCCAACATGGCATTCCTAAATCCTACACCCACCAAACCTAATAGTGTCTCCATGATGCTATGAGAAAGGTGAAAAACCCAGTAGGCCACAGTCCATTTGGCCCTGATAGGAAAAATTCCTTCCTGTCCACTTAAACAGGTGATCAGTCAGACCCACGGCAAGGTAAAACCACAGTTTCTATGCTGTATGACAACAGGGAAGGAGGCCAGTTCACCTAAAAATGGAGCAAGAGGCTTGAGAAACCCCAGAACAGTGTTTAAATAAATGATTACGAAAAGCAAAAGCCAACTGGCTTGTGTCTCTGTGGCTGGCCAAATACAGAGCAGCAGAGCACCCCAGGGGAGGAGAACCTACCTTTATATGCACTCCCCCTTTTACTGTAAAGCCATCCAGCACTTTGCACATCCAGACAAGTTTCCCATCCATTAAATCAGTGAACGGCAATCAGTGAATTGCATCATAAATAGTTTACATTGCCTTACTTGTCACAGTTACTTCAGGCTGGACTGTATTCTGGACTATGTAGCCCTGCAGAGGAAAGAGAACTGCCCCTTACACCTCTGTGCAGGCTACTTGGACTTGGGGAGTAAGGAGTTGCTGCTGCATGTCATAGATTCTACTCTTTCCTTCTCTCACACGCAGATGGCATGGAGGAGTGGGGAATGGAAAGGGCCTTGGATTCACACGCATCCTCGATTCATTAGCTCAGTTATGCTGGTATGGTAGCTACTTCACCTTTGGATATGGGATGGAGCATAGAGGGAATTATGATTCTCTGAAGCACAGTTTCTTCCCTGGGTTGGTTCTAGGATATTGTCCGAACACCCCATATACGAGACTGTTAGAAAAACAGTAATATACTCCTCAGGGTTAAATGCTGCCATCTTAGCCTATGAACAGTCCAGTTAAAATCAGTGGGACATTTCACTGGATAATGTGAGGTTTAAACAGTAGCGCAAAGTATTGAAATGTTGGTGTAACTGACTTTTTTATTTCCCTTATTTTAATCTGAATAGGATATCAATGAAATAAAACATTGAATGGGAAAATACAAACTTTATTTAGAAGCTGATACTAGTTGTTTTGTACTTTGGTTATTACAGTTTAGTTTGCGACAGGAAAAATCCTTGATTTGATTATACCATTTCTTTGTCAATGCTCAATATCAGGATATAGTCTGCTAGTCTTGTTTATTAAAAGCTCTGCTTAGTACCACTGAAAATACTTAGTATTTGTAACTTTAGTGTATAACACTCAATAAACACTTTTTAAAATGAGGACATGAGAAATTTGAAGAACATAGAAGTTTGACTGTAATATATTTAAAGTAGGTCGTTAGGTCTTGTCCTAATAGCAGTTATTTGATAAGTAAGTTTCTCTGCAGAACACAGAGTATTCTGAGACTGCTTATTTTCATAATCTTTATTCATCTGTTGTACCTTAGATTATTTTGACGGACAGGGAGCAATTTACTGTTTTAGTGTCCCCTATTTTCCAAAATTAATTTTTTTTTTTAAAAAAAAGAGCACTGTACTGAATCTCTCTGTCATGCAAATCATGAGATCTTTAATCTTATTTGTATCTTACTGTTGAAGCTGACGCACCATCATCAGTTGCAAGACATATTTGATTTCAAGTGTTTATACCATCAGTTTTATTGAATGAACAGCAGTTTCTCATTTTTCAGCAGGAGTAATATTGCTGACTCAAATAATGGAAAGTCAAATGTATTCTTCCACAATCAGTTGTTGTTTATTTGTAAATCAGACTACACTTTTGAAAATACAGGGTCATATCAGCTCTCAGTTACAGCAGGGTAAATCTGGAATAGCTCCATTTCAGTGGAGTTATTCCAGATTTACCATGGTGCAGTGGAGAGAGCAGTCAATAGAGTTGTTCCAGATTTATGATGGTTTAACTGAGCATAGAGCTTACCTATGTTTTTTTTTTCACTAGTATTGTCTCATTTACAAACAAACAAACAATAGATTGTGAAAGAATGCATTTCACTCTTTCCGCTTTCTTAAGTCAGCAGTATTCTTCCTGCTGAAAATGAGAAATTGCTGTTCACTCAATATAATGGATGATTTAAAAAACCGAGGCCAACCACAAAATCACTGGAGTTATAATAGATTTAACTCCTCTCCTACCAGAGCGTGAAGTCTCTAGGGACAAGGTCAAGGGAGGCCAGCCTAAACTTTAATCTACCCTTTGCTTATGTTTGCAATATCTATTGTACATAGTTTTTATTATTTCCAAAATAAATGCTTAAAACCTTCTCATTTCCAAAGAAAATATGCACAGCGTGGCACATGTGAACAACAAACTACCATGAAATCAAAAAAAATAATTAACCAATTTCAGTTGCTAGCTAAATGTATACAAAATAAGTGAAGAGATTATTTTAAATTTAAGGAATCTTGGCATCATGTTACTATCTAAATCCATTCTTCCTCAGAAACTTTGAAGAATACCAGATAGAATTGTGAAAGCATAAGTAGCCTTTATAGAATGCAATATCACTAATTATCTTTTAAGGAAAACAGGTCCTTAGTTATTATAGGGCAATAGATGAGAATTATTTATGTTAATATGATGTTATTTTTAGACACCTTTGCTTCAGAGTGGAATATGGCCTTGTGTTTAAGGTACTAGACTGGGGCTTAGGAGATTTGGGTTTATTTCCCACCCCGGCCAGGGACTTCCTGTGTGCCGTTCAGTAACTCACTTGAACTTTTTGACTATTTTGGGGTAGGTCTCTCTGTCTCTCCTTTTGGATCTGTTCCCCATTGTGTACAAATAATTAAACATTAAGTGGGCTAGGGAGAGAGAGATTCTATAACCTAATAGTTAGGGCACTCACCTGGGATATAGGAGAGTTGGGTTCAAGTATCTGCTCCACTGAATATTTAATTATTTATACAAAGTGGAACAGCTCCAATAGGTAGAGCCCTGCAGTGATACAAATTTATACCCACGGAAGGGTGGAAGGGATGGGAGCAGGGCTGGGGGCGGGGCTGGGAATGGTACAGCTGCGCCTGAGGAGCTGTGGGTACTGGGCGATGACTCCTGGAAGCAGTGGCGCCCTCATCTGCTCCTTTTGCTGCTGCAGTTCCCTGCAGTTCTGTGGATACTAATTTACATCCACGTATATCCGCATCCACTGGTATAAATTTGTATCCATGCAGGGCTCTACCAGTAGGAGAGATTGAAAGCAGTAAGTCCCAGAATAGCCTGGTGGTTAGGATGCTTACCTGGGAGAAAAGCAATAAGAATTAAAATTCCTACTCCAGAGTAGAGATTCAATTTAGGTCTCCTACATTTCAGTGGTTAGTGCCCTAATCACTAAATTAAATACTGTAAGGATGGGTGGATGCAGTGTTACAGCCATGTTGGTTCCAGGATAACAGAGAGATAATGTGGGTGGGGTAATATCTTTTATTAGACTGAATTCTGTTGGTGAGGCAGACAAGTGTTAGAGCTTACAGAAAGGTCTTCTTCAGGTCCTGAAAAAGAAATGTGCAAGTTTAAAAGCTTGGTCCAATAAAAGGCATTACCTCACCCACCTTGCCTCTAATGAGGATGGATGGACATATACCCCGTCAGCTGGACGTGAAAAACATTTTACCAGACAAAACTAATTGGCTCAAAGTCATGAATAGTTTCTGATCATCAAAAACTGCATTTTTCAGCCAATAAACTATTCATCTGAAAAAAAATTACCCATTTTCTATTCCTAATTCTAGTCCAAGCCATGCCAAAGTCTAGAAATACGACTTTGAGAAGTCATTCTACCCTTCTGTTCAATATTCATTTGTAAAGAGGGAATAATATAGAACAGAAATAGTATAATTGATCTATGTAGCTTGAGGGATGGTGACCTTTCAGGGAATAATATCAAAAACCTAACAGATGAGTCACACTGTTTGACAATATTAAGGGCGCAAAATACCATCCAATCCATGGAGCAACTGTCAAAAAGCACTCAACATTTTTTTAGCCCGTTCAGTCTATTTTGTTGATCCCACACAGTGTAATGGCCAGAACTCTGGCTATCTGTAATGTACATCAGTGCCCTGAACAGAGAAGCCAATTACAATGAAGTAAAGAATTGACTGATAGGAGTACATGAGCCATGACACTGAGCTGAGCCTCTCAGCTCAGGAGGTATTGCTTAAAAAAGAGTGTCTAAGTCAACTGTATACCACTTTTGAACCTTTTGAGTTCTGGAACCTGCTCCAGAGACCAAAGCATTCTAGTTGTATTCCCCTAACTTCTCTTGTTAGCCTTGCCCCAAAGGAATTTCTTGCTCTGGGAAATCTAGTGGTTTTCCAGCCTTGAATTGGGATCATTGGTGAAGTAAATCAAAGTCATTTTAAATGCCACTTGGTAGTAAACAAATAAGGGAAGACACCGTGAAATAAAAATAAGAGAATATACATCATTTGAGAGACATTGTATATTATTTTGTTGTTGTAGGCACTTGCATGATTAAAGCAACTTATTGTAAAAGAAACATATTGCTCTTCCCAAAAATATTTCCCTTTTCCTAAGAATGGACTGCAATAAAATATTAGCACTTCAGCAAAACTTTGAAAGCCATAGTGGATACAATTTGGTAACATGGAAGGGCACTAAAAGAGCAGAAAGAAAAATTGTTTGGTGATTTAGGGTAAGGTATAAATGGCAGAACTCACACTGGAGTGAAATTAAATCTTGAAGAGTCTTGCCTCATTTCCACCACTCTGTTCTATTACCAAGTAAAGAAATGAATATGGAGAGTATTAAAAAAATCAGATTAAAAGAAATGTTTTTTACCTGTCTTAAAATCCAAGCATTTTACAATGAAATGAAGAAAATTGGGGTGAATACGATAGCAGTGTTGAAGTCATAAATAGCAAAGATAATGTCTCCTTTGATTATTTTCTCAGTTTCAGCACAAAAGATTAGAAGAAGCATGAATGGATGTCAAAAGAAAAAAAGGTTCAGTAGCGATATGTAGAGGCTTTTTTTGCAATCAGCAAAATAAATGTTATTAAGGGCCTTTCTGGCAGGTTGTTTTGAAAGAGGATTAGTTAAGAAGGTGATACTCTCCTACCTGGCAGAAGTACATTAACAAGACAGAAGCATATTTTCTCATCTTCTAAATATAATGAGATCCAATTGCACATAACCAATATTCTTCAGGGAAGATTCTTAGCCCCAGTTCATTTCCCTTTGCTCTGTTCAGGCACATCTGGCCAAATGAGAATTTCTGGTGGAGGGGAATTCTCAACTGATGTAAAGCAAGCTGAGCCAGAACCTACACCAAACTCCTCCTTCTCTTACTGACATTGAAGGTTGACATTGTCAGGGAAGGGGGTCTGTGTGTAAAGCTCTGATCTATTGCAATTATCATCTTGCTTATAGTCCATTAGGGATCATACCCAGTTATCATAAGTTAGAGCTGCCTAAGGGGCACTCTAATTTATGTCAGGGCTGAAACAGCTTGAGAATCAGGAAGCCTTCCTCAACGCCCATTCTTCACCTCTCCTGTGCTAAGCACATCTTGGCACAGAAGAGAATCTAGTCTCTAATGTCTACATAGAAAACCTGTTAATGGTTACTGAAGAACTTCCAACTTGATTTTTTATGTATGTGTTGTTGGTTGTTTTTCATTAACAGCCCTTCAAAAATCAAAGTCATGTCTGACAGTACAGTAGTACATTAATAGCTGAGGAAAAGTCAACACAGATTGTATATTTTAAAATGACATTGAGTGTTTGCATGTCAGAAGTTGGAAATTTTTTCTTTTAAACTTCTGATATTCTTTTATAGACATTTCTGATTATAATGGTGGAAAAATCAGTGATTTCTATCCACAGGGAAATGTTTTGAACATTTTGTGTGGTTTCAGTTTTTGTGGGTTTCAAACCCCTGAATTTCATTTTTTGTCTTATGTTCACAGAAATTAAAGTAAATTCACAGAAATTAAAGTAAAATTCCACTGGAATAGCTGAGTTTCCTCCAGTTTCATGTTGACTCTGTGCAAAATGGAAAGGTTCATATGGTTTTGATATGAGCCCTTAAAGAGACCTGCAGGAATATTTCATATAAAAGTTTGCAAACCTTGAACCTGGGGTGAACTTCCAGTTTGTAATGAAATCCTAAAGCCAGGTGAGTTTTGTTACAAAACTCTTAGACCGTACCTTTTTATGAGCCCTCCTTTGCTCGTTGTTCCATCAGATTTTTCATTAGCCTTTCTTTGTCGTCCCCCCGCTTCATATGCAGCTCTTATATGTAACTCTCAAGTGCATTTTAATTTCTAAACTGCTCTTGAAATCCTTAACCATCTCTCATATTGGACAACAGCGCCTAACTTCTTATATTTTCACTTGCCCCTGGCTTGCCCTATTCACTTTAAGCCTCCATCTCCAAATAGTTTTGTCTCTCCTCACTGCCAGTAGTATGTATTTTCCTTTTATTTTGATATAGCTGAAACATTGAAAGCTAGTTTTACTGGGTCAGTAATTTAGGAGTGTACTCATTTTTATTTTATCTAATCAATGGTCAAACCTTAGTATTTGGCAAATTGGTTGCAGTTTGCATAATGTGGTACTTTTCATGCCTGGAAAAAACTGTACCCTCTCCTTCCACTGTGTTAGCAGAGTGTCTCCCTCTCTCTCCTCAATTCCATTTCTCTCACTATTTTCTCATCCATCTCTGATTTTTTTTTTCCTGTAAAGGCTACTTCACAGCAAGCATGTTCTTTTTTGAGACCAGCTACAAGGGTCATTGTTCCCGGATATAGTTCTTTCTTTTTCCAAAAAACCCCAAGTCAGAATAAGCCTTTTAAGTTGGTTTGTTTTGATAGTTTTACATGGTTACAATAATGTTGAGACCATGGGTTTAACCCTCAGCTGTGTTGATCTTATGTTTGGTGCAGCTGAGTGTAGGAGAAGCCAAGGGAATTTTAAGTTGTAGCTTCTCAGTCTTGTGGCTGTTGTGGGGCTGAACAAGTTCCTGGTTCAAGTTACAGCATCTTCTGACTAGAGTTGTGTGAATTTGACCCATATAGTATTTTGGAAATGTACTTGTGGGCATATTTCAGTCTCCTTTAGTCACACAGATAAACATACACTATCTTTCTTATTATTTCTGTGTCCCCTTATACAATGGGGACTGCCCCTCACCACCGCAACAATCTGTTCCTTCCATTCTTCCCTGTGACATAGTGAAGGCCTTTCACACTGAATAAATGCATAAATTAAAAATCAGATATAAGAAAGACTTTATGGAACAACCAGAAGAAATACAATCATTTTACTGCTATTTTAAAAAAGATAAAGTGTTCAATAACCCAGTGACCTTCCAGTAAGGAAAGACTTAGACATCTAGGATCAGATTTTCAGAATGACAGAAACCTGTTTGGAGAAATAAAATATATGTGCAATCATGTCCCTAGACTTAAAAATACTGTAATCAAAATAGCATGTGTTTATTCGGTATTTGCATATCCAAACTGGCAGCTCATGCAAGTCTTCAAATGACGTTTGTTTATACATATATCTAATTTGTGTATTAAGGTAATAGCATATATAAACATATAGGTATTTGTGCATTTATATAAGTAGTTTTGCACATGCAAACAGGACTACTTTTTAGCAAATAAATTATGTCTTAGCAGAAACAAACCTAAAGGTAATTTATACATATTCTTTCAAGTTTTAATGCACGCATTCTTTTCTTCATTGCATATTTCATTACACCGACTAATTAGTGTCTTTAAAATATGCACGATGTTGCTTCAATATTACACTGAAAAGGCTAGTACTAAAAACAGTATAAGTTTGCTTTCCTGTTTCCTATTAAAGTCAGCCACTCGATCAGCTGGATTAGACTGTGAAATGCAAGATGATTCTCCTTTTCCACTGCCCTCTAGGTGAGTTTTCAGCTCATTAATGAGGAAAACAACTGTATATACTTAGAATGGCCAAGATTCAGAAAATTGCCACACTACAGGCATGGATTCCAATCATGATGACAGTGTTAAAATGCAGTTCAAAGAGTACAAAAGGTCACTACCCGAATATATCAAATATGGGTTTTTACCCACTCAGCCAACAAACAGAATCTTTATGTTATGATTCTCAATTATCTCAATTATCTGTTATGTTACCTATTTCATTACATAAATGAATTATGAAAGATCCTTTGTAAACTACAGAGTGCATCACAATCAGGTTTTAAATCTAACTATAGACATTTCTACAGTACCTGGATTACAACAGTGATGAACACTTTATACAAGTTATACAAAGTAGTGGGATCTGCGGAGGAAGAGAGGCGATTCTCCATCCTGCTCTTGGTTTAATCTCTAGTTTCCACTTTGGAGCATCCTGTTAGGTTTACTTCATATCTGGTTCTTTGGGAACACTTTCTTGAGTAGGGTCTCAGAAACTATGATGATGAAGGTCATGTAAAATATCTAAGGTAAAATCCTGGCTCCTTTGAAATCATTGGGAGTTTGGCCATTAATTTCAGTGAATCCAAGATTTCAGCTCTAGAGGGTAGAGAATACATTTTACAGCATGATGTATAGAAGGGAAGGGAAGGATCTTTCCTGATTTAATCTGGGAGGTTGTTTCAAAGGTTTGTCTGGTATGATGAAATCTCTTCCTCTAGAGTCCTTGAGTTTATACCTGGGTCCTGTCAGCTGGACTGTACAAGATGAGTGTAGCTGGGTCTCAGGGGAGAATGGGGCTTATCACATGGCCCTACACACCATTCCGCCTTGTATATCACTACCAGCACTGGTATCATGTGCTTGCTGTGTTTGTCTCATTACCTTTGGGTGACAGGCTGTTGCACTGTGCAGCAACCATAACTGAAGTCCAGCCTGGGGGTAACGAACTTAATGACTGTTGTGACCAAGACTTCATCTGAGGGGCGTGAAAGTGATCTCATAGCCAAGCCTGGTCTACAGTACACAGCTATGTCAAATTTAGCCACGTTATGTTGAATTAAAACTAAATCCATCCACACAACCAACCTCTTTTTGTCAACTTAAAGGGCTCTTTAAATCGATTTCTGTACTCCTCCCTGGCAAGGGGAGTAGCAATAAAATCGACCTCGCTGATTCGAATTTGGGGTACCGTGGATGCAATTTGACAATATTGGCCTCCAGGAGGTATCCCAGAATGCTCCATTGTAACCACTCTGGACAGCAGTTTCAATTCAGATGCACTAGCCAGGTAGTCAGGAAAAGCCCCAGAAACTTTTGAATTTAATTTCCTGCTGTTCCAGAATCGTAAAAGAGCTCCAGCATGGACCGAATGTGAGGTACTGGATCTGATCAGAGTATGGGGAGAAGAATCTGTGCTGGCAGAGCTCCGTTCAAAAAAACGGAATGCCAATGGGCAGCAGAGACTGCGTGGACTGTGGGATAACTACCACTCCGAGAATCAAAGCTAGCCACGGCACTATGGATGCACTCCTCCGACTTAACGCACTTAATGGGGACACACACAATCGACTGCATAAAATGTCTTCTGAAAAATTGACTTCTATAAATTCAACCTAATTTCGTACTGTAGACGTACTCTTGGTGATGGGAGATGTTGACTGCTGCTATTTGAGTATCCAGTGTCATAAGTCCTGCATAATCCCAGGGCTGCAAATTGTTTTAACTACCAAAGAGTGGGTGCTTTCAATTGGTGGTGAGGTAGTGGAATTTGTCAGCTTCAGGAAGCATTTCCCTCTTTCTGCTAACATCAGTCAGTGTTGCCATGTGGACAACTAAGTTTGGTTCCTAGTTTAATCCCCTGTCCTGACTGGCTGAAGCTGAGTGAAACCTCTGTAGAACACTTAGAATTCGAGGTGGGAGTGAGAATGAAATGGAGTGTTTCTTGGATCTCCCTACTGACCCATTCTGGCCAAAGAGGGAAGCAGTGCTGATAGATGATTCGACTTCCTCTGAAAGAAGATTGGATGTATGTGCCATGGAGCACTTGATTGGGAGGAAAGAAAATGTGAGTTTGGAATCTCAGAGGTTCCCATAAGAAAAGAAAATAGCCCAGGACTCTGCAGTATGCTGTTTAATGCATAGACTTATGCTCACAAGAGTCAAAGCAAGAACACAAATTGCCTTAAACTTTATTTAGCATACAATTCAGAATTAAAGATCAAAATGGCACACATTATATTTTGCTTTTAATTAGGTATAAATTAATGCTAACACAATCAGACAGGAATTTCTGGATTAAAGCACTGCATTCATCTATAGGTTAGATGGAAAGATGCAGGCAGCATGTATTTATTAACATTGATGCTCTTCAGATACAAAGTGCTACATCCAGGAATGATAAGAATGACATGGCATTCATTTGTCTTCCTCATCTTATCTCTCTAAAGAAACCATTTACAGCTAGAACACCATATTGATGAAAAATTTGATCTTTACCTAACTCAATACATTTATATGGTGTGTTTAGGTTTAGACACCAAAAGCGCTTTCAATGTCTGCCACTGATAAATAGAGTTACTGTAGTGTACTAGTAACAAGTCTTCATTTCCAACAAGTGCATGGATCTTGGCAGGCTACTAAATCAAGCATCCATATTTTTAGCAGGTTTGAATCTTCCAGAATTGCCATTGCAATAATAGCCCTGAGGGACAAAAGAAAAGGTTTTTTTCAGGTTGCTAAAATCTAGTCAATTCGGCAAAAACAAAAAAAAATCACATTTGGCTTGCATCAATTTCATGCAACTTTTATGTTGGCTTTGACAAATGCAACATGGGCTAATGAACTAATTATGGAACTACAAGTTCAGAATGTGTTCTTCTGCAAATCATTTAAATCTTTTGCAAATCATGCCAAATTGAGTCCACATCCTTTGAATTCAATGGAATTGAAGAAAATCTGAATTTGGCCCACTTTGTTCACCTTCCTACCTCAGTGGATGTTGAGAAGATTAATTAATTAATGACTGTATAGTGTATCAAAAATGTAAATACTGCCATTATAACTGGTTTTACCTGATCTTTGAGTTCATCTTTGAATTTCAAGTTCATCTAAGCCCCAAATCTCAGACAACATGACTATATCACAAAGCTGTATCCTGAAACCAGAGAAAACTACTGAAGTTTGCCATGATTTTAATCAAAACCATAAAAAATCTCTCCTCGGTACCAAAAATATGATGGAGTTAACTCAAAACAAAATACAGAATTTTCCCCCTAGTTTTGACCAACCAGCCATGACAATGGTTTCCAAAATGAAACACAAATGACAAGAAGTTTCCTCTGTTTTTGAGTTTGATTAGACAATTTTGAATAGCTTTACTAAAAAAGAAGAAAAAGCAATGACTCGAATTTAATCACCTAGACTTATACTGTACAGTATTAAACCACATAAAAGAGAAAAAAATCCAATTATTAGACCAACCTTTCTTATTTACTTTACTAAGATTCAACATAACAAAAAGACCAAAGTACATGTCAGTAAGACATTTAAAGACCATCTGTTTTTTTTTTAATCTTAGAGACGAAGTTAGAGGTTTTGAAAGAGAGTTGTTTCCCCTCTGTGCGTCTTTTTTTTTAGATGGGAGAGTGAGCTCATTTATGTATTTATTGAATTTAACAAATTGGATTTCTTAAGATTTAAAATTAACTTGGCTTCAGTGGCTGAAAATTTTGTAAAAAATTAGTATTCACCGAGGTGTCCTCCTCCAGATAACCCATTTTAAACTTTCTATTCCATTAAAAAGAAATTTTACCTCCTTGACAAAGGCCACTTGCTGAAATGTCAATTACCTGTCCTAATTCATGGTACCTGTAATGGAATAGATGGACTAAATCACCCTATCTCAAGGAAAGTAATTTGGTGAATATTTATTTATTCCTGAATTCAATTGATCCTTATACAGAGGGTCAGTAACTTCTATTCATTACCTTCTGTACTCAATAAAGAAATAATCCAGGAAGAAAATCCCTAATAGCATTAATATTAACCACTAATTAAGTCTACATTATGTGAATATTTATCAACATTGTAATTAATTCTGAAATATACATGTAGATGTTTGATACCTACATAGTGATTATCTATACAATCAAAAAATTGCTAGATCTGCTCTCAACAGTTGGGATTTTAGTTAGTTAGTGGTTTTGGGACTAGATTAGGAGCAACATTTTAGACCATGACAAGGAGCAGCATGCAGATCCAGGAGCAGAGCAGGAAGGGAATTCTGACTCTGATATACATTATTGCCTCCCTGGTTTCTCCCCCAGCCCATACTGGAAGAGAAGTCCCTGTATCATTAGCAGGAATTTCCCCCTCAGTGCTATCTTGCACAGGCATAATGAAGGCTCTACCAGTTCCTTCCTTCTCACCACCCACCCCCTGTCCAATAAACCTACTGTCTCCCATATACCCAGAGTTTGGCTTGCATCAATTTCAAGTGGCCTGCCCAGGGGTATGCACCCTATCTATAGCATTTGATCTTGAGTCATGCAAAAGTCTAACTGCACTCCACTCCCATCTCACTTTCCTTTGAGACCCAAATCCCATCTTCAATTGACTCGTCTCTCTCTTCCCACCATTTCCAAGCGTGCTCTGACAGAAGCAACAACAGTTGGGGAACTAACACTTACAAGCCAAGTAAAATCTTTCATTTCAAGATGTCTTAGTGGGTCCTTTCCATATCTACTCAGATATAATAAGAATATACTATAGCTACAATATGTATTTTGTTGGTACAAAGTAAATATGCACCCCTATACATTTTAAATAAATATGTCATTTCTGTTAACAGTACTTGAAATCTACAGAATGGCAACAACAAAATCCTAAAATAAAGAATTTCCCATCATTGATTAGTTAATCCTTTCCTATAATTATGCAAAAAATGCTAAACAAAAAGTTATGGTTCTAGAAATAGCTGATTTGTTTTATAAGATATAATCTAATTTGTGGTTTAAATCATCTTCATGCACAGTTCAGTAAACCTTTTATTCTTTTAGCCTCCTTCTGTTTTTCTAAAATCCAAAGCTTAGAGGGCTTGGTTATGGAAGAAAGAACATTTCACCTCTAGGTCACCATATATAGTGATTTGAATTTGGTCCAGATTGGCAATGATGGAAAGCTGTTGTTATCAGAATCCAATGAGTTAGTGGAAACAAAGAAGAGATTAGGCAAGCATACAGTTCTTAGGATATGTTTACATTCTGAGCTAGGGGTGTGGTTCCCCTGTTTTTGTGCAGATATTCATGTTAGCTCTCATCCACCTACCATGAATATAAATAGCAGTGTAGCCATTGCAGCACAGAAAGAGGCAACAGAGGTATGGCTGAACCATGCTGTCTACAGTCCTGCCTAAAACCTGTAGATATGTACTTGGCACAGCTCAATCCTGCCTCCGCTGCCAGTTCTACTGCAGTTCTACTGCTAGGTAGACTCACTCTAGTTCTCTTTGAGCTAGTGCAAATATGTGTACGTGTGCATTGGAATCACACCCCTAGTTTGTAGTGTACACATAGCCTTAAACACCATCACAAGTGGCATAGCATGGCTCACTGCAAACATTCAAACATCATCTGTCAGGATCCCACAAAATCATGAGATTATTATTAAAATTATGAGATTATTATTAAAATAATAAAATGTGGGTACTTTGTGTGACACCCTGACACCTCAATATTCACGACTGTCATGCAATTAGGATATGTTTTCTACAAAGTATGTCTTGTGAGGTATCATTCTAAAAGTCTTGATCTCCTAGACTTTATTTTCGCATTGGGTTGTATGTGCTACCGTCGCATGTGAAGTTATGAAGTTTAGCTATGTATGTGTTACTGAAGCATGGTGTGAAGTTGAAAGCACTCAGGTACAATAGTAAAAAGACCAAACAATGTTAATGGCTTATTGTGGAAATGCACACAAACACAAGGATTACTCCACGAACTGTGTACAATAGAAATCTCTCAGGGATAGCACTACACAATGGGAACTGCTGACTCAAGTCACAGCAAAAGATTTTCCAGCAAATAGGAAGAAGATATAAAAGAGGGACAATGATATCATGAGGGTGATCTCATGTTCCCTGCAAAAATACACTTGGGAAGACCTGAGGGGCAAGAACTGAACTGCGGGAAGGGATGGTCCCAGGCTAGAAGGATCTTTGGTCCTGTGTATGAAAATCTAGGAAAGTCAAGGCAACTTATGCCTTAAGAATCTGCCTGTTTATCACTTCATGTGAGAATTTACTAATTTAAATCCTATCTATCTAGTGTGTTAAACTTAGTTTCCAGTTTTTGTTTATTTACTAAGGTAATCTGTTTTGATCTGATTGCTACCCCTTATAATCACTTAAAATCTATCTTGTGTCATTAATAAACTTGCTTTTGTTTATTCTGAAACCAGTTTTTGGAATTCATAACTCAGGGGGGTAGGGAGATGTGCACATCTTCTTCCACATTGAGGGAGGGGGCAGATTTCATGAGCTTACGCTGAACAGGTTTCTGTGTGGTGCAAGACAATGCAATTTTGGGTCTACACTCCAGAGGGGCTATGCACTTGAGTGCTGGAAAATTTCTGAGCTGAGTCTTCCCATGCAGAGCTGATCTCAGTGTCTGTGTCTTTCTGCAGCTGGGTGTGGCACTACCTGTGTGTGTGCTGGAAGAGGCTGGAGGGCCTGGCTCAGTAGGGAAGTGTAAGGAAATCCAGACTGGTGGAACCAATGAGCTCAGTGGTACCCCAGCACATCAGGTGGCAGCCTGGGACGGGGGCGCAACCCATCACACTTTGTATTTTCCTTCTGGGTTTTGAATCTGTCAACCTTTTATCCTCAATAGTAAAGGTTAGAGCCTCTTTTTAATTATTTTTTTTAAGGAAAAGCTGAAATTCTGAGAAAATCATTTGTCTCCAGGAACTGGGTGTCAAAATATTTTGATTTTGTCAAATTGAGTGACAAGAAAAGTTTTCTAGAAATTATATGTTCTCAAAAGAAACTTGAGAGAAAATATTAATTTGAGTGTATTCCAAATAAAGATGTGGAATAGAAGTGGTTGGGGAAATTTTCACAAAATGTTATTTCCATTAGAAAATGCTGATTCATAAAAATCACAATGTTGCTGAAATAGCTAGGTTTTGAAAAATGTTGCAAAAATTTCAAAATTGTTGAAATGTCCCATTTTTCCATTTTCTAAATTTATGAGGGTTCAAAATGACTAGTTGCCTAAAATAAAGTTAATTTATAGCAAAAAGTGTAAAAAAAGATTTTGAAATTATCAAAATAAGATGTTCTGATTGACCCATTGTGACATTTTTCATATTTTTGATTCGCAAAAAGATTTTGACATTTTGTCTCAATTTGGGATAGGAATTGTTTTCAAAATTGCAAAATTTCTTATAACACAGGAAAACCTAGCTCTAATGTGGCATAAGTTCTTGAAACATAAACATATAAGAGGGGGGAAAACAAACAACACTCCCTGTGGTTAAACTATTACTTTGAGTAAATAAAAAAACAGAAAGATGACAAAGTAATATGACAACCATATGATTAAAAAAGACCTGGAAATATACAATGTATATTATTTACTTTATGAAATGCTTTGTAAAACAACCTTAATTAATCCTGCTTCCCTTCAGTTTTCCATTACATTATATAAAACTATTGAAAGAGGAAGGAGAAATATCTACTTATCTCATTAAAGTTTCATCCTCATGTGAAACTTTTATGTGCTGGAAATCTGAATATTGGAATCAACTCACTAGAAATTTACCATAAATGTTGTGTGCCTACAAATGCTTCCAAAAGAGTCTTCTCGTGTTTTCCTTTTGTGTTTTAAGAAAGTTATATGATTGAGTCCAAATTAAATAATATTTACTGGTAATAATTCAATCATTAGATGCTACTAACATTAAGTTTAGATAATTAATTTAATAAATATCTGTGCATTTTATTTTTGTGCTCAGCTATAAAAAATGGTGGCGTAGGGAGTATTCTGCTTGGACAAGAAAAAACTGTGTGTAGGAGGGTGCTAGAAAGTAATTATGGGTCCTTTATTTCACTAATTATTCTTCAACCTTTGAAATGTCAGTGTAGGTCAAAATGGCAGCCACAGTTTCAAACTAAGCAAGAATATAAATAGCATGAACCTACTAGATATGTAGATTAGAGACTGAGTCGGCACCAATATAATTTCAAAATGTGTTTTAATATAAGATGAGAATCAGCTATTAGAAATGTAAACATTTTCTTTTTCAGGTTTTTAAAATACTAATGTTCGTATGGCATCTTCACTGTTACTTGCTCTTTTTGTATAAAATTTATTCATTAATCTCCAAATAAGGCAAATTTGCTATTAAATAAAGTACTAATTCAAGTACTTATTTAACATTTCATTAATGTCCCTACTTCAGTAAATGAAATCCACTGAAATAAATGGTGTTATCATATTGTGCCTATAAAAAGGGTTCATTTTCTGGGAGGAGATTGGGTGTGGGGGGATTAATTTATTGAGCACCAGGAAGTGTGCTCTAGGTTTTTAGTTCCTTTTCTCTAGTTTGTGGTCCAGAAATCTTGTAGATTTTTTGTAGAAGGGAGGTTTCCTGCTAGCTGCCATCTGTGATAAATCTAATTAAATATTTGCCATCTATCTGTTTTATTTATAAACAGTTTATTTGAAGATGGATGGTTAAGTCTGTGGTGTAATTGATACAGACTTTTAAAATATGAGTCTGTCATATTTCCCTTCTTGCAATAGCACGTGTTCTTCCATCCTGTGTTGACAGATCTTTGCTTTGCAAGAGTTACAGGAGGATAAACCACCAACATTCTAGACAAGAGTTTTTCACACAGTGGGTCATGACCGACTACTGGGTCGTGGCATGAAGGCCCTGGGTCGACCTGCTCTGGTCAGCACCACTGACCGGAACGTTAAAAGTCCCATCGGCAGTGCTGCCCAGCTAAGGCAGGCTAGTGCCTACCTTTTCCAATGCTGCACTGGAGAAGTCCGGCTTCTAGGCAGGGGGACCACCGGTTCCGCACTGCTGTTGGCTGGCAACTGAACAATGGGAACTGGGGGGAGGGGTGCCTGCAGGCAAAAGTCATACACCTCTGCCTAGCAGCCAGACCCTTCCTGCATTTCAACCTGCTCCACCAGCTCTGGACCCCCCCTCAAACCTGGAGCCATTGCTGCACTGCAAACCCTTCATCCCCAGCTGAGAGCCCTGACTCCCTCCTGCATTCCAACCCTCTGCCCCAGTCCTGAGCCCTCCCCTGTCCACAAGTCTGGATCATCCCCTGCACTCCAAATGCCTCATCCCTAGCCCAGAGTCCTGAACCCCTGCCCCAGCCCTGAACCCCCCCAAAACCCAGAGTCTCTCTTACACCCCACAGCTCTCGCCTCCACATCCCAACCCTCTGCCCCAGCCCTGAGTTCCTCCCACACTTCAAACCTCTTATCCCCATCTTCATTGGGTCACGAGCATCAACAATTTTCTTCAATTGGGTCCCCAGAAAAAAAGTTTGAAACCACTGTTCTAGACCCTGTTACCCTGGCCCTTGGATCCAGGAGATTTGTCCCAGAGCCCTGAAATAAATCAGCCTATTGCAGGAGCAGGGACATCTTTGCTATGACGGGAGTTGTGCTGTTGACAACTGTAGGACCAGGATCTATCTTGGTACTTATATTGTCACCATCACTATAGTGAATGAGCACCAGAGTGAGTTTTTTGTTTGTTTTTAGTGTGATTTTTTTAGTGATTAAATTCATGTGAGTTTAACCCCCAGCATCAACTCTTTCTATTGACATCAACAGACATTGGCTCAGTGATCTCTCCAATTCAGGTATTTCTCCAGTGAGACACTTACATGATAGAGGTGAACAGAAACTTTACCAAAACTCAAATTCTGTTTAAAATTTCAATTAACTACCCTACATAATCCAGGCAACATTCCTCAGATGTATCACTTCTGGAATTAGAGGGCAGCTTAGTCTCCTGCACATGGAGTCCTGGCATCTCAGAGACTGTAAACAGGGATAAAAATTCATGCTTATTGGGTTTCATAAAATGAGAACACCTATTTACTGAGAAGCTACACAAAGATCACCAATTAATTTTAGAGGCCACAGAATAGTTGCCATCAGGTAAAAAATTTGTCATTTTCTGTCTGATCTCCATTTGAACTGATTACCTAGAGGTGAAAAGCTCAGTGTCTCATTTCCAGCACTCTAAATTATCTAGTCCCACTGAAATCTATTCCTTTTTTTTTTTAATTCATTGTGGATTGAAAATCAGGGTCAGAAATCTGCTTAAAAGAGTTTTCCAAAGATTTGCATTTGCCAACACATTTGAAACCTGATTAAATTGTTTAATCCTTTATTGAGGCATAACATGATTAATTATTTTGCACTTTTCTGAACTGTATCTTCTAAAAGCTCAACGTATTTTTTTTCAGCTCCAAAAGCAAAATAGGTTTTCTCTCTCCTTTATCCAATAGTCTACAAGATATATGATTTTTGTGTCCAGACATGTGGATGTTTCTACAGAATATAAAAACTGAAACTTAGTCAAATTCAATCTTAAATCTCTGCTCACTTTTAAGGAATTCTTAAATTATTCTTTTGTGCCCCATTTAAACATTTATCCCATGAAAAAGTCAGCTCTTCTGTTTCTTGTTTATCTCTATGTTTTAATTGTTTTAATGTACTTGATAATTATTTGTAAGTTAATTAACTGGTTCGGAATAACATTGTTTATTCTCTATAGTATCCACTCTATAGTACCCATTGTACCCACTGTTCTGTAAGAAGGGAGTGGGTTTGGAAGGTATAAAACTTAAATGGATCCAGGACTTCATTCTATCGATACTTAAAACAAACCCTGAACTGTACAAATGGAAAACTTTCAGGGGTGACCTAACCAAAGGAAGAGAGACATTCATTCCTAACTTTTCAAAGTTACCAAGTTGTTTTTTCCTATAGAAACAATACTCTTCTTTTTAAAAACTTTTGTTTTGTCACTCTGCCATCTTGTTGATTGGCAATGACATATTGAATTGCCTTCCCCTGCATCATTCTTATACAAGCCAACCCAGGAGGTACTTGTGTGCTGTTAGCACTATTTTGTTCTTCTTCATTAGAATGGTCAACAACAATCAGGACCTCTTTTTGTCTGAATGGAAGTTGTGTCCACATCACCTACAGTAACTCCTCATTTAATGTTGTAGTTATGTTCCTGCAAAATGCAACTTTAAGTGAAACGATGTTAAGCAAATCCAATTTCCTCATAAGAATTAATGTAAATGCGGGGTTAGGTTCCAGGGAATTTTTTTCACCAGAAAAAAATTCTGTTTTATATACATATATACACACACAGTATATGTTTCAAACAAAATATTTAATACTGTACACAGCAATGATAATTGTGAAGCTTAGTTGAAGTGGTGAAGTTAGAGGGTGGGATATTTCCCAGGGAATGCCTTACGGCCAAATGATGAACTAGCTTTTGGCTAAGCCCTCAAGGGTTAACATATTGTTGTTAATGTAGCCTCACAGTACAAGACAGCAGGAATGGAGGGAGGGGAGACAGCATGGCAGACAGAGACAGTCACACACCCTGTGTGTGTTGGGGGCGGGGAGAGAGAGAGAGATGCACTGCCCCTTTAAGTATGCTGACTCCACCAAGTACATTGTCCTTTTAAGTGGATCAGGAAGTTGAGACAGCAGCTGCTGCCCCAAACTCTCTCTGTCTCTTCCCTCCATGTCCCCACCCTGCCCTATGGAGAAGGGGTAAACAGGGTACAGGAGCAGGGGGAGGGGAACATCCTCCTTCCCCCCCTGCACAGCAAGCAGGAGGCTCCCTGGAGCAGCTCCAAGGCAGAGGGCAGGAGCAGCACATGGCAGTGGGGGAGGGACAGCTGAACTGCTGGCAATTGATAGCCTGCTGGGCAGCTGCTGCAGAGGGAACTTAGGGGAGTGGGGAGCTAATAGGGGGGTTGCAGGTCCACCTTGTTCCAAGCCCCCACCAGCTAGCTTCAGCAAGATGCTCTTCCTGCAAGCAGTGGACAAAATAGGTGGCTGCCAAACAATGTTAGAACATGCTTTAAATGAGCATGTTCCCTAATTGATCAGCAACGTAACAATGAAACAACATTAACCAGGAAGACTTTAAGTGAGGAGTTACTATATTTACAATGCAAAAGAAGACAATTGTGTTACCTTCATTCCGGATGGCGATTGTACATAATCTCCAGTGCTCCTTATGACAGTATTGTTAGTTAATAACAATCTGTCCTTTCAAAGGCTGTCACAACTGCAGCAGCTATCTCATGCTTTAGCATGCTTTCTAAATCCACTATGGTTAAATTGTTATTTGAATTAGGTTTTTTTAATCAAATTAATAAACTTTCCTCCTATTCTGCCACATACTTGCATATGGTGTTCAATGGATATTTGTTATGCAAATGGTAATTTGCTAAGTAGTAGTGATATGATCAAAATAACTTCCTCCATGCCAGAAGAATAGTTTGATAGCTTGTGCATCATTATTTATTAATTTAGCGGACAGCAACTTCAACCTCAGTACTGTGAAGCAGTAAATCCATTGGGGCAAATAGTTCCCATCCACAGAAAAAATCATAAGAGGTTGTAGGGTAAGGAAAGTTCTGTGAAACTGATCTTGCAGAGTTTCCTGGAGCTGTTCCATCTGGCAAGAGGAATTTCTTTGAGCCAGATTACTTTACATCAAGATTTTGCATTGAAAGCCAATCTCTGTAGAGAAGGGTGGGCAAACTGTCAGGTCCCTGAGCTCACCAGGGAGGCTCACCCTGGTTCCTCCCCCACAGTCCCTCCGCAGACACACTGCCACATGGGCAGTGCTCTGGGAGGCGGGGCTGTGCAGCAATGTGTCTGGCTCTGGCCATGGTTGTGAGCAGCATGGTAAAGGGGCCAGGGCCAGAGCTGGAAGGTTGGATAAGGGGAAGGGAGTCCCGGGGGACAGTCAGGGGACAGGGATCAGGGAGCAGTTGGATGGTGGAGGTTCTGGGGATGGTGGATGGGGTGTGGGAGTCCCAGGGCTCTGTCAGGGAGCAGGGGTGTGGATAGGAGTTGGGGAAATCAGGTGACAGGGAGGGGTTGGATAGGGGGTGGTGTCCTAGGGGGGTGGTTGGGGCAGGGGGTCTCTGGAGGGGGCAGTCAGGGGACAAGGAGTGGGGGGGCTTAGATAGGGGTAGGGTCTGGGGAAGTTAGGGGCACGGGGTCTTTGGAGGAGGTAGTCAGGGGACAAGGACCGGGGGGTTGGATGGGTTAGGAGTTCTGAGGGGGGCAGTCAGGGAGTAGGAAGTGGGAGGGTGTCAAATAAGGGGCACGGCCATGCTGTTTGGGGAGGCACAGCCTTCCCTGCCTGGCCCTCCATAAAATTATGAAGCCCGATGTGGCCCTTGGGCCAAAAATTTTGCCCACTCCTGCTGTAGAGGAAGCTGTTGCTGAGTGTAGCACTTTGTGGGCACTGTCCCACATCATAACCTCTATTCAGCTCTATACCCATCAAGCTCCTGTGGAGGAGCATTCATGAAGCATAAGTAAGATGGGGACTGTGCAGCGGAGGCAGCAATTCCTCTCTCACTACCACGCAGAGGTAAAACTATATACAAAAAGTCTCTGTCCTCCTTATAAAAAGCTGGGGTCTGAGCCAGACCAATCAATTAGATAGATAGATAGATAGATAGATAGATAGATAGATAGATAGATAGATAGATAGATAGAT
>ML677332.1:50359044-50523594 GCA_007922305.1 Dermatemys mawii | reverse complement strand
GATAGATAGATAGATAGATAGATAGATAGATAGATAGATAGATAGATCATTGCCTCTCTGCACAGGCTCACCCCCACACCATCAGCATTACCTTAGACATTTTCCTTCTCCATGAAGTTGAAATTTCCCCTCCCCAGAGGGAAGTTCCAGAGGTATTGACCAGATGGGAGGCTCCATCAGGACTCGGGGTAGAAATTAGGGGAACCACAAGGTATAGGAAGGGTGGAAGGCATCTGATTCAAAACCTAGTCATTGGTACCTAGGACTTCATATCCTGTCCCTCACCTCCTACCTTAGGGAATAATCCAGTTAAAATTTAGTGGTACTATGTAGCTCCCTGTCATCTGTATTTTTCCCCCCACATAATCTGGCCAGAGTGTTAACCTGAAGTATGATCTGTCTGGAGGTTCTGAATAAGAATTTACCGAGATCTTGTGACATGAGACACATCCCTGGGCGATTTCTGTAAAGTCCTGTTCGCTGCAATTAAAAGGAAATACAAAATACATAGTGCTGCCAGTTTCCATGTTGTTGTTGATTCATGCCTGCCTTCACATACACCAAGTTATTTTCTCAGATAAAGGAACAATAGAGTTAGATTCTGATCTCTCTTACATCAGCATCAATGAGGATTATTCCACTGAAATCAGAGAAAGAACTTGTGTAAGAGTAGAACCAGACTCTGCATATTTTTTTTGTTTTTTGCATGTCACTGAAATACATAAACAGATTGACATAAACATGTGCCTGTCTTTCCATTTTTTAAATATGAATTATTCAGTAAATATGACCACATATATTAATTAGAAATAATTAAAATATGAGCAGTGTTGGAGGTACATGCTGTAAGAATTAATAATCACATTTAGCTAGCAAACATAAAGACCTGATTCTGATCTCACATCAGCATACACTGGCTATAACGTCTGGTGTAAAGCTGAAGGTTTTGATTTTGTGGAACAAAGAGTCACATTCCAGTGAAGGAATGAGCTGTATGAACAGGATGGTCTTCATCGCACAGATAGGGGAGCTAGTTTTCTTGGCTGGAGACTAGCTGGAGAAGTCAGGAAGGCATTAACCTAGTGATGCAAAGGAGGGCACTAAAAGGACAAATATTGTACAAAGTCAAAGTGTCAAAGAATGTGAAGAGAAGACATTTTTCAGATGCTTATATACCAATGTTAGGCATGCAGGTGACTAGCAAGAGGAATTAGAAATTTGTATTGATGAGAAGAAATTTGATATAATTGGCATTATTGGAACTTAGTGGGTTAGTTCCATGGTTGGAATGTTAAAATCACTGGTGATAACCTGTTCAGGAAAGATAGAGTGGTTCAAAATGATTTGTGGGCAGGGGAAAGGAGTAGTACAATTTGACGCCATTATCTGTTCTAGTGTAAGCAAAAACCCAGAAGCACAGGATCTGAATGCATATGAGTCAGTGTGCTAACTAACACAGCCCAGGAGGGGTTATAGGTGGAAGTCTGTCACAGACCACAGAATCAAACCCAACAATAAAATGAGTTACTCCTTAAGCACCTGTCTGCAATGTACAAAAAGAAATATTGTGTTGTAATGGGGGTTTTCAATATGGGGATATATGCTGGAAGTCTCATTCAGCCAGTCATAAAACATTAGCATTTCTAGAAATCATAGATTATGATTTTCAAACACAAAAAGTACTGCAGCCAACAGGAGATAACTACTTTGGATCTCTTTTTGACAGATAAAGAGGACTTAATCACTCGACTGGAAGTTGGTGATTGCCTAGGAACAGTGATCATCAGCTGATTATATTTAATATGATCAAACAATAGATAGTCCCAACTATTAACAGATATATAGTATCATTCCAGTTATCTGAATTCCCTTTATCCAAAAATCCTAGTTAACTAGTTCCACAGTGTGTTCCCCATGTAGCCCTATATTAGTTAATCACCTACTAATAATTTTTCAGTTAGTGCCTGTTAACACTAATGAACACCTTTGTATTTGTATAGCGGTTCTGAATGGTTCCCTGAAGCTACTGGTCTGTACTAAAAAGGTAGACTGACCCAGCTACACAGGTCAGTGCTGTGAAAAATTCACACCCGTGAACAGTGTAGTTAATCTGACCTAATCCCCAGTGTAGACGGGGTGGATTACCTTCACCAATGGGACAACCCCCTCCATTGGCATAGTAGTGTCTACTCTGAAACACTACAATTGTAGACAAACCCTGAAACATAATCTTGTTTTAGCAGCAACAGCAGCTTGGTGGGACAATGCTGAAAAGGGAAAGTTATATATTCAAAAGAAATGCTCACAACAACTGACTCTGATGAGCCAGTTTTTTTAAAAAAGAGCAATCATTCAAAATTAAATTATGTCCACAGTGGTTTTAATACTATTTTGGTGTTTTAAGAAACTCAATAATGCTGAGGTTTCTACTCTTTATTAAAATACAAATTACTAAGCAAACATCAGTATTACTCCCTTCTTCCCCCATATTTCTATAGAAGTGAAACTGCAACTCAAAATAGCACCTCCATTTATCCTAGTGCCCAGTTGTCTGGAAGTTTTAGATGTCCTCAGGCCATTCAGATAAACAAGAGTATACTGTACTTGGTGCTTAAATGGGCTAACTGAGGAAAATTATGAATGATATAAATTTGGAAGAAAAATAGACACAGAAAAATGTAAATGAAAACTGGAAGTTCTTTTAAAAGAGTTTCTTAGATGGGCAAAAGCCATTTTCTGGACTTAAGCTCTATTAAACTATGACACTTAATTCATTACACTTATGATGTACCCTTGGGTGTGTGAGGTTAGAACCAGGCCCAAGATGTGCCACATTGTACTGATGATAATCAAAGTACTATAACACTTACTAGTTTTGACTTGATCACTGCCTGTCTTTTTTTTTTCTTAATCTAAATAGTAACTATATTTAAAAACAACAAAAAAAAGAACATATGGATTCCAAAATCAAGGACTCAAAAATTACAAAATGCCAGAATTAAATTTGCCTGTGCAACTTTAATTTGCCCCCTTATGCATGTGTATTGTGATATGGTATTAAACTACATGACTCCATGTTGTGAGGTGAGTTCACTCCATCACCCTGGGGGATTGGGCCTAGGCATGGTAGCTTCACAGTTAAAGTCAAGGGCCATCGTCAATAGGACTCTCCTTGTCTGCAGGGATGCATGGCCTAATAACTAGAGTCAATAGGACTCCCCTTGGCTGCAGGAAAGCATGGTCTATTGGCTGGAGTCAGTAAGATTCTGTTTGGCTGCAGGAAAGCATGGCCTAATGGCTTGAGTCAGTAAGATTCTGTTTGGCTGCAGGGAAGCGTGGCCTAATGTCCATAGTCAGTAGGATTTCCTTTGGCTGCAAGGAGGCGCAGCCCAATGGCCAGCGTGGAGCTTTCCTGCTCCACTGGATTCCAGCCCCAGGCCCTAGAAGTGGTGAATGAGTTCACCACTAAGTCAATGAGGAATCTGTCTGCAACACGCCAACTGCTGCAGGGACACTGACTAGTCCTTCCCTGGGCTACTTCCTACCGTGACTCCTGCAGTTGAAGTTGGGGTGTCTTCAGAGTCTTTGGGCTTCTTGGGCAAAGACTTGAATCTCCATGGGATGTGTACAGATAGCAGGGTGCCTGCCTGGACAACAGCGTCTCCTGCTCCTGTAGTCTGGGATCCCAGCTGCTCCTTGGCTGGAGGGGTGAGATGCATCCTTCTTCCTTGGCAGTCAGCCCAGACTGAGCTGGGATGCTCCCTTTTATACTTCAGCAACAGTTAAAGCATGCCCAGCACGTCGAGGAGACATGCCTTCTGCTGCTAAGGGCTGTGCTACACTATGGGGGGGGATCGACCTAAGATACGCAACTTCAGCTACGCAAATAGGTCGACTTACCTGGCCGTCCCTATGGAAGCAGCTGCTCTCCCGTCGACTTCATTTACTCCTCCTGCCAAGGTAGAGTACAGGTGTCAATTCGGGGATCAATTTACCACGTCTAGATGAGACATGGTAAATCAATCCCTGATACATCGAGCGCTACCTGCCAATTCGGCAGGTAGTGTAGCCATACCCTAAGAGTGCTGCCTTAACCCCTTCCACTCCACTGTGGGGCAAGTACACTCTGTCACACTCCATAATATTTTTCCACAGGCCCCCAGCTCATTTGGAGCACATGATGGATTGTACTCACTGAATGGACATCTACCTGATTCAAATGCAGAGGGGTGAAGAATGGGAGTGAGAGAAGGGGAAAAGCCATTCAAGAATGAAGATACTATACTGCCAGCACACGACAAAAGCCTATAAGGAAACTAATACTGCTGCATTGTGCATAGTTTGGATGGTGTGCATTAAATAACACATAGGGCCATACATTGAAATTATGAGGATTCAGTAATTCTTTATATCTTCGTGCAACTCAGTGATGAAGCCTGCAAAGTTGTTCTGTGGGGAGTGGTGCATGTGCAGTCCAATCGTCACATAGGAGCTGAATGTGGATGGAGCATGCCCAGTGCAGATAAAATCTTCAGAGACTATAGCTGTTAAACTCTAACAACTTTGCGTTAGTGTTTGTCTGAACTGGGATTTTTTTAGTATCTTCTTGTATCTTGGTCAAATTTGGGTGAATTTTCAAATGGGCAGCAAAAGACATATCTTCCTATTCTAAAGAATGGAGGTTCTAGAGCTTCTCAACAAACAAAGTGTACAGATTTTTTTAGCACGGGTAAAGTAACTTAATTTTTTCTCTAACCTTGTAGGAATTGACTGAACAATTTTAACTTTTAAACTTCCTAAAATCACGCAGCCTTGGACAGATCTCTGGCCTGAAAAATTTAATTCTGAATGGGAAAATGTTGGCACTGTTATAAGCAACTGAAAACAAGGCCTTATAGTGGAAAGTATGAGACAACCTTAATTATAGGTGTCACTATAATGATGATTCACTTTGGGAGTTCTCCTCGGGCCTTTTAAATTTATATGGGGGGGGACTGGGGTTTTTATCAAAGGAAAGTTATATTATTCAGTTAAAAGTAATACTTCAAGTGTCTGGGAATAGTGCCTTTGGATTTATCCAATAATCTGGGCCCTATACTCCATAGAGCTCTACCTGGGTCCCCATATGACAGAGATTTACCGTTTCACCATTTTGCCCCTCTCCTTGCTCAGGAGGGGGACATATTGATCAATCTCGGTTCATTCGGGCCTCAGTCTGCTGTTTTCAATGGAAAAAGAGAAAAACCACTGAAGCTAATCACTGAAGCTACAGCAGTTGTCTCTCTTTTTTCTTTCTTTCTCCCCCCAAGCCTTTCTAGGTTGGCTGAATTTGTAAATTTGACAGAAATGTCACAGTCAACTATTTAATCTAAATTATATGAACATCTTAGGTACAAGGACACATAAATCCATTAAGGGAAAGGTCACTATATTTCAAAACTTACACTCTGACATGTACGTGCTACGGAAGTGTGTATGTGTGTGTGTGTGGTAGGGAAATGGATGTGAAACTGCTGAGACATGAAGAAGTTGATGCAGGCTGCTGGGAGAGGAGGCTGGTGCAGCTACTTGGTGGGGCTGTTGATGGTGCTGACTGGGGTGCTGCACAGCACAGGACTGAATGGAGAGCTTCTCCCCTCTCCTGTGCTTCACTGTGCTCATCTCCAGAGGATGGGAATCTCTGCTTTATGGGGCTGCAGAGATATTAGTCTCTTGAAATGCACTTCCCTCCCCTGCAGCTAAGCACATTGTCATGGAGGGAATGAAGAAAGGCTGAGGAGCTCAGGATTTGATGGCAATAGAGGCACAGAAGAAAGGAGCAAGATGGTACTTCCTTCTCTGGTGCTATGTCCATTGAGCCAGTACAATAATGGAGTTTTGCTGCTTTCTTATCCAGTGCTCACTCCTCTGCAGCCTGCCTGCAGGTTGCATCAAACAATCTGAGAAGCCCTGATTGACACCAGCCTTCTATTTATACATGATGTTCCTAACAAACATTATACAGTGTAGTAAATCTTACACCAAAGGTAATGTGTTACAGGAGTTAAAACTATACTTGTTGTAAATGATCCCTAGATTCAATTCTAACGAGCTTCTGGGGCCTCCCCAGAAATCTCTAGGAAATAAATATATTTACTGCTGATGCAGAACGAGGAATACTCAATAGGTAGATTGTTCTCCATATGTGGCGAAACACTTATTAGGACAGGATGGGGAGGATGGTGAACTATGAAGTAGACCTATAACATGAAGCAAACAAATAAATAAATAACTTATACCTTAAACAATCAAGAAAAAAAGGATCGTAAAAGTCCAGGAAGCATTGGCCTGTTCAGTATCTCTGAATGCCACAGCATTGAGGCATTGGGGTCAGGCAGAGGTAAGCAAGATGCAACTATGCTTTTGCAGACATTGTGTTGTTCCTCTGCTCAGGTTTCCCTCACATCTACTTCCCATGTATCTACTGAGGTTCCCCAGTCTATAGGTATCTCTTAAAAAGGACTCCCAGGGAATACACTCATCCTGACCCTCAACTCTATCTCTCCCTGTCACAGGGCCTTCAAAAAACAGGCAAGTCACATGAGGGACACTCCCCAGAAGTCACCATTCCCTGAAATTTTCAGGGGGGCAGCCAGAGATTGGGACAAGGTCGGTTACAACTCTATTTCTAGTTAATAGTTTTCATCCAGTTTGTACTGCCAGCAGCAGCGGTGTCCAGCCTGTGAACCAGGTGCCACATGTAGCCCTCAAGGCTCAAAATCATGATCCTCAGGAGCAAGAGAGTCACAAAGAAGACAGGTATTTGATTACGAATGAAAATGTCTTCTCTGAGATGCACTGTGTTATTTTTTTAACCTGAAGTATTTGAATCAGGTTGTCATTAAGGCATGGTGGTAGGGAACTCTGTCTCATCAACTATCTCCCATGGCATTTTCTGCCTCCCCAGGGACAGGTGAGATGAAAGCTGGGATCACGCCGATTATTTGCTGCAGCTCCTCAGCAGCTCCCCCTCTGGTCACCTGCTGAATCACAGTGGAGGGAGGAAAGTAGCTCCAGCAGCTCCATTACCCATTTCCTTGATGGTCGATGAAATTCCAGAGACAGCAGGTTCTTCCTGAGTTTAGGTAATTGCATAGCAAAGGATCACTCTCCACCCCCACACAGCCATTCAGGGCAGCCCAGGAGGACTCGGAGAAAGAGAAGTTGAGAACCAACAACCGCGTACAGTTTCCTTACTCACTGCCCTGGAACAGGTTAAAGCAGATTGGGAGGAGCTGTAATTTGCACCAGTTGGCAAGAAACCAGAAGCCAGCTGGAGACAGTCAGAGAACTCCAGTTGTTCTCTCTCCCCTTCCCAACATATCTCCTATCCAGACGCTTCAGGGAGGTAGGAACAAGATACTCCCATGCTGGCTTTACACCTTCCAAGGACCTCTTCATGCCAGGAGAACACGCAGAAGGGGACTTATGGGTGGTTCCTACTCCCTATGCATCGCTGTGTCTCAACTGGTCTCTTTACTTGTTTGGAATAATATTTTCAGCCCTCAGGATAAAAAGGTTGGAGACCCCAGGTTTATAGTGAGGGCATTTCCACATCATTCTAAAATCTAAGAAATAATCACTTTTGGATAGTGTTTCTTGCTATCAGACTTCATTTTTCCTATTTGATTGTCATCCTATTACTATACCTTTTTATATACCGCCTTGTACCATCCAAAAAATTCCTCACACTCCTTAGTGTTTACACTCTTCAAATATGTATACACTGTTTCCATGGCTCTTGCCCTTTGTTGTCACTTAGCCAAGTTATGCACCTTTTGCTTTCTTAATCTTTTCTCAATGTTTGCACAACATTTTGAAAAATCTACACCTTTATATAAGAATTAAGCATTAATAACTCAATCCCTGCAGCTCAACCCTCAACACATGCCCATTGCTCACATATACTGTCTCTGGACTGCCTCCAGTTAAACTACATCATTTTGGTAGTGGGGCTGCCAAGAGCTAAATTCAGTACTACATTCCACCCAGTACAGTCACCAGTTAATTTATCATTGCTCCCATTTAATATAAGCCACTTATTGCAACTTTGAGAGACAGAAAAGTCAAACACAGAGGTATAATAAGGGGATGTATTTACTGAGGATGATGGAGTGACTAAAACAAAGAATACTGTATTTATTTATTTAACACATTGTTGGGGAGTATGATTGCAAAATCCATCTGATCTTTATTACAATGCCTCTAGGAAAGAAATATTGAGAAAATAGAAATTACAGGGCACCAAGTAAGCCAGGAATGATTTTTTACCATTGCTTACAGACTGTATTAAAGAAATATATCTACAGTAAAAATAACACAAAATAAAACAATACAAAAGTTGGAAGGGAAACAGAGAACTCAGTAAAAATACAGTTTACATTTACAGGGCAGCTGTAAATAACCATAGTTCCACTGATTTCATTTATTTACCACAGCTGAGAACTGCTCCAAAATATCTACTTACAGCACTGTTGAAATGCAGCCATCTCTGGGTTGGAAGAAAGCAGCGAAGTAGTGCACAACAGGCAATAGGGTCTAAGAAATACCACTATAGGTTGATAAGACAGATGTAATTTTGGCCACAGACACTGAAAGAATTAATTAGAATGATATTAGAAATGTCAGTAAACAACAAGCATAAGTATCCATATGCAGGGGTATTGCAAAATATGTATGTGTTGGGCTGAACTTAGAAGAAGAGCTAATCTTTTGGGGGCAGTAGGAAGAGCTGGCAGATGGGCTGATGCATAGAGCAGACTAATTCTCCCCAGGCCAAGGAGCAGTTAAAGAGCTTGTGGGCTACTGCAGCATCTCAGAGGACACTTCCACAAAAATGAGTTGAATATGCAGTGGGGCATCCCTCATCCTAAACCATACTCCATTCCCAATTTCCCTCCTAGTTCACAGACGCAGGGAGCCTTTGCAGAGCCAAGTTTTCTGTTATATGAGGATGTACATTTCCTTAAAATTCTGCTATGTCCTTATATATTAGGGTATGTCTCCACTTACTGGGGATTGATGCTGCTGTGATCGATGCACGAGGGGTTAATTTAGCGAGTCTAATGAAGACCTGTTAAATCAACCGCAGATCGCTCTCCCATTGACTGTGGTACTCCATCGGAATGAGAAGCATAAGGGAAGTTGATGAGAGACCATCTCCCATTGACCAAGCACAGTGTAGTCACCGCAGTAAGCTACATCCACTTACCCTCATACTGTAGACAAAGCCTCAGAATCAACTGTGTTGCTTATAAAGATTCTTTACCTGCAAAGAAGGACTGGACTATAAGCTATTTTAATACTAACATACACTTGGGTATTAAGTCTACCATTCTTGAAGAGAATTCTTTAGCATAAGAATAGCATTGGGATGGGAAGAGTGTTTAAACTATGATTACAAATTGATTCCCTCATTCATGCACAATACACTATAGCATACAGCTACCTGTTGCCCTCAGATCAATGAGGACACCTGTTAATCAGCCATTCAACTTGGTATCTCATCTCCAGGAAGTTTAGTTCCCCAAAATTAAATCCAATAAAGCAAAGTTGAACAGAAAAGTAACTATCCCTTTCCCTGTGGTACCAACAGAATAATGGGAATCATAGTTAATGATCTGAATCCAAAGGCAAAGCTTGTTTTATGTAATGCTCACTCTTTGTTAGGCAAAGCTGTTAGAGCAAAAGAGCATGTTATTGATTTCAAAAATTGATTTTTTTTTGTATACCTAAAACATGGCTCCCAAATCACAGCTCTTCTATTTTTACTGCTTCAACCTGACCTATGTTTTTCCTATAGATAAACTGTAAAGTTTGCATTTGGATCCAATCTTTCCCAAAGATCAGGAGTATTCAGATCTATGCTTTTGGTTCAGGCCCATCTACAATTTTACTTTTTTTTACTAAATGTCATCGATTGTATTACATCTGAAAAAGAAGAGAAAATGGCCGATATATTGTTAAAGATATATTAAATGTTTTGTACCGCTTCTTTTGAACATTTGACAATTTATATTTCAAGCCTCTACTTGTAATTATTGTAATTATCATTAATCATCAACTTCCAGATCAAATCGAAATGCAGAACACTGAAAAGGTCAAAGCAATGGAGAATACTACTATCTTTCAGAGATAATATGTGACATTAACATTCTGCTGCCTCACTTGTGTGACAAAGATTGTAATCAAAAGAGAAAATGGCACAAGATTAATCTGCTCTAGTGATGAGGAGCATTGTGTAGGAAACACACCAGCAAAATTAACCCATTCACTTTGCAGTCACAGATCTGTAATTCAGAGGCTAATCTTTGAGGTGCATAGAGCTCTCAGTTCCCATTGACTTCAAAGGATCAGGTCCCTAGGTATTTAAGTCAGATTGGTCCAACTATGCAGAAATCATTTTTACTCAAGTAACAATTCACCAGAATCATAGGATAATGTGGAGGAGGTAAGATGGCTTGAGTCCAATTTTCAAATGTGGGCACATTAGTAGAATGTTGCAGTCCTGCCTCTGCATGTTCAAATCAGCTGTTACATTACCTTGGTGCCTCTGCACCAGCACTGGAAAGATTTCAGGATCCTAGAAAATTAATCAGGGACATGGTAGCACAGGTCAAAATGTGGAGCTTCACCCTAGGATGACCACCGTGAACCAAAATTTAACATCACAGGAGTAAAAGAGCATAACACTGAGCAGATTAAAAATTTAATAAAGCAAACACCAACAAGAGATAAAGGGATGCAGCACCAAGTCCAGATAGCCTGAGTATCTGTGCACTAAACACATTTATCCTGAGTATCTGTGCACTAAACACTAAAATAACTCATATGTCTTTTTAAAAAATGAAACCAAAAATATTCTTCAAATTTCAAGTCTATGGATGTATGGTAAACATTGAATAGGATTGTCTCTGAATAGAATGTAGCAAGACAAGCTTGTTCCTTGGCCCCAAAACTAGAGACAACAAGGCAGTTCTCATTTCCTGGTGCTAGGAGTTCCTTCAGGAATTGGAAAACTCTCTGCAGGCACTATCTGATAACACTTTAGCAAAGAGCTATATTTTCAGTACATTGAGCCTGATTTACTCACCCACCCCCACACACGCCAATACATAGTGGTTTACAGAGTTGCCAATTCCTACAATATTACCTTGAATCTTACAATTTTAGGTGCTCTTTTTAAGCTGAAGATCATGTCATGTAAACCCAAGAACTACGGCTTTCTTGGCCCTCATAAAGTTAACTATCTCCCGTTCTTCTTTTTTTTTAACTGAAACCATAGCTGCCCACAGAAAAAATGGCTGCCCTCCACCATTTCTTCCTAGGAACTGAAGCCAGGCTGTCCAGAATTAAGATGGATGCCCTTCATTCAAAGTGTGTGAACCAGGAGAAAGTGAGAGAATGAGAATTACAGAGGTGTGAATGAGATGAATTGAGGAGATTGAAAATGTGAGGCCAAAAGGATGATAGGATCAGGAGTTTGGGCAGGACAATGCAGGAGACAAAAGGGAAAGGGAAAGACAATGCAAGCTGCAGTAGATTGAAAGAGTAGGGAGGGGAAGGTGTCAGCAGAAAATTCTGTGGAGGACGATAAGAAAGGTAGGATAGGGAAGGGAGAGGAAGAAGAGGAAGGATGCAATGACGGCTTCCCCACTGTAGAGTTAAGAGTGAGTAACATTAAGTGAAGTCCCCATCTCAGCAGCAATCTGGAAGGGAGACCTCTGGTTTGTGCATTTTTCTGCATTTAAGATTGAATGTTCAAACTCAGGGAGCAGGCTTCACCCTAAAGATAAACAAAAAATCTTGAGACAGATCAGAAAACAAAATAATTAGTTACATTTAAATATCATGATTTTCACCCCAGTCTTTGTGATCTGGGGAGAGCCTGATTCAAGATTTTTGAACGATTAGAATTGGCAATAGGCTATCTATGGCAATGAGATTTGTAGCCAAACTTACATTTCAGTGCATAAACATAATGAAATGGCATATACCTTTATTCTTAATCCCAATCCTCTCCAGAGCAACCTCTGGGAAGTTGGTTCTGGATCCAAGCTTCATGATGGTAATTAACCACTGGAATAATTTACCAAGGTTTTTGGTGAATTCTTCATCAGTGCAATTTTAAAATCAAGATTGGATTTTTTTCAACAAGATACACTCTAGTTCAAAGAGGAATTATTTTGGGGAAGTTCTGTGGCTTGTGTTATGCAGAAGGTCAGACCAGATGATCACAGTGGTCTCTTCTGACCTAGAAATCTATGACTGGCTCCATCTCCCAAGTAAGAACATAAGAACATAAAAAAGGCCGTACTGGGTCAGACCAAAGGTCCATCTAGCCCAGTATCCTGTCTACCGACAGTGGCCAATGCCAGGTGCCCCGGAGTGAGTGGACCTAACAGGTAAAGATCAAGTGATCTCTCTCCTGCCATCCATCACCCTCCTCTGACAAACAGAGGGTAGAGACACCATTCCTTACCCAGCCTGGCTAATAGCCATTAATGGACTTAACCTCCAAGAATTTATCTAGTTCTCTTTTAAACCCTGTTATAGTCCTAGCCTTCACAGCCTCCTCAGGCAAGGAGTTCCACAGGGTGACTGTGAACTGTGTGAAGAAGGATTTCCTTTTATAGGTTTTAAAGCTGCTGCCCACTAATTTTCAATGGGTAGCCCCTAGTTCTTCTATTATGGGAACAAGTAAACAACTTTTCCTTATTCACTTTCTCCATGCCACTCATAATTTTATATACCTCTATCATATCCCGCCTTAGTCTCCTCTTTTCCAAGCTAAAAAGTCCTAGCCTCTTTAATCTCTCCTCATATGGGACCCGTTCCAATCCCCTAATCATTTTAGTTGCCCTTCTCTGAACCTTTTCCAATGCCAGTATATCCCTTTTGAGATGAGGAGACCACATTTGTACATAGTATTCAAGATGTGGGTGCACCATGGATTAGTATATGGGCAATAAGATACTCTCCTTCTTCTTCTCTATCCCTTTTTAAATGATTCCTAACATCCTGTTGGCTTTTTTGACTGCCACTGCACACTGCATGGACATCTTCAGAGAACTATCCACAATGACTCCAAGATCTTTTTCCTGGTTAGTTGTAGCTAAATTAGCCCCCATCATATTGTATGTATAGTTGGGGTTATTTTTTCCAAAGTGCATTACTTTACATTTATCCACATTAAATTTCATTTGCCATTTTGTTGCCCAATCATTTAGTTTCGTGAGATCTTTTTAAAGTTCTTCACAGTCTGCTTGGGTCTTAACTATTTTGAGCAGTTTAGTATCATCTGCAAACTTTGCCACTTCACTGTTTACCTCTTCCTCCAAATCATTGATGAATGAGTTGAATAGGATTGGTCCTAGGACTGACCCTTGGGGAACACCACTAGTTACCCCTCTCCATTCTGAAAATTTACCATTTATTCCTACCCTTTGTTCCCTGTCTTTTAACCAGTTCTCAATCCATGAAAGGATCTTCCCTCTTATCCCATGGCAACTTAATTTACCTAAGAGCCTTTGGTAAGGGACCTTGTCAAAGGCTTTCTGAAAATCTAAGTACACTATGTCCACTGGATCCCCTTTGTCCACATGTTTGTTGACCCCTTCAAAGAACTCTAATAGATTAAGTAGATGTACCAGAACCCAAACTCCAGTCACCCCCAAATTTTAGGAAACTTCAGATCCAAGTTTTAGAAAACTTCAGATCCAAATTTTGCAGCTCAGGTTTATTTGAAGAGGAAAACAGATTTGCTGAAATATATATTGATATTTCATCAAAACCACTGCTGCCCTATGTAATTCCCATTAATTTTAAGTTTTCTCTCACATTAGAGAGGAGGCAGTATATGCTAGGAAACTCTTGGCCAAAACATGGTAGAGACTATTAAGCTCTAAGTGCCCCATGTAATCACAGTAGGGGGCAACTGCATCTCTGTGATATGCTTTATCCTGAGGAAGCTCCTCTGTGTCCACTTCACGTTTTTTCAGTTTTGTGGAGCTGAGGAGGCAGAGAAGCTGACTGATCTGCTCCATATTCCACCTCCAGAATCCATGAGTTAAACCAGGGGAAGTTAATATAGGCTCAGGCACAACAATACGTCAGGATGTGTTAACATCTGGTGGAGTGAAATGTCCCTTTAGGCCGTATCCAGTGCAGTGTTTCCCCAGAGGGGCATCTTTCTTAGAATTACCTTATAGAGGAACAGCCTCCTTCTGTAAGTCAGCAAAATTATTCCATGAAATGAAACAATATTATTCATCTGAGATATGCTGACCTATTGTAGTTTTTGCCTTGGTGGGCACATCAGCAGGCCATGCACTCTCAGTGATGGCCTATGACAAGGATCAGACCTAGTATATATCCTGTTTAATATCTATACCGGTGATGATCTTCAAACATCATCACAGAAATTTGCTTGTGCTGATGACATTGTATTGAATAAACAGGCATGGGATATACCTACTGTATAACAAATCTTAACTAAGGACTTTAAAATCATGAACGAATATTTGTTATATGGTGGCTAAAACTAAATCCCAATAAGACTGTTGTGTCAGCATTTCATCTAAACAATCAAAAAGCTGTGGTAGAACTGCACATGGATTTCAATGACCAGCAGATAAGATACAAACCATCAGCACCTGAAAAGTATTCACAATAAAATCAAGATGTGTGTAAATCTCATTCAGAAACTGTCAGGAGTTGGGGAGATGATTGGATGCAAAACCTCTTTAGACCTCTTTACTGGCCCTTCTCTATTCTACCACAGGATACCATTCACCCATCAAGACACATAGCTCCCACACATCACTCATGGAATCTCAATTTAAGAGCATCATATGGATTATCAAGGGCACAGTAAAACCATGCCATAAGCATGGCTTCCCATACAGGCATGTATTCACCCACCCCCAATTTTTTTGTGACATGAGAATCTTTTGAGAGTTCCATCATATTTGAGAGAACAGGGATCTTCCAATATATGAAGACCTAAATAACATACCAAAATTCTGACTCAAATCCAGAAAACCTTTTTGGCTTGCAGTGCAAGAGCTTGAAGACTCATTGTTTCCCTCACCACCCAAAGATTAACAGCAAGCAAGGTGGATGGGCACCAACTTCCAGAACAAACACTATAGTTGGTGAAGAATTACAGAGTCTCTGTCTGAGTGCTTCCAGTGGCTTAATGGGGATCTACTGGTTCTGGAGGCTGAATCTTAGTTTCTGTCATGGAGGGAGATAAGGAAACCACTCTCCCACAGAAGTATATCTAAGAACAACTAGGAGTTGAAATTTGTAGAACGTTCTGTCCATGACCAGAGTTTATTGCCACACAGAGAAAAAGTTTCTTTCTCTCCATCCCTCCCTCTAGCTGTATTATTAGAAGAGGTGAGGGGACAAGGAAATGGGAGGTGAAAGCCAGGGATCTTGTATGAGGTCATAAAGGAATGAGTGAAGGAGTTGAAATTCAAGAAGTCCAGAGAAGGGCCTCTTAAATGTCAGATAAGCATCCAATATTTTCCAGGTTTATTTGGTGTCAAACCCTTTGAAATGTACCAGTCATTATTAATTGTCACCCACAAAACTCAGATCTGGTACTATAATAGCAAGTTAACAAACAAATGCATCTTTTCCCCTGTTAAGTCTGTGATTATATTACTTTTATTGCATTATTATACAATGTATCATACAGAATATGTTCAAAGATAGCGATATTCATCCCATTTCATTTAGTACAGAAGTTTGAAAGCTCATAGGGTGAGACACACATCTCACAGTATGTTTTATAAACTGGCAGAGGTATTTGAAAATTCTTGTTTTTAACTTGAATTTGCATTTCTGAGAAGAGACCTCAGGAGTTCATCTAATCCAGACTCCTGCACTAAGGAAGAACAAACTATACTTAGATCATCCCTGACAGGTGTTTGTCAACCTAAAACCTACAATGATGGGGATTCCACAACCTCCCTTGGAAGCCTATTCCAGCGCTCAACTATCTTTATGGTTAGAAATCCCGATATCTAACCTAAATCTCCTTTGCTGCAGTTTGAGCCCATTACTTCTTGTCCTACCTTCAGCTGACGTGGAGAACAACTGATCACCATCCTCCTTCTAACAGCCCTTAACATATCTAAAAACTATCCGTCCACCCTCAGTCTTCTTTTTTCAAGACTAAATATGATTGGATTTTTGTAATCTTTCTTCATAGGTCTGATTTCACTTTTTGTTGCTGTCATCTGGAATCTCTCCAATTTGTCCTCATCTTTCCTAAACTGTGGCACCCACAACTAAACACACAACAACAATTGAGGCCTCCCCAGCGCCAAGTAGAGTGGGACAATTATCTCCCATGTCAATTAGGAAGGACAAAAAAGAATCTGAGGAACAGTTAGCCAAAGACTCAAAAAAAAGGAATAGCAATTTTTTTAAATGCATCAGAAGCAGGAAGCCTGCTAAACAACCAGTTAGGCCACTGAATGATTGAGGTGCTAAAGGAGCACTGAAGGACAATAAGGCTATTGCAGAGAAACTAAATGAATTCTTTGCATCGGTCTTCACGGCTGAGGATGTGAGGGAGATTTCCAAACCTGAGCCATTCTTTTTTGGTGACAGATCTGAGGAACTGTCCCAGACTGAGGTGTCATTAGAGGAGGTTTTGGAACAGACTGATACATTAAACAGCAATAAATCATCAGGACCAGATGGTATTCACCAAAGAGTTCTGAAGGAACTCAAATGTGAAATTGCAGAACTACTAACTGTAGTCTGTAACCTATCATTTAAATCAACTTCTGTACCAGATGACTGGAGGATAGCTAATGTGACACCAATTTTTGAAAAGGGCTCCAGAGATGATCCCAGCAATAAAAGGCCTTTAAGCCTGAATTCAATACCAGGCTAAATGGTTGAAACTATAATAAAGAACAATATTGTCAGACATATAGATGAACATAATTTGCTGAGGAAGAGTCAACATGTTTTTAGCAAAGGAAAATCATGTCTCACCAATCAGCTAGAATTCACTGAGGAGGTCAACAAGCATGTGGACCAAGGGGATCCAGTGGATATACTGTACTTAGATTTTCAGAAAGTCTTTGACAAGGTCCCTCACCAAAGGCTCTTACACAAAGCAAGCTGCCACAGAATAAGAGGGAAGGTGCTCTCATGGACTGGTAACTGGTTAAAAGATAGGAAACAAAGGGTAGGTATAAATGGTCAGTTTTCAGAATGGAGAGAGATAAATAATGATGTCCCCGAGGGGTCTGTACTGGATCCAGTCCTATTCAATATATTCATAAATGATCTGGAAAAGGGGATATGCTTGAGGTGGCAAAATATGCAGATGATACAAAATTACTAAAGATAGTTAAGACCCTGGCAGATTGTGAAGAGCTACAAAAGGATCTCTCAAAACTGGGTGACTGGGCAATAAAATGGCAGATGAAATTTAATGTTGATATATGCAAAATAATACACATTGGAAAGCATAATCCCAACTATACATATAAAATTATGGGATCTAAATTAGCTGTTACCACTCAAGAAAGAGATCTTGGAGTCATTGTGGACAGTTCTCTGAAAACATCCACTCAATGTGCACTGGCAGTCAAAAAAGCGAACAGAATGCTGGGAATAATTAAGAAAGGAATAAATAATAGGACAGAAAATATCATGTTGCTTCTATATAAATCCATGGTATGCCCACATCTTGAATACTTTGTGCAGGTGTGGTTGCCCCATCTCAAAAAAGATATATTGAAACTGGAAAAGGTTCAGAAAAGGGCAACAAAAATCATTATGGGAATGGAATGGCTTTTGTATGAGGAGAGATGAATAAGACCGGGACTTTTCAGATTGGAAAAGAGATGGCTAAGGGGAGATATGATTGAGGTCTATAAATTTATGACTGGTGTAGAGAAAGTAGATAAGAAAGTGTTGTTTACTACTTCTCATAACACAAGAACTAAAGGTCACCAAATGAAATTAATAGGCAGCAAGTTTAATATAAATAAAAGGAAGTATTTCTTCACAGAATGCCCAGTCAACCTGTGGAACTCCTGGCCAGATTAATTTGTGAAGGCTTAGACCATAACAGGGTTAAAAAAAGAACTAGATAAATTCACGGAGGCTAGGTCCATCAATGGCCATTAGAGGCTAGGGACACCACTCCTGCCCATCCTGTTTGCCAGAAGCTGGGAATGAGCAACAGGGGATGAAGCACTTGATGATTATCTGTTCTGCTCATTCTCTCCGGAGCACCTGGCACTGGCCACTGTCAGAAGACAGGATAGTGAGCTAGATGGACCTTTGGTCTGAACCAGTAGCACCATTCTTATGCTCTTATGTAATGTTCCTGTTAATGCACCCCAGACTTACATTAGCTTTTTTGCAACTGCAGTATATTTTTGATTCATATTCAATTTGTGATCCACTATATCCCTGAGATCATTTTCAGCTGTATTATCACCTGGTCAGTTATTTCCTATTTCATAGTTATACATTTGATTTTTCTTTCCTAAGTGTAGTACATTGCACTTGTCTTTATTTAATTTAATCTTGCTGATTTCAGAGCAATTCTCCAATTTGTCAAGATTATTTTGAATTCTAATCCTGTCCTTCCCAATGTTTGAAACTCCTTCCAACTAGGTGTCTGCAAATTATATAAGCATACTCTCCATTCCATTATCCAAAATATTGAATAATACCAGACCCAGCACAAACTTCTGCGGAATCTGACTAAATAACTCCCCACCCCATTTGATAATAAACTATTGATAACTACTCTTTGAATATGGTCTTTCAACCAGTTTTGCACCTATTTTATAGTAATTTCATCTAGATTACATTTCCCTAGCTTGCTTTTTTGAGTGTCTCATGTGGGATTGTGTCAAAGGCCTTACTAAAATCAAGACATATCAAATCTCAGCTTTCCCTCCACCCCTTATCAATTAGGATAAAAAATTAGATTGGTTTGGCATGATTTGTTCTTGACAAATTCATGTTAGCTGTTACTTATCACCTTATCCTCTAAGAGCTTGCAATTTGATTGTTTGTTCCAGCATCTGTTTGGGTATCAATGTTAGGATTACTGGTCTATAATTCCCCAGGTCTAATGTGTTTCCTTTGTTAAAGACAGATACTATGCTTATCCTTCTCCAGTCTTCTGAGACCCATCTTCCAGGACTTCTCATATATAATTGCTAATTGTTCCAAGATTGCCTCAGCTAGGTCTTTGAGTACCCTAGGATTAATTTCATCAAGCTCTTCTCACTTGAATATATCTATATTAGTAAATATTGTTTAACCTGTTCTTTCCCTATTTTGGCTTACATTCCTTCCACCTCAATATTCATATTAATTGTGATGTGTATCTGGTCACAATTTCTCTTTTTAGTGAAAACTGAAGCAAAATAGGCATTATTCATTTCAGCTCTTATCATCCATTATTAGCTCTCCTTCCTGGCTTAGTAGAGGACCTACATAAGGTACTTATAGAGCCTCTTCTTAATACCGTTTTTATCCCTTGCTAATTGTAATTGTTTTTGTGTCAGGGTCTTTCTGACTTTGTCCCTACATGCTTATGCTATTTATTTATTTTTTTGTGCTCATTCTTATCAATTTGTCCATGGTTCTACTTTTTGTAGGATTCCTTTTTGATTTTCAGGTCATTAAAGAGCACTTGATGGAGTCATAGTGGCCTCTTCCTATCTTTCCTTCACATTGGGATAGACTGATACTGTGAACGTGAGTGTGTGAAGATTTCTAAACGTAGATGGCTCTTTAATCTAGCAGGCAAAGGGACAACAAGATCCAGTTCATATAAGTTGACACCAAGACAAATTCAGGGTATGAATAAGGTACAGTGGGGGTAGATAACCATAACCAAGGAATATGGTGGATTCTTCATCATCTTTTTAAGTCTTAAAATTAATATTGAAAGAACTCAAATGTGAAATTGCAGAACTATTAACTATGGTTTGTAACCTGTCCTTTAAATCAGCTTCTGTATCCAATGACTGGAAGATAGCTAATATGATGCAATATTTAAAAAGGTTTCTAGAGGTGATCCTGGCAATTACAGACTGGTAAGTCTAATGACTGTACCGGGCAAATTAGTTGAAACAATAGCAAAGAATAAAATTGTCAGGCATATAGAAGAACATAAGATGCTGGGCAAAAGTCAACATGGTTTCTGTAAAGAGAAATCACGTCTTATTAATCTATTAGAGTTCTTTGAAGGAGTCAACAAACATGTGGACTGGGGGATTCAGTGGACATAGTGTACTTAGATTTTCAGAAAGCATTTGACAAGGTCTCTCACCAAAGGCTCTTGCGTAAATTAAGTTGTCATGAGATAAGAGGGAAGATCCTTTCATAGATGGAGAACTGGTTAAAAGACAGGGAACAAAGGGTAGGAATAAATGGTAAATTTTCAGAATAGAGAGGTATAACTAGTGGTGTTCCCTAAGGGTCAGTCCTGGGACCAATCCTATTCAACTTATTCATCAGTGATTTGGAGGAAGGGGTAAACAGTGAAGTGGCAAAGTTTGCAGATGATATTAAACTGCTCAAAATAGTTAAGACCAAAGCTGATGGTGAAGAACTTAAAAAAGATCTCACAAAAGTAAATGATTGGGCAACAAAATGGCAAATGAAATTTAATGTGGATAAATGTTAAGTAACGCACACTGGAAAAAATAATTCCAACTATACATACAATATGATGGGGGTTAACTTAGCTACAATTAATCAGGAAAAGAATCTTGGAGTCATCATGGATAGTTCTCTAAAGACATCCACGCAGTGTGCAGCAGCACTCAAAAAAGCAAACAGAATGTTAGGAATCATTAAAAAAGGGACAGAGAATAAGACAGAAAATATCTTATTACCCTTATATAAATCCATGGTGCACCCACATCTTGAATACTGCATACAGATGTGGTCTCCTCATCTTAAAAAAAGATATACTGGCATTAGAAAAAGTTCAGAGAAGGGAAACTAAAATGATTAGGGGCTTGGAACAGGTTCCATATGAGAAGAGATTATAAAGGCTAGGACTTTTCAGCTAGGAAAAGAGGATACTAAGGGAGTATATGATAGAGGTATATAAAATTGTGAGCGGCGTGGAGAAAGTTAATAAGGAAATGTTATTTACTTGTTTCCATAATATAAGAACTTGTGGCCACCAAATGAAGTTAGTGGGCAGCAGGTTTAAAACAAATAAAAGGAAGTTCTTCCTCACAAAGCCACAGTCAACCTGTGGAACTCCTTGCATGAGGAGGTTGTGAAGGCTAGGACTATAATAGGGTTTAAAAGATAACTAGATAAATTCTTGGAGGTTAAGTCCATTAATGGCTATTAGCCAGGCTGGGTAAGGAATGGTGTCTCTACCCTCTGTTCGTCAGAGGAGGGTGATGGATGGCAGGAGAGGGATCACTTGACCGTTGCCTTTTAGGTTCACTCACTCGGGGGCACTTGGCTTTGGCCACTGTCAGTAGACAGGATACTGGGCTGGATGGATCTTTGGTCTGACCCAGTACAACCATTCTTATGTTCTTCTTATTATAAAAAAATAACTTGTCAACTATCGTACAATGTACTTAGTACATACATCAATAATGTAACATTTGTTCCTTACAAAATTACCTACCTTTTATTAATTTCCAGTGGACCATTAATAGAGTATGGCAATACAGCAGGGAGAAAGGATTACAGGCAATGAAATGGTTAAAAACTGCATGTACCTCCGTCGTCCTCCCTTTGTTTCATCAGCATTAGGAGAGGTAGTATTGGTTTACAATATTACCTTAGACTCCCACAATGCTACTGTCAAAAATTACATCATTTTCAACCAACGCCTTGTCAAATTACTCATTGTGAATAGTATTTGCTGCAAAGGTAGCCTTTTCATGAGTTGCTTGAAAACAGTTTTGATATTTGTGATTTTATCTTTAATTGCTCAGTTAGTCTGTGTGACCATATTTCAGCTTATAGGTTATTCTCAAATGGTCAGCTAAGTTGCTTGGTGTTTCTGCTCCCCAATAAATTGACTGACACTTTTCAAAGAAGCTGTTGGCAGTGCTAGTCATATTGGTCCTGGGATATTTACAATTAGGCAGTTGAGGTAATATATTTTATTGGATTTAACCTCCCATCTACAGAAGGTACACCAGGACCTCAAGAAACAAAGAAAACGATAAATACCATGCAGAAAAAGATCATCAGGCTACCCCAAATCTAGACACAGGGGACAAGGAGTGGATCTCTGCCCAGAACTTTAAACTGAGCTGCCCATCCACCAAACTAGATTACCAATACCTAGGCCCCTTCAAGATTATAAAACAGGTAAACCCAGTGACCTTCAGGTTACAGCTGCCTTGAGGCCTCTAAGAGGTACCTTTGAGGGTGGATACTGTCAGGCATCAGGACCTACAGCACAAACAGTCTCTGGGCAACCTAACAAGCCCAGCTGACCTATAGTAGGCTGCCTGATTGGCTACACCACCTAACTGGTGACAAGAGTCAGCAGACCAGCTCCGAAGCCCAGCAGCATCAGCAGCATGGTGGCTGCTCAAAGCATTCACCCACAGCTTCAGTGGCTCCTGGGCCTGCTTGTTCCCATCTGTGCTCCCACCTTACTCCAAGCCCTGTTCTTGCCTTGGCCTCAGCCCTGCCTCTGCCTTTCATCACTCCAGGTAACTTGGCTCTAACCTTCGGCTCCACTTTCTTACTTCTGAGAAGTCCTAGCCTCTGATTCCTAGCTACCGACTCCTGCTCCAAGCACTAGGCATGACCACCCACATACTGGTGTCTGACAGAGGGAATGCAGCAGCTTCAAAGGCCACTTCAGCCCTAAGGTAACACCTGCATTGTGCTTGTACGGGTTCAATTCCACCCCTCGACCCCTGTTGAACAACTCATAGGCTTTGGCTGTGCACTAGGGAGAGGATTTGGCCCTATAAACATAAGCACCCCCAATTATCCCATTGAAACTAATTTTCACCATGCTTGACATGAAACACAAAAGAAACATTCTTTTCATTTAGACTAATCTGCTTTAAATGCAAAACTCAAGTATGATAAAAACCTTCTTCCCACACTTGTAATGAAGTCCAACATTGTGCATTACAAGGGGAAAATATTAATCACGTTGCCTCAGTGAGTGTCGCTGTTTTGCTTTTTAATGTTCAAGTTTAAAAAACATGTTTTCAGATTATTTTTACTTGATTATTGTAATTGATGTTTAGAAGTCCTTTTAATCATGTTTGAACATTCAAATGTGGAAATGCTGTCTTTGCCGTGTGAGAGGAATGCCCTTAAGTTTGCTGCCTACTGTGCAATGAACCGGGAGATAAAATGAAATAGAACTGGGACTGGATTATCTTTATTCTTAATACCAAGGGTCAATTGACTGTATCATTTACATGCAGAAAGTTCCATTCTTCTGCACAGTCCCTGGATGCCTATTATACTCCCATCAGGACATCATATCTGCTATTAGAAACATTTGTCTACAGTTTTAGATTTACTTGGAAGTTATTTAGTTATTAAAAGATTGATTTGACCTATTTTTGGACAGTTTTATTGATGACCAAAGATCCTAACCCTAACCTCCATGGAGCTTCCTGCTTATAGTTTTCATTTCATGTACCAACCCACTCTTTATTTGATCTACCTGGTGCTAGGAAACCTTGTTTCTAATGCTGTTTTTCGTCTTGACACATGTATGCCAAAGCTATTCATTTGCATGAGGAGTTCTCTTTTTCAACAGCAGTACATCTTAGTGTCCTTGGAGAGAAGGGCCCTATTCAGCATTCAGCAGAGGAGCTTGAACTGCCGGAATCTGTCTCATTATATAGGCCATATGCAATAAGCCACGGTACCTAACAGCTGCTGGTGATAGGATTAAGGGAGAAATATTTAATTTCATGCAAAAGCATGTGTGCCATGATTTCTGCAGTAGCTTCTACCTGCTCCCTAGGGTGCAAGCTATATATATGTGCCATAACAGAGAAATTATTTAATTGTGTCAGGAAAGTGTGGTGATGTTTGTTTAAAGTAAAAAATTAGTTTTGCAGTAAAATTGATTAGTTGATGGTTACTTGACTGTCACAGAGGCTGTTGGATACAAAGACAAAATTGCTTTGGTAAATCTTCGGGGGGGAGAGGGAAATTCCTCTGAGACCAGAGAAAATACATGCAATGTAAATTTAGATTAGTCTTTCTGGTGTGTAAATCAATAAAACAGGGATGTGTGAAGAATAAACTAGATCATCTATCAAAACGGGTTTGTATTCCTATTTCTATCCCCCTCAGAAACGTGTGTCTTTAGCACTGCAGTGCATAAAAGCCTCCTAGACAAAAGAACAGAAATGGAGTGTAGCTCAGTGCAGATGTATTGCCAATGACAAAAACAAGTGAAGATGAGAATCTCACAAGCTGCTTCCCAGAATCTCTAAACTAGATCATTCTAAAATTCCCAGGTGACAGCTGCTGTATATGAAGATAAATCTTCTCTATCTACAGTAATGAAGACTGTACTTTATGCAGAATATTAATAAAGGACATAAGGAAGGAGGTATGTCTTAGCAGATTTGAAAAGAGGCAGGGCAAAAAGCAAACGCAGGTAAGAAAATATAATTATGTTCAAAACCTAAAGTATCCAGGAAGCTTGTTTCCTATTATCAGTAATCAGATCAGGTGTCTCAGATGCAATACAGTGAGAAAACATTAATTTGGTTGTGTCATTGAATGAGTGGATCTGTAATGTTTTAACATCCAGAAGTGTTATGCGGTGAATTTAATTAGATTACTTTCATTATTTTTTCAGAAATATTTATCTGCTGAAACAGTTCAAATAATTATTGCATTTTACCCCTTGATGCACAGATTATGTGTCTGGTTACCCACCCCAGCACCACCCCAGTGATAGAGTGAGCTGTGTGACCAGGCGAAAGAAACAGGTTTAAGGACAACGGGAACAGCAGTGCCACATTGATGTACTAGAAAACACTTGTCAGAAACACATATTGTTTCTTCTGAATCTTTGGAAAGTGGGGATTCTGCATTGACCTAGCTTCCTGAATGCCACTGAGTCATTCACTTGGCTCCCAGGATGCATACAGTGTTTTTCACAAAGATTCACTGATACAAAGGCCTAGACTAAGATCCTGTTCTGTGACAATGAAGAGTGAGTGAGTGTGACAATGAGGCTATTAAGAAGTAAAGGCCCACCTGGGGGACTGAATGACTCATGGGATTGGAAACTCGCTAGGGCGTCACTCACTGCTAAATCATGGTTTGAAGCCAACTAATTTCATACAGACAAAATGTTGTTACCAACGAAAGTTGTTTAGTTGACTGTGTGAAATGAGCTGTTACTTTAAATCCAGCTCCTAATGTAAAAGTTGCCCTCGTCACAACTTTTCCACTTGCTAACAAGGAGACCCTTGAAATACTGCATTAAGACCTAACTTCTGGAGATAGTCCCTCCAGGTCACAGGTATGGAACATAAGTTACACATTTTGGGGGAAACACAATGCTTATGGAGGTAGTGAGGGTCAGTAGACAGAAAGATGGATTTGGAGTCAGGAAACCTGGATTCTTTACATTGCTTTGTGAAACTTATCTGCTGTGAAGTACTTCATTTTGGTGCCTCGGTTTCCCAACTGTAAAAACGAGGTCAATGACTTACCTTCCTTGGTAAAGCACTTGGAGACCTATGGGTGAAAAACACCATCAAAGAGCTAACTATCATTATTATGCAGTATACATTATGTCCTGTAGCTAAATAGGGGACCTTTAGTTTCAACTCTGTCAGCCCACTGTCTTTTTATATGCTCTAATTTTGCTTATGGTTCTTTTCAAAATGCAGTCACTACAGTGGATAAAGAAAAAGAGGGGAGGGAATGCATACGTACATGAAAAGACAGCAAATGTAAATGTTAAGCTGGATGGAGGATGGGGAAAGACAGAGAACCCTTCACTACTGAAGCATAGATTATAAATTAGTCCTATTATGCTGCAGAAAAGAATGATATGATGGAAATCATTTTTCCCAGAAATAAAAGCATAGGCAAGTAAAATGTTATACTTTCCACCACCCCCGTGGTTGAGGACTGCAAAGGAGTTGAGTAGTTTTGCATGCTCCTTTGAAATTGTGTTTTAAATCCTAGCTCAGGCTTAAAGCCTTTATTCAAATACAATTCCAAACACCCATAAAGACATACTGTTAAAACAGCCCAGAATGGTGATTTTATTTACTATTTGATCACCTCCCATGCAACTGCTGATTTCTTTCTAACCATTATAACTGTAGCTGCTTACATTCAAAGTGGTTCCCCAAGGACAACAAAGCAAGCCTGTAAATCCAAAGACAACAGTGTGAAATGAAATATGTTTGCCCTTTTATGTGCCGCAGACAGATATACAAAATTTATTCCTTAAGGTGTCAATTAAATAAGCAGGTAGAACTTTCTGTTAGTGACTAAATAATATTCTTAGACTGGTCAGTATTTGGTGACAAAGCTAAAGTCACAGTGGTAAAATAACAGTGACTAATAACTGACTCTGGGTTTTTGATTAAGCCACATATACTGTATTCTGTTTGTGAATGAATCAGTTTGCAATGCCAGTTTGTAAAACTTGAGTAAGAAATGAAATGTGCCATTACTTGTTAACACTTTCACAGAGAAAGCAGAAACAGTTCAGCCTCCACTTATGACTTAATGTTTATATAGGCCTCTTTCTGTCCTCTCCTTCCTGTTTTATCCATGTCTATAATAGAGCAAATCTCTTCTCAAGGCTACTAAATAATCTAAGTAGTGGTCGATTATTAATTATTTATTATTAATTATTACTATTCTTATTATTAAATGTTTATATTACAGTAGTGCCTGTTCCAGTCAAGATTAAGGTCTTGCTGTGTGTGTGTACAAGCATGAATCTCCAGATCACCAGACAATTTCTGTTTCAAAGTGTTTAAATAGCCCCATGAAATTTTTTTAAAAAATGTAAATTAAGGGAACCTGATATTCAAACCTATTTGTATTGGTATTACACATGACTACTGAGTTACTGAGAGTGCAAATGGTCAGTTGAGTGTTTAATTGTTCATTTTTGTGAATAACTCAAAAATCAGACTCCAGTGGTCTAATTATCTAAGATTCTGACCACCTACAACATTGAAGTGTATGGGAGCTGTGCATGCAAACATGAACCTCAGAAAATCAGACCATTAACACATTTAAAATATTTTAAATGGTCAACCTAAAACATACATATACATTTGCATTTGAATAGATGAATCATAGAAATGGAGAGCTAGAAAGAAACTTCAGAGGTCATCTAGTCCATTCCCCCCAGGCCAAGACAGTACCATGGATACCTAGGCCATCCCTGACAGGCATTTAACCTACTCATAAAACCCTCCGATTATGGGTATTCTACAACCTCCTTTGGAAGCCTATTCCAGTACTTAACTACCCTTATTATGAAAAGTTTTCCCTAAGAGCTAACCTAACTCTCTCTTGCTTCAGATTATACTGATTATTTCTTGTCCTACCTTCATTGGACATATAGAACAACAATCACCGTCCTCTTAATAGCAGCACTTAATCTGTTATTGGTTCCCCTCTACTCCTCTCTATCTTCTTTTCTCAAGAATACAATTCCGTCTGTAGACAGAGACAATAAAGTGCAGATCTTACAGAATATGTCCTATCCTGAAAATAATTATACATTGTTTTCTAGCAGTATTTTAGCTGGCTGAAAGGTAAGAATCCTACATCATGTAATATTTCCCAAGCAAAACAGACAAAACTGACACATACATTTAACAGATCTAAAAAGCATAGTACTCAGGAAGACAGATATAGACAAGGCACATGGTTAGGATAGAAAATGTCACAGAAAACACACCAACTTTTATGTGAAGACAAACACTTAAAGTGATACAACCTCCCTAGAGCAGATGTTGTACTTATAGCAGTATAAAGCACCAATATAGCTATTTCTTCATGGGAAGGTAAACAAGCTACACTTGTATAAGACAAATTTATACTGATACAACTGTGTCCACAGTAGGGGTTGTGTTGGTATAAATATATTGGTAAAAAAATTAATAGTCTTCAGCCAAAATAGCTACATTGGTACAAAAACTGTGCATAGATCAAGCGTAAGTATCACTTGTAAATAGAATCAGGATTTATGTTTACTTTATGGGCTACAGGTTAAAATGTGCCTACCTTTAAGCCAGCTTCAACAACACACGTGCAGCAATTGTTTAAACAATGTTGTTGTCTAATATTCATATTTAAAGAACTCAAAGCAATGAATCAGCAATGCTCCCCAGTAGACTATAGTAGTAATGTTACAATCAGTAACTGATCCAATTCATTCTCAATGAATTTGTAAGAGTTTATCTCACAATTTTCTGTTCTATATGGTGGGGCCCATTTTTCAAAGACTGCATATCCGAAATATGTGCAGTTTTAGTGAAACCAAATGTAAAAAACTTCTTTTTGATTTAGAATTGTTTGGAAGCCTGTACTACTTACAAAGTGTATGTAGAGTAAATTTATAGAGAACAAGGGATACAGAATACAAGAAAAAATCCACATATTTTAGGAAAAACTTCAACTCACCCTACAAACTTAACTGAATGGAAATGATCCAAATTAGAAGTTAAAGACATAGCAGTCTTGTCCTGATATTGATTTTCTTTGCAGTCTCTGAGTTTTTCTCTTTTCCAAATTTTTAAGAATTCTTTTGAGCCTCTTGTTGTCCGCTCAATATAATAACAATCACATCAGTGCCTTGGACAGCCTCTCATGAGGATTTTGATATATCAAAGATTTGAAAGGAGTAAGGTGTTGAATGCAAATCATTTGCTGTTCTAAATTATTTAACAAAATTCAAAAACTTCACAGACAATTTTTTTTTCTTGAAAGCATCCCTAGCATATATTCTTTGCTTGGATGAGCATGCAAGGGGGAGAGGAAAGGACACAAAATGTGTGAACTCACTTCAACACATGTATCCTTGCCAGAGTCCAGTTGTAGCATGGCTGGTAAATGTAGCCACTGTACTTGATTTCTCTGTCAGTGGCAATAGTTGCCCCAAAGGATCATAGTCTGGTCTGTTCTCTGAACTGGCATACCACAGAAGGCTCGCATTTTAAAGGATGGCAGAGCGGCCAGTTCAACAGGCCAAGAGCATCCTGCCGTCAATGAAGGGCTCTGCCTTTAAGACAGCCTAGCCTTTGGGATTGAACATTTGCACAGCAGCACAATGTGCAGTTTTGTTTTGTTTTTGGTAAGATAAATTTGTTTTTCTGATTCACAGTGATCTATTCAGTATCTGCCTCTTTCATCCAGGCTCAGAGCTGAAAGGGACATTAGTTATAAGGTGCAAAACACTCTGGAACCTGAAAGGGAAAAAAAGAGGGCCAAGGTGAAAGTAAAGTAATATTTCTCTGCATCAGTAACTGTAATAAAATTTTCTTTTTGACTTTCCAGCTGCATATTACTGGCTGGTTCAAAGTTTCAAGTAATGCTTAAAAGGAGGAGACTGTTGACTAATTTGCAACAATAAAAATATATTCCTAATGAACCTTGAAATGAGCCTTCTCACTGGAAACTGTTCCTATACCTGAAAAGATGTCCCCATAGTTCACACGCCACTGCCTACATTATATGGAACATAAACCAATGAAATCACTGAATAATTGATGCTGGAAGAGACCTACAGTAAATGGATTTCCAAAATGAGATTGTAGGATTGATTTTAATCATAATATCTCAATGAGGCTATTATTGCATTGTGGGCTTTAAGATATACCACTGCATGCTGTATGTATGTCACTCTTCATCATAGGCAAAGTCATGAGGTCATTTCTCAAGCAGAGCACTGGCCCTGATCCACCAGTGCCTTAGTCCAGTTTTATGCAGGTGTAAATTCATTGGTTTCAAATAACAAAAGTTACTTCCAGCTTTGAGTATGGATAAAAGAGACAGATACTGGATAGATCACTGTGCATGAGCAAAAGCCTTATCTTAGCAAAAGCCTTAGGACGAGATTGTATTTTAAAGGCATAGCAGGGAAGAAGGTACATAGACATTGACAACAAAGAGGTATATAAGGCATTGGCAGGGAAAATGTACATAAGGAAATGCCACAATTTAAATAGGTCCCTTCTGTGCCTGACCAGTTTTCTTGGTTTGTGCAGAGGAGAAGGGCCCTCCCTTACCTCATCCCTTTCACATGGATTCAGTGCAATGACACCAACCTAAAAATGAGCTTAGACAGTGGTCTGTCAGGCCTATTGAATTTGCCCGGGTTAGTCTGAAATAGGCTCTCAACATTTGATCCTATAGGCATAAATGACGTTTTACTTTATCTACCAACAGTAAACATCTTTCTTCAGTGAATCAACACTCTGCAATGTATAGGCAGGTTGACTCCCACTCCATTCCTATTTGTATCACTCTAGCACTGCGCATGGCCTAAGGCAGAGACCTGGCTTAAAGAGCCAGTTGGATATTCCCTTTGTGTGAAGGAATCAGCAAGTGGCATAACTGCCTCTGTGTCACCCAGTCATAGCTGCTAGAGTAGGAGCATTCTGCAGTGGAAGGAGGCATGGCTCAGGTTCAGATCTCTGCCCTCATAGATGCCAAAACACCCTTTTACTCAAGAAGCCTGAAATTAATTGATAGGTAAGAAAAGCTGCCACCTTTCAGGAACATATATCCAGCTTAGCATTTTTCAAATTGTCTGTTTGATTATTGTTTTGTAGAGTACCTATTGCCTTTGCTTCCAAGTACTGCAGTAAAACTTGGAGATTTCCTTTTGGAGTTGTTTTGTATGCCACCAGCATCCCAGTGGCTTCTGCATCCAGTCATTGCCAGAGATCAAGCTATCATTACAAAATGTGCAGAGGGAGAACAGTTAAACAATCCTAGCGAGCAGTACATTGCCAAAGCAAAGGGATTTGTAATCGACAGTAAAGGCTTTTCTATAGTTGTTTTTAATGCAAGAAACAAATTTGTTTTCAAATTTCCCTTTGGAATAGTGGTGGCCAAACCTTTTGGATAGGGCTACACAGTGAGTATAAACTGAGGCCCTGGCTTTCAAAAGTCCCTGAGCTACTCCTTTTCCAACCCGACAGCTTGAAGGCTTTTTGTGAGCTTTAGGCTTAGTTTTTACCCATTATGGGTCTTACACCACAATCCCTTTGGTGGTAAACACTGTGATGTTTTTGCTTTGTCCTTGGCCTGCACCCAGTTTTATTCTCAATGATCTAATGTGCTTCAAGCTGACTTGGAGGGATCATTTCTGGAATCCAGAGTGCAGCTCGGTTTCCATGCTTATGCAGTCCTTTGTCTTACCACTATCACAAACTACCTTGATCTTGAAACTCCCACTAAAGGTACTAAATGTAATGCTGCTTTTTGGGATGTGATCAGCTTTCCATTAGGAACTGTGAATCTAAAAAAAGACAACAAATAATAAACAACTAGTACATTTCAGCTAACTCAGATCTTCCACTCATTTAAAAAAGATTACTGAACAAAAAGTATTTGGTTCTAGAACAAGTTATTGGGCAAGATACAAAAATCTCTCATTGACATTTTGGGGCCTGCATTATGCAGACTAGAAGGTCATAAAGGCAATAACGTTTGGTGACAACCAATCTAGTCATACTGAACAAAGAAGCTCGAAATAAAAGGCTCCAAGTCCCATTACAAATCTAAGTAATCTAACACAGTCGAAAGCTTGTATTGAAATAAACAGTCAGTTATTACAAGTAACAATAAACCTGCCCCGCTCTAGCAAAGGTCAAGTAATAAGCCTTCAGTTTCTCGCCTTGGTCTACCTTCCTTCTAATATAGCTCTCTCTCGCTCTCTCTCTCTCTCGCTCTCTCTCTCTTTCACACCTCTCTTTCACACACACACACACACACACACACACACTAGAGTTCCTTGTCATTCCCTAACAAACAGTCTGTCTGGTCAAACACTTGGTGATGATGTTGGTGTAACATTTTGGGGATCTCCCAGAGCAGTAAGGAGTTAGCTTGTTCACAAGCACAAAATCTCACCCTGGCTCTCTCCCAACTACTGACTCCAAATCTGTCCTTCCTCAAGTCTTAATTTTATCAGACACTTGGATTTTCTGCCTCTTGTTCCTCACCCCTGAGGGCATGAAATCAGACTCCCAGTTATCAGTTCACATTGGAGCACACACCCTCACACACTGAAGTGCACAGTTTGCACACCAGAGACCTGCTATGGGTAAAAATGAACAAAAAGGGTATTTAATAGGAAAAATGGAGATTCAAAGATGAAATAGTAAGCAAACATAGACAAGTTACGCAGAAAATAAACATAAAGGCACAGCTCAGGCTTTTACACTTCTATATTTGATAAAATCCCTTTTCTAATACAAGCTACCTGTTGCCTTTGCACAGTTTCCCAGAATGCCCCATAACTGTAGGGCAGATCCAACTTCACACTCAACATTTCCTTCCTAGAGGATAGATCCCAGTTTCTGGATGAACATTTTCATTTCAAGCCTCCTTTTTCAAAGACTGTTTATCCTTTTTTCCCCTTTGATTTTCCTTTTGATTCCTGAGATGGTGTCTCATGTTTATTCAGAGTGGGGGAATAATCCACAGTTTTTCTCAATTAACTTTCTATTAACTTTAATGATCCATCATCATGGATGGTAATTAAAGCTGGTTTCATGTAAACAGCTGGTTTGGGTAGTGCCCCTCCCAGCCTAACTGGTCCCCGCCCTCTTGTTGAACTGAAGTTTGTAAGCATGGTTTTCTATATATACAAATACATAAATTCAAAACCTTGGTCTATCAAATTCAGAACATTACAAGCTTTCATAAAAAATAAAACTTTTCTCAATGTGTTTGGATAATACAATGATATAATATACAATCTCTTGATTTAACCATTTGTTTGCATTTGTTTGTTCTCCCCTTGAGGTGTCTGGACCCTGACAGTAACAGTTGGAAACAAATAGTATTCACTGTCATTTCCCAAAATCTAAGTAGAACGGGCTTCATTCTTGGCTGGCTGGCTGACGGTCAGTCACAGTGAGACTGAAAGAGATCACTTGACTCAGTCCTATCTTACTGTCCTAGCATGCAGTGGGGTAAAATTGGAGCAGGATTCTTCTTCAGTTGTTCCAAAGTCTTTTTAGATGGTCTGGAGGGGTCATCACTTTACACAGTGCACTTTAGTTCAGTTCAGATATCCCACATCTTTGGCTTGAACAAGATGATGGTGTTAGGCTCTCATTCTGAACTGTAGCCTTTATTTCATTACCTGTGAAACCCCATCACAGCTCAAAAGGGGGGTTAAATATGGTTATTCACAATTATTATACCTGTACCATAATTAGCTGTATCTCAGACAGAGAGGCAGTATTAAGAGGCATGAAATGATATCTTAATGGACACCTGGAGAGAGCTCAATCTGAGGGGAGGAACCCTCAGGAGCATAAGGAGCAGAGAGAGACTTCTTTCAAGGAGTCTGAGCCAAAGATTGCAGGAGAACAGATACCTGAGGACTATTCAGTTTGAGGGGCCAATGCTCAATGCCAGAGCTGGAGAGAAGACTCCAGAGTAGCTGAGACAGAGTAATGAAGAGAGAGCTCAGAAGAAGGGCTCATTTGTTGAGACACTGGATGTTGGAGTGAACTTGTGTTACTCCAGGCTATGTCAGACTAGACCCTTCTTGGAGAGCTGAATCATTCACAAAGGCTTGGTCTACACTAGCAGGGGGGTGGGGGGAGTCTGACCTAAGATACACAAATTCAGCTACATGAATAATGTAGCTGAAGTCGGCGCATCTTAGGTCGAATTACCTGGCATCCTCACGGCACTAGCAGGCTCCCCCCTTCAACTCTGCTTACTCCTCTCGGTGAGCTGGAGTCGACGGAAGCGCCTTTGGGGATCGATTTATCATGTCTTGATGAGATGCAATAAATTGATCTCCAATAGATCGATTACTACCTGGCAATTCAGCACAAAGGCACATGGCCTACAGGAGGTGCTAGAGTGGAATAATCCCTGTAATGCTGTATCCTGGCAGGAGTGGGTGCCCTGGAAGTGAGTGTGCTCCATGACAGTCCCCATGGCTCTAATCTTTCTCAGAGTAGTAGACGTTTCCTAACAAGGATTTATTTAAAAATACTTTGTATGCTCATTCTCTGTTATAAGTTTTCTGGGCATAGTCAGGTTGTCAATGAAGAGAGTTAGCCTACCATTTGAGTGGCATAAATCTCATGAGCCTTGAAACAGTTTGCTTGCCAGAATAGTTTGCTTGGTTAATTCTTCCCTGCAACCCCCCTTCCTGGGCAGACACAGCACAGAATATTGAGCATTTTCTCTCTTTTTCTTGCTGCTGGTCTTTCATGCCTCCCTTGTTCTTGTCTTAATCACCTCTTTGGTTCAGAGGCAAAGGTGTATTTTCAGATCAAAGTTTCTACACAAGTCTCTCATGAGTCCTCGACTCAGTAAATAAGAGGGAGGATTTTGTCTATCTTTCCTGTTTTGGATTTTTAACATGAAAACCATTCTCATCTAGCTCCACGGGTGAATTGACTTTTCTTTATAACAGGAGAAAAGAGACTTATCGTAAACCTGCATGTGTGTACATTCTGTGCAAAAATAGTATAACCTTTTCTCTTTGAACAGTGTCTTAAGAATGCTACCAGGAAGACAATTAATGTGAAAAATGAATGTTTTACACACTAAGAAATGAGAGACTTTTTGAATATCAGCCTCATTAAATTCTCATTATTTACAGATGAAGCAGTTTGAATTACCCTTGTGATTTTTTTTTTTTTTTTGCTTTTCTATTTCTTCCATTATTCTTATCAGCAGCATTTTTTGTCATTTTAAGTGCTCAAATTATACTAAGTATTTAATTATTTTGACAGCTCATAGCAAAATATATGTGTTGAATGGGAAGCAAGTTGAATAATATGAACCATTACCTAGCCTGTAGCAGGAAAAGCATCACAACTAAAGAAAATCCAGTAAAAGGCGAGGAAGGAGAATTTTAGAGAAATTGCTATAGAGAATTTAGCCAGTCTCTTATATACAGTGGGATACATTATAAGCCAAATCGTTGACAAAAAATGTTGCATAGCATATCTGAGTAAGAGAGTAGAGAAAGGAAAAAATAAAGGTCCTTGTTGCTCTCATTGTTTTTCACTGATGTAAGATTTAAGTGCCATAAAAGAAAATCACAATACTCAAGAGTTAGCCTTTTTCTGAAAAAATGCACTGTGCAATAGTCACTTTCAGAGCCTAAAAGGGATTGAGCCCAAACTTTATGACAGCCAGGTTTTATAAGACCAAAAAATAAGATAAAACATTTCCCAGGGGTGATCTCACTCTCGTGCCCCAGACTTCACCATCTAATTTTTAATTCTAGTGACTTTTTCTTTCTGGAGTCCCATTCTATGGAAATGTATTTAACCTAATCCTTTCAGAACCATTTTAGAGTCTGATCCAAAGCCACTGAAGCCAATGACGGCATTTTGGGTTTGGATCTGGCTCTAAGTGCATGTGATCAAGAAATTGAAACATATTTGTCTATTATCACTGTCCTAGCAAAGTAAACAAACTGCATTCTGCAACTAGGTAAAAGGAAGATTTTGGTCTTTCAGTGGCTAGCAGAGATCATTGATCCACATAAGATCCCACTAACACCAATAAGACTAAGTTTTAAAACTCTATTTTAATAATAAAATAATTTTCTTTGTCTGTTATCTTAGTTTTAAATCTGTTTCACCTAACACTGGGAACAATATTTATTCAGTAAAGCTCTCCTTGCAATCACATATTCATGCATTTTTTGTATATATTGTGTAGCAGTAAAAAATAACCGACCCATTGAGACACCACAATAAAACAAGACTATACTCCATAAATGGAAAATATGTAATAGACATTTGAAATATAGGAATACAAATATAATTAGCAAAAGTAGCTTGAACAATTAATGCTATCCATAATTACAATATGCAAACAAAGAAACCATGAGGGAACAATTGCACAATAATGAGTTTTTAGGTACTGATTGCAAATTCTTATCTGAAGTAGTGAGAATGCAGCTATCATAAATAAAATGAGTTATGTAGCAGGGGGGGAATTGTCTAATGACTTTAGAAACGCTTGCATTATTAAGTGAACACACACATAAAAAACACCACCAAAAGTAACATTTAGGGCCAGATTCTGATTTCAGTTACACCGGTGCTCTTATTGTTCTTACAATTTATTACTTGTTTCCGCTAACACAGAAAATGTGTCCTAATAAGCCTACAATCTAAGTAAGGCTGCATTTATGCTACAAACTAGGTTTGTGATTCCAAGCTCATGTATATATACTCGAACTAGCTCAATAAGAGCTAGCATGAGTGTAGCCTGAGAGGTGGTGTCACAACTTAGCAATGCCATGTATAAACCTTCATGAACCCTGTCAGTATGTAATTGGCAGAGGCTCAGCCATGTCACCACTGCCAGTGCTACCACAGCTACACTATTGTTATATCCCTTATGTGTGTAACAATAGTGTAGCTGTGGTAGCACTGGCAGATATACTCATATCCCTTATGTGTGTGAGTTGGGAATCACACCCTGTAGCTTGTAGTGTAGACCTAGCCTAATACAATGCAAATGAAGAGATGGAAGAGTGGAAAGGGAAACAACAAATAAGTAGGATAATCAGGTATCAATTGGCTATATCCTAATACTAAAAAGTGCTAATGCTATGATGTATATTTGAGCCATGATTGATTTACTACATATTATGGAGATAATCTTAAGAAAGGAGACTCAAATGATGAGTTGCACAGTGCACTTAATGCAAATATTCATCCTCTTGTGTATGAAAAAATTCAGCACAACATCTTCTTGAGTATAGAATGAATTTTATGAGAATATACAAGTAAATATGTTAATTAGCGTAGGAGTTAAAATTCATTTTAAATGTTCCCTTTAAGAAATGTAACATTCGGTTTCAGAGCTCTCTGTTATACTTAATGCACTCACTAATGGAATAACAAACACAACTTCCCATATAATTAAAATTTGAACTCTTGTTTATATGCAACGTTTGAAGGAAGTATTTTAGGATTAGTGATTACTTCTCTTCCCCTGGCCCCCAAATTCTTATTAGCTGAAAGTTACTTCTTCAGCAGAAGCTGAATAATGCTGTTTTACCACAGAGAATTCCAGGGAGAACTGTCCTTTCAAAATGATCCACAAAACTGATCAAAAATGATCAAAACTGATCAGTTTGATCAAAACTGATCAAAAATGATCCACAAAACTGGATTTAAATAGAATGTTTTCAGTTTTCTGTGAGGTTCCCTTAAAAGGAGAAGGAATGCAGAAAAAAATAGAGTTTCCCATAAGCAGAAGTGTTTTCTAAATAAAATTTGTTTCCAGGTCTTTGTCTACTCTTTAAATCCATAGATTATTGGTATAATATACTTAACAGCTCTATAGGGTCTGTTTATGGACTGGAATGTCAAAGACTACTTGGAGACACTATAATCTGCAATCAGGGAGACCTAAAATCTCCTTTGAAACTGTTTGGATTTATCATTTCAAAGCCGACTTGGAAACAGTTGCACGGGCTTTAGCGCTATCACCGATGGCCTTTCATGCCAAGGCCTATTTACTTATGGCTGTAATTAACAGATTTGTGATGCAGGTGACTGCAGTGGCTCCCTATAAGATCAGACTAAATGATTACATCTCTATTATGCTAATATGGGTGCTGTTATAATGTCTAGAATAAGAATGAACCATAAAAATTCTCTTGGATTTTTAACTGCATTGCCATGTAAAAGTCTATTTTAAATTACATTTTGTTTTGGAAAATATGCTGGTCTCCTGCAAAACTATTGAAAAAGCAGTTTTCGTAATATATGAGCTCAACCAAATTGCAACTGAAATCAGTGTTTATTTTTTATGCTCCTGCACCAATAACCCCAAAAAGCACAACTGAAAAGCACTGATGCTGCTTTTATTGGAATAGGAGACTTACAAATGGTATAATATGTTTATACCTGATAAAGGTATCCTCGTTTTCAGTTTGAGAGGTGACCAAAAAACAGAGATGAGCCGCTCTGCCTATGCAACTCCAAATAAGATGAAGCTCCTCTCAGATAGGAGCTTATTCATTATATTACTTATTTCTAGTAAAGATAACAATATGCCTTTAGCTCCAGATATGGGAATTTAGTTAGTTATAACTTATTTTAATACAAAGTAAAGAGTCTGTGGTATTATTCAGGAGCTGATTTCTAAGCAGGGTCTTTCAAAGTACTGAATTATGAGTTCAGAAAGATCTGATTGGCAGAAAGTGAGATAGTCAGTTTTTAACTTCAGACAGCCATATGTATGTTATTTGAATGGTTATAACTAAATTCTGGGAGGTACTACATACACCCATACCTCCCGTTATCTTCACACCTCACAGCATCAGCTCCTGAAGACTAGAGAGACAGAACTCTCCAAAGGTGCCAGAGTGTATTTTTATTTGTAATAAACTTAATTAAATATTTCTAATGCTAAATGGGGGGAAGTGTCACCCTAAACAAATGCAAACTGTTCAGGCATGTATCTAGAAAAGGAAAGCATATAAGTAAAAGTACTAATACATATTTCATGAACTTATAGTAATGATTCTTTGCATCAACTATACATGTTTAAATAAAGTTTCTATTTCTGACTTCACATCATATTTTCTGTGTTCCAGCTTCGAGGATAAAGAATTAATAATGTGTTGATGGGCTGTGTTTTTTCCCTGAACCACACAGTGAATGTGGTATCATTGTTCTTGAAGTCCAAGAAAGTGTGCCAAGACACAAGCTATTTATACATAAATATATTTTAGTATATTTATATTAGGCATTTAAGTCAAGAGAGAATTTAAGAGGGAAGAATCATCTGGTGGTCAGATTTCAGTCTTACTTAAAAAGCACAGACACTTTCTCTTCCCTTAAATTCTCTTTGTAGAGGTGCCCAATGTTGGACAGTTCTTGGGATGCAACAATATTAGAACTTTTCTCCCCTGCTGCTGTAATGACCTAGGAAGCCCTTTGTAGAACATCTGTCACTAATCTCACCTTCCTTTGAATTTGTTGTTGGATTGCAGGACTGTCAATATGTTTCTAAATAAACTGAACCAATCTACAGACAGACTGTCCAATTCTGTATCAGGGTAGTGGAACCGCGGATACAGAAGGTCATTCCACACTACAACATTATCCATAAAGTCAAGAGTGGATATGCATGTGGTACCAAATTAGTTTCTCTTCTTGGCTGCAGAGGAACCTGTGTGTTCCTGGATTCTCCCCAGGATTTTCAGAGAAGCCTGGAGGATATAGGAGCAACCACATGCCCATGAGTAACAGAGCCAAACAAAAGAAGGAGCCAGATTTTTCAGAAGCATTAGGATTAGGGAAAGAGACATTGAGAGGACTGGCACTGGTGTTATGTTTATAGGGGACATAGACCTGAGCAAGTTCCAGGTTTAGCACAGCTTTTGGGCTGCCTTAAAATCAGAATGATGCATTTTTCCAGTGCCCATATGTATAACAAATATTAAATGTGCACCCATTCTGTAATATACGTGGCACACACTGTCCCATTATGCATCAAATAAAAAACACAATCAGAGTTTTATATCTACATATGAAGAGCATAATCCTTCTTCCAGGTATAATGGGTGCATGTTGCCATGTGACAGTATCAGCTCCAGTGTTTACTTAGTGAAATTGTTCGTATGTTTTCTAATGCTGAATGGGATAATGGAGTGAAACTTCAAGACTACTGTGCATGGACATTGGAATAAACATAACATTTTTTACATCGAATTCCAATACTGTTTACATTTATATGTTTAATGTTAATTCAGCACAGAGAGATGAGAAACTCTGAATTAGGCAAGGAAACCAATAATGGAGTTTGTAATCTTGATGTTCCCAATGCAGCTGTGCAAATCCTGTTTCATGAAATCAACTGATAATTTAAATTGACTAGCTTCTCATTACATTATGCACCTGAATCTTTAGCCTAGTTTTTAAAGATTTGCTGAGGTTTACAAGCTTTTCCAAGCTGAATTAAATGTTAAGCAAGCCTGGGATAAGTTATGGATTTGCATGGAAATCATGCAACCCTGTAATTTTGACTTTTTGTTCTTGAACTCAAAATGAAACAAAAGATTTCTACAAATCTCTTGTGAATAGAAATCAAAGAACTTCGACACCTCTAGTTCCCATACTACATCACTAAACATTCATCATTCTAGCATTGGTACTAAGATGTAGTACAACAGAGATAAACTTAATACCAACTATTTGACCTGACCCTGATGATGGTATAGGAAATAGAGGCCCATGTCCTCAGGCTGAGATTGCAGGAAAGCAAAGGAAAGATTTGTTCATTTACCTCTGCTGAGTGTTCCTTGCCATAGCCAATGAGCTTGTCCGCCTGTCTCTTATCCAGTTTCAGACCATGCCAGAACTTCACCTCTTGCCCCACGGCTACTTATTGCCTTTAACAATCTCAAGTGAGGGACAAGCCCCTTTTGAAAATCTAAATAAAAATATCTACCATTTCTCCTTTTTCCACTACTTAGCCACTCTAAGGATTCACATAAGATATTGAGGTATCGTTTTTATGCTGGTTTGTCCCTCAGATATCATTTTTATCTATTGTGGGTGTTTTGTGCTCTAACTCTTGTTTTAGAACAATTAAGTAGTACTATAATCAGGCCTATTGATCTGTTATTCCCGAGATTAGCACCTTCTTTAAGTGAGCTACAACATTTGCCATCTTCCAATCAACTGGTATAACCACTGCTCATAATGAGACTGCATATTTTTGTTGACAGCTCAGCCATTTATGGCTAGATTCACAAAGGGACTTAGATGCTGTGATACTGAGCATTGCCACACCTAACTTTTAGGTGCCTAGAAACATCACAGGAACACTACAATTCCACAAAGCCCGAGTTAGGCTCCTAGGCTCCCTACACAGAGCATGGGGAGAGATAGGTGTCTTAAAATGTGGTTCACAAAATCCATGACACTAGCCCTAGTGTCCCTACCCACCTAAACTAACCAATGGGAGATGCCAACAAGAGGAGTGAACCCTAAGCCCCACTCCTCTCATGGAGTTTAGAATTTATCTCTGCTTGTGATCCACAATCAGGAACCCCTCAGGCAGTCAGGCAGCTTAGGTGCCCACACCATTTCTTCTCAGGATGAGTTAGGTGCCTGCCTCGCTCCACAAGAAATTACTGGAGGAAGAGGAGGTGGTGGTGCCCTGGGGTTAGAGTACTCACTGAAGCAGTGGGAGTCCAAAATGCAGTCTCCACCACCCCCTTTGCCAGAGGTGGAGAGGATCTGAACAGGAATCTCCCACCTTCCAGGAGGATGCTCTAGCCACTGAACTATGGGATATTCTGATATGGGACCCCACCCCCTCAAGCTCTCATGTTGAAGATGTTCCCCTGTGGAGGGAGAGAATGACACTGTATCCCAGTGGCTAGGGCACCCACCTGGACGGGGGACACCCAAAATCCACTCCCTTTGCTTCAGTGACTCTAGTTATCCACAGTGGAACTGAATCTGAATCTCCCCACATATGAGGCAAGTGCTCTAACCAGAGGGATATAAGTTAGAAGGTGGGCACTTCCTCCTCCTCCTCCAGTCAGACTTTGAATGGACTCAATTCAATAAGCAGCCTTTGAGCACACAACTAGATAGACATTTGCCAGCCTATGTTCTCCTGGTTGTGAATTGACTTGGGGTTTAGGTGAGAGAGAGGGGTTAAAACATCTAGAGGAAGGTAGCAGTGTGCATGCTCAGAAGTGGAAACACAGGCACAGATGGTACTTTTGCCCTGAAAATTTAGGCACCAAATGAATTTACTCACCTGTGAGTTTGGCAGATGTTTTGTTGATCACAGAGAAGCCTAAAATTTAGACTTTGATGCACAATTGTAAATCAGGTCCTTAGTTTATATCCAAGAGTTCTGGAGGAACTTAAGAGCTATCTGGTCCTTGTTCCCTTTGTCTCTAATTGTGTCCTGTTTTTGTTGCCTGAAAAATAGGTGTCCTCTCAGCATCCTCTGTGTGGAAGAATGGGGCAGAGACATCATTGTGCTTCACTGGACCAGATTTATCATTCTTTGTTACTCTCATTAATCCCTGCTAATCAAGCAAGTCTTGGAATATATGCACATCACTGAACTGTTCTGCAACTAACAGACCCAAGTTACACTCAACTTATAGTATGGGGATAAATATTGTTGTTTCAAAGGAAGATGATAGCATTGCAGCTGATGCTTGGAGAAAATCCTACTGGCTGACTGAATCATGACAGGAACTGTAATAAGGAAAAAGACACCCATCTGTAGGGACACCTTAAATTATTGTCTGTCACCAAGCAAACGTAAGGGGCTAAAATTGTCCTCAAAAACCACTCAAATTGCACTTCTATAGATTATGACATTTATGGAGCCTTAGAGTGAGTTATAACTTTATGTTGTGGTTATCTACTTCCATTTATAATTAAGCTTTGTGGTTTTAAACATTTATTTGATTGGTTGCCTGTTTTCATATACAGCATAATACTGGGCAGTTTTATGGATTCAGATGTCTTATTGTCTCCAGTAAAATTAAACATAGCCTTGTACCAGCTAAAATAGCTTTAAAGTGTTTCTTATGCTTAAAATCCAAAAAGCCAAAATAGACTTCCAGAAAACATTTTTTAAAGTGCACTGCTCCTCATGTATTCCTGTGACATTTTCTATTAAAAATACCAATTTTTTTTTTATTTTAACAAAGTGGTGATCCTCAGTTCAAGTACCCTGTCTCTAATTATAATGGATATTCTTACTTTAAATGAAAATTTGCTCATGTCATACCCAAATCTACGGTTATTATATTCTGTTGTAATCATTTATTAACATCATGATCATTAAAATCATGATACCATGGGTACAGAAAACCTATTTTATATAAAAGCAAAGATTTTTTTAAAAAGTTTTGTTTAAATTGTCTTTTATTTGGAAGTTTTAACTGTGCTGGAAGACAGTTTGCTGCTGAAAAGTGCTAGAGAAAATGGAAAAACTGGATACTGGGTAACTTCTGCCTATAAAACTTATTTTTGTTAAACTTCTTTCAGATTAGTTTTATTTTGAGTTGCTGCTGATGCTGAAGCAGTAATCAGACCTTAGTATTACTAACAAATTGAAAACCAGTGTCAAGGACTTAAATAACACAGCTGAAAAAGAAAAGATCAAGTTAATGTGCAGTATCTTAGTAAAGAGTTTCCTTCTTCAAAACATAGTGCCTACCTGCCTTGGTTTCCTATTAGGCACCCAGTTACTGCAATGAGCTCTGCACAAGTGCATGAATCCATCATTGTTGGATTGGGGTCATAGTGGGTGGCACATGTAATATATTTATTCCTTGTATTATCTAGGAGCCCAGCCAATGACTAGGACCCCCTTCTGCGATGTGCTGTACAAACACAGAACGAAAAGATGTCTGCTGCCCCCAAAGAATTTAAAATCTAGGCAGTGTAGCACAGTGGGCTAGCTTGCCTTTATTATATTCACTGCTTTATATTATAGTCTGCTTTGCATTATATTCAGCAGTAATGCAAGGAACCTACAGGCCTGTATCCAGTAAGGCATTAGCTTCAGCAAGTTAGCATAATGCTTGAGGCCTATGAACTTTGCACAGATAAACAGCCCAATGGAAAACTGAAAATAGAGTGTTTAAGGGAAAGTTCTGACCACAGGTACATAATCCAACCACAGAAGTGTCATGGCAATGAATTGATGTGTATGACAGGTACATGAGCTACGTCTGTAGATACCTAACCACTAAAGGGCCATGGCAGAAAACTGCCATATATGATAATAAATTTAGATAATTCATAAACTAACTTACAGAAAAAAAAATACCAACATTAGTAAGGTGAAGAAATACAAATAAGGAAAAGGGAAAAATCCCCTACTGAATGTACATCAAACTTATCAGCATCAGTGTAACATATTATAGAAATGACATCCCAGCCTAAGGACAGTAGGAGAGGGAGATGTAGTCCTTGCTAGGTGGGAGAATGATGGCCATTGGTGATGATGGGGAAGGTGATGGTGATAAGGAATATGATGGCTAACATTCCAGGTTATTCTGCAAGAGATGGTGTGAATATATGGATGTGCAGATGTACATTCTGTAGTATCTCTATCAACCTTACTGATTAGAGTGTTTGTGACTGTGCTAAATGTATTAATAAATTATTTTGTAAATACAGAGGAGTTCCTATTGTGTGAGTGTTGCAACTATGCATGTTGGGGTTCCCAACTATATAATAATTTGAATAATACTGAGCCTGATCTTGGGGAAAGAACCTGTCAACCTCAAAGTGATAACTGGGGATTCTTAAGTAATCAACATGTATATATAATTTATAGATCAGGCTTCACCTCTGAAATAATCCCCATTACAAAATCCTGGTTTTAGTTCTGGATTTATAACTGAGATATGCTGCATCAGCTCAAGCTCAACATGACTAAAACAGAGCTCTTAATCTCCCCCAAACTATCCCCCAACCTACTTTCTTGATCACTGTGCACAATGTCACCAAGCTTCCTGTTACTCAGGCCTGTTACCTGGGTATCATTTTCGATTCAACCTTCTCTAAGGCCTTACATCCAAGCTATATCTAAGTGTTGCATACTTCTTCTGTATAACATCTATAAAACAGTCTTTCCTACCCATTCACACAGCTAAAATTCTCTTCCAGGCTCTCGTGATCTCATGTCTCAGCTATTGCAACATTCTTGTCTTTGGCCTGGAAAATGCAATTTTGTCCCACTGATATCCATTCAGAATGCTGCTATGAAGATCATTTTCATACTCATTGCTTTGACCATGTCATCCCTCTCTTTGCAATCCTTCACTGAAACCCTCTTCACTGGTGTATCAAACATAAACTGCTTGTCTTCACTGCCAAGACTCTTCATGATCTATCCGCACCCTATCTACTCTCTTTCAATATGAAAAAGTCAATTCCAACCTCTGTTCAACCCATGCTGTCAACCTCCATTATCCACTTGTTAAACTTTCAAACCAGAAACGATCATGCCTTCTCCCATGCTTCCCCTCACACTTGTGAGAAGCTTCCTGTAAACATCCTTAAAACTAAGGCCAGGTCTATGCTACCAGCTGGACTGGCAGGTAGAGATTGATCGTTTGGAGATCGATTTATTACGTCTTATAGAGACATGATAAATGAATCTCCAAGTGCTCCCCATCGACTCCAGAACTCCACCACGCTGAGAGACACAGGAGGAGTCAAAGTGGGAGCGACTAAGCACCATGAAGATGCCAAGGTAACTCAGCCTGAATCCGTCGTCTTCAGCTATGCTATTCGCGTAGCTGAAGTTGCGTATATTAGGTCAATCCCCCCACCCCCAGTGTAGACCAGGGCTCACTCATTATCCTCCTTCAAAACCCTTCTTTGCCAGGATGCCTACAAAAGACTTGACAACTGTGAGGCTACTAGTATGCGGAGGCTACTGTCTACCCGCCTGATCAATAAAGTTTCACTATTTCCTTATACTTCCCATCAGTCTGTATCCATTTGTCTCTCGTCTTAGATTGTAAAGTCAGGGACTGTCTTTTTGTTCTTTATTCATATACCACTTAGCACAATGGGGCCTGTTCCATGATTGGGGCTCCTAGGCACTATGATAATTAAAATATCGTTTATTATTGGTATTGTCTTCTCTGCATGGGTGAGCCAAGCCATGACCTGGATTATGGAGGCCATCCTATTCAAAGGGTAGCAAAAACTACACAATCCCATCATGTATTATTTTGTTTATGACGTGTATTAGTGATATTGTACAGTGGTTTTAAAAGTTTTTGGTGTTGAAGCTCTATGTTCAATCAAATTGGGGCCATAAAAGTTGTGAAACCAAAATCTTTTAGAAAGTTGGTCTCTAGTAACAAATGCAAACTAGCTGAATGACAGAAACATCTATACTGAAGGAAGGTGGGAAGAGGGAGAAGTGGTCTGATAATTTATGAGCTGACAACATTCAACAAATACCCAACCTAATCCTGTAACTCTAATGTTAGTAAACACAAGTCAGACTTGCAGGGTCAACAAAAACAGACCTGTTATAGGATACTGTGGTGATTTTGGAAATCTGTTTTGGTACAACATATGAATTTCAGTTGATGTTATGAAGTTGTTAGGAAACCGGTATATCATGGAAGTCTTCAATGTGGAATCCACCATTTGTTGTCAGGGATAATAGTAACTCTCTGCTAGACCAGGCACAATAGCTGATTGTTAAATCTTAATAGGTTTAACAATTCAGCTGGAACAACCTTGGGATAGTGGGGTGGCTAAAGCCTGGAGAAGCTAGTCACTCCAAGTTCTCTATAGGAAGAGGGAATGGAAAATCCCCACACACACCCTGAGCAGAAGTATCAAGTATTGTCAGGGGGCATATTAACTCGAAGAATTCGGAGCAAGACACCAGAAGTTTGGAGCAGAAGAGAAGAACATGTTTCTATATTATGGGTATCCTGTTTAACTGCAGGATCAGCCAAACTCAGAGAAAACAACTAACTCAGGGGCAGGGGGAGGACTCCATGATTCTGAAGATAAGCCATGAGCTGCAGGGGAAGGATCCTGGATATTCCAGAGGACTCTGCCCAAGTCCCAAGGACTCTACAGAGTGGTGAGGAAAGTGAGGCAAGGAAATGTGTATAGGCTTGATTATTATTTTGTGCTGGTCTGTGTGGCTCTTGCATGTAAAGTAAAGAGTCATTGTGTTCAGAATCCTTTAGAGAGTCTGTTTGCTTTCAGTATTGCATGCCCCTGAAGAGTTTGAAGAGTTAAACTTTAAACCCAGAGAGCTCAAACAAATAGAGTTATAGTAGAGGGTGTTAGAATTCAGACAAAACAACCTGGTGAGTGTCTAGCCAAGGGGAGCTCTAGTTGAACTGTGGCAGGTACCATCAAGAAAGTTTCCAGCTCTTCTAAGGGATATATATTAATTTCTAGTACTGGGGGCTTGCAAGATACTAGACTTGAAAAATAACATACCTCAGAACTTGGTTTAGAGTCATTTTCTACGTTTTCTCTTACTTGCCGTATTATGGAGGGAAAGGGGTTCTGATTCTTCTCTCATGAGTAACAGGGTAAATTAGAAACAACTTCACTGAAATCAGTAAGGCTATACTGTTATCCAGGAATCAGGCCCCAGTGGGTGAAATGCACTACAGGTGTAACACCATTGCAAATGATGGACTATGGTAAGAAGTCAGCCATAGTCCATAAATTAAAAATAGTCTGCAACGCTCACAAAAATGGGAACATTACAAAGTATAAATATCAAGCAGAAGAAATATTCAAGTTAAGTTGAAAGGAGAGAAAGACCTTTAAATAAATGACCCCCAAGCAAGATACTACAAAACGGCAAACTGGGAGAATTCAATATCAGGTTAAATAATGAAGAAAAGAAATCCTTCTCATTATACAGCTACTGTGCCATAAATATTGCTTGGCTCAGAATCTGTCTATATGGACAGTTATTATCAATGCAGTTCCCTCTAGAAATAAAAAGTCAACTAAAGTAAAAGCAGGACAAATAAAACATTTATCCTTCAGCAATCAACTTCAAACATTCCAGGAGGAATGAGTTCTGAGTTAAAATTATTATATAATGACTCTTCAGCTTTTTCCCGTAAAGAGTTGAGCTTTGCCTCTAGGCAACCTTTAATATCATATTTAGTTCCTTCAGCTAATCCTCCAAGTTTAACAGGGGGACCAAATAATTGCTGGAATTGTTCCATTTTGGAAAAAGTCAACTTTCAGCAGCTCTAAGAAGGTCAGGGGATATAGGGATTCTAATGATAAACCAATTTTTTTCTTTCATCTTAGTCTGAACCCATTTCTCATCATGAATAAAGGAGAATATAACAATTGGTGTATGGCATCTGCTCCCAGGATTAGTGAGAGCACCAGATGTCGGGAGCATGCAATCCTCAAAGTGTTTTCAAAAACCACATGTACCAAATAAATTCAAACCGAAGTTCTGTAAATTCATACATACCCTTATTGGTCCCCACCTCCTTAATATCTCCTTTTAGTCCAATGTTTTATTATATTCTAGGTCATTCTCCAATGCCTTCAGTTTATACAATAGTTGTTAAAGTTGTAATCCAGAGACAACCTTGTCTAGCTATGCGGGGGAGAGGGGGACAGAGTGAGGACAGCTGGCTTCAGCATTGTTACTGAGCATGTTCCCCTTGGCAGAGCTCACACTTTGAGAATATTGCTGTTTTGCATCTGCCTCACACTGACCCATAAGGAAACAGAGCCTGCATAATAGAAAGACTGCACAGAAGGCAGCCAATTAGGGAGGGGCTGTGAGGAGCAGCCAATCAGGGGTGGGCAGGTCCATATAAGAAAGGCTGCAGGGCAAAACAGCTTCAGTTGTTCACTAGAGCTTGAGAAGGGAGAACTGGCTGCTTTGCAGGAAGAAAAATGCTAGCACCTTGGACCGAGCAGTAAAGAGCAGGATCAGGGAAGTGAGAGCAAGTTTCTGGCTGACTGCTAAAACTGGCATGCAGAGGCCCTGAGATAAAGGGCAGAGAAGACACTGGGGATGCAGGAAAGCAGTCCAGGGAAATAGACTGAGAGGTTGGAGGGGACGCAACACATGGCTGCCATCTTCAAGGTCCCTGAGCCTGGACCCAGAGCAATAGGTGGGCCTCAGTCTTTCACCTCAACCGCCACTGACCACTGAGGAAGTGGATGGACCATTGGACTGAGGTACTGTCCCCGCAAAAGGAAGAGCACAGAATGTGGCACAGCCAGAGGGCTATGTCATGAAAAGGATGCCATGGTTCTTGGAGTGATTCAGGTGCAGGAGCAGAAGTGACAGTGGGGAAGACACCATCAAGTGTTGGTGTACCAACCTGTGAAGCTGATCTGAAAGACAACCATCAAGAGGTGCTAGTGTAGTGAATTGCACCCCATCACCGTCTCTATAATCCCTTGGAGGACGTGAGAACATTTTAGCTTCTAGAGGAGTATTCATGCTAAATAAATGGATTACCTCTACTAGTGTCTCTCCATCTTTACTCAGCCAGGGTATGTGGGAGAACATGATACTAATCATTGGTTAGCAGGATGGTGGGTTGAATGTTTTTCTTTGAGGAAAGGTGTCTTTTCTCTTGATGGCAACTGAATTCCTTTTGATGGATTGCCAATTACTTAAATCTGGCACCACGGAAGTAGAAGTTGCCAGAGAAACCCATCAGTGACATGTATAAGTGTTTGCAGGATCAGACCTCTTAAAGTGTAAACTCTTCAGGGTAGACAACATGTCTTACTAAATAGTTGTAAAGTATACTCAAAATTCATACCATTATGAGTTGTAATAAGTTCTACAATCCCCCCTCAGACAAAAATCCCATTGACATCCATGTGGGTTTCAAGTGAGTGAGGATTTCACAACCTGAGCCCCCATCACTAACAAAATTATATTACTCAGAATTTTTCATTTGTTATAACAAAGATCTTACTTAGGCTCCTTTTCTCTCTCATGCTGAATTTTGGTCTTCTTTATTAATAGTGGTCACCTTTTTTACATCCTGTAATTGAAATATCAGATAGCTGCTTAGTGCAGAAAATTTCTCAAAAGATGAGGTGAAAGTTAGGTTATTTTTAATACATATGGCTTGGTTTCAGAATAAATGGTGCACCAATATAAAGTCAGAGGCATAAGAATGATAACATAGCATTACCTTAAATTCATGGGGTTGGAGGGAAAAGGGATCTTTCAATACACAGGTTTAATTCTTAAACTTATGAATTGAACTTATGTCTTTAAAAATCTATACAAATGGGTAGTCTATACTGTAAAGCCTTATTTGCTGTTTGGATCAGAAAAAAGTTTTAAGCAATCATGTAATTTAGAGAAGCAAGCTGGGCACATAGGTAACAATGCACATATGTACTTTTCATGAACAATTTCACAGGGATTTTGAGCACAAAGGAAACTTGGACAAAGTCCTACTGAAATCAAGACTCATTAGGATTTGAACCATTGAAATTACTAATTAGATAAAAACCTCCTTCGGTTAGATCTGTAGGGTCCAGATTTGGGGTTTCAACCAATCACTGACACTCAAAAACTGGTCTTCCAAAAAAGGCATCCTCCCTTGATCTCTTGGGACTAGAAGGTTTGCGAGGAGGTTGTGTGGCCTATTCCACGAGGGTAGCAGGAATATAAGGAGAACTACATGGAAATCACCTCCTTTTATCCTGTGCCTCTGGGTTTCCCCATTGGTAGAGGAAAAAGCTATAAATTAACCATAAGCTAAGGCTGAGTAATAGTCAATGACAAACAAGTTGGTAGTATGGCAAGTGTATGGAGGGGCAAATCCTTAGCTTCAATTCAGGTGACTTCATTTAACTATAACATATTTCTCCAACAGGGGAACTCTCAGTTGGTGTAAAGCCAATGGAGCCAGCTCTTACGCCACTCTCCTCCTATGGCATAGCAGACATGATGAAGCAGGAAGGAGACTGAATGGAGTTGTGCTCTTGTACCACAGTTCTCAGCTAGCATATGGCTCCGTAGGCATAACAGCCAACTGCTGTAAATTATAGTCAACCCTTGGCTGCACTGATTTACATTAGGACTGTGGCAGCTTGAAAATGGGGGACTCCCTGACAGTTCCCCACCTGTCTTGTACCAAGAATATATTAATAGAGACAATCTGACCCATGGTATGTGTATTGTACATAAAGCTGTATAAAAATTAAGGCATATTAGACAAATATCTCATTGTCATAAAAGACTATTTTAAGGCAATGCTCAGTCTTAACTTTGGAATATCTCACCTCTAAATGCTTAATTTTTAAGCGTTAACACTGCATTATCATTTCCTATTTTTTCTTCTTCATGGAGTACAGATACATAATTTATTTGGGAAGTATGTTAGTATTTAAAATTAAATACACTTGTCTAAGCAAGTGACAAAGCAGAGTTCTGACACCTAGACTGATTCTAATGGAATGGACATTGTTGTGGAACATCCTCACTACTTTGCCTATGCATTTCCACATCTGAATATGCTCAATTAAATCCTTGGAAGACAAACAGCCCGGAGATTGTTCACTTTGTCAAAAGCTGCTCCAAGTCTTAGAAGGAAACAAGTAGATGCTACACAATTTAATTTAATTAAATATAGCAATATTCAATAAAATAGCATTTATTAAGCACCTCATCGAAGCAGATGTTCTCTGGCTGCAATCCAGTTGAGCAGGCCTTTATGCTCTTTCTGAGCTCACCAAAAGACATGTTCAAATTGAAACAGAATAGGTATGCACAATTTTTGACTTGACATTGATATTATAATGCCTTGTATGAGAGTAATCATATTAGTGCATCCTCAATATCATCCCAGCTGTTATTCCAACCTGGCAGTTTATCTTATCCCATAGTGGTGATCCAGCATCCCTTGTGGAAAAACAAATACATCAGACACTCAGGGTTCAATCCAACCCCCACATACATGAGTCTGCATTGCCACTTACTTTTTTAAATCTGCTACTGCACTTGAAATTGCATACACTGTAGCCGATTACTAAAAATTACGCAGTGCCGTGCGCCTGTAAATCTGAAGCCAAGAATGAGCCTTACGAATATGCTAGTTTCTCAAAGGGATAATCAGAGGAATATTAAGATTGTTGAAAGATCTGACAGAATAGGAAAAAGTTGGAACCCTCCCCTCAACCCCACTCATTCCTCATACACATACGCAGATTTTTTAAAAAATTGTGTTATTAAAAGAGCTTTCTTATTGAAGTTAGTAATCTGTCTGCTTGGTTTGTTAATGTTGATGGTGCTGACTCATTTGCACCATGTTTCAATTTAAAAGTGCTAATGGATCATATTTTTGTTTTTGCTGAATGTTGAAACGCTGCTTTTAATCCAAGCATCAGGCACAGAGCTGTGCAATTCCCTTTCTCTCTGCTTGGGCCTGGATCTGTAACAGCAAGTTTGGGAAGGCTAAACTTACTAACTTTCTCTTAAAAACTGCAATAGTTGTTTTCAGAAGAGATCCTGATCACACCTACTGCAGCATGAACTACTGGATGTTAAAGAAAAAGCAACTCAAGGACAAGAGGCAGCAGCAATATTATTTTTTGCCACATGAGAGATGCTAGTCATGTTGCTTAGTGCATTAGTGGAAAGCAGTCAGAAACTATGGTGATGAGCGTGGTATAGGAACAAATATAGAATAGAATTCTTCCACAAAAACTGATACATTAATGACTTGTGAATGAAACTCTTATTAGGGCCAAATTATGACACACCAGTGAGGCTGCCTAGGTACACGTAAGATTTTACTTGTAAAATCTTGAGTCCTAGGGAAGACTGATCAATGTTGATAGTTTCATCATGAATGAGGTTAAAGGAGATGTGCTTAGCTACAAGTGTTGCACAGAAGTTGATGAAATTATGGACTGATAAAAATATTGTTGGTACTAAAGTGAAAATTGATCAGTGTACTAACCATATTATTCTATGGTCTGGAAGCAGCTGCGTTAAATGAAATGGACATCAGAAGACTGGAAGCAGTAGAGATGAGATTTTTCAGAAGATGACAGGTGTAAAGTGGAATGATTTTAAGATAAATAAGAAAGTTAGGAGAATAGCTGTGAAGTCACCTAGATTGTGTGGAACCAAACTAATGACGGTTCAGATTTCAGGCTCATTTAATCTGTGACCTCTCTGCTGAGATTACTAAAAATATCAGTTATGATGGTGGTTTTTTTCTGATGTGGACTGTTCTCCTCTAGGGAATGGACAGAGAAGCAATTAATTTCACAAAGGGTCTGGTTTGGCTGCAATCAAAAAGAAATTGTGTGGAAACCATTGAAGACAAACAAATGATAGGATGCCTCCCCAAAATAATTCAAATACCACCGAGGACAGCCAGAGCTAGAGACAACTAGATGGCAGGACATTATACACAGGGACATGACCAGGCTGGGCTTAGTGGAGGAACAAACTCTGGACAGGAATGAATTGTCACTCTGTTCTACTCCACATGTTTGTAAAGATGCTTGAGGGTGAGAAATCATGAGGCAGTATTAGGGAGGGAAAGGCAGTGCAATTATCTCTTTCCCCTCTAATGAAGCTGTGAAAGAGGCATCCCTAAATTAGCTGCAGGTCCAGGGATCACAAACAGGAATATGAGTGTCTTACACTGGCAGCAATATCAATGACCCTAGATGAAGAATGTAGGATTCCCTTCCTCATCCACTGCATGACAGTAGGGCTGAGCTAATGAGGAGTGCTGGATACACCTGTAATAGAGGTATAGCAAGTCCCATTTCCAATGCATTTTCTCTGATAACTTTGGAATGCATAATGAACTACAACTTAGATAGCACACCATCCTCCCCAAAATAACTCAGCCATACAGAATACTGAGTTCTGACTATGCAACGAACACTTTTTATAAATACTGTCTGGTTTTACTAGACTTCACTTCACTCCTTTGGTCCAGTATAGATTCCTAGATCATCTTACTTTATTTAGCAGTTTGCTCCTTTCTATTGCTCTATTCATTACTGCACGTCTTTTTCACACACGCGTGTACAGTAAAAGAGGTAACCTCAATGGATTTAGAACATTGTCACAGGAGAATGGTCCCCCGTTGTTAGATAAATGCCAGGGCAGAGATGCGAGACATCTATTGAAAGTAAATGTCGAGGTATATTGAGAGACATTGATCCTAAGAAAATGTTCTACCAGAGAGACTTCATTTATCTTATACAGGCTGCATTATAATTAGCTGAGGGAACAATTTTCAAGTATGCTTCAGCCAATCAGCGACAACAAAAAAAAAAGCTGTTTTCTAACTAGTTCAGTTTTATTATTTGTCAGTAAGTAAGGCTCAGTCATTAAGTCAAAAAGCTGTTGCAGATTTCATTTTCTGTAGTTTCTAACCTAGACATAATTTCACTGTGTATGACTCTGATCCAGCAATTTGACCCAGGCAAGCAGAACCCTGCATCTGTGCAGAGTCCCATGGACAACAAGGGACCTCACATGGATATAAGTGCCTGGATAGTCTAATCCCTTTCTCTATTTTCAGTTGTGAATTTGACAGCAGAGCACTTTGTGTATGGTCAGTTTCACTGGTGTAAATGGGTTGAGTTGCCCCCTCGTACCAAACAAAACTTAATATTTGAATAAAATAAAAATTGAAAAAATCACACCTGCTGGAGTCAGATGTATTGATGAGAAATTAAAATAACAAAACATGGAAATACCAGCCAAGCCTTTTCCTCAGGCTTGGTTGTTCTCATATTTACTTTACCCCAACTTAAGACTTGTCTGCTCATAGAGATATCTGTCCCCCTAAAGTAGGTGCTCATTCTGCTAGAAAGCTATCCTCATCTCCTTATGTTTGTAGGGGATTATGAGTCACACCTTCCCTACCAAGTAAGCAAATGAGTCCCTAATGAGACAGCAGAGTTCCTAATTGGCCTGCAGCTTTTTACAGGATTCCAACACCTGCTAACAGAGTGAGGACTAGGAGAACCTAATTCTGTGGGGATAGCTATGAAGGCAGCCAGTCTGTCTCCCATCTGGAAGTTTTTTGGTTCCCCTGCTGGCTCATAGCCAGCATGGAGCTCTTGGCAGAAGGAGAGATGAGACAGAGGCACACAGTTGTTCCAATGCCCTGCTGCCAAGAAAGATGAGTTGTCAATATAGCAGAACAGGAGATAGCGGAGTGGTCAGGATTGAAGGGTGGGACAGAGGCTGAGTAGGCTAGAATAGTGACTCAAGATGGTTCCTGGTTCCAGCCCCTGAAACTGTTTCTGGCTCCCCACAAACCCTTACTGCCACCATATTGGAGGGCTACAGAAAATAAGTTTGTGCCTCTCCCACAGCTGCTTGGGGGAGTTCTCTGCAGAGGTCCCTGACAAAAAATATCACATATGCAGCTGCATAAAACTTGGCAGGCAAGAATGCATATGTGCCACATGTGAAATTATGCACACAGTAACTGGACCAGAAAAATGTCAGACAACTAATTTGTCACATGCATATGTGCAAATACATACACAGTTGTAGTAATTGTGCATATGCAAATTCCACTCTCATATTTTGCACGTGAAAGGCTGGGCCTTTTTCTTCCCTCTGAATTCAGAAACTGGTGAGATTTTGACTGCATCTGAACTTTGCACAGTGCTGTAATACCATAAATCACTGTCTGTATTCTCTTCATCCTACATAAGCAGGGGGTTTTCAATGCATTTACAACTAGCTGCAGTGACTATTGTGAAAAAAGAGGAAAAAAAGGAAAGAAGAAAAATGTTACATTCATGACTAGAGCAGATCTAATAGGCATCAAATCATTTACTTAATACATCCTGCAATACTTTTCAGATAAATAATTTGATGAATATCTTTTCAATTATTCACTAAGATCTATTCATGATCGAGAACTGCTGAAGAGCTAACTGTCACTTCAGTATATGAAGAAGTTGTGATATTTATTACACCTGACTAATTCCAGCCAAATCAGTCTGATACCCAGTAGTGGAAAGGGACAGACAATATAAGAGTGACGGAGACATAGCTGTAGGAAGTAACAGTGATTCTGGCTCAAGCCAGAGGTGGTTTACTATAATTGCTGCTGGATGATCTAACATACACTTTCATTCTGTAATACACCCCTGGGTAATTCCTTCAAAAGTCTGGCTGCTGGCTGATTAGCTGTAACACCTGAATGCTAGAGAGGTGCAATTTCAGATGTGACACTGCTGATCTATTATTTGCAGAACATATCACGTGCTAGTGTTAATGCTGGCTAGGAGTGGGACCCATTAGAAAAAGAGTCTGCAGGACAGGCATAAAGAGGTTTTCTTTCTCCTCACTGTTTCTTTTTCTTCCTTTCTTTTTTTATCTTCTTATATATATATAGGATTTTCCCCCCTTCTATCCTTTATGCTATGGCAGTGGTGTTGAATGCTGATGAGGCAATACTTAGCACTACCTCAAGAAAGACACAACTTTTCATACCAGTCTGCTGTTTCTATAGTTAATAGGGTTAATAGCAGCTTTTAGAGACTCAGAGGCTGGTGAATATCTATACATAAAAGGTAGCAAAAGAGAACAGTTAATAAGAGGTTTCTGAGGAGGGTACCTGACAAGGGTAACCAGATAGACATACTATATAAAAGTAAAAGCACTTAACAATGGAGTGTCATCTATAAGAGGTTCCTCAATAAGCTGAAAGCTTTAATAACAGTTAATGTTTACCCCTCTCCTTTCATTTCACTGGTACCATTTTGCTGGTATGAGGAATTGAATATCTTCCTAATCTAACCTATCATCTACGCAGCCAATTATACCGCATCCATCCTGCAATTAGAAGTAACCTGTACACTTCACCTGCTCTTGTCTAGGTACCAATAGGTGAGTTGAATTACCCAATTACCTCAAGGGATGAAGGCAAATTGTGGGTTTCAATATTTGGGTATCTCTAAAACAATTACAATCCTAGTCCATGACAAGTAGCGGTTATATTTCAGTTTTATGTGGGCAGAACCTCATAAGTTAAAAATTCATACATGCTTCAAATGCCATTTGTTAAATGCAGACCATGTTGATAAGAGCTCCATTTTTAATTTTTTGGTTATTTATAAAGTTGTCTTTTAGGAGCTGTAGCTTTTTTAAAAAATAAAGAACTGAAACTATATTTTAAACATGGCACTGAACCATAATTCAATCCATTTTTATATGAAGTAATTTTTTTCTTCAAGATCCAAAAATAGTAATGAGATATGAGTTGACCACAATATTGTATTCCATTTGTTCAGTCTCTGTATAATAATTCGATTCATGGTGCCTAATGAACAGAGGCTCGGAAAACCACACACAGTGGCTCTTCATTGTATGATAAATAGTAAGATATGTAGGATCACTGGGAGTGAGGCCTGAGGCATACAAATCCAAACTTCCTCAAAGTCTGGGGCTGTTTGAATTTGGTATTTCAGTTTGGTCCATTACAGAAATATGCTTGAAGTCTAAACCCTTATCTGAATGTGGATGCAAATGTCCTCACACTTACAGTGGGAGAAGTTTGTATACAATGTTCTGCTTTAATAGTTCTAATAATTAGACAATGGTGAAATCCTGCCTCATTGACCTCAATGGGAACTTTGCCACTGGCACTGATAGGGTGAAATTCTGTCTCTTTCTGTCTAGAAAGTCCTGCACAGAGTTATGGAAACACAAGGACTTTAAGAAGGTGAACTTTCCTGTAATTGCACTGCTCAAAGCCATATATTCCATGGGCACAGTCCAAAAAGTTTTGCCCATCCACCCATCTGAATTCATTTCATTTCTGTTGAAAACAGATTTGGAAGCCAGATCTCCAGAAGGGAAATTCTAGTCCATAACCCACTAGAACACATGCTGCACTGCTTGTGCAAGTAGTCTCACTGAAGTCAAGGTGCTTACTCACATGAGCAAGACTAAACAGGTGCATAATTGTTTTCAGGCTTGAGACCTATGCAAAATAAGCCGAAACAACTCATTTATTGCATAGCTTTAATCAAATTATAAAGGGGTTTATTGGAAATAGTGTGTTATTTATGAAAAATGAGATATAGATATCTGAGTGTTCTGGCTGAATTCATTCTGTGGGGTGAATCTCACCTGGCTTGTTAGTGTAGTGGCAGTTACTGATCTTATTATTTTAAGTTCTGACTGCTGGGCACATGTTGCTGCACCATGAGCACTAAATAATAAATAAATGGAAGAGTACTAAAATCAGAAAGAATCTGTCTTGAGAGGAGCTCAGCGCAGATCCATCTGTTCTCACCAGAGCTGCTCTGAATAACGAGAGTAAGCTTAGAGCACCTCTCTGTGGTATTTTAGTGAGCTGTTGCACTTTATGCTCTCATCTAGAAGGTAACTTATGTCTTGTGACCTGAAGAAAACTTCAATAAGAAAAAAAGAAATATCATGAAAAAGTAACAAGTTAACAAATTTTAAAAATGCCAAGATTGTGTTTTTCCCCTAGCAAATGGTTTCTTGCAACAGTTTGCTAATGGTGGTGGTGGTATGAGTGCATTGTAGCATATGAAAAATCAATATCTGCTGTATATTTTAAAAATTAGTTGTTTTCAATGGTAGAGTATTGATTGAAACATGAATTTGAGATGCTTAAAGTCTTATATAATAAAATCATAATAAGACAGACTCAAAGACATTATTGTTGGGATAAGAGTACTAACACCAAGTATTTCAAAGGTTGCATTTATAGAACTATAACTCGCCTTGGTGTGATCTCTTTGATTTAGGTAGAGCTGTAGCAGCTAACACCAGGGCTGAATTTAGCCCATTACATTCCCTCACACAAAAATTAGCTAAACTTAAAAGTTCAAGAGAAAGAGTCCCGTGACATCTTATAGACTAACAGACGTATTGGAGCATAAGCTTTCGTGGGTGAACACCCACTTCGTCAGATGCAACAGTTCAGGTTATTTAAGTTGCAATGACTGGAATCACTATGGATTTTAGGTTGCACCTGGGTTCTATGCAGCCAAGTAGAGAACTAAGGCTAACTCCAGAAGGGAATGGTGTGGAGACTGCTGTGTCACTGTCACTGTTATATCACTGGGGGCTCCCCTACATCAGGTAAATCTTCAGATGGCTGCTTAGGCCAGTTCCAAGACAGCATGAAGCAGCTTCATTGGGGTCCCAAAGTCACAGTATTAGGGTAATTATATCTAATTATCTTTGGTGCGAAATTCATTTGCAATGATAAGGAGAATAACTTTGTGTAGTAAAATGGCGGATTTGAAAAGTGCTGTATTCGGGAGATATTATAAGAATGTATATGGGGTAACTTCGGGGTTGGCTTAACCGTTCATTCAAGAGTGAGACTCAGGGAAAATTTCACAAGCCTCATTTTGAATGGTCCTGCTGCCAAAATTAATAGTTTTACCCAAAGAAGCATAAAAAGTTACATTGTGTATAAAATATTCGCACAACAACAAAAACAAAAGTTTTTAATATGGAGACCAATCTTAAGAATTTCATGTGGATTGGAGTAATGGGATTTTAATTTTTATATAAGTGCAAATCGCCATGCAATCTTAACTATATAATTACTAACACCTCCGTAATACTACACCTGAAATACATAAGCTAGCCACCTCACAATCAAAAGGTAATTTACAAAAAAGAGATCAGTCTGTTTACACTCATCACTGTATTGTCTAAGGGAGTTTGAGTCCTAAACCTGTAGAAAAGAATGGGACTCACCATAATAAAAACAACAACAATAATTACAAGAATAAAATCATCAGGATATAAGGCCTCACTATCCTTGCACATGGCACCCAGGGGAAACTGTCCAGTAAATGAATGCGAAAGAAAAAATAATGTAAGTCACATTCCCAGAAGAGAGCTTTTTTTACTTTCCATGGTGAAACATTTCCATTGAAAATTCATGTACATTTTAATTTAGATGAGCATTTATCATGTCTGAAGCTTAAATCCCCCATAATTGTCCCCTAACCAGCATTTTTATATAATGCTTTTGTTAGTCTGTCAAGCCAATCTTGTGATTTTTTTTTTCCTATTATTGCTGAGGCCACTTTTGCAAGGATTATAACAAACAACAAATATGAAAAGATAAGAGATTTTTGGTATTTATTCTAAAGCTTAAGTCAGCTTTCCTACTCTTTGAAGTATAAGCCTTTTTCTGAATTTTATCCAAATACCCAGACAACTTGTGTGAAAACGTCTTATGATGCAAAGGTCTGTGAGATGACCATAGAATTCAAAGAGTCTCTCCTGCCCATTGGGAACTTTCAGAATGAAAAGGATTCTTACTACAGCTTAATGCAGCTGTTTGAAAGTTGATTGGTCAGTAAGCCTTTTGCTAATTTCATTCAAACTCATTTTATTTAGAAACAAAGCTCCAGTCATGTTTTATATTTTTAGCCTGACTCTAGCTGACTGAAGCTGAAGAAATGCAATCAAATTTCTATTCTTTAGGAAGCCAAATACAATGAGAGATGAGGCACTCAGCCATATCCTGTATCTTCTGCAACAGAGAATATCTTCTGTTTTCCTGGCAATGTGGATCACTTAAAGAAGCTGGAAAGTTAAGCAGTTATGTTCAATATGCCAAGGACCACTGGTTTTTGTGCTAAATGACCTGCCTTTTCCTTTATCAGTCTAGGATTCTGATGATGAAATGCAGCCATTACCAAAATTCCATTCTGAACATAGCATAGCAGCGCTCAACAGATTTCACCTGTTAGCAACAGAGGAGGGTGTGTAGTCATAACAAACCCATTCATTTGTTGCATCTTGACTCTTCTTTTGTTCATCAATTACATAGGAGCAGGTGGTGGTTTTTCTAGAGTTTATCCGTTGTTTGCATTATCTGCAGAATAACATTTGTGAATTATTCTCTGTCTGTAATTCAACCCCAAGCAATTAGTTGCAAGAATTACAAATTCCAAGTTCTTTGATTAAACATGTTTCTGCTCCCTCAGTTGGTGAGCATAAATCTTAGAATCAGGTCTCTTCTGCAAATAGTATTTTTTTATTTATTTATCAATAGTGCCCAAAAGTTCCATCCAGGATCAGGGGCCTGTTGTACAAACAGGGATCATGCCCTTAAGACTATACACATATGATTTTGAATTACTGTATACTTTCTGCAATATTCATTTAACTTGTATTTTCAACATATTTGTTCATGTAAACTCGGTGGTTGAAAATAGGAAGGAAATGAATAAAAAAGGAGTACCAATATAGTTGGAAAATGTGTTTTCCCAGCTGACTTAAGTGTCTTCAGGTACACACAAAAAGAATCAGCAAGTCAGGAATCAGAGCTGAAAAAGGCAATAAGACCATCCAGACAATTTCCCTACCAGTGCGATATTGTTCACAGACATATATTATCTAATGTTTTAGCCAGTCTGATCTGAAACATCCAAAGTGATGGCCAATAAAGTGGAAAATTTATAACTCTAATTCCATCAAATGACAGAAAAAAAGGATCAGAGCATCTGCTCTGAACTATCCGGTAGATTCCTGTCTGGTGAAGATCCTCTAAGCTACCCCAAATGACTGCTTAGACCAACCCCTACCAGCCAATAAGAATTTGGCCCAGCTGTGTCAAGCTCCTGCGGCGTCTCCCTCATACAAGCATGAGGGAGCACAGATGAGAAATACTTCAATTTGTGCAAGAGACTGAGGCTTCCACCTGACCTGCAAACAGCATGAAGATCAGGTCCTAAGCTTGTGCTGAGAGTCTGCAAACTAGGTACTGTTAACCCCAAAACACTAGACCCATGCCCAATGTTGCAACAAACATTTCATTATCTATAAAACAACCTGAGACAAACCCCTGACTGAAAGAAAAAAGCACACAGTGTATGCAAAAATCTTGCGCTAAACAGAAATGCCTTTGTGATGCAAGCAGCCAAGCCCAATGCACTCCAGGAGAACTGGTGATAACCAAACATATGGAGCCTCAACCCAACCTTAAGATGGAAGGGAAGGGCAAAGGAGGGCACCAAGACCACAAACCTGAGAGAAACATAAGTTAGCTCCTTCACATATACATTCCCAGCAGGGCAGGGAGAAGTATTCAAGCATCATCTCCCATAGTATGAGCTGGCCAGCCACTGGGTGGGACATGGATCACCAGAGCACCCATACACCACATGGCATGGGAGGTTTTAGGTATGTCAGAGACAGAAGCAATGACTTGCAGGACCCTCTCCCCATTCTGGGCTAATCAAAGGGCTACGTTGGCTGGCAAATAGCCATTCCTGAAGTCCTTGCAGCAGCCAAACTCCCACTGAAGTCAATGGGAAGTTTGCCATTGTCATGACTTTGGAATTTGGTCTACAGAGAACAATTTTTGGAGGAAGATAAGTTTTCCGGTTTCATTCACTCTGATTTGTACAGTGCTTTCAGTGCTTCATGGAGCTGCAAATAATGTGAGCAGGCATCAGCAGAAAAACTTAATTAAAGTCCCTCTGCTGTATAGGAGTCTAGCTTAGGGCCAGAGTGTTTCGCCCTCACTCACACTGAGCCGTACCAGCTAGTTTGTAAGACTACACAAGCCTCCCTCATCTCATGCTCTATTCTTTCATTTGGATCTGTGATATTGAGAAGCAGGTAGCATGTCTCAGCCAGTTCCCAGATCATCTAAACTAAGTTCCACCACGCTAACTGAATATCATTACCAGTATGTCTTTGCTTCCCATCATGCAGGAGTAATGTGCAATTTACCCATGTTACCTTCAAGCTAAATTTACCAAATCTCCTCTACTGATTAAGAACTCATAGGAGATACTCGTGACAATATCCTTCAGCATGGAAGGCTACAGGACTGTTCACATGTTGCTTTTTTTCCTTTGAGCTGTAACCTCAGAGGTTTGATTGCTGCATTGGTTATGAAGAGCTGGATCATTACTAGTGACAGTAGTATCACCACTAGTATCTCAGAGCTATTAAGCTAAGGACTATATACACAATTTAAAAAAGATCACAGTCTAGTTTGTGATGGCAGACAGGTAGATAAAACAAGCCAGAGGAGGGCAAGGCAACAGTGAAACAGTCACAATTAGTGCAGCAACCATCAGTTTCAGCATATCAACTACCTAGCCTTGTAGGTTTCATAAATAGGGCCCTACCAAAATTCATGGTCCATTTTGATCGATTTCACAGCCAGAGGGGTTTTTAATTGTTCAATTTAATGTTTTCAGATGTTTACAGCTGAAATGTCATGGTGCTGTAACCATGTGGATTCCAGCCCAAGAGGTATCCAAAGCGGGGGGTCTGATCTTTCCCCACCCCAAGCAGCCGTGGAGGTGAAGAGGAAGTCCTGTCCCTCTCCAGCCCAGTGGGGACTCACGGCTAGGACCCCCCAGCTAGGGCACTCCCATTAGCAGGGAGAGATTGGACCCATATCCACAAGCCTCCTCCATATGCAGGAACTTCCAAGGCTGCTGCTCAGCCCCCGAGCTTTCTGCAGCAAAGGGAGGAGCCCAGAGGTGCGTCTGATCTCCCAATAAGAGAGGACATGCAGGGGAAGGACAGGTCCTGTCCCTCCCCAGCTTGGTAGGGACTTGCAGCTAAGAACCCCTGGCTGGGGTGCTCCCAGCAGCATGGGGGAAATCAGATTTCACTGGGAAGGGTTTATTTCATGGTCTGTGACACATTTCTCATGGCCTTGAAATTAGTATGACCCTATTCATAAGCATTACATACAACTGAGTTTTAAGGAGGGTCTTGAATGTAAGCTATCTTGGATTTTTACAGAGCAGGCATCCAGTTGTGTATTCAGTTAGGGGATAGATGTGTATTTACAGCCATACCTCATATTATTTTTGACAGTATTCTTTGTCACAGAGTTGAACGGTTTTGCTACTCTGACATCATGCTTACAATGGGTAAGAGATGACTGAAACTAGGGTGAGCAGATGTTCCGATTGTATAGGGACAGTCCCAATTTTGGGGTCTTTTTCTTATGTAGGCTCCTATTTCTTCTTGAATATGAACAAAGCTTTTTCTCTCTCTAATATTGTACTTTCACAGTAGCGCTTAATGTCATTCGGGATTGGAGGCCTTTAGTTTTCTTTTGGTTGCTGTATAACTTTATGGACTGTGATGTTTTTATGCCAACATATGATATTCTTTGGGAGAATTTATTGAACATTCACAACTATTGTACAATATATATACTACTTTTGGAAACTGTCCAAGATGAGTGTGTTTGGTTATTGAGGGATTTGGTGAGTAGTTTACATTTAATGTTACTCTGGGTTTGCTTTCAGTTTTGGGGGTTTTGTGGGGGTTTTGGCTGGTTTACCACTACTGTGATTTTTTTGTTTGTTTCCTTTTTTAAAAAATCCATATGCATATTTATTTGTGGAATCACTTTTAAACTTGTGGAAAGTTTCAAAACATTTAGAAAAATATTATTCTACCATCGCTAACACTAAAATCATTCTGTAAGTTCTTCTGCCTCCACTCTCCCAGCCCTTTCAAGGTCATCAGAATCACCAGCTGTATCCCTTGTTACATTTATTCTGGTTCAGCACTGCCCTTGTGCTGATTACTTCAAACAGCAAGATAGCTACAACTTTAATCAGTTGTATTTTCCCTCCGGCTGCTGCATGTAGACTTGTTTACCAATTGTTTTTGTGGGGGTTTTTAGCCGTTTGTGCACATTTCTGCTCACTAACTATTTATTCCCTTCTGGAAAGCAAGTTTCAGCAGGGTTGATTGCAAAGTAAAACAGAAGGAGGTAGGTGCAGAGAGCAAGAACTGTGTCACCTGCAGTGCTCGTGTGACATTATGAACTCAGCTGCATGCATTTTCTCTCTGGGCACTAGATGGCAGCATATATCGGTATTGCATTGCATCAGGGATAGACTATTATGACAAAGGAAATTGCAGCAAACCCTTCACTAGAGATTTAAAATAGAGCACATGAGCTGCACTAGGGATGAACTCCGCTCCCATGAAAGTCAGTTTCAAAACTCCCATTGTCTTTGTAGATGTGGAACTGAGCCCTTGTGGGGGATAGAGTTCAACCCTAATAATGCTTTAAGTTCCTCTTTTCTGCATACCTAACAAAAGCTGCTGAACATCGCACTGGATTGTCAGGATGAACAAACTGCTTTAAGTGCAGGGAACAACAAGGGTACAAACACAAACGTTATCTAGAGGCAACATGGACTAAGATTGAATACGTGGCAGACTGGGTCCATACCTTCCACATTCCTTCCTTACTCAGAATAGACACTGAACACTGGGGAACCACTCTAGGGCTGATTCTGATCTCTTGCACCCATTTGACAGCTAAGTTACTCCTGGTTTATACTGGTGATGTGAAATCAGGATCAGGCCCCACAAGAAGGTCTTAAAACAGATCAAATTAGAGGTAGGGGGACTAAGACTTTGGTGGTTTTATATCATAACAAGTGTTGATGTCATGTAGTGATGCAATACCATATTATCTGCCTACAGGTAGACCTGAGTGAAATGATGTTTTGGTTGGCAGGGGGAGGAGTGAAAAAAGTTAGTTCAGTTTGAACCAAAACTCATTTTTTCCCCTCACTGAAATGAACAACAACATAATTCTGGCATCAAATCTTATACCCCAATCAAAAGAATAAAGAAGTCTGTTTCATTTTGGGTCACTTTCAGGTGTGTCCTCCCAGAAACTGACCATTGACTAATTTCTCTCTCTAACTTCTTGGCAGACTCTCTAGCCCCAAACAAACCTCACCTCTTACAGCCAGTGACTGCAGATTACTACTCCGAAACTACTTTCTGTTTTCAGTTTCATACAGGCCCAACCTGCTCCTTCCCTTCTGAGCTTCCTCAATTAGCCTTTGTGAAGCCCAGGCTCTTGTCCAGGTGCAGCCTCTAAGGTTATTGGTCCTAATTTAACCTGCTTTGCCTTGTGTGGGGTGGACACTCCATCACACATGGCCCATCTGAGATGGGTGACCCTGTTTATGTGCATAGTTTATCCAGACTGGCAGATTGACCCAACCTGAATCTCATCGTCTCCTATTCATTTCCCTGCTGGCACAGTCAAGAGGCAGCTGGCTGCTGCTTCTTCCTTTTTCCTCCAGTGTCTGCTGACTGGTTGGGCACCAGCAAGAGACATTAAACTTGTGGGAAGAGAGACAAGTATACATGCTGTCATTGCTGATACCACCATGACTCATGATGGTCGAGGGCAGTCACTGCGGAGAAACCCTGATCGCTCCCTGGTGCGTGCATGAGTGAGATGTTTATTTGGACTGAAAAGAATCCCAGGCAGCCATTTGTACGTTCTTATTTTAATTGTTGTAAATAATAGAGTAAAACAAGAGTATCAGCTCCCACCCAAACACTGATTAGATCCCACTAGTCACCCCATGATTTGAACAAGCCTGGGCTAGGCAATGTCTCATCTTCTCCCATCAGTGGCCTGTGCTACTCCACTCAGTGGCCTGAAGCCCCATTAGCTCTCTGCCAGGCACCAGCTCTTGCCAGGGCTAGTGCTAACTAAACATTGGGTTGCCCTAAGCACTCCGACATTACTGTGTGAATAGTACCTTTATACCAAAACAGCTGAGATTATAATTTAGTTACAGGTTCCCACCAATAAAATGCACAGGAGAAGAGAGAGAAGCTTGGCCCACGTGCTTCTTAAAATCATATTGATAACTGAGGGTCCCATTTTGCTCCCTCATCTTGAGTAGCATTTTATTCACAGATAGTTCTGCTGATATATGGGAAGGTGGGCTTTCACTACAGACAGCCCACTTCCTCCTTGGATATGGGTGCGGGGAGCAATGTTCCAAGTCATTGGGGAAACAGCCTTGTCATGATGAAAGATGTAAACAGATGCTAAAATGCTCCAAAATGTTCCTTTCTACTTCATATATTATGCATAAGACCCAAGAGAATTTTTTGTACAAATATGAGGAAATTGATTTTTTAAAAAAATTACAGAGGCATGAGAGTTTAAAAACTTCAGTGTAAGTCACATTTAGAATAGCTTATAATATATTCTTGGTCTCACTCTGTAGCAGAACCATTTGATTAGGGGTCAAATGCTAGAAACTTAGCATTTGCTTTATCTCCAACAGATTGGCAGATCTGGTGCCTTTCACAGTTTTCTTTGAAGTAGGGCAAAGAGAAAATGTCAGAGTGGCCCTTTCCAATACAGTCCAATCGACACTGGGGAATCTGACCTTTTCAGGTTTTTTTTTAAAAAAATAGCACATTTATAAGGCTCTTCATTGCACAAAGAACTTAATACAAATTACCAGATTGCTACTATGGCTGGTCACAGTGATATTTACATGCGCAAATTACAGAAGACAACTCAGACATCCTGCCACCCTCTCCAGCTGTGTTCTTGTCTAACACCTCCCCAGCCAGCAGACTCTGGAAGTCAGGACTTGATCAAGCTCCCGCAGATGAGAGCCTCCACACACACATTTCTCCCGCCCACTCCTTCACTCAGTGTTCTGTAGAGGTCTGTCTGCAGGCCTGGACATCCACAGAATGGCTAGAGAGGTGTGGGCAGAGTGAATATCTTTCTTTCCCACCAGCCTCATGGGGATTCCCTTAGAGATTTTATTCCACTTCTGTAACCCCACTCCTTGGCAGTAACTTGCCTTTGAAAAGGTCTGGGAGCTGTCGCTCCCCGGCAATGGAGCCAAGTTGCTAAGAAGGAGAGCAAGAGATTCTGCTCTATGAAGATTAGGGGAGGCTGCTCCATGGGAGAGCTAACATCACCCTTGGATGGAACAACTGAGGAGAAAATTCAGCAAGAGATTTCTTCCCTTTTAGTTTCCTCCTCTAGGTTTTCCTGTGAAAAGGAGTGACCAGGTCCTCAGCTACCTGCAGCCAGCATCTTTTCCTTCACTCTGGGTCCCAGGACAACAATAGACTCTTCATTTCCTGGGCCATCTTTATAGTGTTCATGGAAAATTCATTCTTTGATCTGTGCCTGGCTTCTCACGGAGTATCGAGTATATCAGTTGGGTTACATTAATCCATTCATGTATGCTGTCTTCTGGAAGCTGCTGGATTAGACAGGGTGTCGGTGGGATCCTCATTTGAAACTATATACAACCTGTGTGTGATTATTCCTGGAGGATCCTACTCAGGACACAGTACTCCTCTCCTTTATCTTCTCTGGGCATCAGTGGCTGTGCCAGCAGTGCCACCAGGAGAAGTTCCCTCTTACCCAATACCTGACTCATTGTAACTTCCCACTAGTAGGTTGAAAATCTAACAAAGACCACCAGTGGATTTCTCCATATGAGCTTGCAGGTGGTAGTTCCTTTCAGCCTCTATCTACCAGGGCTGGATTTGGATCTCTGGCCTTAGACAAGTAAATAATATAAGTATGCAGAAGGAAATGAAGAGGGGGTACACGTTATAAATAAGTCCCATCCCCAAAAAATGTAAATAAACCAAAAAAAGAGAGACTAACGGATAAATCTTTTCATTATGCAAGTTCCGCTTGAGTGTAAGCACTCTCCTTCCATTTGTCACTACTTGATATTGGAGTGGTTAAGGGCTTTTCAAAATAGTACCAAGTGCCAGGTAAAATACATTCAAATGCTTGAGAATGTGCATATCCGGTTTCTCATTGGAAACATTTCTTTTCTCTTGGGGAAACTTCAAAACTTTCCCCACCAATTGAAAAAAAGCTCCACAGATAGACTCAATTTGTTGTTCTTTTTAATTTAAAAAGTCCAATAGGCAGGGCACTTAGTAAAAAGATTACAATTCAGTTTAAACATTCAATAATATGCTATAATGATATGATAAACATAAAAGAAAAGGCATGATAGTACAAATCAGCAAAATACTGTGATTTAATTACCATGCATTATCTTAAATTAGTTGAAAAGAAAGTTCCTATCCTTTAATTACTTAAAAGTATTGTAAATTTGTTAGTATTGTGAAACAAAATGGAAATCTGTCAGGTTAAAAGAATTTTATTGTTGTTCGCAAATATATTATGGAAAATATAGACTGACTTAAAGTAATGTGGGCTTTACCTTACGTAAAGTAATGTAGTCTGACACCAAGTCATGACTAGGCTACCAAAACTGCTGTAACGTGCCCTCTGTATGCGCAGGCCAGACCTTCCCATCTCTGAGTCCCACCTGATCCCCAGTTTTAGCCCTAAGCCACATTCATTCTGTTTAAAGAACTATTCACAATAAGTAATATAGGCAGGTATTGAGCTGTTGTGGAGGGTAAAGGAATGAGAATAAAGGATTAGTAGGAAGGAGGCGATAGAAAGTATTTGATTTTTCTTTACATTATAAAGAGGATTTAGAAGAGGGATTAGTGGGGTGAGATTAAGCAGTCTCGAGGAGGAGCAGAAAGGATGGTGAGACAAAACTGATTTTATTTTTTATTTTAATTAAGAGTTTAACATTTTTTGTAAAGCAGGGAGTTATAATCAATCAGGGTCTGAGTAAGTTCATAGCAGAGCATCACAGAGAGGATTAGGGGTCAAGAAAAAGAAGGTACTATTTTTTTTTCCCGATAGCTACAAAGCCTTAAGAACTTAAAAGGCCAATGGGATTGTGAAACTAAAAGACAGCTTCCCTTTAGTAATGGCCCACAAGAGAAATGAATAGACCAAATTGTTTTAAGGAACAAGGCTAGGATTGAGAATACTAGGGAGAAATATGAAGGGCAGCAAGGGGAAAGATGGAGACTAGAATTAAGGAAGCAGGCGAGGTTGTAAGTGAGGAGGGTCAGTAAAAGCAGCCTATAAGACGTGTGAAATAGTAGAGAGCACCGGAGAGTATGTGAAGGGTATCAACATCCATAAAGACAATTATAAGATTTGACAGCAGAAAATCTGGAGTTCCTATTAAACTTAAATAATAAACTACTGCAACGGTAAGAATCAAGTTTCTACTACAGAAGTGGTTATGCTAATACTTGGGTTAAATGCCTGAACTTGTTGGATATGAATGGGCTACTTCCAGAAACCTGAGCAGAATCAGACCCAGTTGAGTCTTCATGAAGCTAATAAAAGTGTTGTGCCTTCTTTCCAACAAACCTTAATTTTGAATTCTCACTAAGAAGTACAACTGTGTCTAATTATGATACTGAGATGAACAGTTGTCATATGCATGAGACGAATTCACTTATGGGAGAATCCATTCTGGAAACACACCTAAACTAAAACCCTGGATACAAACACACCTAGAGTATGTGAGTGTTTAAAATTCAAACCTGGAACTAAAATTAGCTAATGACCTTTATAATGGGTCAACTCTTCTCTGATTCTTGAATTTTCAGATATTCCAGGTCTGAATTTTGCAGCTTAAGCCTATTTATTTAATTAAACAATTATACACCATTGACCAAGATCGACACTTGTAGTTTTGTTTGGTATCTAGAAGGGTTAGTGTAAAATAAGTCACTGCTTAATGTTGTATTTTGTAAAGTGTGCAAGATAGATGGACATTTTGAAGTTAGGAAAGTAGAGACCATCAAATAGATAAATAAGCATACTGGCTGCTACACAGTGTGATGGGACACACTGATAGGCTAACAAGCATTCTGGTACTCAGGCAGCACCAATTAGGCTCACGTGCAGAACATGCCTCGCCTGGGGAAATGGAGCTTTTACAGGCTGAGACTGGCTACACAAATGAGAGTTTTCCCAGGAGCTGGGAGGCTGCTAGGAATTGCTAGTGAGCACTGATTGCAAGGTGAGTTTAGTCTGAGGCAGTTGCTATTCCTTCTTTCCCTGTCCCCTTCTTTGTTTGGAGGCAGACTGACACTACAAACATAATACAGATGAGGGGCACTGGAGGGGTCCTCCCATCCCGATACCATGGCAGAACTTGGGGAGTGCTGCCAAGGGTCAGAGGCAAATAGACTATAATTGGACTCAGAAAGGTGAAGAAAGAAACCTGGAACAGTGAGATTGTCCAGGATTGGGTGCTTCAATACAGGACCCAAGCACAAGACATTCAAATTTATTATAGCTGAGCCGAGGCTTAGGGTTGGTTGACTACAGTCAGCAACAAAACTCTTCTCAATTGGACTGGCTTCTCTCTAGATAGCGCAGGCATTTTTGAGGCTCCTAGCTCATATTCAATTTAAGATTCCCTTAAAAAGTTAGTCAGTGGAGACCTCCACAAAATACATACAATATAGTATGATACATAACTGACTTACAGGTTACCATAGGTACTTAAATGAATACTATCAATGTTATATAAATGTGTATTTCCAGTGTGCATAATCTTGTAAAACATGCATCAGAAAATGTTCCAAAGGTCAATAAAAAGTAATGGAGATGTTAAGATGAAGAGGATGACAACTTTCTCCAGATGTCCTAATTGCACTTTTTTGTTTGGAATATAGTAGTATTGTCGGACCGCAATAGAATCCTTGTGTGTTGATACCAACACACTATATTTAGAACCTCTCAGTGATATTCAAAATCTTCCTTGTGTAAATCCCATTAAATGGGGTCCACCCTACAAGTATTCTTCCTATAAAATGACCTGTTCAAAGCCATATTTTTTTTTTATCAGAACACATGCTATCCTCTTTCTTTGACATCCCACCACTTCACTGGTCCTTCTCTCTGCATTGGAAGTAAGGACCCTCGTTTAATCCCTGGGCCCCATTTGAGCCACCTCATTGGCTGAGGGGATTAGCTGACCTGCTCTTAAGAGAAGCAGCCGCAGAGTGCTGGCCACTTCAAGCATTCACCCACAGCTATGATAACTCTTGTTTCCAGTCTTGCTCCTCTTTTGGGCCAAGCCTTGCCTCATTCAAGGAAACCTAGTTGTGACCCTCAGCTTTGATTCCTGAGTTCTGACTTCAGCTCTAACATTCATCTCTAGCATATGGCTTCTGACTGCAGCTGTGACCCTTGTCTCTTGCACATGCCTACAGACTCTCACTGTGAGCTGTAGGCCTGACCTCCCATGTCCTGGTCCCTAACACAGTGCCTTTCCTTCATACTTGATCTGTTAGACTCTTTTACCTACATAGCTGTCAGGACTGTGGTTTACATGATCAAATCATCTGAGCCTGCACATCCTCATTCAGAACTATGACTCCCAGTGTTCCCTCTTGTCTTTCTAGGAGTCTGCTAACCTACCTAGGTGCCTCATCTCATTTATGAGCAGGGAAGCAATCTCTCCATTAGCAAATCCCAGTGAGTTAAAATAAATGAGCTCTGCTTTTCAAGTCCTGCTTTATGCTCACTTGGCCATATTATTGACCATATATGTCAACTGGTCCACCACCTTGATCCCTTTAAGTGCAAGGCCATTTCTCCCTTAAGGGAAAGATTGTCAAGCAATTGGAATGAGATATACAGGAGCCTTAGTATTCATTACAAATCATGTATGCTAAATAATTGGCTAAACCTCATAGCAATGGAATTGAAGGACATTCACATCCCGTCACTGACATTGGTTGGATTAGTTTTCAAAGCAATTGGCCCAGCAAGGGTGCAATCCCCTGAGAAGCGTTTCAAGTGACTGACTCATAGTTCAGTCACTAGGGGGATTGCAGTATGGAAAAGCCCATGGTGATATTTGCTTGGCTGTCCTTCAAAATGTTCAGTCAGAAAGGTGAATTAGATACAATGGGAAACTTCTAGATAAACAAAGGCAATTACTCCCTAAAACAGTCACTTTCAAATTTCAATATACTTTGTTTCTAAACCAAGCAAACTGTGGTTTGTCTGTATTGTTAATGAAAATTCAAGCTCTTTAAAGCTTGGCATCCCATTTGCTCTTCTGATACTGCAGTGGTGATAGTGTTGTTTTTAACACCCCGAAATTCTGCCAAGAAGAGAAAAACATCAAGGAACATAAACAGATTTGTTTGGCTGCACTCACTGTGTGGGGAAAACAGAATTACAGGCTAGAAGCCAGAATGGACCAACTTTGGGTAAACTGCATTAATTCTGCAATGTCTGATAACAGTTCTGAAAAGCCAGATAATCATAATGTATAATCATATGGGTAGCTGTCAGAATACAATGAAAGTAAATACTATATCTTCAGATATGCACAAATTATCCATCTACATGAAAAAATTTTAAATAGCTCCATAATGCTTCTGTCAAATAAGATAACTAGTGTTTAGTAATACTGGGGATAATTGTACTGGGTTATAATTTTTAGTTGTGCACTATTTTATTGATTTTGTTTTGTTTATCTGGTATTCTTTCTTTTCTGGAACAACTCCCAGTTCCCTTTCAGGGACTGCTATCCTGGATACTTTTAATTCCTGTTTTAGATACAACTCACCTGAGCTAAATGTTTGTTTTTCTGATAAAAGTATATTTCTAAAAATGAAAACAAAAGTCTTCAATCCCACCCACTCTTTTCTGAATAGATCCACAATTCATACCAGTGCTATAACAATATATCTGTGAGCTAGAAAAATAATTGTCTTGACATCACAGTAAGTAACTTAACAGTAAGTACCAAAACTATTTGCTGGATCTGAAGCACGTACATCAGAGGTAAAGTGGAATATCACTGCAGTGATACAGACTTGGTAAGACATCAAATGAGAGGTTAAACTAGCTGTCATAGCCTATATCTTCAGTGGAAAGAAATGGATTTTTTTTAACAAAGTGGTAGGTACTGAGATCCTACTAGAGACATGGCACACACAGTTTTTTAATTTCCATGTAGCTAGTGAAGTTCAACCCTAGCTGAAGGCTGAAGGGTCAATGTGACTAGATACGTTGGGATAAAAGCAACCCGTGCCTTGCTTCTGCTGGATTGTACTTCAAGATGGCTATCTTGAGTTAGCTATCTCTGTGTAAAACACACCTATTTTGTTGCAATGAAGGGGCACATAAGCCAATGGCTGCTCCCACTTACCCACCATCTCCCTGTTACAGGTTGCTACTAGGCCTGGGAGGAGCTGTGGAAAAGTCAACGTAGTCACAGGGTGAAATAGTTTTCCACCAGAATCTCCACAAGGCTTGGTGATAGCTGAAGCCCATCACTTCCTGCTTCCAATTTAGCCACCACTCCGGGGTTCTCCGTCAGGCCTGGAAGTAGCCACCCTATTCAATGGATGCGCTATCCCTTCCCAGGACTCCATGCCTCCCTCACCTGTCCTTGCCCCACCCGGCTAGCTTGAGGCTTCCTTGAGGGATGGGATTTTAGGGTCTTCCATTCTGTATCTACATCCAGCCTTGCTCCCACTTTTCTTCCCTCCTGGTATTCCTAGTTGAGAGCTGCCATCGCAGCCTACAGCAAGCAGAAGTATATGGAGTGGGCAACTCTGCCTCAGTAGTAGTGGTACAGATTATCTGTCTCTATCCTGTGATGCAGCTCCCTGACAGGATGGACAAGAACAACCCTGCTTGCCCCCAACCTCAAATCCTTAGCCGCTTCTGAGAGGTCGCCAGTGTTAAGAGAAGCCGCTGTGGATTCCAACAGGTGGAGCAGGACCCAGGTGCTGGCTGTGCATATCTTCAACAGAAATTTGAATACTAAAATGTTTTGATATGGAAATGCTGCCAGCACAACTCAAAGAATTTTGTTTGAGTGCCTCACATGTTCATTCTCCTCCATAGGCCAGACTATCTCCCATGATGCACCAAGTCTTCCCTCTTAAATAAGGGTGATGGTGCATCATGAGAGTCCATAGCCATGGTGTACCATGTAAGATGTAGTCCATCTTGGGAATCTGGCTAATAGAAGAGAATGGAGATATGAGACCACTGAACTGCATCTTCCATGAGGCATTGCAAAAGCATTTTCAATATTAAAATATTTTAGCTCTAAGAGTTCTTTTTTCAATATTTTTCACACTAAATTCATATACTTGAAAACCCAGTTTTCTATGGAACAGTTGTGATGGAAAATTTTCAACCACCTGTAAATCAGATTTCCCCCCCAAAACACAGTTACCACATTACTGTCATGCACAACCAAGAAGTGACCCAAGAAGAGTACAAACAAGAAATGACACAGGTTGCAATTCACAGCAGGTGACATCAGTAAGTGAGAATTCCACTGAATACTTTCAAAGGCACCTTGACACTTTCTCCCAGGCTGCCTGCAAACTTCAAAGCCACTTACTCATCATAGGATGGAGACCAGAGCCCCTCTATCCCGGTGGTATGGAACAGAGACCAAACATGTAACTTACTGTCCTTCATACTTCACTTCTTCTTCTGCCCCGCAACCCCGACTCCCCGACGCACACACCTGTTTGCTTTCAGTAGGTTCCACGCAGGTATAAGGATCTGCCTTGTATAGATCTGCTTTCAGTACTGGAACCATAATTCATACATTCAACTGCATATACGTAGCACAAGAAATTTATTAATGTGATTGCATGATGGTGTTGTTTGTGATGGTATGGGGCAGGGCTCAGCAGTCTTGAAGCTCATTCTCAGTTTCTTATGTTCCTAAAAGCTCATGCTTCAGGGTTTCAGCCAGCCACTTGCAAAGGTCAGGAAGGGATGATTTCCCTTCCAAAAAAATCTTTCTCTGAAGCATCAGTGATAGTCATAGCTGGAGAAGGAACCAGAGATCTGAGGTGGCACTGAGCATTCCTCTCTCAGGGATTTGGCTGTCTGCTTCTTGCTCACATACTCAAGGTCTAACAGATCACTGTGAGGTCAGGAAGGAATTTCCCCCCAGACTAGATTGGCAGTCATCTCATAGGGAAATGGGGTGCCTTCCTCTGCAGTGTGTGGGTACAGGTCATTTGCCAGGATTATCTGGGTATATCTCACTTAACCATTTCCCTACTAGTGCAGTGGCCTCAGGCATTGGTGCACTTTGGCCCCTCCTACTGTCTGTGTCTGTGGCATATAATAATCTGTAGGTCTCCTGTAGGCTGTAATACTTTGGTCTAATTTTGGCTGTTGGGTTTGGTGTGTGGATGCTGGTGGCCTGTGATGTACAGAAGGTCAGATGAGATGATCTGGTGGTCCCTTCGGGCCTTAAATTCTATTACTATGATTTGATGCCCAGAAAGCATAGATCTGTTTCCCTTTCAATTGCACACAATGTTGTTGTAACTGTGTTGGTCCTAGGACAGAGGTCTCCAAATTATGGCCCGGGGGCCGGATCTGGCCTACAGCGTCGATTTGTCTGCCCCCCGTGCCCCAGATGAGCAGGCACGTGGAGAAGCTGCCCCTGCCCTCATGCGAGCTGCTGCCGGTGGCCCCATGTGCAGAGGGGTGAGTGCCCCCACAGTGCAGCTGGAGGAGCAAAGGGAGGGGTGTTGTGGCAGCAGCCGGAGGAGCAAAGAGGGGGCCACGGCAGAGGCAGGAGGATCAAAGGGGGTCTATGGCAGCGGCATGGCTGGAGAAGTAAAGGAGGGGATGCAGCAGCGGCCCGTGAAGCCCCTTCAAAAATCTAATATGGCCCTCGTCTCAAAAAGTTTGGAGACCCCGTCCAAGGATATTAGAGAGATGAGGTGTCTGAAGTAATATCTTTCACTGGACCAACTTGTGTGCTTACATAGAACTCTTCTTCAGGTCTGTGAAAGTACTCAGCATTGCACAGCTAAATACAAAGTGAAACATTGTTTAGCATAAGGAATTAACGCATTTCAAGGGATCATTCAAGATGAAGTGGGACCATTAACACCATTCCAGTCATGGGGTAGGAGGGGAAATTGGTGGGACACACACACACACACACACAGACACACAGCTGCCTTCTTCCTAACCCCTCTTTCATTCCCCTCTGACTGAAGAATTATTAACAGGTCACTTCACCTTGAGTAGTCTCTTGAAATATGTGTTAACTTCTTATGCTAAACAATCTGTTCCAGCAAAATCCATATCCTTGAGCGATGCAGTAAAGCCAACCTAACCTCTGGTGTAGACAGTGCTAAGAATTGTCCTGTCAACCAACCACCATCTCTCAAGGAGGTGGAATTTAGGGTTGCCTCCTGGTTATACTGGGAATCTCCCAGAATCAGGCTCATCTCTCAGAAGCTACTGCAGCAAAATCAGGAGATTTTAGGTGCTAACAGTTCGGCAGGGCTAAGGCAGGCTCCCTGCCTGCCCTGGCCCCATGCCATTCCAGGTAGCAGCCTGTACATCTCTGCAGCTCCTAGGAGGGAGGCAGGGGATCTCCACACACTGCCCCTACCTTGAGTGCCGACTCCACAGCTCCCATTGGCCAGGAACTGTGGCCAATGGGAGCTTTGGGTGGTGGGGGCAGTACCTGTGGGCATGAGGGTGGTGTGCAGAGCCTCCCTGGGAACCCCTTCAGGAGCCACAGGGATGTGCTGGCTGCTTCCTGGAGTAGTACAAGGCCAGGGCAGAGAGGGAGCCTGCCTTAGCCCCACTGTGTTTGTCGACTGAGAGCCACTTGAGGTAAGCACTGCCCAGCCAGAGCCCGCATCCTTCATCCCTCCTGCACCCAACCCCCCCCCCGCCCCAGTCCTGAGCCCCCTCCTGAAGCCAGCACCCCAAGCCCCCTCTCACACCTCAGACCCCAACCTGAGACCCCCCCTCTTGCACCCTGCAACCCCCTACTGTATCCCAACCCCCTGCCCCATGCTCAGCCTGGCACCCCTTCCACACTCTGAACCCCTTGGCCCCAGAGCCCGCACCCCAATCCCTTGCCCAAGCCCAGTGAAAGTGAATGAGACTGGGGGAGAGTGAGCGACAGAAGGAGAGGGGATGGAGTGAGCAAGGTGGGACCTCAGAAAAGTGGTGTGTCGGGGCCTCGGGGCAAGGGTGTTTGGGTTTGTGTGATTAGACAGTTGGCAACCCTAGGTGGAATATTTACACCAACAGAAGAATCCCTTCTGTCAATGTAGGTAGCGTCTTCACTGAAGTGCTGCAGTGGCACACTGTAAGCTCGAAAGCTTGTTTCTCATGCCAACAGGAGTTGGTCCAATAAAAGATGTTACCTCACCCACTTTGTCTCTCTTATTGATTTTTAAGCATTTTTAGACCTCAGTCTTGTCACTTTTGCACATTTCCTGTAATTACTCAAAGGTCCTCCAACCTGTATCAAGTAAAAGCAGAGTAAATGAGAAGGGTTAAGATCAGTATTGAAAGCCCCTCAAAGTATTTCCAGTCTTTGTTGTTTAGATTTTTTTCAGCTACATTGATCCTAAAAATTTGCTTCTTAAAGTTAGAGCTTTAATTTTAATAAGGATGAGCAGTGCTTGAAAAGTGAGAATTTATTTTGTTTTTTACTGTTTTACTGCAATAAAGGAAGATATCTGCAGAAGATGTTGAATTTCCTCACTCTAAAAATTTGTAATACTGCACAGCTACAAGTTTCTCTTGATTAACATTTTAAATATATCAAAAGCTGTCTGTTAATCACCCAGAGTATGATTTTTGTCTGATATCTATATCTATATCTATATCTATCTATATCTATATATATATTACACACATGCACTAACTGGCAATTTAATTGTAAAATTATAACAGTAGTGGTGACTTTACTTTTTGTCCACTAGAGGGAAATTACAGGAATGTCTAGATTTAAAAAATAGAATGAAACAGGAGAAAATGAGCAGTGCTTGAAAGGTGATATTTTTTTGCTGTTTTGTTTTTATGGTTTCATTGTAATAAATGAATATGTCTACAGACAATATGAAATACATAACGAGTGGTGCATTTCCTAGATATGGATCTCACTAAAGAACACAAATTAAGACCCCAGTCCTGCAACAAGTTATGCATGAGATTAAAATGACATACTGAGTGTGCATAGTCCCATTGGCCTATGTGAAACAGTAATGATAAGCACATGCATAAATCATTGCAGAATTGGGGCCTAAAAATGAACAGGGAAAGAGAGGCTGCATCAATCCTATTCCTGGAAACATACATGTGCGTGTGTGCATGTATCCAGTATGGATTGTTAAACTATTTAAAGCAGGCTACATTCTTGCAATACTGTATTTGTGCCCTCTGTATAGGATGGGACTCAATAACTTTTCAGAGTGGTAGCCATATTAGTCTGTATCAGTAAAAATAACAAGGAGTCCCTGTTGCACTTTCGAGACTAACAAATTTATTTGGGCATAAGCTTTTGTGGGTTGGAACCCACTTCATCAGATGCATGGAGTGGAAAATACAGGAGCAGGTATAAATGCATGAAAAGATGGGTGTTGCCTTACCAAGTATGAGATAAGTCTAATGAGACAATTCAATTAACAGTAGGATACCAAGGGAGGAAAAATAACTTTTGTAGTGGTAATGAGTGGCCCATTTCAAAGAGTTGACAAGAAGGTGTGAGTAACAGTAGGGAGAAATTAGTATGGGGGAAATTAAGTTAGGTTTTGTAATGACCCAACCACTCCTAGTCTTTATTCAGGCCTAATGTGATGGTGTCCAGTTTGCAAATTAATTCCAGGGCTGCAGTTTCACATTGGAGTCTGCTTTTGAAGTTTTTTGATTGAAGCCTTGCCACTTTCAGGTCTGTTTTTGAGTGATCAGGGAGCTTGAAGTGTTCTCCTACTGGTTTTCAAATGTTATAATTCCTGATGTCAGATTTGTGTCCATTTATTCTTTGGCATAGAGGCTGTCTGGTTTGGCCAATGTACACATCAGAGGGGCATTGCTGGCACGATGGCGTATATCACATTGGTAGATGTACAGGTGAACGAGCCCCTGATGGTATTTTCTTGGTAAGGGACATCTCATATACGATGTCCAATTCACAACCACAAACATCCCCAAGCCATAGGAATTCCACACTACTATACCATGGGCAAGTTGAAATGTTGTTTAGAAATTTACTGTTTGCTTTCTGCTATCATGTGGTGTGGAAAACAAGCTCCTGCAGCTTGAATAAGAACACAGTGATAACATTCTCTGGAAACCACAACATCATCTCATTTATTGTCAACTCTACTGGAGCAGAGCAGAAGTTCTCGTTAAAAGTAAACCCTTGCTCTAACTTCTACACACACACACACACACACACACACACACAAGTTCTTAACTTGGTTAGTTATGTTGTCCATCTCCAGCTGGCCTATACATTTGGAGAGGGGTTGGACAGGCTTGGAAGGGCTGAAAGGGAAATCTCCTGGGAGGAGTCAGGTTTCCAAGGCCCCCAAAAACCAAGTAGTGGCAGTTCAAATACAAATCCCAATGATCTGTTGAACTAAGTCAAGAAAATCCATTTCCCAACCATTTCCATAAAATGGTTTCCATTCTTATGAAGTTTTCAAAGCACAGTTAAACTTAAAAGCAGAAGTGTATTGACAACATTTAAAGGACTATCAAATACAATTCAGTTCGCTACCTGCATGCAGTTAGCAACACAGCAGAATCTGTTTAATAGAACACCAGTTTCTTGTTGCAAATGACAGAAAGGAATAGGACTGACACAAGTCACAGCATGTATTTCTAAACATACACACTATGCTTTTGATGTAGTATTATATACACTTCGAATACTGCCTCTACATTATTTAGTGTAGATGTCTGCAGAAGTGAGAACATTTGTCCACAAGAGGGGGCTAGCACTCTTTACTAAGCTATGCAATTTCTCTAAGTACTACTAGAGGTTCCTTCATCAGACGTCTGAATCTTACGTGTGCTAAGGATGACTAGTGAGGTTACTTTCTAGTTTAACATTAGCTGGTGTCTTCACGATGTGTAAGAAGAAACAGGGACCAGAGAGAGGCTGTCAGATTTTTCCTGAGCAATAGTATAGTAGCAGGGTATCTGCCTAGTACCATAAGGCCAGCGCTACACCAAATAACCAATAAGAGGAGCATCTTTGATGCCCCCGCCCCATTTGCCAAACTTTTGAATACCTTATATTTATTGCATTTGTAGCCCATTTCACAGCTTTGATGCATGATTTGCATGCATGATTTATCCCTGTAATATAATATGAAAAATTTGCACGTTAGGATCTGTAATCTGTATTTATTCATGCCATATGTATATGGAAATAAAAAAAAGTTTCCTTTAATCTTATAGAAACTTTTTAATTTTTAAGAATAACTGAAATTTACTAACATCAAGAAATTGAACTGTGCACCAACAGTGGGTGGACAGGCATTAAACAGTGTTACAGTAGGTGACAGCCTTAGAATGTTAACCCTAGTCCCATGAGTCTCAAACTTTTGTACTTGTGACCCCTTTCACATAGCAAGCCTCTGAATGCAACCCCCTCCTTATAAATTAAAAACACTTTTAAATATATTTAACATCATTATAAATGCTGGAGGCAAAGCAAAGTGTGGGGTGGAGGCTGACTGCATGTGATGCCCCATGTAACAATCTTGTGATTCCCTGAGGGGTCCTGACCCCTTGCCCTAGTCCTTCAATTCAAAAGGTCACTTTTCTTGCCTTTACCCTCGTGAACTGAAGTGCAGTATCAAAGAGAGCCAATGGCATTTTCAAGCAATAAAATATCAAGCAATATCAGTCTCTCATTGGTCACCGTTAATCGAAGAGGTGTTTTCATGAGCCCGAGCTTTGAAAAGCTGCGCTCGTCACTCATGACTGTGACCAGCAGCATGAGCAGAATCCTCAAAGTTATCCACACATTAGAAAAAGTGTCCTTCAGCTCTGCATCATGAATGAAATTAAGAACTTGGAGGGGAGAGTGTTTCCTGTGTGGCAAAATGTGATGGATGTTGTCCAATTCAACACAGCAGTCTTTATCACTGACATCAAAACTGTTCCGATGTGTCAGCATTCGGTGAAGGTCCGTACAATTGTTCAAGGGTGTTTTCCTGACCACAGCGGCTTACTAAGGTCATGCAAAAAAACCCAGGTCTTTGCATGGTGCTTCATTAGTCCAAACTTTTCTTCAATCAATACTCAAGTAGTGTCCCTCTTCAATTTTTCTTCCAAGCTTCTCATCACCTTATCATTGCTCTTGTAACCAAACTGTCTCTTCTTCTGATTAAATGTGAATTTCCTTGAACACAGGCTCAACTTCTAAATTTTCCACCATTTCTTTGGCAGCAGTGATGGCATCTTCAAATCTGTTTTCTGTAGGCCACAAAAAAATCAAGGCAGCTTCTCATCAAAGTAGTAGCAGTCACAACGTCCATCAACTGAGTTTGTAATGCCTTGCTTACAACATTTACTTGAAAGAGGATATTGAGCCAAACCACAATTGAGACCAAAAATTTGAAGTCAGTGATCTGCAACATTTTACTTCAAACCTTCTATTTTTCCTTTTGTTGCTCACAACAAAAACCGCACTCTGAGCCTGGCACTGCCCCCTCCCAAGCCCAGTGGTTGTCTGGATCGCCTGCCCCTAAATCTGGCCTCATAGCACTACAGTTGTCTAACAGCCAGCTAAGTCAGGTATATCTTAATAAGTATTTACAGTACATATTATGACATGTTATTTTCCATGTCCGTTTTTTCCACTTGTTCCTGTATTTCAGATCATACACTATGTTGAGGATAATGTTGAAAATATCTAGCATAACAACAAGCACTTGGAAATTCAAAGTTCATCTTTAAACCTCCATTCCACCTCTGCCCTCACTGCTTATGGTAACGTTAAGCACTGGCAATCAAATTCAGTTCTGAGGTAAGTAGGTGCAAACTGTTTTCTATGATTACATAAGTTGCATTTGATTTTGAGCTTCAGATTTCACTCTTGGTATTTATAATTTTAAACCTGACTCTTCATCTGAACCTAACTTTTTGTACTTAGCATAATCAAATAGTGCAAGGAAATACCTTTTGAACACTCTTGCTAATTGAACATTTTCAACATCAGCCTTTAAACAAAGTTTCAAGAAGGCATCAATCTAGCCATTCAGAAAAAATTGCTACATTAGTACTAAGTTTTTCAGGGTCTCTTTCAAGTGAGATACATATTTTTCTAGTTACTATTTATTCTTCTCACCAACTTTAAGTGTCTGCAAAATGTCTCTGTAAGAAAGTGACATATGTACCTGTCTGGTCATTTTAAAAAAATATATTCAAAGCTTTTTCATATGTACATTAAAAATATCTGTGTAGTGATGTTTAAAAAAATCATGAAACGAGCATGTTTAATAATCTTAATGCTATGGTGTCAAGGTCAACAGTAATCAGAATATTGCTTAATTCACAGATCCTTATGTCTCAGCTATCTTTCCCATGCTCATCACTGTGGTAACTGAGCCCAAGAGAAGTCAATGTTAGTTCAGTAGGATTCTGAATGCACTCCGTGTGTGACTGAGCCCAAAATAAAAATTCTTATCAAATGCTTGACAACAAAATGTTTCAATTTTTTAAGGTAAGTTAAATCTGTTTTGTTTTTCCAAAATAATCTTCGGCCTGCACTAATCATTGATCAGATTTGTTTTCTGTTATGAGACTACAGAAAGCTGGTTAAATAACACTTCTTCCATTTAAAAATAAATTTATTTTTATGTTTTGACCTTGTATGTCAAGCCTGTTGTGAATTTTTATGGTCAGTTATAAACCCATGAGCACAGGGAATTCTAATGGAAATGCTGAAACAATTATTCATGGCTTCTAAATTGCTCTTCATAAAGTTTAGTTCATTTACCATAAAATAAGATGCCTCTTAAATGTTTACCCAACAACATTTCCTTACACTGTGAATGTGACATGCAGAAGCATTTAAAAGCATGTGCTTCCAGGAACATTTATTCTGGACTGACACCTTGCCTAATTCACTACTCAGCTGATGAGACTGCAGAAGTGGCAAGCATGGAGATGGTTTCCTGTAGCAAATCAGCTGAAAAGCATGAAATAAAAGGCATTTTACAATCGATTCTGTAGGTCCAGATCTCCATCCCTTGCAGGAGCAAGTGCAAGATGAAAAGTGTCAGGGCGTTGGCAAAGAGTAAGCATACCTAGGCTTCATTACTCTTTGTTCCCTTCTGTGTATTTGATGTGCACACTCATGAACTAACCCAGAGAACAAAATGAGGAATACTTGTGGCACCTTAGAGACTAACCAATTTATTTCAGCATAAGCTTTCGTGGGCTATAGCCCACTTCATTGGATGCATAGAATGGAACACACACAGAAGTAAGATGCATTTATATACACAGAAAGCATAAAAAGTTGGAAAGTACCATACCATTTCTAAGATCACATTCTTCTGATATAACTTTCATGGAGCAGTGGGTAGTACTTGGTTGTACATCATCATGTTATGAATGACTTCATGAAGGATGGGAACTGTATAGCACTAATTCACTGGGAGCAGAAAAGTCAAAAGAATGGACCAGTTGATCCAGTTAGGCCACACAGATTTGTTGTTGCATGTCTAAGAGTTTGCGTGCTGTAGAGAAATATAGCAATGGTTTGTTCAAGAGGTACCTAATAACTGTCCAACAGTGACTGTCCCTAGACGCAAAATATCCTATATGCATCACCAGTGGAGACAGATGGCCACATCCACCAGTAGCAAGACTTTCTTCCCCCATACCATCACAACTGTGGGAGGTCTAAGCTGTATGTAGGATATGACAGTCGTGCTTGTGCAATGCCCTAGCTATAAAAACATGGATTTTTTTCAAATATCTCCTCTAGAACACTGAATTGATGCCATAGTCTCACTGCTCAGTTCTGGAGAGGACTCTCTTTTTTTCCCTCCTGCATTGCCATAAGACCTACACCAGGGGTGTTAAACACGCAGCCCGTGACCCTTCCCTGCCACCCCTCCCCCACCACCTGCCTACCTCCAGGCTGGTATTGCCCCCTGGAGCGCTGCAAGCCCCATGCCACTTTCTGAAGTGGCTGCAGCACATCCTTTCGGGCTCGCGGGGGAGGAGGCAGAGGGCTCCTGTGTTGTCTCCTTCCAGGCACTGCCCCCTGCAGCTCCCATTGGCCGGGAACAGGGAACCACATCCAATGGGAGCTTCGTGGGAGGTACCTGGAGGAGCTGCAAGAGCAGCGCAGGCACGGAACCTTGAAACCCCCACCCCCACCCTCACCGCTGGGCTGCAGGGACTGGTCCCTGCTGTTTCCTGGAGCAGAGTGGTGTGGGGCCGGGGCCACCCCGGAGCTGCTCTAGGTAAGCAGCACTGGGCTGGAGCTCGCACCCTGAACCCCTCCTGCACCCCAACTCCCTGCCTTGAGCCCCCTGACACATCCCACACCCCAACTCCCTGCCCTAAGCCTCCTGTCACATCCCGTACCACTCCTGCACTCCCTTCCCTGAGCCCCCTGCTGCACCCTGCACACCTCCTGCACCTCAACTCCCTGACCTGAGTCCCCGCCGCACCCTCCACCCTTTCCCTGAGGACAGGGAGGGGGCAGCATTAGGATGGGGACTTTGGGGAAGGGGTTGGAATGGAGCAGGGAAGGGGTGGGAAGAGGTGGGGCAGGGGTGGTGCCTCATGGAAGGGGTGGAGTGGGGCAGGACCAGGGCAGCAAGGGTGGTATCAGTGATGTGGCCCTCGGGTCAATGCACTAGTCCTCATGTGGCTCTCATGGTCATTTGAGACTTCTGACCTACACAGTCTCCATCAATCCTTTTATACATGCACTGGTGGCTTCTTGACAGCCACTGAGGAGAATCCCAGTGTTCCAACAAAGCTAGGCCTCATCTATGGCAGTAGTTTCATGTACCATCACTATTAAAAAGAAATCCTTTACCAGAAAGTTCCTCAGAAGGCAAAGTACTAATGGGAAGTGACAATGTTAATGATTTGCAAACCCAAGACCATAGGGCCCCTGAAATCATGGTAGGGCCAAATTATACGGGCACTCATTAAACTTCAGTTTAATAAACACTTGTTTCCTCTTGACAGGAAGAGGGCAAAGGATAAGGGGTGGTAAGCGCTGTTTGAAGCTATTTGTGCTTGTAGAGCGATATTCAGTCAGATGTGAGTGCATAATTTCCAGAGGCATCAGCTTCATCTCTGTGACTGAGGACAGAGATTGGCCCACAGATTGCATTGGGATATTTGTGTGTCTTGGGGTCCATAATTTTCCTTTAGGTGGTAATTATTACAATAAAGGACATCACAAGTTTCCAGAGCCATTAGTGAGAGATTCATTGTGGGCTTTGAGCATCACAAGCTTTGTAGTTAGAGGAAGAGGTTTTCTTTTTCAGGGGCACTCTGAGAGAGAGAATTCTTAAATGGGGAGTCCCAGCTCTTGTTTTCTTAACTCCAAAAGACTTTGACTACCTAAGGGAAACACCTGCCTTTTCTTCTTTCACCAGAAACACTTGAGTCATAAGATGCTGCATTCTTAGCTTTTCTTTCTTCTCCTCCCACTCTTCATTGTGAGGAAATAGTCCCATCACCTAGAAGGACCTCTACACCAGATAGAGAGGCGAAATAATCCCTAAATGAAACTGGTTACTGGTAGGATGACCAGATGTCCTGATTTTATAGTGATGGTCCTGATTTTTGGGTCTTTTTCTTATATAGGCTCCTATTGCCCCCCACCCCTGTCCCAATTTTTCACATTTGCTGTCTGGTCACCCTAGTTACTGGCTCTTATTTTCTTAAGAAGAAAAAAATTGTTAGTTTCATAATAAACAGAAATAGGAGTCAGTCCCAGAGAGCTAAATGCACATAACTAAATAGGTGGAAAGGACCACACTCCTCCATATGTGTCAAGATCTAAAAGTAGCCAAACAAGGGGTATAATTAAAAAGAGAAAAATAACCCCACTCTGATACATACCATTAGAAGCTAAGAAAGGCTTTTTCTTGTTTCTGTGCCAACTATAGAAATGAGTGAAACACAGATATAGATGCTACTGAGAGATACTGCTGTTAAAGGTGCATTTAGAGCTGTATTTGTTAAATATTAATCACATCAGAGGTAAGAATTCCAAAGGCACCTACTAGAGTTAGGGGCTCCAGCTCTTATTAAAATTAAATGGGATTTATGTGCTTAACTTCCTTAAATTACTTTGAAAATCTTGGCCTAGGCTTGATGGGAATATACGGCTAGTGCCAGATTAATATTTTTCAGTCACAACTATGAATCTCTCTGGAGACAGGAAAAAAAAATCAAGTACTTGATTAATGACTGGTGAAGCTCAGATAAGTTCAGAAGGTAGAACAAGATGGCAAAAGATATCTGTCCAAAGTTTATCTAAACCCATTAGATTAGTAGTGTGGGGTTGTTGTTTGTTTCCCTTTTTTGTTTTCTGAGCACAAGGGTTTCTAATGCTGGCTGGAGCACAGACGGGAACAAACCTGGGAAAAAGAAAATAATGAAGATAAAATTACAAATTTTTTGGAACTTCAAAAAAAATACCATTCAGAAGGCTTAATTAGTTATTTTCTGGACTAGGTTTTTTCTATTATTGATCCCTGTGTTTGTGTCCTAGGCTATTACCTAAGAGCACTGAAATGCAGTTTTGATTTCATTTTTTGTCTTTCAGGGAAATGTAACAGTAAGATAGAAATACAATTTTTCTATTTGACAATGAAATAGTATCTCTCTGAAATAAATCATCTCAACTGCAAGGGAAGAAAATTCCCTGATAACTGGTCAATATTACATCTAAATCCTAATTAAATAAAAGTAATATGCTTAGGTCATTTCCATGCAACATGAACACACATCAGTGTATTAGCCTGCACTATTTAAATTTAGTAATACAAATTAAGCTATTGTAAGTGGGGGAATAGGCCCGCTATTGTAGGGAACTTTCCTGGCTCATACACTACCTCGATGAAATGGGCTAGCAAAAGGATCTGAGTCCTTGCTCCCACTTCCTTTATCCAGAGGTCTGCCTGACCTCGAGGGCTTCCTTTCCACTCTCCTGTGTAGCAGAATCCTTGTAACCCGACAAGGCTGGGTCCGGGATTCCTGGGCGGCACAACCCCCAACCTTGTCGTGGTCACTTAGGGCAGGGGGTAGGGTGTCCGCACTCTGGGGTGCTATCTCTGCACTGGACAGTTTTCTGACCCATTGATTATTATATATAGTTCAAAGCAAATACAATTTATTAAACACCAATCAATTTTTAAAAATAAGGAAAAAATGGGAAAGGTTGAAGGAAAACATAACCCCACTCTTTGGCAAGGACATCACAACCAGCATCTCTGGGTGCAGGGGAAGTTCACAGTCTGTTGCTCACAAAGGCCTGCGCCTTGGCTGTGCTGCAGGAATGCTGTGGATCAGACACTTGCTCTGATGGTGGCCATGTGCTCTCAGGCTCTAGATGGCAGGACTCTTCTTCCTAGCATTGCCTCTGCCCCATCAGGGTTATAATCTCCCTCCAAGTCTGGCCTGCAAGACCTCTTGACTGGGTGTCTCTCTGCACTGGGCCCACTGCCCAGAGTCCCTTTCACTTTCCCCAGCTGCTCACCGCACCCGGCTCGAACTGCTCCAGCTCCACTCTGCCTCAGCACTGCTGCTGCTCTGGCTCCAGCCCCTTGTGCTACTTTTTCTTGCCCCTTTGACTCTGGTTGCTACAGCTCTCTTCCCAGCACAGGTCTGTTCTCTGGGCTGCTTCTGTGGCTTTTGTTGCTGTGGCTCTACTCCCAGCACTGACCTGCTCCCTGGGCTGCTTCTCTGTCTGGTATGGCTCTGCTCCCCAGCTCAGCTCGGACCCCTGCTCGCTCCTTAGCTTGGCACCACTCTGCCTGTCCCAGGCAATTCCAGCTCACACAGAAGATAGGACGCCCCACGCCCTCCTGGCTCCCTCATTAGCCTGCTTGCCCTGTCAATCAGACCGACCTGGAGCACTGGCCTCTCCCCATTGCCCCTGGGGACTGTCAGTCTCCGGGTTCTGATTTCCCATTGACCCTTCCCCTTACTTTTGGTACGGGGAGCTAGCCAACCAAAACACCCCCACTGAGTTTTTAGTAAGTGGCCATCAGTTCCCTTACAGTATGATAAATATGGATTATTATAGATTTCTTGACAAATTCATGAAGTAATGTATAGTAAGATACAACTAACCAAGCCATCATTTTCTCTTCTCTTTGTATCATCTTTCGGGCAATAATAAGAAATATTAATTAATTCCTGGATCTTATATGGCACTTTTCATTCACAGATCTAAGTGATTTACAAAGTTGGTAAATATCATTATTCCCATTTCACAGATGGGGAACCTGAAGCACAAGTAGGTGAAAAATCAGACGGCACTTGAAATTATAGAATATTTCAGCCCCGATCCTGCACTTAAATCTGCATTGCTGGTCCCCTACACCTGTCTAGAGCGCCAGTGGTTTCAGGATCTTGGCTTTACAGACACCTTCCTGCTTTAATCGTGAATTGGAGGTTATTCACAGTATACAGTATCAAAGTTATGAGAAAATGTGCAATTTTAACAGACTTTTGGATGCAAATAGTTGCTTCCCCCACAGCCTGACCTGTATTTTAAGACACCCTCCCCCATCTCAAATGTTGTTGTGTTTGGAAAAGTTTACCCAATGACTTTTTTCCATACTGCAAACATGCAAAAAGATATATTTTTTGCATCTTTGTAATGTAAAAGTCATTGTTGCTTGAAAAATTGACTATCTGCTCTCTTCCCTTCTCCCCCCGCCACCACTTTGCTTGAAAACTGATCTATTTCACAGGGAAAGTGGGCCTGGTTTTGCTAGAAAAATGTAAATGCCTTAGTGACATTGTCCACAGAAATAGGCACCTCTTCAAGTTCATAACAAATTTTTTAAAAAACCTAAATATTAAATAGTCCTGCATTAAATGAAAAGCTACACCTATGAGTAATCAAATTCAGTGGCTCCAAAATGAATGTAGTTTGCACCAGTGGCTACTAGATGGCACTGTACTTCATTACTAGTCAAACAGAAAAACACTAGACTTTGGAAAGAACATTACAGTACGTTAATCCTTCAACATTAACAAAACACCTTATTGAAAAGGGGAAAGAAACAACTCTTCATTCTCTCTCCTATTGTCATTTTTCACTTCATTTGCAGTTGTATCTTTAAAGAAAGCTGGTTCGTTTTGCTTAGCGCTGCATTCTGAAAGCTCACATAGTGAGCATTTCTTGTCATGGATAAATTAGTGGCTTTCTTGTAGCTTTTCAAGAGACAGCAGTGCACTGGTTGCAGAGATAGAGAGAGGGGAATGCAGAAATATAACACCCAAGTGACAGCTGCCAGAGAAATTGTGCCTATAAAAGACAAAGGCAGTCAGAAGATTTCTGGAGGTGCTGAGGGAGATCATTCAAAGACTGCTAGTGCGCCATCTAAAACAGTGTATCATGCATTTCCCCACAGCACTAGCTGTCACGAAATAGTGATAAATAATCACAGAGTCACTTTCGCCTGACATTGAGTAAGGCAATGTATTAGAATAGGGAAAACTTTAATGTCACCACCTCTTGGAATTTTATTGCAAATCATGTGATACTTAATGTTTTACTTCAGCCCTGAGATGAATGATAAAATGAGAATCTGAGCTTTTGTTGTTTTTGGTGGCGTTGCAGAGATAAATTTGAAAATATGATAATAGCTAGCTCTCTGACAGCACTTTTCATCCAGAGATCTCAGAGCTTTACACAAGAGGCCAGTATCATTTCTCTCTATTTTACAGATGGGGAAACTGAAGTAGAGAGAAGAAAACTGGTCATCCAGCAAACTAGTGGCAAAATGACTTGAGTGCACTCTGAAGGCAATTTATTATTATTATTTTTTTTTTTGTAAAAATCTCATAGGTCTTAAAAGTGTGAGGCTGGCAATATTGAAAACGTGTTCCCCCTAAAGCTGTCTTTCTGTCTATTTCTGTCTCTGATTCACTCTGTAGAACCTTCACCAGCTTCCTGCCACAGATTTAAAGAAACAGTACACACACTGGCTGCCAGCTACTAATGGGTGGGCAGTGGTATCCAGGACTAACTGTATCTCCTTACCTATTTGTGCTGGCCTGCCCTCTTTGCACTGCCATCTTCACTGCCTTCTGTAGGTGATGCATGATGGGAGGGCTCCCTATATCCTTTTCCCTCCGTACACTCCCCCACCTGCCCTTGGGCACTTAAGCAAACGTAACCACAATGAAGCCCTATGAATGAAGCATAAAACTAAAATGTATAATAGGCACATCCAGGCTGACTGGTTAAGGCTGTGTGTTTGCATGTGAGTATCAGTCTTGTTCCAGTATTTCCAGGGTCCTTTCACTATTGGCTAGAGGAGCTGTCAGTATAGTCCTGTGTTTTCAGAGTTAAAAGATCATGAGAAAGATTCCCCATGTTCCATTTATACTCAGTGATTAACTTATGAGTTGTGGCAGCACCTCCAGGCCGATGTGAATGTTAGATTTGTAACACTGATAGGGAATCAATTGCCAGAATACAACCCAGATTCTCTTTTGTTTTTATACTAACTTAATATGAAAAAATAACCTTTTGTGTGATGTGTGGGAGTTTAAGTTTTCCGGGTAGCTTTACATTGACTGGAATGATCAGCTGAATAAATCATCAGATTTTTTATTTCATCTGATGCAGTTTTCCAGTTGATAAATTGAGTTCAGGGGTGTGGCGAAAATCAAATAACATGGCAATTACACATCTGGATGAGAAGGGAATAAATAGGACATTGGATATGGAAAGTAAATGTAGAGAAATGGTAGAGGACAAAATCAGACAGGAACACTTCTTGTACTGGGTTTGGATGGGCAACAGTCCTCCCACAGTAAATGGAACACAATCCAAACCAGATACATTATAAATATCACTGCCATTGCAGTTCACAGAGACACATCAAACAATTTCACTTGTATATTTTTAATTCAAGGAGGGCATGGTTTGGCTATAGGTATCCAGAAATAAAGCAGTAAACAAACACACACACACACACACACACACACACACACACACACACACAGTAAAACTGGAACACAGGAGGTCTAATTCAAAACCCAATTAAATCAATGGAATTGCACTCATTGATGATAACGGGCTCTTGATTGGGCCCAGGGTTTTTAAGGCCAGATAGGACAAGCCTTCTGGAAGTGGCCAGTACATGATTCTTCCGAAGGACAAACAAAACAAAAACCCCAAATTCATGTGGCCAGTTACAAGTGACTAGATGAAGAAAATTGTTTGACTAGAAAGTGATTGTTTTTTAAAATCTGAGAAAGTAATAATTATTTCTTTGAACTTTTCTTGCTGACGAAGGCTCTGAAAAGCACTAAAGGTATATTGTTGTGGAAAGTCTTTTATCTTATTGGTCAAATCTTCATATATTTCCTAAATCCCTCTTAAATTCCATAATAATTACCCACTTTCTTCTTCAGTGTCATCTGCTGAAATTATCTCCATTATTCAGAGAGTCTTAAGCCAGTTTGTGGCAATTAACCTGAATAAAGGGGAGTGACTCAAATGCTCTTTATTTTTCCTAGAGCCTAAAATTCCAAAAATATCCTTTTATTTAATCCAAAGATTAATAACATTCTTGGTTCAGGGCATATGGTAATAAACTCTTTGTTCATGGATAAAAATAAGCAAGTGGCCTTTTTCATTCCATTCTACCCATCATTCTGGCAATTTCCTCATGTAGATTTCTTGGCATTCAGCATGGAGAATACACTCTTTAAAATTAAGATGCAAAATGTAACCCTTAAACTTTTGATGCTGGAAGGAGGGACTCAAACAAAGGTCTCAAGTGCATCTGAGATGATTTGGTCTGAAAATCAGGATGTAATCTCACAAGGAAAGGCTTTCTTGCAAATTTTGTAATATATCTTTGCTTTTGACTTCTCCAGAAATACCACTCAAAGAGCCCCTTACCATTTCAGCTTCTGTTCTCATCCAAAACCAGAATAAGTCAGCACCAATTCTTATTTTACTTGCATATGCTTAGCCATCTCCAGTCATAATTAGTTATGGTACGCTGTCACATTGAGATCTTTCTACAACATGCTGATGGGGTACAGGAACCTGAAATGGCTGGAAATAGCTCCCTGAGGAGAAAATGTGCCTTGTGGAGGGGACCTCACCAGCCAGTGCAGAGCTGACATAATAGGGCTCTCCCTCAAGAAAAGGCAGACCAAAGGTTTGGAGTTGGAGGATGGGGTTAGGGCAGAGAAGACACAGAGAGGGAACATGGCACTATGACTCCCAGGAGCAATAGCGGGACATGATAAGTTAGAACAGAGCCAGGAATGCTAATGTATAGCTCAGTCTGCAATTATTCCTGGCTGCCTCACAATTCAGGGATGCAAAGGTGGCTTAAGGAGCAGGAACAGATAATTGGGCCTTGAGAGAGGTCAGGGTTGATATGGGAAAAACATCCAGGATGACTGGATGCTTATCTAATGCTCCCGAGCCTGCAAAAATTGGAAGATTTCCATTATTTCTTGATTCCACAGAAAATACAGAAGAACATGCATTTCAGCACTTCAGTTTCTGAAAGGAACAGACAGAACTAGATCTTGGACTTGTAGAGTCATATGAAAATGAAAAATGGGACTTCAGAGAAAGGAGCATCTCAGGATCAGTTGTAGGTCACAAGCAATGTCAGGGAGCCTGACTCCCCTGTGTAGTTATTCTCATAATCTGATTAATACTTCATGAGGGAGACCCTATTATTTTCTTATTTATTTAATGATCTCTAAAAGCACCTATCAACATAGCAGCTAGATACAGTTTACAACAGTTGAAAACAAGTACACAGGCGATTCTTGCAAAACAACGACTCAACCTTCGAAGAAATTAGATTGCTTTACAGTGCAGTCTTATAACGGAAAATTAGCAACTGTAGTTATACAGTATTTACATTATTAATGTCAAAATATTTAAAACACTAGAGGCAAAGCTAATTATTTTCAACATATGGAAAGGAAGGAATTTCAGGTTGAAATATGCATGGAACTAAACTAAACCTTTATGGGAATGTACAGGCAGGGTCATAACTCTGTTCTCAGTTACACTGGAATAAATATCTGGGCTTCAGTGGAGTTACTTCACATTTATGCTGATGTAGCTGAGATCAGAAGGTGTTTGATACAGGGCACTGAAAAACAACAAGAACCTCTGGCAAGGAAACTGAAATGCCCCCATCTCAGTGAGCCTAAAGGATTGCATGTTTTGCTTTGTTTTTTCTCCTCTTACTCTTAATTCTGGACTGAGGCCAGACAGAAGTTATACCATTAGTACAGCATTTGCCATTTCTCACCTTTTCATCTGTTTGTTTTTCTTTCCTCTTTTCTTTTTAAAGTTGACCTGCCATCGACAGCTCGGCTCTTAGAACCTGGTGCTGTGCTTAACTGGAGTTAAGAACCTAAAGTAGAATGGAGAGCATGTCTAGAATAAGCTCCTCCTACTTGAGGTAATAAAAACAAGGGGGTAGAAGTGGGCCCTATATATAAATCTCTATCCTGGGTGATAGTCAGTTTGATCTAGCTCTGCAGGAAGAAGGATCTGAAGATACTTGCTTTAGGCTCATCAAAGCCGTGTTCCTCTGTGTCTGTGTTCCAGACATACAGACGTCTTGTCCTGTAGTTGAATGGTAGCCGATTTCAGGGCTTTGCAAGAAGAGCAGTTTCCATCATTTGAGAAATCAGTGACATGGAGTTATGTATCTTTCAGTGGTATTTGTCTACATTATGTGCATAAATCCTGTTGATCTTTAACACCAAATAGCTCACAGGCACCTCCCTCTGCAGATTAACCTCAATTCAATCACCAGAGCCCTGCTAACTAGGAACAGCTCTCTTCAACCCCATCATCCTTGATCCTCATCTGCCTTTTGTTCACTCACTCTAGAGCCAATAGATAACCTGCTTCTCTGACCCACTCCTTGGCAATGGTTTTCCCAGCTCTCTGGAACCTGGTGACTTAGGTCCTTCCAGTACATGAAGGAGAGCAGGAGACTCATTCCTTAGCAGATTCATCACACCATCTTCATTGAAGGGGGGGACAAATGTACTGTAGGAGACTATTTAAGATCTCAGATCTCCTCACATACCATATGGCAGGATAACTTAATAACTTGGGAGAATGAATAAGTTCTTCCAACAAAATTCTTGAGTATGACTAGACAATTTAAATAACAGATAATCTATGTAGCTTCCATATATTGGGTGGGCTAACAAGATACACTGTCTGTCTTGCATGTATTGTGGAACTATTGGTGTTTGCAAATGCCAGTAAACTGAAGTTCATTTTCTCTTTGTCCTCCAGCTTCTACAGATGCTGCAGTTGCTTGTGAGACTCATCTGTTGAATAGCAGCTTTCTAAACAGGAAAATTAGGCTCTGTTGCCTCTTCTTTCACAGCTGGTTGTGATGCTATAACTTCATCACAGACACTTTGCCTAAACATATATTTCCAAAGAAGGCTTCTTTACCTTTCTCCTAGTAACTGATTCAGTTTCCTTTGTTGTTCACTATACTTCAGACCCATTATATTTTGCAGCTGATTTAGGACCTCATCCAAAGCTAACAGAAGTGGATGGAAATATTCTCATTGACTTCAGCAGACCTGATTAAATCCAGAGGTGAATGAGTTGATGATGAGCTATTGGATGATATTGCCATGGTCACAGTTTGAAGTGGTGTCCTATATGTCACTGGATGTGACTCGTACTTCCACCAAATGCTTATAACTGTGTTTACCCCTGTGTCAATCACCTGTTCTGTTTGATAACTAAGATCCTACATTTGTTCTGTGCTTGAAAACAATAATCACAGCCTATGTAGTCTGGAAAAAGATAATTCTTTCTTATAGACCACTTTTGAATTGTGCCATTTTGCACATCCCTTTACACCAATATCTCTCCAGCTCAATAATTCATCGTTAATGGTATTTTTCTATTTTCAGCATGTAGTTACCGTAACTTTTCTCCTGGCCCCGCTTAAGAATCATCCCAGCCAACCTATGTCTATCTGTCACTTACCAAGAACTTCTTTTCACCTTGTAAAATTTCTGTTCCTCTGACAACCTCTGCTCAGCGAATTCTTTTGCCCAATTATTATGGCTGTGACATTCAAATGCTGAAAAGTATGTGATGGGGTGAAATCTTCAAAACTCTGACATCAAGAGATGCTTTGCTATAAGGTAGTAGGCCAATGTTTGATATTGCAATCATTTATTTTCTTTGTGTTCTAACAAGCGTACATAAAAACCCTCAACAGCTTGTCTTAAGCTAAGGAGAAATAAAGAAATGTATAACTTTGGGTTAAACTCTATCCATGTCTTTAAAAAATGATGTAAGGATTCACATGGACATCACTGGGCACTAGACCAGGCCCTAAGTTAACCTCGTTGTTTGAAAGCATGAACCTGTGGAAAGGCATTATAGTGATTAAAGTAGAAGACTGGGAACCAGGAGATCTTGGGTCCTGCCCTGTGATTTTGTTCTTGTTACTTAAGTTCTCTGCTTCGCTTCTTAAACTGTGCACTTTGAGGGTAATAATATCTCACAAGGGACCATTATGAGGCTAAGTTTATTAATGTTTGTAAAGCACTTAGTGGTGTTATATAACTGTTGTGGGAAAAAGACTATCCATAAATATGTTGTTGAAATTAAATGCTTACCGGAGGGGTAGAAATGATCTTAGGTTCTATCTACACACAAAGTAGCAACTATTTAACTAACAGTGTATTTTTAATTGACTTAGTGAAAATGGTTCAAAATCCTGTGGGGATTTGATTTTAAACCCAGCTAAACTGAAGTGTCTGCTCAGGAGTTTGCAATCAGTTCTTTAAATTATTTTACTTAAACAAATGCAATGTTGTGAGTAAACAAGGTCTTTGCTATAGCAGCAACACCCAAACCAGCAATATTAACAAGGTCCTGCCTGAAGTAAATATATGCTTACATATTAATGACCATATTGCCACACCTATTGGTTTAAAGGCAGCATACTTTTCATATGTGCTCAATGAGTGCATGTGTAACTTGTGCCTTTATACTGTAGCATTTGACTTTGGCTCAAAGAAAGGGAGGGAAACAGTGAGGAGGAAACATGGATTTTAGCTGGCATAATGGATCTCCACATATCTGCAGGGCAACTCAGCCACGGGGGGGCCAGAAGCACTTAGAACTGGATGTGGCAGTTACTGGATATGTTCAGTAGCTGTTTCTGATGCTCTCTAGAAACCTGTAATTGTAATCCTGGTAGTTACCCCTTAGAGCTGAGTCAATCAGAGCACACAAGGGAGAAGGGGTGTGGGGAGAAAGGCTATAAACAGAGGAATTAAAGATCAGCAGCTGATCCAGGTAGGATCAAGAGATGTGTCTGCTGTGAGGGTTGGCTTCTAATACTTGTACTACTTTGGGAACAAGTGAGTTCTATTCTAGCTCCCTTTACAAGGGAAGCTCTCCATTAGGATAATGTTTGTTCACTGTGGTGTACTTTATGGGCATAGGAGAGCTGAGAAGGGATATTTGTTGCCTCTAGAGACTATACAGCTTAATGGAATTTACACTTACCAACTAACTGCTTTAAACTGGGATTCTGTCTCAGTCAAAGAAAGAACAGGAGCAGAGCGAGGTCAGGGTATACTGATTCTTGCCTGATTTAGCTGGGCTTATGGTGAGAAGATATTGTCCTAATTTTGTTGTTGTTGGAAAGTCATTCCAATGAAGACTTTTCAACCTGTTTTACTGTGGAAATCCCCAGATTGTTTGTTCACTGACAGAATCCTGAGGAGTTTGAAAGGACAGAAAGTCTGCCATTCTTCTCAAGTTCTGGACTGTCCAGGTGATTCTCACTATGTGCTATCCTCACACCATAAAGACTGAGAAATCATATCTGAGAAAAGATCAAAGGTAAATGTTTATATGTGTATTAGCTAAAGTATAGAAGTGTAGATGTAGTGTTGAATATATGGATCAGCAACAGTGGGGAAGTATATATGAGGAACACCAATAGATTTACTGTCTAACTTTTGTTTAAAAGTTATTCATAGTATTTGGAGTCCTATTTACAGTGTGTTATACTATTTAGTATGCATTACATATTTATTTTCTTTAGAAACTGTAAGATACTCTGTCTGATGTTGGCTGGGAACTGTTAACACTAGTTTTTCAGGATTTTATGTACAATAGCCCAGAAGTTTAACTCTGTGTAATGCTTTCTGGTCTGTGTTTCAGCAAAGAGTTAAACTGAATGCAGAAAGAAGGGGAGTGTGATAGAGTTGCCTGAGCATTCCCTACACTACTACATTTGTCCTCTCTTTGAGCTCAATCCTGCAAGGTAACAAATGCTTCTTCTGAAGTGTTAAGCACCTCAATTCCCTATGAAGTTGGCATTAAGGCATTCAACCATAAGTAAGATCAGAGCTTTTGGGCTTAGCACTTTTTCAGTACAGATGTGCCATTACCTGGTGTGGCATAAAATAACAACAGTCACTCATATGGATGCCATCTTAACTCATGTGCCTATCTTATGAGATACTTATTTCCTTAGAGACTGGGTTACACCACAGAGCAAAGCACTTACGTAGCATCCTCTTTGGGCCGTTCTAAAAGGTGTGTTGATTCTAAATTATAAGGAGTTCCATGAATGCCTCATGGCGGGGCAATGTTGCTGTGATGCGTGCAGAAGTTCAAAGTGGGCACATGAGCATATAGATTATTAAACCATACTGCTTGTGGGCCTAGAGAGACCCAAAAGTGGAAATGAAGTGAGTCAGGGACTTAGGACAACATTATTTTGTTTGGTTTTTTACTTAGCGTTTGTGATCTTTTAAGGCCTGTTAAGCTTGTTTTCTCTCTCCTTTTGAAAATAAAATAAGAAAACAGATTCCTTTGAAAGTCTGTTTAATAAAAATGACAGTGAGAGAAATCCAGAGTTACAACCTTTGTGAGTTCTTAGGACAAAATTATCTACCTCTTAAATCTAGGAAGTTATTATAGAAACAGCCTCTGTACTACTTCTGGCCACCAGCATTATGAAACTAAAGAGCAATTTTGTTTGGGTTATTACAAAACTCTTTTCCAGTGCAGTCTCTCTCATATATTTTCAAAGGGATAACCATAAGATTTCTCTGATACATTATTAGGGAAGATCTCTTGTAGTTGTTTGTCATGGTTAATAAATGCGGAGTTAAAAATCCACATCCCTAGACAAAACTGAAGTGTAATAAATGACAATTAATAATAGTTAATGAAACATGAGTGTAGTCAGTCTTGCAACCCAAATTGATGATAGCGCTAATTTTCTGTGACTTGAGTCTGAGTTGCAAAACCAAGATATTACATGCAATGATAATTTTGGGATCACGTCTCATTTGTAGGGCTCAACTTACCTTCCCTGGATGTTCTTTACTGTTTGTTTAAAATTTGTTGTGTTGATAAATTTCTTACCAGAAAATTATAATATATAAATTAATGCAAAATATGTACAAACACAGGGAAAGCTAGGGAAAGCCTGATTCTACCACCTGTATTTTGAAATCAGTATGGCTACCCATATAATCAGAAAGACAGTTCAGGCTTCCTGATCCTCAGGACAACCTTGGCCAGCTTTGTCTCAGCACTTTTTGTGGAGAGAATTCAGTTTCTTTCCCTTTCACCAGGTGTGCAACTCTTAACTTAGGTTCAGCCAGGGTGGATTTAATCATGATTTAATTCAGCAAACAGGAAGTCTTTATTAAAACTGATTATTTAAATCTTGTTTTGCATTTGTACTTTTAAAAACTATTTTCCAAAAGTAAGTTTGAGTCTCAAATTCTAATGGTTATTAACCAGTGCTGATTTTCAACTAGTTAGGCTTTACACTAAATTTGGTGTTGCTTTCTGATAACCAGGAAGATACTCTATATCTATTGTGATGGAGTCAGACCAGAAGGATACAGGAGAGTGCTGGAGGGCAGGTATATTAGTCTCAGGATGTGCAGGTCCCTGTTCCCTGGATAGCCAAACAAAGGCTATTCCGGGCCAATTAAGAACCTTCCAGAAAGGAGTAGAAACAGCTAGCCTGATTGAGACACCTGAAGCCAATCAGGGACTGGCTGAAACCAGATAAAAACCTCCCAGTTAGTCAGGTGGGCTGTGGGTGTCAGGAGCTGTGGAAGGAAGTTATGCTGTTGGTGAGACTGAGTGGTGGATAACATATCATACAGAAGGAAGGAGGCCCTGAGGTAGGGGCGAAGTGGAGTTTGAAGAAGCGGGGACTGCTGTGGGGAAGTAGCCCAGGGAATTGTATTGTGTTTTGTGTCTAAAAGTTCAGCCATCTTAGCTGATACTATTAGGGTCCCTGGGCTGGAGTCCGGAGTAGAGGGTGGGCCCGGGATCCCCCCTTTTCCATCTTCCATACTGGCCTTTGATGAAGGTAACTCACTAGGCGGTGACTCTTGCCAATTATACTGAGAAAGGGAGGTCACTCTGGGGCCTAGATGAGTTTCTGAGGCCCCTAAATCTGCCAGGAAGCGCAGGACCCACAAGTACAGACTTGGAGCTTTGTCACACTATACATATTTATTTAAGCCCTTTAACAGTTTATTAAGAAGCTTCATTTTTATATTTTTATATTAGAAAATGGTGAATGATGCATTTCCTATTTGCTAGATACTATTTTTCAAGCTCTATTTGAATGGAAATCAAAATTAAAATGGAAAAAAAATATTTCCAGTTTTGTAGTAATTAAATAAAACTTTAAATATGCTGAATACATAAACATTTTTCTTATAAAAAATATGCTCTGAATTTAAAACTAACTGATTTATTAAACAAAACAAGTATTTGTAGTTAGTGACTTGAACCCATTGTTTCTGGTCTCTGTGTCCTTTAAGGTTTTAGAACTAGTAGATCTCATCCTCTCATACCTAGTTTTTATTAATAGATTGAAAGAGGAAAATAAGCTTTCCTGTTTTTTTTCAGCTCCTATTGGTTTCTTAATTTTGAATGAATTGGTCATTGAGCTGAACTAATTGAAAACTGAAACTAATTGAAACTAACTGAAATGAAGAGGCTACCGTAGACAAAAGCCAGTTTAGCACTTCAGCAAACTCTGGTTCTATTTCCACCAATTCAGTGCTTTTTCTTAGCAGTTTCATGACTTCAAATTGAATTTTAAAGAGGTTTATTTTTTTAATAAAGTTATATTTATTTTTTTACAAATCTGATTTAAAAAATCATAGATTTTTTCCCACATTTTATAAAGCAGAGCACTTAAGTCCCATTGACTTCAAATGAGACTTACATGATTAGAGTTAAAAATAATAATACTTAGCTCTTGTCTAGTGATTTCATCAGTGGACTTCAAAGTGCTTTCACAGGAATTCAGTATCATTATCCCCATTTTACCCATGGGAAAACTGAGGTCCTTGAGAAGTGAACTGACTTGTTCTGCAGTGGAAGCAGGAAAGAATCTAGATCTTGACTCCCAGTTCAATGCTCTAGCCACTAGGTGTAAGTGATTTCTTGATTTAGAATGTTAAGATTATCAGGCACCCAAGAGAAACATAACCTAGTGATTTTTTTCCCTCACAGCCTCTGCCACCGATTCAGGTATGTTAAATAAAAGCAAAGTCTAAAACTTCATGGAAAGCTTAGCTAGCTGGCTCTCATCTTGGTTACACAGAATGTTATTGAAACTACTTGAGGATCCTAATATAATAAATTCCGTCTGTCCTCTAGCTCTGACTGTATTTGCTGCTAGAACTTCAGCATCTTCCATAAAGGTCTGTCCATGTCCTGTGTGTGTGTGACCAGAGATCCTGTCTCCTTACTGTCCTCTGTCAATTTATGAAGCTAGGTTTTAAAAATCTTCATGAGCATGGTATATGTCACCTCCCCTTTTAGTCCAGACAGCAATACAAAAACTGAGTTGGATCTCAAATTTATATTAATCATTCTTTGTCTCTAGATGCATCTTATTTTCTTTCTTCTAATCTGCATGGGTTATATGGTGCATTTCATAGATCTCTCACCTCTTTGTAAAGAAACCTTACAACCTGGCTAAGTGACTCTTTTAAACTGAATACAAAATGCCTGCACATTGAAAAATAGCCCTGAAGATTTAATAGCTTTGAGCATATCTTCACCTCCCTCTTGTATATCTGAGCACACATCCTCCTTAAACCAATTTCTCTTAGCATATTAATGAACCACACCTCTAAGTATTCTATCCTGTGTTCTGGCTGAATATAGCTTGGGTGATTGAAATTCATAGAAAACATATACATATCCAATGTACTGTTTCATTTATTTATGTCAGTGTAGTTCTCTGTACTGGACAATAATGAAATATAACCAAATATATCAAAAATGGCTCTTGCAGATGAGCTTCGTATCAGAGTGGGGTGTTTCCATCAACTGTCACAGCCCCTTAATACTTTTATCATACAAAGTTCAATATTCTGATTGATTCTCTGGCATATGAAAACTCACTACACATCTATTTAGAATTATTAGAACATAAGTCCTGCCTAAAAATTATAATTTTTGGTTTAATAGCTGAGTAAAATGGTTAAATATGGCAAGTAGCTGTGATAAACAAAATGTATCATGCACCTTTGATGGTTTCACCTGCCCTCTGTTACTGATTTAAATCCCTATAATTTATTCTAATTTTTCAAACCCCTGATCCCCTTCAAGCAGCTGCCATCTGGAGATTTCCAGCTTTCAGTGAGTTTCAACAGTTACCCTTAGCTCAGCAGAGCTGTGAAATTATGGTTGTGCTTTTTTAGATACAGAGAAGTCTTTAGGTCATTTTTCATACTATTGCTTGACTTGCTTGGGATCACCTGAACATCCCCATCATGGCTTTGCCAATCTCACCACAGGAAAACCTTTTAAACATTACCACATCATGCATTCAGGCAGCTCAACTTAAATTCTGCTCCCATATACTTATCCATCAAAATAGGGTCTTAAAAATAATAAAATTATGACATTTTAATAAGGAACATACAGTCATCAATTCTCTCTTCTAAGTTTTAGTAAGTTCTGGAAAACATAAGCCCTATTTTTGTTGTGAAAATTTTCATACTTAGTCTTAAGCCAGAGGAAATTTTGAATTGTGTCATCTAAGCTGTTTTTGAGATATACAATAGATGATACTGAACATTATTGAATATTTGCACTTTTCATGGATACCTTGATCAAAAATGGCCTGTGACAAGTTAAACATTTCATGCAAAATTGTTGTAAAGAGATCCTTCTAATGGTCTATAGCTGGCATTGAAAGTTCACAGCAACTTTTTCTAAACGTTGGTTATTTGTTCCACTTCTTCTATAGTTAAGTTTGCAGATCAGTTTGCTGTTACTAGAGCAGATTGTTAGCTGCACCTCAGCAGTGTCATATACAGTTGAAAGAGGCATAAGGGAGTGTTCCTGGAGTCAACCAGTGGACTGACATTCCATTTAAGGTTGCTCTCCATTACTCTGGTTGTTTAATGCCCCTAAATGCTCCCTTTGTCTGGCAGGGATCACTGGTGTGTACACGTGCCTGGGACATGCCCCAGTGCCAGAGGCTAGTAAAAAGTTGAACAGGATTAGCAACAGCAAGCCTTCACCATCTAGGGATGATCTCACACGGGGAAAATCCCGAGGGGATTAAATCTGCCAAATTTCAGCACAAAGGAGCTGGCATGCAGGAGAGGATCTGACCCAAATTAGTTAGGAGACCAGTATCTGAGGTGCTAATGCCTTAAAATTTGGGAAAGGGCAGATTTAGCATTGGACCCTATTCCAGTCATTGCAGCATTCTGTGTTAATCATTCTGCTCTTACAGATGCAGGGCTGTGCCTACTTTTTACAGATACAAAGGGCAGTATTTCATGCTCTTTTTGCCTTTATGTGCTGCTGTTTTGAAGACATTTTCAAAATGGGGGCAGGGAGACCCACACAAGGATGAAATAATTTAATATTGTTTTATTTTTCACCTACAAAATGGAATACACTTCAGCTATGCCTGAGGTTTAATATTTGTTCTGTTCTATATATTAGCTCTATATCCCTGCGAAATAGCAACACAAAAGTGACAGAGAGCATCATGACTAATGCTGGGGAAAGAAAGTTGATAACAGTAGAAAGAGAATTTTAAAAATAGTAAGAGGAAGAATCAAGGTTAAAAAGGAGATCAGAGCAGAAAGAAATAGGTTGGTAAAGGGAAGAGAAAAGTCATAAAGATTATACTAACTCAGCTAATAATTTTACCTTTTAGAACAGTAAGCGCCATCCATTTTTCTCCCCTCACTTGCTTTTGTCTTAATCTGTGTAAGGCTGAGGGTAACAGTGGTGTTCATCCTTCTTTTTGGTTGGTGTAGCTCAGCTAACTGAAGTAAAGCAACAATTTACAACTTTGAACCCTCCTGTTGAGAGAGAGAGTATAATAAAACTCTAAGTCTATGAAAGACTTATGAAAATGAGCTGCATTCCAATATTACAATGAGGATGGCATAAGCAGGAAAGACAAGATTCATAGCAAGTAATTCTCTAATGAGGATTCATTCATCAGTGACTGTTTTCCTGCTAAAGTGGCATAATTATTTTTTATTATCATAGTCCTCTTGTTAAACTGCCACTGTTTTTTCTTGAGCATTTTAATATGTGATGATGATACAATCATGCAATGCCTTCTTTTATTGCCTCAATGTGAAAAGAAGGTAGAGAGACAAACTACTATTAAAGACAAATATGATAAGAGAATCTATGTTATCGCTCTAGAACAAGAGCTAGAAAATATTTTTTGATAGTTTATAAACAATAATCTGTTACTTCAATTCCTCCCCTTAGGAGGAGGTGTCAGGAGGCAGGCAGGGTCAGGTTACCAGGAGATCAGAGTCAGGCAGCACAAGGGAAGCACATTTGCATGGACAACTTCCTGTTCCTGTGCTTGGTTTAAATACAAGCACGGAACTTATCAGGACCCCCCAGAACTCTGCCAATCAGATCCCAGGACTGGAGTCCCCTGACAAAGTTCATCTTCTAGTTCTGGCAACTCTTAGTACATCACTGGATGGTGGATCAGTGCTTACCAGGACCTAAGTGCTCTGTGGACCACGGTAGACAAGACTCAGTGTGTTTTGTCCACAGAGCGTCTCCTCACACAGAGTTGCTCACAAGATGGACTTTCAGTTCGTTGCCCCTTTTAGGATCCTATAACAGGCTAATCCATTCTTTTTTTGAACTTCAACTATCCCACGCTCTGAAGAGTCACCCAATGTTTCCTGCATCGCTTTTGAAACTCTACATTGAAAACTTTCCTCACAGGACCCAGCCACCACCTCCACTGGTAAACATACAGAGCCATAAAGAAGAAGTGGTTCACAAGATACTGGACTGTAATTGTAAATGTGGTAGGCTCTGGTATCTTATTGACTGGGAGGGGTATGGTGCTGAGGAACTGGCAAAAAATGTACATGCCCCTGCTCTTGTGTAAGGGTTCCGTAGGACTCACCCCAAAAAGCCCATTTTAATGTTGTCCTGAGGATATCTCAAAAGGAAGGGGGTGATGTCCAGGACTACAGGTCTCAAACCCTGGTCCACAGAGCACTTAGGTCCTGGTAAGTACTGATCCACCATCCAGTGATGTACTAAAAGTTGCCAGAACTAGAAGATGAACTTTGTCAGGGGACTCCAGTCCTGGGATCTGATTGGCAGAGTTCTGGGGGGTCCTGATAAGTTCCGTGCTTGTATTTAAATCAAGCACAGGAACAGGAAGTTGTCCATGCAAATGTGCTTCCCTTGTGCTGCCTGCTGCTGCTGCCTGACTCTGATCTCCTAGTAACCTGACCCTGCCTGCCTCCTGACACCTGACTTTGTCCACCCTCTGGCATGTCTCAGACTCTGATCTGGTATCTGACCTGGCCTGATGCCTGACACTGTCTCTGACCACTAGCTCAGACTGCTCACTTCCCAGTTGTAACGCTGTTGTGCGGGGTTAGGGAGCTCTAGCTCTACTGACCTTGAAGTGCTGCTCTAGATGGGCCTTTGATTTTTTCCCTTTCAAGGATACACTCCTCTCTAGGTTTGACAGATGTACTGGGTTAGGGCTGATTCAGCCCAGAAGAGCTCTTTCAAAACCAGTACTAGATGCCAGAATGTGCCTAAACAGTGCTCCTATTAGTAAACATAACAATCTTTCATAAATCTGCCCTAATATTCCACTTTTGGGTTTAGCTGAAACTATTTTCCTTTCTGTTGTCAAAAGTGAAAAGGTTGTAATTCTCTGGGGATCTTCTGGAACACTTCCAAGACCAAAGATGATGATGCCTGAATTGGAATCTATTCTGATCTACTGTGTACAGGAGTATATTTTAGACTTTTCTATATTACTTGAGGCCGAATCCTGTTCTCACTACAGTCAATACCAAAAAACTCAATGGGAGAAGGATTTGGCCCATGTTATGCTATTGTAGCTTCTTTTTTTTAACTGGCATAAACATGAATTATATTGTATATTTCTTCCAGACAAATTTTCAAAGCCAAAAAGATTTTGATTTATGATGCCCTCCCAAACACGAAGACTTTGCAAAGTTGCTTTCTTGTTCACACAAATGACTTATAGCAGTACTTTAAGTTATAAAGTTAAAAGGAGTTTATGCTGCACTTTCAAATGCCATAAGAAGCTTTAAAATGTATCAGAATTGTGGATGAAATAATGTATATCAAAATAAGTCTCCCATGTGCAATAACTAAAAGGCAATTTTGCCTCAGGCATTTATCTTAACAGTTTAATAGTTCATAGATTTAAAACCAGAAGGGACCATTGTGATCATCTAGTCTGACTTTCCTGTATTTACTACTTCAAGTCCTATTGCTGTGTTTTCCCTACAGCATACCTTTTAGAAAAATGTCCAGTCTTGATTTTTAAGATTTTCAGTAACGGAGAATGCACCGCAACCAACAGTAAGTTATTCCAATCATTAATTACCCTGACCTTTAAAAATTTGCCATTTATTTCTAACTTTTTTTTTTCTAGAATCAACTTCCAACCTTTGAATAGTTATGCCTTCATTTACTAGATTGAAAAACCCTCTGTTGTTTAATTTCTGTTCTTGGCTAGTAAACAGGAGCGAGGGAGTTCTCCAGGTGAAGGAGGAGATATTACGTGATCCCTGAGGTAGGTTTGTTGTCTGGAGTGTATGTATTTGTATTTGTGCTGTGCTTGCTGCTTGACCTGAAATACCATGTGGTTTGTTTCTTTGGGGGACCGTGTGCTGACCATGTGTGTGTGGAAACTCGTGGCCTGCTAGGCAAGGCTAAGAGCTTCTTAACAAGGCTTAGATCCCCAAGCCATTTAGCACCCATCAACCCTTAACCATGGGGTGAGGCTACTCAGAAAGACCAGGGCTTTAAAAAGTCCACCCCTAAGCAACCAGCGGAGCTAGCAAACAGGAGTGGTTAACAGGGGAGTTTTGCAAGGGCGTTTAGAGGAGGGAATGAGAACCAGGAAGCTAAACACTTCACATTCTTTAAGCTTAAAGCCAAACACCCCTTGATAAAAATAAAACAGAGGAACAAGCTTCAGAAGTAAAAAGATAATGCAGGCAGAAGTCCAGCAACAAAGTGGTGGCTATCCAGTGTATTGCACTCCATGCGGCATGTATGATTACACTGCTCTACAGCCAAAATGCTTCTGAAATAAATGTAGTCAAACCTTACTAATTCTGGGTCACTGAGAATGAAAATGATGCTTAAAATTGTTGACTGGCTCTAGTTTTCAAGATATGCTATTGGGTCAGTATATACGACCCTTGACATGGAAATGGCAGAGGATAAGTGAGTTATAAAGAGAAGGGATCTCAATTAAAACCAGAAATGACTAAAATACATCTTTGACTGGATCTATGAATAAATCTATGACTGGGTTTGGACAGTACTTGCTTTTTAGGCAAAACAATGAATGATGCAATCTGAAGCTGGTATTGCATCATACATGATATGAATTGTATCATGTTATTCCTAGAAGTCATGGATGATGCAATCATAACGAAGCTTACATCACTCTACTGAACAAATTGCCCTATATCAGCTCTAGAAATCATACAGTGTCGTGCTCTCTTATTTGTCTTATTTGTTTGATTTTGCAAAGGGACACATTTCTGTTTAGCCAAAGTGAGCAGAGATGTCTCGTACTTGTGTGAACAGTGCAGATAACTTCTGCTATGTTTGTGGTGAAGTGACTTTTGCATCACAAAAACGCAGTATAACCACTATGGTTCAGAAAGCCTATCACCTTTATTTTGGCTGCAAAATTGGAGATCAGGACAAGAGGTGGGCCCCACACATATGCTGCAACACTTGTGCAACAAATATTCACCAGTGGTTGAACAGGAAAAGGAAATCTATGCCTTTTGCAGTGCCAATGATTTGGAGAGAGCCAACAGATCATACCAGCAATTATTATTTCTGCATGGTGCCTCCAGTTGGGAAAGGTGTGTCAAAGAAGAAAAAGTGGACTGTGCATTATCCAAACATTCCATCAGCTATACGCCCAATACCCCACAGAGAAGGACTGCCGGTTCCTGATGCACCAGAATCATTCTCACTTGAGTCAGACGAGGAAGAAGATGAAACTTCTGGTCCCGAACCATCAATGGGACTCACATTTTCTCCCATCCTCCTCCTCTGAACCACTCCTCATAACACAAGCTGAACTGAATGACCTTGTCAGGGATTTGGAACTACCCAAGAGTAAGGCAGAGCTGTTGGGCTCCAGACTACAGCAGTGGAATCTCCTGGCAGGTGATGTTAGGGTTTCCATGTTCTGTGACCATCAAAAGGATCTTGTCCCATTCTTCTTCATGGAAGGTGATCTTATAGCCTGCAACAATATCGATGGTGTGATGGCAGCCCTCAACATCGTTCACGATCCAGATGAGCGGAGACTCTTCATTGATTCATTGAAGACAAGTCTTAAAGCTGTTTTGCTGCATAATGGCAATGTTTTGCCATAATTCCAGTTGGTCATGCAGTCCATATGAAGGAAACCTATGACAACATGAAACAACTTTTGAGGTGCATAAACTATGACCAACATCAGTGGCAGCTTTGTGGCGATTTGAAGGTTGTTGCTCTCTTGCTTGGTCTGCAGACTGGATACACAAAGTACTGCTGTTTTCTCTGCGAATGGGATAGTCGTGCAAGAGATTCCCAGTACATCAAGAAAGACTGGCCACTCCGACAGTCATTGGAGCCTGGGAGGAAAAGTGTTCAGCATCCACTACTTGTTGAATCAAGGAAGATTTTGTTACCACCCTTACATATCACGCCTTACACATCAAATCGCTTCCAAAAGGGCAACTAGAGCCCAAGGCCAGGGGTTCTCTGTTCTAAAGGCAAACCAATCCAGCCGAACAGAAAAGACTTTGGTTTTGCCCCACTGGCTAGCCACAAGTCACACAAGCAATTCCCTTAGACACTCCAGCTTCCCAGTATCACCACCAGCAGCCGCCTGTCCTGGGGACAAATGGTTATAAAAACCAATACCCCAAATAAAGAAAATGGTTGTCCCCAATTCCAAAGAATCAGGACCCAGACCCAGGTCAATATACAAATCAGATCTTACCCACAAATCACACTGTTGCCAATCCTTTAGAATCTAAAATCTAAAGGTTTATTATACAAGGAAAAAGATATAGGTGAAGGTTAGAAATGGTTAAAGGAAATCAAATACATGCAGTAATGGCTTGCATCAGTAGTAGAATAACTGCAGGTTCAAATCAGAGTCTCTGGAATACATTCCCAGGAGGAATGGGTCATCAATCCTTTGGCCAGAGCGCCCATTTGCAGCAAAGTCCCATCCAGAAGTAGGAGCGAGGCTGGAGACTGGAGATTGAAGACAAAATGGAGGTCGCTGTCCCAGGTTTATATACACTTCCTCTTGTGGGTGGAGACCACCTTCTTCTTGCTGTTCAGAGTCCAGTTGTCAATGGAGCTTCAGAGTCATGTGGTTTCAGAGCCATGCAGTCCAGTTACCTGACCAGCCAAGCCACATTCTTAGGGAAGCTCGGGCGTGGACGGGCTTCTACAAAGTTCATTGTGTAGCTGATAGTCCTTAATGGGCCATCAAGCATGGTAAGCCCAGCTAACACCAAGGCTGCTGAAAATGTCCCCAACAGCCTAGCACAATATTTGGAAAGACAGACAGTACAGAGCCAATATTCATAACTTCCTCTATAAAATTGATACACAGAGATAGCATAATCATAACCAGCAGATCATAACCTGGTCGTAGACACCTTATATGACCCCTTTTACCTAATATTTGGTGCCCCTACAGGACCCTGGTTGCATCAATGATCTATATGATCCCAGATAATTTGAATAACGTGACACGCTATCAGTGCAAATGGAGCCCATCAATGCTTGCAGACTATTGCTGGACAGTGACAAGAGATGCACCATTTAATGAATACAAGAGACAAGCCAAGAAGCGCCGAGTAGACACTGAATAGGACTAAACTATGTACATAATAGTTTTTTGCCTTTTGTTTCATAATACATTTTATTTATATAACCCTTTTGCTGATTTTTAAAGTGTTACACAAAGAGGACAGGTGAAATATTATCATGTAAAGCAACCATAAACACACGAAAAGACCTAGGTTTACAATTTATGATTAAAACTCTACTATCTACACAATATACATAGACATAAAATGTAAAAACTTAAATATCTTAGAAACAGTAGCCAATCAGTTGTTTTAATTGTCATATTTGAATTCAGCACATCAAAATACATAATAAATATCACATTTTATCTCTGAAGCAGTCGACTTCTAAAAAATTGTAGACCAGTGTTACCTGCTCTGTGGGCAGTGGCATGTGTGTATATTCAGTGCAAGGAGCTCCTGACCCTCAGAGACCAGGGAGGCTGAACTGGAGGAACTAAGGGAGACCAAGAGGTATATAGATGTAACTTTCCAGGACACAATAGAATGGTCTCACCCCCGTTCTGATGGTGTCTGTGCTGTTAAGAAGGATGAAAGTCTCAGGGAAGGAAAAAATTCAACTGGAGCAGAGGGAAATGATCCAAAAGTTGGGATCCTCCATCCAGATGATGTCATAGTATCCTCTTGCCCTGAGGACACCTCTTCAGGAGAAGGAACTCCAGTTATCAGAAAGAGACATGTAATAGTTATGGGGGATTCAGTCATTAGAAACATAGCTGGGTTTGCGATGACTGGGAGAATTGCATGGTTACTTGCCTTCCTGGTGTGAAGGTTGCGGATCTCTTGAGTCATACAAATAGACCTATGTGTAGCGCTGAGGAGGAGATGGTGGTTGTAGTACATGTAGGTACCAATGACATAGGAAAGGATAGGAGAGAGGTCATGGAAGCCAAATTTGGGCTGTTTGGTAAGAGATTGAAGTCCAGGACCTCCTATGGTATCATTCTCTGAAATGCTTTCATTTTCATGCACAGGGCCAGTTAGATGGGCAGAACTGGAGGGTCTCAATGCATGATGAGACTATAGTGTAGGGAGGATGGGTTTAGATTTATTAGGAATTGGGGGAAATTTTGGGAAAGAGTGAGCCTATACAGGAAGGATGGGCTCCACCTAAACCAAAATGAAACCAGATTGCTGGAACTTAAAATTAAAAAGTTTGTAGAGCAGCTTGTAAACTAAGGGCTGGGGGAAAGCCAACAGGTGCAGAGGAGCACGTGTTTCAGACAGTGACATCCCTTAGTGGAGAATCTATGAATGGAGTTTCTCTATGTCCTAGTAAGGAGAAGAGAATGGAAGATGATAAAATACAGATAGGATGTGATGAGAAACAGAATATATCTATAGAGATATATTATTGACCACCAACCAGGAAGGTGATAGTGACTGTGAAATGCTCAGGGAGATTAGAGAGGCTATTAAAATAAAACAATAATAATGGGGGATTTCAATTATCCCCATAGTGACTGAATACATATCTCCTCAGGACGGGATGCAGAGATAGTTTCTTGTCACCAAAAATGACTGCTTCTTGGAGCAGCTAGTCCTGAAACTCACCAAAGGAGAGGCAATTCTTGATTTAGTCCTAAGTGGAGCACAGAATCAGGTCCAAGAGGTGAATATAGCTGGATTGCTTGGTAACAGTGACCATAGTATAATTAAATTTAACGGCCTTGTAGTGAGAAAAACACCACAGCAGCTCAACACATTTAATTTCAGAAAGGGGAACTACACAAAAATGGAGGTTAGTTAAACAGAAATTAAAAGGTACAGCACCAAAAGTGAAATCCCTGCCAGCAACATGGAAACTTTTTAAAGATACCATAATAGAGGCTCACTTTAAATGTATAATCCAAATTTAAAAACCTAGAGAACCAAAAAAGTGCCACTCTGGCTAAACAACAAAGTAAAAGAAGCACTGAGAGGCAATAAGGCATCCTTTAAAAAGTGGAAGTTAAGTCCTAGTGAAGAAAATAGAAAGGAGCATAAACTTTAGCAAATGAAATATAATTAGGAAGGTCAAAAAAGAATTTGAAGAACAGCTTGCCAAAGACTCAGAAAATAATTGCAAAAAAAGTAGGTCAGAAGCAGGAAGCCTGCTAAACAACCATTGGGGTCACTGGATGATTGAGAAGCTAAAGGAGCACTAAAGGATGGTAAGGCCGTTGCGGAGAAACTAAATTAATTCTTTGGATTGGTCTTCATGGCTGAGGATGTGAGAGAGAGTGCCAAACCTGAGCCATCCTTTTTAGGTGACAAATCTGAGGAGCTGTCCCAGATTAAGGTATCATTAGAGGAGGTTTAGGAACAAATTGATAAACTAAACAGTAATAAGTCACCAGGACCAGAGGGTATTCACCCAAGGGTTCTGAAGGAACTCAAATGTGAAATTGCAGAACTACTAACTGTAGTCTGTAACCTATCATTTAAATCAGCTTCTCTACCAAATGACTGGAGGATAGCTAATGTGACACCAATTTTTGAAAAGGGACCCAGAGGTGATCACTGCAATTACAGTCCAGTAAGCCTGACTTTAGTACCAGGCAAACTGGTTGAAACTATAGTATAGAACAAAATTGTCAGATACATAGATGAACATAATTTGTAAGGGAAGAGTCAACATTAATATATTGAATAGGACTGGGTCCAGTACAGACCCCTCGGGAGTACCACTATTTACCTCTCTCCATTCTGAAAACTGACCATGTACTCCTACCCTTTGTTTTCTATATTTTAGAGGACCTTTTCTCTTATCCCATGACAGCTTACTTTGCTTAAGAGCCTTTGGTGAGGGACCCTGTCAAAGCTTTCTGAAAAATCTAGGTACACTATATCCACTGCATTCTCCTTACCCACATGCATGTTGACCACCCCAAAGAATTCTAGTAGAGTGGTGAGGCTTGATTTCCTTTATAAAAACTGATAACATACAAAGAGTGAAGATTACCTCTGTGATGTTCCCCCAGTGTTATCTGGACCGGTGATCTGCTAGGTCACTCCAATCCTTGACTCTGGGAACCAGCCTTACTGTGGTCTGCTGTGAGAACCCCCACTCCTGGGCTGTTCACACACAGTCTCTGGCATATAAACTACTCCTTGGATTGTGCAACTGAATGACACTAGCCAATGTCTCCAGTCCCAGATACAACCCTAGGAACCTCCATCTTGTAGTGTGCAGTTATGCTGGCTGGATGCTGCAAGCTTATATGAGTTTGTCAATTTAATAAAGAAATTGATATGTACCAGGCTTGTTATCCCAAAGGGAGTGTGACACACTTCAAACCAAATGCTCTGCTTCAGATAGAATAAGCAAACAGATTTATTAACTACAGATAGATTTTAAGTGATTATAAGTGAATTACAAGAAGTCAGATTTGGTCAAATGAAATAAAAGAAAAATGCATTCTAAGCTGCTCTTAATACTTTCAATGCCCTTTAAAACTTAGATGCTTCTCACCAGAGGCTGGCTGGTTGGCCTTGAGCCATGCACTCCCCTTTGATCAGCATTTCAGCACTTGGTGATGATGTCTGTAGATGGAAATGGAAGAGAAAGGACCAAAGGAAGGGGGGAGGGTGACTCACTAGAGAGTCCAACCAATCTTTCTTTTTGTTGCCTAGGCCAGTATCCTTTGTTCCTGTGAGAGTGGGCTGGGTTTGTCCCATACATGTCCTGATGAGGTGGTAAACTGACCTTCTGCTCTTGTGGAGTTTGTCTGGGCTTGCTCACCCTGAGGACACATTTTCAGCCTCATAACTTTATACGTGAAATTACAGCCTCTAACACTATTACCATAACAACGATTACTATAAAATTACCATAACAACAATGCTTAGTACATCATGAGCCTTCCAACATGACAAACTTTGCATTAGATACTACAAAATCATATTATAAGGATGAACATGGGGGTGTAGGATGTAGAACATCACAACCTCCCATTTTGAAAAGGACCCTAACTGCTGACAATCCAGATTTGGCACTTTTTTTAAGGATAAGAACAAAAGGACCAAAAAGTTCATCACAGTAGTCTTAAAAGAGGAAGGAATTTTAACCAATAATATAGAGTGAACATACAGTGCATTTTGTCTTAGGTTACATTTTTTATTTATATATACAAAGAAATAGCAGAGGACAATATGGACATTTGATTTACACGTAAATCATTGCAGCAGAAGAGTAATGATAGCAAAAGTAATTGTTTAATGCCTATGCTTTGTGCAGCTATACATAATGGCACGGTTTATTAATATTAATCCACTGAAGGCAAAACTCTGAAATTGCCATTAATGGAAATTTACATTTTACAGTAGTCATAATCAGAGCCACTCAAAATGTATTCAGAATTATGGTAATGAGACTTTTATTCAAATACCCCTGCCTAATGTTCTGCAGAGGAGGCACATTTAACCTAATTTTGGGTCAAACCAGAAGTACAAAGCAGCATAGTTAAGTCTTTGAATGTATAGGTAACTGTTGAAAGTGTGAGATGAGATAAGAAGTTGAAACCTGATACCCTTTATGAATTCAGGCCTTGAAATAAATGTGCATACACACTCCCAAAACTTAGAGTTAAGGTTGCTAAGTTCATTCCAAAGCAAAGCATACCATCACACCCATCTCTCAACTTGTCAAGGCCCGGATAAACAACACAATGTGACATCAAAAATGTATTCATACAGAAAACTTTAAATGCTGTAAGATTCTTCCCTTAGCATAAATAACCATGTATAACCTCAGTTCCAGGAGTCTGTATTTTTCATGTTAGTCATTTTCAACAGTATAAGTGAATTGTGCCTACATTTGCATTGTGTGAATACTTTTGGTGCTAAAATGAGTAACGTCTTTCTAACTGAGGGACAGCGCACATGACTGAAGAAATCCAAATGGGAAATACTACCCAAGTCCCAAGCTAAAATTACATAAGCATTAGTCACAGAAGTCACTTAAAATTGCTAAGTGTAATTCAAAATAAGGCATACGATTACATACACCATTCCTTAGAAAAGGAGACTGTGAAAGGAACACTACTGAGCAGCCACCATGGAAGTCAGTGAAGCATTTCCTGGCTCCACCAGCACTCGCATAACCATAGAAAATAGTCTTCTTTTAACAGCAGGACAGCTGAAGGGTAGAATCGTCTTCATCTGTTTAAAAAACATAGTATGTTATTCTACAATATTATTTATTCCGTTTAGGTTTATAGAAATGCTGATAAGGTTAGCCAGAGGTTATGAAGGGGTGCACTTGACAAAATTTAAAACATAGCTAAGTGCAATTTAGATAACCTATCACAAATCGCCTTCCCACTTGAATAGTGCCTTACCCCCGTAAGTAAAATTCACTTCTCATTTTCAACTGTCTAGGAAAAAACGTTGAGCCTTGCAAAGAGCCATAAAGACCATGAGATATAAACAGATCTAATACTCTATACAGCCATTTGGCTTTGTAAAGATGTTCATCTGAATATAGTAAATGTCTGAATTTAACATGGAAAAACGTATTCTTTAACTGTTGACAAACAAAATATTCTTCTCCTAGCTTATAATACCCTTTTTTGGCATGGCTAATCAAAAATAATAATATAATTGTTCATAAAGTCAACTAGATTTCAGACATTATTTAAAAAAAACGAACTACACCACATATACAGTGAGTTAAAATGTAGCTAAATATCATTTTTTATACTTCTACAATTAATAGTATTTAGATACAAGCAAAAAAATTAGATCTAATTTTTATTTTGGAAAAGAGAGTATCCAAGTCTTTGTAATATGAACACTTCTTATGCTACACTTCTGAAAATGTGCATAACAGAAAAAAGCTATTACAAGTTGATATTAAACAAAACATACAAATCAGAATAATTCTTTCCTCTAAAATGTCAGAAGGAAGGATCAAAATAAACCTTGTAATGAAAATGTGGTTGCATCTGTCACTATGAAGTTACAGCCAGCTTGTCCATAATACTATATGGTATTTACATGTTAGCAATACACAGTTGAACAACAAGGAAAATCAGAAGTATAAATCTTCATTAAAGTTCTTGCCTTTAGAATGTATTAGCTCTTTAAAACAACGCCTATGAGATTTGCATACATTTAGTCTTACATTTTCAGACTTCATAGAAAGTTCAAAAAATAAAATAAGTGGCTTAACCATTACTTCTTTTGTGCCCTACTGATTTATTGATTTTTTTAAAGCAAACAAAAACCTATCAACAGATTCTAAATGTCATTGCATTTCATTCATTAGCATTCCTGCTTATGAAGACACATTTCTTTCACTGGGAAAGGTGACACACTGGAATTTTTCATGGAGGATTTATAAATGCAGATTTTGCCTCCGTTTTCAGATATGCCAGTTTAAACCAGGCACTAGATCCTCTTCCTTTGTTTTGGCCACTCTACAGCGCTGGAAAGCTGCTGGAATAAGGGAATTTCTCAGGTGTCATACATGAATAATGTAGCTGAAGTCAACATACTTAGATCCACTTACTGCAGGGTCTTCACTGTGGTAAGTCGACTGCTGCCGCTCACCCATTGACTCCACCTGCGCCTCTCACAGCAGCGGAGTACAGGAGTCAACAGGAGAGTGCTCGGGGATAGACTAGGAACAATAAATTGATCCCCACTCGATTGATCGCTGCCCACAGATCCAGCGGGTAGTGTAGACATACCCTCAGTCACATAGCTCTACACTGCACACAGACATAGAGATTGGGGCAGGAGTACTGCCAACTCCCAGGGTTTAGAAACCACGACCATAAATTATGGGGCTGACTTAAAAAACATGAGATTTTTTAAAAAATGTTCTTTTTATTTGCCTGTTGGTATTTGAGCCTTTAGGGTTCACATTTTCCAGTTTTTCTCCCCAATCATGAGGATTAGAAACTTCCTCTAAAAACTAAGGAAGGAAAGCAAGCTGAGAATCAACCGCAATCAGGTGAACCTGGAAACTGTACTTTAGGAAACACTATCATGCAAAAGCAACAAAGAGTCCTGTGGCACCTTAAAGACTAACAAACATATTGGAGCGTAAGCTTTCGTGGAATAATGCCCACTTCGTCGGTCATAATAATATCAAAGAGCTGGCAACTCTGTGTCAGGATGGGGGCAGGATTCTATGACACGCTGAAGCTGTGTCTATGATGGTATGTAGAGTACATATATTACAAGCGTCCCCTACCACAGGCATAAGTAGAAGCGTAGCCAGTGACTAAAGACATGCCTGAACCCTGTGAGTATGTATGCTACACTCCTCTTTGCTAACCCAAACAGTGCCTCCCCAGTGTCCTGCTGCCACAGGGAGCATTTTTCCGCAGACTCCGCCACAGTGAAAACCGCAGCAGCAGGGAACATCTCTGACGAGGTGAGACAGCAGTGAAAGGTTCTGGCAACTCCCACTGTTGTGGAGCCTTTTCCTGTGGCAAGGAGCTACCAAAGCCTTCCTCCCCCCTCCTCACCTCCCACTACCAGAGCCTTTTAGTGACATATGTAGCTGCACACTGCTGTGAGGACAGATACATATACCCTACAAAAAACCAGTGGTGAACAGAGTCAATATCGAAAACAGAGTCTGTTTTCTTCTATGTCCCTCTCTTTTTTTCCTTTTTTTTGCCTATCGCTTCACATGCTTTGCTTTTTGATTTTTGCCCTTTAAACCAACCATCAATAAACCCAAATAAGAAGATACATTTTTACTAAAAATACAGCAGAGAATGTGTTACTAAAACTAAAACACACAAGGACACTGATTTGCAATGTAGAGTTTGCTATACAACAGCATTTATAATGTGGTGAAGCAATAATTGTCTGATTCCACATGCATTTATTTGAACCCAATAAAGCTAATGTAGTGTTAAAGCAAAGCTCTCCAGCAGGAAGTTGAAGAGACAGCAGTTAGGATATTTCTGGGGAGAGAGGCGGAAGACTGTAAATTCCACATCAATCACTGCACCCAAACTGTGCTGCTGACTGTTAATGTGAGACCTCTGCAATATTGAAACAAATTGAGCTGGGTCTTGATAAAAATCTGTAACTTCAGAGTAAACATGCCATTCAGTTGTCATGGGTTTCAGTTAATCTTTATTACATTGTAAAGCAGTATCACTTTTAATTATCAAGTAGATTTTTTTAATATATAATAAACTGCTATTTTTGTGCAAGGGTAGTAAAAGAGACCACATCCATGATCCATCCACCATAGCATTCTGGTGTACAAAACAGAAACTGCAACTGAGAGTTTACTACTCCTATTAGGCCAGTCAGGACAAAAGATGTACTGTAATATGCATTCACAGTATATTAGTCATGTTAATTGTTATACAAGGTTTAAACTGATTCTAAATACAGTGTGAGGCCACAGAGTTCTCAGGCTGGGGTCCATGTCTTTCAGGGAGGGTGTGGAGGGCCTGCAAAATATCTGGAGTTTCCTTGTGAAATGTGTTCAGTCACATGCATCTGGAAGCATTTGTGATAGTGGGGGAGATATTTAAATGTTTGTAACCCTAGAAGATCAAAACAAAGATAATTTGTTCTGTACAAAGAGATTGATATTGCAGGGATTGTTTCTGCTACCAATCCAGTTCCCTTCCCAAAGGTAGTTGTTTTTGTTAGTACAAGTAGCTTTTTCTAAGTTTTTCTCTTTTAAGCATAGGTTATATTCATAACTGTGGAAAAACAACTACAATAAAGCATTTACTGTGGACTTATTTGAAATATGCAGAGCATTCTTCCTTGATCCCAGCACAGACAGCACCCCTGTAGTTAGACAGCAAATGAGGTCTCTGGCAATAGATAACCAGTAATTACTTTTCCTGAAACCACATTAACGTTCTAAATAATGCAACAGTTTCAGTGTTAAAATTTCATGAGCTTGATTGTAATTATCCTTCAGTATGTGACAGTCTAGGGTGCTACAGTGTATTATCACTGAAAAGGAGGCCTTCACCAACTCTAAAAATAACATCAGCTGTGCCTACTTTCCCTCTTTCTTTTTGGCACCAAGAGAGTGGAAATATGGATGGAAAATCCATTTAATATGTTATTAAAAACTAACCAGCTATGCACAATAATGACATTCTATTTAAAGTCATTCTACTCTCTGCCTCTCTCTAGCACCGTTAGTGAAAGAGACTTTTTCATTTGGAAAAGCATTTTATGTTAGGGACTACAGATCTCAAAGCCTAGTTCACAGAGAGCTTAGGTTGCTGGAAAATCTGACCTGCCATTCAGTGATTTGTTAACTAACAGCTGTTAGAACTAGAACCTGAACTCCAACAGAAGACTGGGTTCTGATTGGGTGAACTCTGGGAGTCCTGATTGGGGCTGTTCTTCTATTTAAATCAAGCAGAGGAAGAAGAAGTTCTCTATACACCTGGGTTTCTCCTGCTTAGGGTAGCTTCCCTGCTGCTAGTGCCTGATTCTAGTAACCTGGCACCTGAGTTTGTTTGTCCTGCTGCGTATCACAGACTGATCTCTTGATAGCTGATCTGCCCCTAGTCAGACCACCCACATCCTGGTCTTGACATTTTGTGAATGAGAGAGAGCCTTTTAACAGAGGTGTGGTCTGAGCACAGGATTAGAAGAAGAGATACCAACAGCAGAAACAGAATTAGAAGAAGAGATATCAACAGCAGAAACAGGATTTGTTCTCAGATGTGATGGCATTAACTATATTTATTTTCTCTACAATAAGATAGTGTTTGTCCTCCCTTTTAAAATCTTATTAATTTATACATTGCATGTTGATCACAGCATAAACTGTCACTACCAACAAAGAAGAGAGAAACAATATATTCAAGACAATCAGTCTCAAAAAGCTCTCTCTGGTAATTACCACATGTGAAAAGAGAAGATTGCCATAAAGAGTAAGCATCTCCTGCCCTGAAGAGTAAGTCGTTTCTGGGCTCCCACATAATTGTCAGTATGCAGCCATATGAGAGGATGGAGTTCTGTGTGTCTCTGCTGGTGCCTTGTGACACAGCTTGTCTCCATTTTGAGGCAGGAGGGGAATGAGCCATAAGTGAGCATGCCTCCCTCCTCTATATGCCACAGCGTAAAATGGAGTAATTATTGCTCTTAGGCACACACTGTGGAGGGTCTGACAAGCAGAGTGATTTGGGTGATAGCCCCATGAAGAATGAGCCTGAACATACAGTAGGAAACCAAACCTGTGTGTTGCTGAGGTCCTAATCCCTTCATTTAGAGCTGAGGTGGCTCAACAAGATCTCCCTGGATTAGGGCATCAGTGCTTCTTTTTAATTAATTCTGAAGTCATTGAACATAGGTGCCAACTCTGTGGCTGCTTGGGAGGGAAAAATAGTGAGTGCTTAGCACCCATCAGGAGCCTCACAGATCAGTTTCTCATCCTTTCCCCCAGTGAGCCCCACTGATCAGCTCATACCCCTCCCTCCCAACTGCTATGATCAGTTATTCTGCAGGAGGCACTGAGGGGGGGAGGAGGAGGACTGGGGGGAGGAGAGTGAAATGGGTGTGGGCTTGGGGGGAAAGGAAGAGAAGGGGTGAGGTGGAGTGGGGGCAGGACCTGGGGCAGAAGAGCAGGAGTAGAATACTCTGCCTGCCCCTCTCCCCAGGGAACAGAAGAAGTTGGTGCCTGTGTTACCGAACCCATTTCTGTGTAGAGTCATTGTAAGGCTCTGTGTATATGTTGTTGTTCCACCTTCTAGGTGTTGTTACTGCTGACAGTTAAAGGCATTAACCCCATCTCTTTAACTTCCGTTGGTAGATGTCTGTAGTTTTTGATTTGAAAGGCCAAGTCCTAGTTCCCCAGATACGTGTGTAATTTTTCTAATAAGTGTCTCTTGTCTGCAGTGTTTGGATACTGTAGAGAGCCCTGTACTGCCCTACTGAAGGCAAGTGGACTGCATGAGGTATGTAAATCAAAGCAGAACTTGGCTCATAAATTTTACTTGAATAATCAAAAAGGTATATTAAAATGTTGCTAGATATTCTTATGACAGTATCTTTTGAACTACTTATACTTCATTAGAAAGCTAGTTCAAAATGATCTTTCATTAAACCAGAGGATAACTTGGGCCAGATTCTGTGCTGCATCTCTTGAGATGTAGCATGGAGGATGTAGCAAAGCAGGTGGTTTTACACACTAGCAGGATTCTAGGCCACTGCAGTGGGTGAAACAGTGCAAGTTGTAAATTAGGGTAACTCTGGGGTGGCCTTGCAAAGGTCACACCACTAGTTAATGGTAAATCTGAGAAGAGAATACAACTCTGGAATTCCAGCTTGTTGTTTTCGATAAGTGCAGCTGCAGTCCTTGCTGTCTTATGTATTTTCTTATATTGCTTTCTCCTTTTATTCCTGGTTCAGTAATCTGTTTCTTAAGTAACTCAGGGTCTGATCCAACTCCATTGACTTCATTGGAAGTCTTTCCATTGATTTAAATGGGAATTGATTGGGTCTTTTTTTTCCCTACTGCTCTTCTAGTTTCTATTAATAAAATCTTCTTGTAAACATTTTTAATATTGCTTATAATTCAGTCTTTCTCCTGCATGCTTTCTTGAGAATTGGTTAAATTTAAATCGCATCTTTCGGAATATATTCCAGTTGCTTCAACAACTTTACCTTTAAAACAATTGTTTAGTTCATTCTTTAGAGTACATTGTGGGGGGAAGAAGGCATATAAAATTCATGGTTTTATAAGGGAAATAGGGTCAGATTTAGTGGCAGACAGAAATTGCTTATTATATAAAATCCAACCACTTCATGTGGAATAATTTGCTTTTAACCTTAAATGAAGCTGATGTAATTGCCAGGGTCCTGATTCAATGAAGCTCTGAAGCATGTGCCTAACTTTAAATACATGAGTAATCCCACTGAAGTCAATGGGACTATTCATGTTGAGTAAGTGCTCTGTTGGATTGGGATTCACATGTCCCAGTGTCTCAGATAGATCTTGCAGGGAGTAAGTCTAGATAACCTTTGCGGTCCCTTCTAACCCTATGATTTTGTGAGTGGGACACTAAGGTAGAAAAACATGAATGGTAATAGTTTCAGAATTGGCTCCTAAATCACTTATGTGCTCTTTAAAGTGTTTACTCAACGAATCAAATACTCCGCAGAGTGTTGCGCCTGCTAAAACCTGTTCTGGATTTAGCCTATAGTATATACTATACATTCTGTTTAGCCTTCTGTTGCTAGCTCTCTCTGCTTTCCCCTCCTTTCAGTTGTGCTGCCCAGTTGCATTGAATCAAATGAAGTGTCAGTTTATCAACTGATGAGTGATAACACTGAACACGTCTTAAAATTCTGTTAGAATACAGAATGTATGATGTTATAACAACGATCTCATTATCCCACTCCTATGCAAGGCGTTAACAGTGCTCCCCTACAATGCAGGTAGGCTTGGAAGAATTAGATTTCGATAGTGAAATGTTGATAAATGTTTATTGTGCTGTACACACACAGACCAAATAAAAATATATTTCCATTGATAATGATCAAAATTTACAGGTAGACAAAGTAAGAAAAATGCCGCTTGGCACCGTACTGATGTTTGATTTAAGGCTAACATTTTGACATGTGATGTTGAGATTCAAAATGTTAAAGCTTTATAACCATTAAAACATGAACTGTCAACATCTGTTGTCATTAAATTATTGTCTGACTCCCCCACCATAATTTCCCACATCTGTACAAATTGTAATCAATAAAAATGGGAAATTTTAAAAGGAAACATTAATATCTGTTGACATGGTACGAAAATAAAAATTGAATTCTGCCCAGCATAAACATAGGACAGTGTAGGGGTGTGTGTGTGTGTAATACACAATGTATATATGTATGTGTATATAGGTGTATGAGTATATAGATTTATATATGTGTGTCTCTACACACAGTGTCTCTTTACTTTCTTTTCTCCTAATGATTGTTGGAGGTTTTGACTCAGACCTGTATCACTTCACTTATGAAAATCCCTCCCTGAGAATGGAGCGAATAATGAGTTGTGTAATACATTATGAATTGTATAGACAATAGTATGTAACATCTTTTCCAAGTACAATTTACCACAGCGGTGCTGAAACTTTCACATAATTAAATCAGTTATATAATTATCAAATGATACCATAGTAAGGAGATATTTATGGAGATATTTAATGTCTTTAGTCTAATGTGTTCTTTTGCAACAAGCCCACTTGTGTTATCCCAGGAGGACCCCAGGATTGGGAAGCAGATTGCAACTACTATTCTATCGACTGAGTTGTGGGGACAGAGTCAAGTGTCCAACCACCTTGTCCTTACCTACTCACTGCCTGCCCACCTGTGACACAGCATCTCTGTACAGGCAATAGAGATCACTACATCTATCATACAGGCCCTGGGAGAGTAGGGAAGCATTCTGGGAGTGGGATTTATGCCCGGCCAAAGGCTATGATGAATTTAGCCCCAAGCCTCTTCAGTCTTTGACATCTATGATTCGGTGCTCTTATAATTCTTCTTGCAACAGAGGCATTTCTGCAGCAGTGTGAGAGAACTGCCTTCTCAGTATATAACCCTTCTTCTAATTATACATCACTTTTATAATCCCATTGTAATTGGTATTTAAGTAAAATTATAGTTCCACAACTGAAACAAATGAGAGATAAAATCTCCACTAAACCGAAATTTTAAAAGGATAATTACATTTTCTATAATTGAGGTTTGTTTATTCCAGATTATGCAGTTGGAAATTGGATGATCAGTGTTTGGGAATCTTTGCAGACAACTGAAGGAACTTGTTGCTATTTGAACTGTTACAGAGTTTAAGGATGTGTGCTACAGATTCATTTGCTCATGGTGTGGGAAATTAACTCTACAATATAAAATAAAGAGCCCTGTGAACAAACAAATGCTGTTAAACTGCCATTTGAGATAAATAGTGTAAATGTTCCATTATGACATTCTGGAGTATATTTCAAGGCATCCTGGTAGATTATAGATCACTTTAGAAAAAAATCAATTTACTGGTTTGACTGATCCAATTGACTCAGCAAAAATGACAATGTTCTCTTTCCCAACTATGAAAAAAGCAGATTAAACTTTTGTAGTTATTTTTCTGGTCATATATTCAAAGTAAAACAAGCATTTTTTTAAAGACTTGCCTTTCTTAAGAACATAACAACAGCCATACTGGGTCAGACCAATGGTCCATCTAGCCTAGTATCCAGTCTTCTGTCAGTGGTCAGTGCCGGATGTTTTAGAGAAAATGAACAGAATGGCAGTTTCAAGTGACCCAGTCCTAGCTTCTGATAGTTGGATGTTTAGAGACACCAGGAACATGGTGTTTTATCCCTAAAACTGTTGCCTAACAACCATTGATGGATCTATTCTCCGTTTTCTAATTCTTCTTGTCCTTTGGGCTTCACAACATCCCCTAGCAAGAGGTTCCCCAGGTTGACTGTGGGTTGTGTTTGAAAAAGTACTTTCTTTTGTCTGTTTTTAAACCTGCTGCCTGACCCCTAGTTCTTGGGTTATGTGAAGGAGTAAAGAACTCTTCCCTGTTAACTTTCTCCATACCATTCATGATTGCATCTGTCATGCATCTATTGCATCCTCCCTTAGTCACCTCTTTTCTAAGATGAACAGGCCCAGTGCCTTCAATCTCTCCATATATGGAAACTGTTTCATACCCCTGTGCATTTTTTGTTGCCCTTGTCTGCACCTCATCCAATTTTTTGAGATGGAGCAACCAGAACTACGTGCAGCATTCAAGATGTGGGCGTACCATGAATTTATAAAATGGTATTACAGGCGTGTCGTGTTTCACGCGCATTTAACTTGCGCGATTTCCACTTACACGGTGCCCCCTCCCACCCCAAAAGAAAGAAAAAACTAAAAATATAAAAACTTTGTTTAGGGCGGGTGATTTTGCCCGCCATTGAACTTAATGGGACTATACGTGCTTTCCACTTTATGCGGAAACTGCGGAACCGAACCCTTGTGCAAGACGTAACATGCCTGTGTAATATATTCTGTCTTATCCATTTCCTAAAGTTAGCTTTTCTGACTGCTGCTGCACTTTGAGCAGATGTTTTCAGAGAATGATCCATGATAACTCAAAGATCTCTTTTGAGTGATAGCAGTTGATTTAGATCCCAACATTTGATATATGTAGTTGAGATTTTTTTTCCAATGTGCATTGAAAATTTCAGTGTGTTAATTTATTGTACCAATTTAGCAGAAAATAGTAGCGTCTTTATTCTAATGCATTGCATTTTATGTGTTCTGAGTCTGAAATAATTTCATGCTGTACAGTATATTCTCCATCACCTTTATCTTATTTATTTCAATTTTATAGTTTAAGAACCTACATATAGCACATAACAGAAAATAAAAAAAACAATATATATGATATAACATTTGTTTGAACAGAATGTTATGGAATGTTGTACTTTATAAAGTAGTCCCATTGACTTGTCACTCTGTACTGTGGAGTAAGGCACTGTGGAGAAACAGGTATTTCTGCATTTCTTGTTTTGGCAAGTTAAGTGCATAGGCTGAAAATGAGTGCAGCGACAAGGGGAAGCGTGGTGGGGGGGCTATGGAGAAGTGGGTATTTCCTGTTTTTGCAAGCCAGAACAGTTAGGGACCCACGTGAACAGGGTGGTTGGCGAGACAATTGCAGCATGGGCACTGATCCTGAAAAAGCACAACACCCGGAAAGATGTGATACAAAAACCTTATATGGAGGGAATCAGATAGAAAAGCAGTGATTGGGTTTCAATAACTGTCTAAGGCTTTACTAAGGCTTTGCAAAATATGCTAATGATTAAGAAAAAGTATAAAAGGAGGAAGCGTCTGTTTATTGGGGTCACTCCTGTTTTCTTACGGGTGGACTTCACTGCAGTTGAATAAACTCGAGTTAACCCTTACCCTGCTGTCTAGTGCCAATGATTGGAGTGGCAGCTAGACGGAACCTTCACCGGGGATTCCTTTTGTAATCCTCTTACCACAGCACTATTTATTGTGAGCAAAGAGATTAAAATTTGGCTCTATTTATCTATCACGTGGATACTTTTAAGGGAAGGAATCATTATAGGCTTATAAACTATCATATTTCCCTCAAATACCTGCCTAGATAAAAGATGGGCTTGTGTGCCTGAAAAGTTAAGGACTCTGGGATGCAGCAGATCAGCAAGGTGAGCAATTCCAGAGTTGTAGATAACACAGGCCAAATCGTCAGCTGGTGTTAATTTGTGTAGCTGCATTGAAGCACATGAAGAGTCACAGTGATATACAGCAGTTGAGGATTGGGCCATATGTTTACAGTATTTAGGCAAATACACCCAATGGTGTGTATAGCTATACAAATAACTTTCCGCCTTCTGAACAGAGCTGTGAATTTCTCCAGTTTTGCTTTAGAGGTGTTTCTATTAATATTTTCTTTGTCTTTGAGTGTGCATCTCATACCTCAAGATTTGCTTTGTTTGAAACTGAAACTCAGAGTTAAAAAGGCAAAGCAAAATTCAGTGCAAAGTGCTGAGTTTTGCAAGTCAAGTAATGCAAAACTGCATATAGCTTCCATGAAAAGCCATAAAGAAGCATGGATTCGTGTGAAACAAGACCTACTAGAAAGGACTATTAAGCTTAGTAAGTAATTTAGCAAAGCTGGTCTGGGTTCTGAGTTTGCTAGAAGATCACAAAATTGGCATTTTCCATGTGCTTTCAAATTCCTCTGCAAACAGTTTGCACAACTGTAATCAGGAGACTCAAGATCAAAAAGCGAAGAGCCTATGACTGGCAATTATGCAACATTGTTACCAGATTACAACATTATCCAGCACCCTTTAATTTTATTGCAATAATTCTAAAAATGTATACAAATATGTAACTATTTATGTATTTATTTGTACATAAGAAAAGGAATAATTCCTGCTGAAGTTAGGAACTCCTCTGCAGAAGAATGTTTTTTTTCATTTGTATGGCAGGGGAGGGAGACCTGCAGAAGCAAGAGGAGCTGATGAGGTCTCTGGGCCCATTCCAACATGGTAGCAATTAGAGTCTGATCAAAGCCACTGAAGTTAATAAGTAACTTTCCATTAATTTGTTCATAGATCTTTAAGGCCAAAAGGAACTGTTTTACCATCTAATCTGATCTCCTGTATTACAGATCATAGAATTTCACCCAGTTACTCTGGTACTGAGCTCAATAACTTGTGTTTAGCTAAAGCATATCTTCCAGAAAGGCACTCACTCCTGATTTGCAGACTTCAGGAGATGAAGAATCCACCTCTTTGCTTGACAGTTTCTTTGAATGGTTAACTGGCCTTAGTGATTTCAGCTTCCAGCCATTGGTCTTGTGATACCTTGCTATGCTAGATTAAAAAGCCCACTAATAACCGGTATTTTCTTCCTGTGAAAGGATTTGTACACCACAATCAAGTCACCTCTTGATCTGTTTTTTATAAACTAAACAGATTGATCTCTCTAAGTCTTTCAGTTTTTTAAAAACAGCATGTTCTCCATCCCTCAGATCATTTTTGTTGCTCTTTGTTGGGCTTAACCTGTGGGTGGACACCACAGAAGAATATGCAGACATAGAGGAAAAAAGCTACATGATGGGGGGACAGGCTGAGGATGGCAAGAAAATTAGCCAATTTTGTGGATTTACACATGGCAAACAATGCATATAAATTTATCTTAGAGGGGGAGATAAATTTATGCAGGCTTTTGCACTGTACATAATTGCATGGACTCTGTCTATATATTATACAAAAGCTGGTTTCCAATTGATAAAGCTTATTCTCAATTTATATTCTGTGGATAAGAGCTGTACTCCAGCATTCTGAGTGGCTGATGGAGAGTATATACGGTATTTGTAATTCATTCACAATTTTAAGACTAAAGAGCAGTATATTGGCACAATACAATTTTAATAACACTGACATTTTTAAAAATATACTTCTGCGTGCTGCGAAATTAATTAGAAAGCAGTAACTAACAGTAATATCAAGTTACTAATGTGCTTTTTACTGTAGGAATATTTCTCATACAGTGATTGTTCTCTGCCCAAGAAAAGAAGCTTCGGTGGTATAGCTTTTTAAAGAAAAGAAAAAAAGTAAAGTTATGAAAGAGCTAATTCACCCCCATAGCTCAAGCAGGAGCACTTGGGATTGAAGCACAGGTTTTTCTCCAGAGAGTTGATGGGGTGGGACTGTTCTGTGCATCAGGTTATCTGGCAACCCCCTCACTGGGTTAATGACTGATGATGAATCCTTCCAGTGATCTCACCCACAGAAAAATCACACTGTACAAAGATGCAAGACAGGACCCCATGGAGAAGGGCTGTATGACATGTGGGGAATATGCAGGTTCCTTTCACTGGTTTTCCACATCCTCTGACCTCTGCATCTGTGTGCAGCTGAACAACATCTGGATTGCGGCACCTAGGGTTTTTGGTAAAAATTAAGAAGGGAGCAGGATTTTCCCCCAAAGTGTTAAAAGTACATATCAGACATGGGACTTTTCTTGTGGTGATGAAATCTGGTCCTTATTTGGTGCTTAACTGGGAGTTGAGCGCTCTTGAAAATCTGGACCCATTGTGCCTTTCTAAAGGTGCTGTTGGTCTCTTTTCTCAGTGAAGTCAGCGGCAAAACTCTCCTGCAAGGTTGGGCTGTCAGGCTTAAGAATTTAGTGATACCCTTGAACTAATGAGAATGAAATGACCTCCTGTGAGCTTCTTAGTACACATGATCATACATCATTGTCCACCAATCGAACACCACACTACTGGGGTTTTACTGATATTCATTTTTCTTTTATTAATATTACTGTTGGACTTATTCAACAATGCAATGTTAATTAAATCTATTATTTTTCACTTTCTGCTATTATGAGCCATTAGATATTAGTGACTGGCTGGCTGCCTAAACTCCTACCACTGTGGGGATGTTTACACTGCCATTAAAAACCCATGTCTGGCCCATCTTAGCTGACTTAGGCTTGTGGGGCTTGAGCTCAGGGGCTGTTTAATTGTAGTCTAGATGTTTAGACTCAGGCTGGGCCCGGATTTTAAGACTCTCCCACCTTTCAGGGTCCTGGAGCCTAGCAAGAGAGAAAAGAAAATCTGCATCTCAGCACACACAGGTGAAAGAAAACAGCATGAAACATCTTTCCTCGTTAGACTCCATGTCTCTTTCTGTTCAGCTTGATAGAACTTTATGATGGAGGGGGAGGCTGATCTATAAAAGTGAGGGGCAAACACCTCAACAAGGTATCTCTCTCCCTATCCATCTCCCTCCTTGCATCTAAAAAGACAAAAGAAACATCTGTTGGACTTGTGAGGAAGGGTCTGGACGTGAAGATTTTGTTCTATAATGCTATTGGAGGGATGTAGAAAGGAGATTACCTTGAATCAAGTAAAGTAAAAGTTAGGCACTAGGAAGCATTTTCTTTATTTTTGTTGTAACCATTTCTGACTTCTTATGTCTCATTACTTGTACTCACTTAAAAACCTGTCTTCTTTTGTTTGTTTTATTGTTTAATTGAACTCAGTGTGTTTGTTAAATTGTCTTAATAACTCCCTTTAAGATGGCAAAATTGTGTATTGTTTCATTAGAGGAACAACCAGGGCCACCCTTAGGCATACGCAGCACTTGTAGCAGCTGCATAGGGCACTTCAAAATTTGGGACACCACTGGCTCTTAGTGTCCACTCTCCACCTCTTCCTGTCTCTGTTCTAACCCTTCCTGCGGGCTCCGGCGTCTGGCTGTTGCAGCCTGATGACTCTTACTCCAGAGGGGATCTAGTAACTTAAAAGTGAAAAAGCCTTCCAGCCTGCCAGACTTATTAGCACAACACTGAAACTGTAAAAGAGCCATACAAGTGGTAATTAAGCCATTTAACTGTATTTGCCAACCCCGAGCTATATACTGTCAGTTTCTGAATTTACTGACAAAAACAGTTGTGCATTACTGTAATATTTACTCAGAACATATTAGTCTACAGGACCTTAGTTTAAAATTTGCTTTAAAAATATTTCATTAGTGAGTTGAAGATTATAAAATCACAGCTCTAAAAAATCCTTGCATAGATTTTTAGAGACATATTCATCTCTAGCCTTAAATGCTTGGACCTTCAGATATACAGTTTTTTAAACAATTCCTTCAAAAGACCACCCTTATCTAAAATACACATTTTAATTTTAATTACTATAGAAAAAAAAACTTGCTTCCAAAATTTTCCTGTCCTTTCTGTCCATTCCTTTCTCTCTTCACTGCCATCACCCTTACCCCCTTGAAGAGAGCTCTTAAAGGGACAATACCCTTTTCCTTCCAAATAGCTGGACAAAGTGTTTCCCTTTCTTTACTTCGGGCTATCTGATTAAGTTGTTTTAAGAGAACCTTCCAGCAAAATCACTACTTAGCAAGACATAAAATCCTTTGTTATGCCTAAAATCTTTGGAAACATATTTTTTAAAGTTGGTGAAATTTCATAAACATGTCTATTGTTATGGAGATCACATGAAGTAAATTAACGTTCCCTTTTTCTAAAAGCAGTAAACATTGTTATGATCACACTAAACCTCTGTGACTGATTAATTTAAAATAATGTCTTTGTTTCAGTGAGATAAATATGTAGTAATCTGGAATAATTACTTTATGAAGGTTTAAGAGTACATTCGAAATATAACATACATTTACAAATGTAAAACAGAGAAGAGCTGCATCATATATTCCATAATATTTTAATGTTGTATTCAGCAAGACAAGTGATTCACCTGGCCTTACTACAAAGTTTTTGCAAATAAATCTCTGACAAACTTCAGGGCATATCAAAAGCCTGTGACTGACATTTTTTATTCCCAAATTTGATGCTCTTAATTAAGTACCTCTGCATGTCCAGTTTTCACCAGCTGTCATGCAGTGGAAAACTTGCCCTGTTTTCTTTAGAAAGAAATTGCAGAAGTGTGTTTTTGTTTTTGTTTTCTCAATTGTAATTTGCTTCATTTGGGTTCAGGGATTTGGCTGGAAGGGATGAGCAGGGAAGGGGAGGGAAGAGAGGAGAGACACAGTGGGGAGAGGGCAGAGTGGGGCAGGGCCTGGGGCAGAGAAGGAGTGGAGTATGGGTGGGGCCACAGGCAGAAGAAGTGAGCCAGGGACCTAGCCTCCCCAAGTGCAGCTTCACCCACCACCCATGACAGCAGGTAAGAGCTCCTGCATACCCAGCACGCACTGTCGTCTCCTTAGGCAGGGGCTGTATTCACAGAGTCAAATGCGCCAGCACCATGCATTCTCTGCGAGGGAAAGGGTACAGGGGGTCTCTGCTAGGAACTGTGACTCTCCGCTGTCGTGAGGTACCCTTTGCTGCCTCATCCTTTCCCCTCCTCCCTGGTTCGCCATCCCGGGCTGCCATTGGGCATAGCGGTACCAGTTTAATAATACTGCGTACGGCCCCGTAAATCCTAAGGATGGCCCTGGGAACAATGGATCTAATATCTCTTGGACTGTCCAGGAGAGTACAGAACATACATTTTGGGGGAAAATCTGAGACTGGGAGTGTGTTCACAGGGATGACATAGGTAATAACAATTATTCCTTATTTATCACCCACCCTACTACAGAAAACATCTGCAATAAAAAGTTTCCCTTATCAATCACTCTGTTTTGTTAACATAGTTCTGTAGACATTTCTAGTAGTTTGAAGGGGTCTTTTCTCTGGATACCTGGATTTCCCAGACCTGGAGATGCTGAGAATAGATACAGCCCAACACTCAATCACATAAAAATTCCTGAGTACAAGTCACTCACAGGCTAAGAACCAATGCTCTTAGAATTCAAACATACTTTCTGCTAATGTCATAAAAGTTTTTGGGGAATTAATATAAAAAAGAGGACTAAAAAGGTTAATATTTACTAACCCATGTATTTTGCAAATCTGGAGACATCTGTGTTTCACAAAAGTCAATGAGTATTTTGCCCTTTATTTCAATGCCATCAGGATTTCATTCCCTATAGCTTCTATGTAGAAGACAACATTTACCATTGAAGAGGGGGCTCTAGATATGGACCTTGCTATTTCAAAGCTACAGGGAAGGATATTCATTCCTTGGATAAATATGCTTATTTGAACATTATTTCTGGTACTCCAAGAAGTCAAACACTGCCTTTCAAACTACTCAGTCACTAGTCTTCATGAAGTCTATGTCCACTATTAGTGAGAAACTTCAAATACCATTAACTTTTGCCCTAGTGATATTACGGTGGGGAGGAAGGTATATAGGTGGTTTGATTTTTGTTTTGTTACCCAGGCTGAACTCAAAGAACTGAAGAGAATCTGCCCAAATACTTCCCCCACACACACACAACAAACAATTTTTAAAAAAAAAAAAACCCAGAAAGTAACTTGAACTTTTGAGTACAGTAACTGACTAATTTTTCTATATAAAAAATAATTAATCTGCTGAAACTTCCAGGAAGAGTGAAATTTGAGGATGAAAAACACATTTGAAATGACTTTCTGGAAAACTTGCATTGGAAAAAAAAAAAGTCTTTTCGAACTTTAATTCTAGTGATGATTTGTTTTTGTTAAAGCTCATAAAAATTCAGGATTCTAGATAACGTCTGGCTCCAAATATGACTCCTTCCTTCACCATCAGGCATTGCTTAGGGCAGGGGTCAGCAACCTTTCAGAAGTGGTGTGCCGATTCTTCATTTATTTACTCTAATTTAAGGTTTTGCGTGCCAGTAATACATTTAAATATTTTTAGAAGGTCTCTTTCTATAAGTCTATAATATAGAACTAAATTGTTGTTGTATTTAAAGTAAATAAGGTTTTTAAAATGTTTAAGAAGCTTCATTTAAAATTAAATTAAAATTCAGAGCTCTGGAGACAGGTGGCAAGGACCAGGACAGTGTGAGTGCCACTGAAAATCAGCTTGAGTGCTGCCTTTGGCACGCGTGCCATTGGTTGCCTACCCTTGCTTAGGGCATGAACAAGGCTCTGCCGTACTTGTATATCATGCTGTTTTCCAGAATAGCAAGCTAATGTTTCTATAATTTTTTAAAGAGGATAGGTGTTGACTTATTGTTCAACTGCCAATCTGTAGGACAAATGTACTGCTTTTTGTCTGGTCCCTCTACTTTGATCTGTCTGGCATAAGTGGCCCTACCAAGAGTTAAAACTCTGGACAGCATACGGTCTGGGGTTATTCGAACACTTGCCTTCTGAGCATGTCAAGGTGCAGTCCCCTGAGAAGAATTAAACATCATAGAGAGAATAATACTACCCTCCTGTCAATGTCATCTTCTTAAGTGTTTGCCAATGATCATCTGAAACATTAATCCATTGAAGGGCACCTCTTCTTATATTACATTATATAAATAAACCACTCTTGCTAGTAAATTTCATGTCCTATTTAGCAGTTGCACTACTCCCTTCATGGGAAAGCTACCTAGTATGTTCAACAGCACTTCATCAAATTTTCAGGCTTAAATAAATCTTTACTCCAAAGTGAGTACATGTTTATTTGATTTAAAATCTGACTTAAAAGTCACGAGGCATAGTGCTACTTCCTGCATTATTTTTAGATTTAAATGTTTCTTCTTTACTAGAATATTAAAAAAGAGGAGGAGCATGCTCTTTGTCAGATCAATATAAAATTTGGAAGGAAATCAAATCAGGGTCAATGCTTCCGAAGTCCATTGAAGACCTCAACTTAACTTCCTTAGCCCCAAGGATACCAGTTTGCTGTGTGATGTAATTGACATCTGCCTGATCCTGTAAACACTTGAATTACTCACATGTATGAGAGCAATCCCATGCATTCTGTAGGACAGGTCACATGAGCAAAATTATCCACATCCTTCAGTTTGCAGGATTCAGTTCCCACTCCTGCTTTCCATAGGGTCCCTCTTGGGAGCAGCTGAGGCCCGGAGACTCAGTTGGAGCAGTACCACAAAGAAAGTGGAGTACAGAGACATATCAGATATCGGAGCCTTCTGTGGATCTACCAGGATCTGCCAGGTTTGGAGGCAGGCTCCGTAGCCTATTCCTTTGGAACAAGGTAAAGGGCCATCCTGTTCCCCTGGCTCCCGAACAAATGGAATAGTCAGGAAGCAGCTCTAAAGAGAGAGACTTCTTCCTCCTAAACCTCCTACCACTGTAAATCTTCTGTTGAGGGAATGATCTTGGCCAAAGCTATTCCATTTACAATCAAAACATTTTGATTGGTACATGCTCCAGTACACGGAGAAATATAAAAGGATTTTCCATGAGTCTGAGCTCTGCTTTGTACAGGGGAGTGGAGGGTGGGGAACTGGCTGGAGTGGGCTCTGGCCTGAGTGACACTCAGCAAAGCATAAAGAACACCTCTGTTTGTGGGGTCCTCAAGAGACCACATGCAAATGAAGTATCAGCAGTGGAGATCAGGCTATGCCATACCTTTCTTCTACACAATACATGCCCCTTTTCTCTCATGGCACACCCCACACACTGGGGTGAATGTTGGCTGGAACTGGCTTTATACAAGCAGAGTTCCATTCAGCTGAGGGAATTCACTGGCCATTTGTAACCTGAGAAAAAAGAGGCCAGATCATATCAGAGAATCTGGCCTAAACCTTTTCCTGTTCTGGATCCTACATGAGGAGGAGTTCTGCGTGTAGTTCTAGGGTGATATTATAAATTTAGGTACAGTAGTGCCTTTGCATTTAAATGGTGAACCAGAGATTGAGAAGATTGATTTCATAAAAGCAATCAAGTAGTTGATGCTGTGACATTTTAAAGATTAAAGCCTTTTTGTAACTTATCCAATGGATTGTATGAACAATGTTACACTTTATCTTAAGAAAGATTAATGAGCAAGGGATGATTTTCATAAACAACAAAGGACGAATAAAAGGGTACTTTAAGACTTTCAGTGTTCCAGGTTTGTTGGAAAAGGTCAGGCTTGTGAGAGACAGTGAATAACTTGTAGTAAGGGCTGGGAGCTATTTGTTAGGTATCTTTGGCATATTTAATCTTCTAGTTTAAAAAAGAAAGTCTCATATATATTTGAAATTAATGTTGTTTCCACTCCCTATCCTCTGCCCCACACACAAACCAAATCTAAACTTAGTTTTATCTGGACTATCATGCCAAAAGCACCCTCCCACACACACACCTCTTCAGCTAAAGCAAAATATAATAAGATCATATGAGAGCACAAAGGAAGCATAAGGAGTTTGCTATAGTTATCACAGTTTGAATTTTTTTAAAAATATTCATTCTATATATCATTTTCTCTTTTTGTCAATAGAGGAAAATATCCCTGAGCAGAAAGATAAGATTTAAGTTCCTATCTGAACAGTCCTAAAGTGTTGGGTTGTTTTTAAGTTGATATAAAGCATGGTGTACAATATACAGTGTATTAGAAAAGACCTTAGTCTAGTTTCCCCCAACTATATCAGGGGGCGTTACATGAAATATCCGTTTCCCTGTGCTGGGCTTTAGCTTTCAGTGGTTCAAATGAACAATTGTTACAAGTATTCCACTACTTTAGAATCTTTAACACAACATTCCGTGCTGATCTAATGTAAAGCCTGAGAAAAGGCTGTCCATGAATAACACTTCACTTATATAGCACTTTTTAACTTACAGATGTCCCAAAGTCTTATACAGATTAAGTAATTAAAGCTCAGAATACCCTTGGGAGACAAGAATTATTATTCTGTGTCTTTTCTAGACTTCCTGACCTGATTATAATCCTTCCAATCTGTTCAATACACTGCTGTGAAAAAAGGCTTTACTTTCACCTCTTTAAAAGATATGTTTTATAAGAGGAAAAACAATGGATAGTTATTGTTATGATCGGCATGAAACCTTGTTACAGGTTGAGTTAAAACCTTCTTAAACTGATTTGTGAATGAGTCTTGCACCTAAGTCAGTTGTAGGATATAATTAAGGGGCCACACACACAAAAAAATCCTAATGGAGTCTACCTAGAAACGAGCACCAGGGGGATAGACAGTTTGACTGAATATTATGACCAGGTATAGGGGAGTGGGCAGGACAAGGGAAAGGGACAGCTGAGGACAGATTGAGTGAGAGAGACAGCCTGAAGGAGTAATTGAAAATGTGTGGCTGACCTTCAGAGAAACCTGGGAAGAGGTTGTTGGGACAGAGGCACAGGCGGAAAGAGCGCTCTTGGTGCTGTGAGCAAAAGAAGCTGTTTCCTACTATTTGATTCTCTCTGCATTCAGAGACACAGGACTTTGTACATTTGTAAATTAAAAAAAAGCATCAAAGAAATACCTGAATATCACCAATTTCTACTCTCAACTGGAACACCCACAGGACCCCAGATTTTATCTAGCTGCTTGAGTCAAAAGGGGGCATCATTATCTTGCTGTAAAATCCTGAGTGGAGACCAGGCATTCGAAGTGCTTACTTCTTGGTAAGTGGGTGAGGTCAGCTCTATACTCCAACCTGAGGTTTAGCTCATAGTAAAACTAAGGGAATATCTTCACTACCCGCCAGATCAGTGGGCAGTGATTGATTTATCGTGTCTACTGTAGATATGATAAATCGATCCCTGAGTACGCTCCCCATCGACTCCAGAACTCCACCTCTGCAAGAGGTGGAAGTGGAGTTGATGGGGGAGTGGCAGCGGTCAGCTCGCCGCCGTGTGGACGGCCAGGTAAGTCGCCCAAAGATACGCTGACTTCACATAGCTGAAGTTGCGTATCTTGGGTCGACCCCCAGCCCCACTCCCCGTGTAGCCCAGGCCTAAGTGCCTAGTCTCCACTAGAGTTTCACAGCAGGATAGCTAATAAGTGTGAGTTATCCCATGGTAAAAACAGAACTGCTTTTTTTTCAATTGTTGTTTGACTCTCCCATCTTGCAGGGTCATGGAGCCCAAAATTCTATCACTTTCTCTGACATTGTGCCCCCGTTCTGCCCTTATTGCAATCATTGGCTCACCATGTCTTACCTAATCAAATTCAAGGGCCTCATTTTTGCCCTCAAGCATTCAGCTCCTTCCTACTTCAGTTCATCGCCTTCCATTCTCCCCCCATTCCTTCTTTTCTCAGACCAAGCAACGTTTTATGATTGGGAAATGGATATGGAGAAGCAATTACACCTCTGTATTGCCTTAGTCCTGTGTAGTTTAAAAAGCCTGTACATAACTTTCAAAATGCATTAGTCTCAAACATTGTTATTCTTTTGTATTCATTTTTGTCCTTCATCAAAAACTTCTCATTGCCCTCCTATTCTTCTCTTAGCTTGGATAGTAAGATTCGTAGATTTCATAGCTTTAACACAGGCTGCATAATTTTATCCTACATCTAGCCTTGTAAAGTCTGAGTTAGAGGATATATTTAGCAAGACATGAATTCCGAAGTTCCCTAGTGATAGAGAAATTTCTGTACCATTTAGTAACCCATTCCAATTTAATTACCCTCAGTTAACAATGTGCATCTTGTTTCCAGTTTGAACTTTACTGACCTCAACTTCCAGCCATGGGATTTTGTTATGTCTTTATCTACTTGATTAAAGAGCCCTCTAGTATCTGATATCTCCTACCAGAGCAGGATGTAATAAACAGTGACTAAATCACCTCTTAGCCTTCTCTTCAATGAGCTAAGGTTGAGGTTGTTTAATCTCTAATTCTAAAGTATGTTTACTAGACTACAAGACATTCTTGTAGCCTTTCTCTGAATCAATTCCAATTGATTCCAAAATCTCAAATCCTTTTAAAGAACAGCGGGGACTCTCCAATGCTACAGAAATAATATAACCCATGTTAGAGACAGGGAAACTGAAGCACAGAAGTTCTATATCTTGCCCCTGTTCATGTAGTTAATAAGTAGAAGACCTAGGTCCTGACTGAAAGATGCAAACATTGAACTGTACCTGAGCCACTAAATCGCACTGAGCTGATGAGTTATTTGGAGGATATTACAGAAGCAGAAATCACTGATAATAAGATCTCCTGCTAATAAATGTGCATTGTCTCTCCTGATATATAAATCATAACCACCAACAAGAAATCAGACTAGTATCCTACAAATATTTGTATGTTGGAAGTGAAAATAAAAATACTACTTAGCTTTTTTATGTGCATGTTAGGGTTTTATTTTGCTGTGCCCTCACTGGCAGCATGGGAACTTCATTACGTTTTCTGGAATCTGTGGGTTTTGCTACGCGGTACCAAAGATGTGTGCTTATGTGTTTTGTATTCTCACAGCTTTAACTCAGTCTGGACCTTACGTTTAAAGGGCAGGGACTGAGAAAAAATGTGAAATATCATGAGCTACTATTTAATGCTCATTCTGAAGTTTGTTTGCCAAGACATTCCTCTAACACTTTGCCAGATCCATCTCCACAAGCTATGATCTTTCTCTGCACAATTAACTTTCTCTAAAATAAATGAATGTTCTTTACCGACCTCCATAATCTCAGGTGTTTCTAAAACCAGGAAACCAATCATCTGTCTATTGGCCTAATCCTTGGGACCTGATTTGTTGTTTTAAGTCAACTTTTTGCTCTCCCTATTCTGAGGATTTGCAGGCCAGATTTGCTGAGGTATCTAGGTTTTCACACCACACTTTTCACCATGTATCTCACCATCTTACAAATGAGTTGCATTTTTGTTTGTTTTTCACAAAGATCTTAGCTGCTGTTGCTGCTTCTCTCCATCATCATAGGGCAGTGGTTTTCAACCTTTTTCATTTGGAAACCCTTAAAAAATGTGAATGGAAGTGCCTTTGGAAATCTTAGACATAGTCTCTGGATCCTCAGTGGTCTGTGGACCACAGATTGAAAACCACTAACATAGGGGAAATTCCCACTGACTTTAAAGGATGCAGGATTTTATGTGTGTTACAAAGTAACACTGCAATTTTTAAAAAACAGAATATAGAGGGTCCCCCAACACAGGGTAAATCCCCTGGTAAGACACCAGGTATAAATGGTTACTGTTGCACAGTAGGGCCAATAATCAAATACACCCATGCCTGTTGCAATGAATACTTGACAATGGAATATATATGCTAAAAAGAAGTCCAGTAGAAGAAAGGCTAAAATAGCAACTTGACCTGATAAAATAACGGATCATTTAAATGAATGCCTTTTCTGCTCAGCAAGCCAAAATATATTGAATAAAACATCAGATCCCATTTAACTGAATTTTGTATCTGGCAAGATCAGACTGCTAGGAAAAACCATCATTTTGGTGTAACAAAGTTATCTATTTTAACAAGTTTCTTTTGTATATTACTGCTCCATGGGCTTTTAGAATGGGATTTGAGCAATATAGTTATTCCAGTGCTGCTGCTCCTGCTGTGTGATGCAGAAGGATTTTTCACAAGTCTCTACTGACCTAAATAGACTCAATTTTATTACAAAAATTATTTTGTTTCCCCTTCTATGTGATCACAAACCCATCTGCTCTGACCTTATCCTGCTATGAAGAGGTCTAGTAATTGCTGGTAAAGCTCTAGGGGGCTATGTATTTTCAGTTTAAATTGCTATATACATTTTAGTAAAGAAAGATAATAGTCTAGAAGGCATTATTATCTAACACCAAAACCCAATAGAAGTAGAAAAAATCAAGACACTCATAAAGCATAAAAGTCAAAGACTAGAGTACCTAAATACAAATGAACAGATGAAGTAAATGACACAAGAAACAAATAAAATGAATAAACCATCAGCTCCCTATCGCCACCTGCTTTGTAGGATACTCTTAAAACAGGGTCTGATCCAAATGACATGGAATAATGGGAATTTTACCAGTGATTTAGCAGGCTTTGTATTAGACCCACAGCTGTCCTTACACTAGGCCACGTCAAAATGAGAATGTTTGCATTCCTAAGTTTCATTTTGTTTCAAGTATATTAGAATCCCTGGATTCTTTAGTATTTCTTTCCTAATATTAGGAAAATTGTAAGTAATCTTAGCATATGCACAACGTATCTTAGGTGGCATCTGACCAGGATTCGTCACTGAATTTGGTCTGCTGGGTGGATCATTAGCTTTCTCAGCTCAGGCTGGGTACTGATGGGGAGTGCGATGTGAATGCTGATTCATGTGGGTCACAACATCAAGACCGCTACAAAAAATGGATAAATATGATATGGTGAGTCGACTACTGCTGCTCCCCTGTCGACTCTGCCTGCGCCTCTTACGGCTGAGTACAGAAGTCAACGAGAGAACGCTCAGAGATCGATTTTATTGTGTCTAGACTAGATACTGAAGAAGATCAGCACCTAACATTGTTGGGAGGTCTATGAAAAAATGTACAATCTTTAGAGCTTAGGGAAATAATATCCCACTTATTAGTTACCCTACAGCAAATCATTGGAAGAGACATTAACCACACATTACTGGTAAAACTACTAGGATCATCAAACTCCGATGGCAATATTGTCACTGAGGTGGAAAGAATATGGTTGTATCTACAGTAGACGTGATAAATCGACCCCCGATGGATCAATCACTAGCCGTGTAGACATACCCTTAGTTAAACAAGAGTAAACTACCTTCTCATCCCTTGAAGGGGGTCTCTCAAGAACAAGGATGAGTATATTGGCACTGTGTATCTCATACTGATCTGTTCTGTGGTTAAATAGGGGACTTCAGACTTTTGGCTGTCTTCCATGAGCCCTAAATACTCAGAAAGAAATAAAGAAAAGAACAGCAGTTGCAACAGCAGTTCTTATGGTGACTAGGTACAATACCACACAAAATGGTTCTTTAAAACATTTGCTCGTAATTAGCAGGGAAAGCATATAAGGCTAAAAGAGATAGGACTTTTAAAATATTCTTGCAGTACTGAGCAGGTGTACATAGCTAAAATCAATACCATCAAATCTTTTTCAAATGCTGACTCTGAAAAATGACTTCCCAATATTTTATCAGGTAAATTTTAATGGTTTAGTTAAAAAAAAAAAATCAATGATTTTTTTTCAGAATCTGCCCAAATGTCTTTACTGGTGAGAGAAAATAATTTTCCCAGATAACTTCTATTAACCGTACAAGAGGAATTCACAAAAACAGCTCTATTCTTCAATTTTTATGCATGCACATCTCTCAAGCTTAGCAGCAGCAAAATACAATCAAGTATTCAGCTTGCTCACTTTGTTATGAATTCAGTGGATCTTGGTCCTCAGGCCTTTTTCTGATCTCACTTGCATTGGTGTAAATCAGGAGTAACTCCATTGTAATCAATGGAGTTTACTGGCGTAAAGCCAGTAAGTAAGATTAGAATCAGGCCAGCTATATTTAAATGTATTATGCATTTAGCCATATCTTCAACTCAATTATCTGTATTCCAACATCTCACATTTAGTTTGCTTTGTTTAAAATCTTCTATTAATTAATTAATTAATATTGTGCAATTTTGCTAATTCTGCCAGATGGGAGAAACACTTTGAATCTTCACATCCGAGAGGGGTAAGGCCAAATTCAGCCCTGATACACATAGTGGCTGATTAATTAATAGTAACATTACTACAAGAAGGAGTAGTTCTCTGTGCTCTCTACTATATGTTAGGAACATGAACGTTCCTACAGCTCTTTCTGTACCAATTTCTAAATATGAAATTCAGATCCCATTTGATATGTGAAGTGCAATTTTAAGGAAGTGAGGCAACACCTCTGACTTTCTTTATGTATTGCAATTTTTAAGGTCCAACACTGCATTCTTTGCACACCTCAGATTTCCCAGTGAAAGTTGGGTGTACAAGGAATGCAGGTGCATGCCCTGAATGTAGTTTTTGAGAGGGTAACAGCAAGCTGGATTTAAATGTTGTCCCAAACTCCCAAGTTGCCCATTGCTTTGCTGTTCAAATATCCTCCTTCAGCACTTGTCCTTGTCATTGCTTCCCCGATGGGAATGAGACTTGGCTGGAGGCCAGGGCAGCAGGTCATCCATTCTCAGCATGAGTAGAGTTTGATGGATTTCTTTGTACGTATCTTGTCGTACAATATAACAGTCTCATAATTCTACCACTGCACTTCTAGTGGTTTATCATTCCTAATAGTTAAAGTAAAGTGAAACAGGAGGGGAAACTCTGTACTAGCCAAGGAGGAGAGGGAGACAAAGAAAGTTAGAAGGATTGTTTTCTCCCTGTGACACTGAACTCTGACAAATACATACCTGGATTCAGTCTGACTCAGCCCTGTGCTAGTGTTGTTAAAATAGATATTAGAATTGTAAGGTATTTAGCACTGAGACTTTATCGAATGCTTGTCAGTTGCTGCGTGCATTACTCTTACTTTTAACATATGTGTTCCCTAGTGCAAGGTAATATTTGAGCAGCTGAATTATAAGCCTCTGTGACTGTGCAAATCACCAGATGGGAGAGAGACATTAATATGAAGGGCTGATCTTCAACAGAAGAGTTTATGCCCTTCCCAAAGGGAAAGGTCCATCAATACCAGATGGATTATAGTGGGATCTTGTGACAAGAATTTTTCTACATACCATCAAACAAAGGAAAAAAGAATAGTGTTGTCCTGCTCTCCTCCCTATGAAGATGAGTCATGCAAGCGGAGTCCTCCCATCAGCTGAATTTGCACCTCAGTGCACATGGGAGAAGGGAACTACTCGTAGAATCATAGAAATGTTCTACTGAAAGGGACCTCACAATAGGTCATCTAGTACAGTACAGTCCCCTGCACTCAAGACAGGACTAAGTAATAGATCATTCCTGACTAATGCTTGTCTAACCTGTTCTTAAAATCTTCCAGTGACAGGGATTCCACAACCTCCTTAGGCAATTTGTTCCAGTGCTTAATAACTATTAGGAAAGCTTTTCCTAATGTCCAACCTAATCCACCCTTGCTATAATTTAAACCCATTACTTGTCCTATCTTCAGAGGTTTAACAAGAATAATTTTTCCCACGTTTGTACCAACCTTTTATGTACTTGAAAATTATCATGTCCCCTCTCCATCTTCTCTTCTCCAGACTAAACAAACCCAATTTCTTCAATCTTCCCTCATACATCATGTTTTCTAGACCTTTAATCTTTTTGTTTCTCTTCTCTAGACTTTCTCCAATTTGTCCACATTTTTCCTAAAATGTGGCACCCAGAATAGGACACAGTACTCCTTTGCAGCCTTAGCAGTGCAGAGTAGAGTAGAAGAATTACTTCTTGTGTCTTGCTCACAACACTCCTGCTGTTTGCATTTTTTGCAACAATGTTACACTGATGACTCATATTTAACTTGTGAGCCACTATAACCCCCAGATCTCTTTCCATAGTACTCCTTCTTAGGCAGTCATTTCCCATTTTGTATGTGTGCAGTTGATTGTTCCTTCCTAAGTGGAGTACTTTGCATTTGTCCATACTGAATTTCATCCTATTTACTTCAGACCATTTCTCCAGTTTGTCCAGATCATTTTGAATTTTAATCCTGTCCTCCAAAGCACTTGCAACCCCTCCCAGCTTGGTATTGTGTGCATAATTATAAATGTGTACTCGCTATGCCATTATCTAAATCGTTGATGATGAAATTGAACAGAACCAGACCCAGGACTGATCCCTGTGGGGCTCCACCTCGATATACCCTTCCAGCTTGACAGTGAACCACTAATAACTACTTTTTTACAGTAGCTCCATCTAGGATATATTACTGTAGTTTGTTTACCCATGAGCTCTTCAATGATCTTCAACTCAAAAAAGAGTCCTAAGAAAAGTGGAAACTAGTCAACTTACAAAGGATGAATAAAAAAAGAACATCACCACAAGTATGTAGGTAGAAAATTAGAGAGGTCAAGGCCCAAAATGAGAGTAGACTAGCTAGAGACATAAAGAGTAGCAAGAAAACATTCTACAAATACACTGGACCCTCGCTATAGCCTACATGGCTATAACTCGGGTTTGCGTATAACACGGTCGCAGTGATGGATCCCAAATTTAAATATTTAAATTGGGATCCATGGCAACGCGTCCCCCCATGTTAATGCAGTCCCCGCGTTTACGCAGGACCGTGCATGGATCCCAGACCCCGGGCTATAGCAAGGGTCCAGTGTACATTAAAAATAAAAGGAAGACCAACGACAGAGCAGGTTCATTACTCAATGAGGGGGGAAGACAATCTCAGAGAATATGCAAATGGAAGAAGTGCTAAATGCCTTTTTTGTTTCAGTTTTCACTAAAAAAGGTTAGTAGCAATTGGACATCGAACATAGTGAATGCCAGTGAAAACGAGTTAGGATCTGAGGCTAAAATAGCAAAATAATAAGTTAAAAATTACATAGACAAGTTAGATGTCTTTAAGATGCCAGAGTCTGATGAAATACATCCTGGAATACTCATGGAGCTGACTGAAGAGAGATCTGAGCAATTTGTGATTATCTTCAAAAACTCATGGAAGATGAGAGAGATTCCAGAGGACTGGAAGAGGGCAAATATGATTGTAACTCACTTGTGTATCTAGGCCTACTTGCTTTAACCTTGTAAATAACTCTGGTTTCCTGTTCCTATTTAATAAATCTTTATTAAAGGATTGGCCACCTGCGTTGTCCTGGATGTGAGATATAACAGCAATTGACTTGGGGTGACTGGTCCTTTCGGGAGTAACCTGAATATTGCTGTGATTCTGTGTGTTAGTAAAGGACCATCTATCACAAAGGTACACTCACCTGGTTGATGAGATAGGTTGAAGTACCCCAGAGGACTGTCTGTGACTCCATGTTAAGGCTGTTGTAGTGCCTGAGAATTTTACACTTGATAATTGGTTCATAAAATATATTTGTGCCCTAGTTCCTAACAGTCTACCCTGAAGTTGGCACTCATGCACATTAGTCACTGCAGGCAGCGTTACATTTCCCCACACCTTGTTACTTTAATCTCTGACTGTTCTGTTTTTATAGCTTCTTTGGTTTATTGCAAGAACTTTCTTACTTTTATATTAATTATCTTTCATCTAAAATTATTCCTGCTCTTGTGTTTTTGAAATACTGCACATTTCTGCATGTTTGCTTAATTTGATCAGCTGTTTGATCTGCTCCCTATGAAGTTGAAATCAATAACTGCAGATAGTAGAACATGGTGCAGATTTTGTGATTCTGGTAAGCTCATTCAAAGCACCTTTTGGTAACTATCCAAGTTTCCTACTATGTGAAAAGTCATGCACAAAAATACAGTTTTTAGAAGCAATCTATCTTCCTGACATAAACACTTCTAAAAATTATTTCCAGCTTTTCTGAGGCTGTATAAAATATTTTGCTGACAATGGATTCACTTCCATTGGAGTCACTATCATAACTCCCATTGTTTCAATGGGAGAAGGATTAGGCTCTCAGTAGGTTAAAGCAAATCATATTGCTTTTGTAAAAACTGCTCTTCCATTTATATCATGACCACTGAAGCTTTTAGGATTTCAGAATGACAGGAATTCTGTGTGGCTTTTATGTAACTGCACTGCTTTTTTCCCCACTTCTTTTTGTGCTTTATAATGTTGAAATATTGTTACCATCCTTATCTAGTTCATCCTTATGACTCACTAAAAATGCTGATTACAAACTATTATTATAAGTCAGACTAGACTTACTGGACCCTATGTTTAAACTAAATCCAATGAGCTTAAGCATCAAATTCGGTTTCTTTCTTTAAAAATCATTAGGAAGCTCTCTTTACAGATTGCATGCCCCATTCCGGGCCAGAATACGCTGCTCATAACTGAGGACAATCTCCTTTACTTTTATTGGTTCCAAACATGGTATGCATTTCAGAGCAAGGTTTAGTTGCTTATAGATTATTGGTTTTTAATTATAGGCACATAATTTAATTATTTTGCCCAAATTATAGGCTATTGCCACTTGACTACACAGACATTAATTTGTTTTTCTTAGTGCTCCCTGCTTTCATCTGGAAAAACAGGGTTCTATTTACCTTTACTTTCACTGTGCTGTGTATGAAACATTTGCAATGAGTTAACCAAGTCAGAGAAAAACAAAACAAAACACAGCAGCCTGGTCAGAAAAATATTTCCTCATCTCTAGAAACAAACCTGAAGATAAGCTTTTCTATGGTTCCAAAATGCTTGGTGAGGAAAATCTCTGGAGTCCTTATTCAAACTGAATCTAAATTGAGGGCCTGACTCGCCAAGTGTTACTCCAGTTTATAAGTTTCAGAGTGATAGCCGTATTAGTCTTTACCAGCAAAAAGAACTAGGAGTATTTGTGGCACTTTAGAGACTACAAGTTTTAGCCCACTAAAGCTTATGCCCAAATAAATTCCTTAGTCTCTAAGGGATCGGCAGGTAGTGTTCAATGTATTGGCGATCGATTTATCGTGTCTCATCTAGACGCGATAAATCGATCCCTGAATGCACTCCCCGTCAACTCCGGAGCTCCATCTCAGCAAGAGGAGAAGCGGAGTCAATGGGGGAGCAGCTGCGGTCAACTCGCTGCCATGGGAATGGTCAGGTAAGTCGACCTAAGATGCTGCGATTTCAGCTGTGCAAATTCTATGATCATTTAGTAGACTCTTCTACTACATTCCCTTAATCTAACAAAGACAGTGTCACATTTACTCTTAGACAAATTTACCACTAACATAAACACATCTACCTAATGTAATGGATTGGATTTTCTTAACATAACAGTATTTTCATGTATTTGAGCAGTGCTAATTTCAGGTGAAAATTGGTTAAAACTGAATAATAGCTTTTGTAAAACCTGGGAATTTTTAAGTAAAAATTGGTTTTAAAAAAATAAATCACCTTGAGAATAAAAGAGTGAAAACCTGATGGCTTGATTCTGCCACTCTCATTCATGCTAAGAAGTACCTGACTTGGTGAGCAGTTCCTCAAAATCATGGGATTACTCCAAGTAAGGTGAGTGTCAATGTGGAAAAAGATGGTGGAATTTGGCCCTAAGACAATAATGGGCCTAAGGTGTGCAGACCTGATTTAAAAGAGTGATCCCATTGACTTCTATGTGTGAATGCTCAGTAGCTTGACTAAGGATTGCACAATCTAGCCCAATGTTTTTTTAAAAAAAAGCTGGCCTGTGGCCATGCAGTCTTGCAATTGCTAATGCTGGGAGAAATAAAACTGGCATGTAGCAAATTAAAAAAAAATGTAACCAATACTTTAAATGTTCCAGTGGCTAAAAATGGGAGGGTGTGTATTAATTATATGACTGTTAGAGTAAAACAGTGTGTTGAAAGTACTTATAAAATCTAACTAACGCTCACAGCTATTTAATGTAGAGAAGCCAGAATGCTCAGATGTAATTCAAAGGGCATTACTAGGCAGAAAATGTACCTGGATTAATATTTAATATTTAGTGCCATTGGTGTAATATAAAATCAAGGAGATGCATGCATTTATTTGGTACATTGCTGAATACAATGGCTTTATGCATGTTTTTTTCCTCTAATCATAAAGCAGTATGGCATTTGCAGCCTCAGAACAGAGAAACCATGGTGTCAAGAGAGAGAAGGTGTCTGCTGCAGTAGAACTTTTCTGTTGATAATTTTTTTTACCATTGCAACTGCCAGTGCAACTCCACTGAGGGTAGCAGTTATAGGTGGATGGGTGCAAATTGGGCCCTCCAGAACAACCACTTTCATTCTAAGCACCATGTCATCTAACCTTGCTCAGAGCAAGGCTACTCAGGACACAGAGTTTAAAATGCTGGTATCTGCTGCTAGTGCTTTGTCTACACTAGAGTTCCCATCATTGCTATCCCCAGGGGAGCTGAAATGGTGGGAGAAATACTGGGAAATTTTAACAAAAAATGTCTCTGTCTAGACAAGACCCAGGAAATCATCCAAAGAGTATCTCTTATGTTCACGGATCAGGGCTATGCTTAAACAGGAACATTGTATTCAATCAGAATCAAACAACATAGCCCACTGTTGAACTGCTTGCAAAGAACAGAGACCACTGCTACAACACATCCTGTTCAAAGGAGCTGTGTAATGTGGATCTTTTAGCAGAGTCCAACCCTTAAAGAGACAGAGGTGAAAATATAGCTCTTGTAACAAAAATACTTTTTTTAAACTAGCCATGTTTTACATTGGAAGACTAATACAGTATAGATTATTACTATTGGGTGCTACATAATCAGCTGAGGGGTGTTATATATGACCATAGAATATACCTGTCTGAACATAAAGATGCCTTAAAATAGAGGGGGAAGATATGAAAGGAATAAAGTTGCACTAATGGGCAACACTGGCGTACACAAATGAGAACATTTAATGTCCTGTACCATGCAGTTCCCATCAACTGCTAGGGAAATAGTGCCTTAGAAATGCTAGTGAGAACTTCATGTTAATTTATACCCAGAAGGATAATCAGAATTTTAAGTAGGGTGTACCATGCAGAAACCATTGTGCAGAGGTTACTTTCTATTTTTATTTTTTAGGCCTTGTCTTCATGGGGACATTGACTGGCATAACTATAATGGAACAGCTTCCTGGGTGGATTATTTTGCAATATAAATCACTTTATTCCAGAACAATTTCCCTGTGGGGTAGAAGTGACTTTTATTCTGGAATAAAGTATCCACATGGATGCTATTCCATTATACAGCTATTCAGGAATACCTTATTTCATGGTATGTCGAATAAGTCTTTGAAGGAAGAAACTGGTTTGTTACATATTGGTGATTTTTTTTGGAGGGGGTGTGTGAAGGACATAGAAGTGCCATATGACTTGGTACTTAAGACTCACATTATTGTTTCTGTTTCCTCATTAGATGACTGATCATTTTTTTAAAGAGAACCTAAGTGACTTAGGCTCCTACATCTCATTTTCAAAAATAGCTTGGATGCTTAGGAGCCTATGGGTGAAATCCATGCCCACTAAAATCAATGGCAAGAGAGGGGGCTAGAAGCCATGCAGGCTGCAGTGAATGTTGATTGCTCTCTCAGGCTGTAGGACACCAGCTTGATAGGACTCACAGATTTTGTGGGCTTTAGATTTGAGAGCTCCGACCAAGGGTCCAGAGGTGAGGACCTTACAAACTGTTTATAGTAATTGCTTCAGTCCTGAACCCCTATTAAAAGGAGAGAGACAATTTTATTAGTGTGTGTTGGTTTCTCCTTGCCCCAGGCTGTTAAAGCAAAACTATTGTCACAATAACCACAGGAAATTAAGGCAAGACACACCCACAGCATCTCATTGACCCAAAGGGGGGCATCCAAAGGTGGCCCACATCTTTCAGAGCTCCTTGTTCATCAAGACTAGTCCCTTGCTATTGCAAGCAACCCCATCAAATAATCCCCTTCATAAACGTATCGTGTTCCATCCTAAATGCCAAATATTACTGAAAGTCAATGTGACTTAGGCTCCTAAATCATCTGGGCACTTTTGAAAATGTGCTTTATAAATAGTAGTTTAATAAATTGTGTGTGAGCCCACAATTGTTCAATCGATCTATTCTGTGAGCTCTAAACAGAGCTTTTAAAGTATGCTAGAAAAGGGTTTTGAATGAAAACTCTTATTAACATTTTTGATTCCTGCAAATTAAAAACTCATTCATCTCTAAATGTAGAGAAGCAAACTGACAGGTAGTCACAGGAGTATCCACTAATACTTCTTTGCTTTATTCTCCAAGTTCTGTTACAGGGTAAGTGGTTCCTTTTGAGCTAGACTGAAATCCCAACCTTTGCTTAGTGCAGTTGGAATCTCCTGATCCTTTTTTCTAACTGTGACTGGTACTCAGTCAATGATGATAATCATCTCTATCAGCCTGGAATATGGTAGTTCAGCCTTTGTGTTATCCTTTCACTTCTGGTTCTGGTGCATCCCTCCCTTTATTGTCTGAGACACACATACCAGAAGATAATGCACAAGCATATAGTTGCAGACTATTAGAATAAGCGGTGACTTATTCAAATTCTTATCTTGGAAGTGCCCAAGTTCTATTCTCTCACCAGTCTAACTGATTCTTATAAGAAAAGTAAAAGAAATAACAACAATAAACTATCACTCAAATTGGAAGAAATCTCTAAAATTATAAAAACAAATCAAAAGAAGCAAACAACAGGAAAAATTAAGGGTCATTTGGACAAATGAAAGGCATAGTTGCCTCATATCAGCTGTAAACATTTTTATTCAGGCCTATGTAGAACACAAAACTATTACAGGGTTCTTTTAGCCAATGACTAGGCAATTTATTTACATAAAATAAGAATCAACCTTAGGCCAAAAACTCAAATCAAGTCATTTTGTGAGGGTGATGACAGTACTAGTGTTGTTTGAATTCAAGATTGTAAATATTCATAAGACAAATCATTTCTCTGGCAAACACCTTCTGCTCCTGAAAAGGTAATAAAAATACTATTATTGTTTGTTCCTAGCTTCAATGTATCATTAAATCATTCTCATTAGATCTCTTTTAAAATCGCCCTTTATCATCAATGAAAGCACATGCCCTCTCTTCTCTGTATAGCATTTATAGAATCTTAGTCACTAGAGTATCCACATGCTAATGTAATGGGGGAGCATACATACTCTATAAAATAACTTTGGTCTCATTACACAGGCTGGTCCATCTTTCTTTTTTCCAGGTCTGCGAGTAACTTTTCATTTCCATAAACATCATAGCCAGAATCACAAGCTCTGATTACACCATACGTCATCACCAGCACTCAGCAAATCAGGGCATTTTGCTGACATCAGTGGAAGGAATGTGGGTTGGGTTTTTTTATTATTTTCTTCTATTTGTTGTATGATCACTGCTATACTTGTGACTGGTAGCCAAAAAAGGACATACAATCTCTGCAGGAGTAAAAACGAATGGAAAGGGGGGTATCGGGGCGGGGAGAGCTATAGAAAGAGAAGTGTCAAATAAAAATGGAATGAGCATTGCCTCACCTATTCCTACTGCCATTCCATTATCACTATCTTCCAATCACTTGCAAAATTGGCAGAATTTCCAGCCTTGAGCATGTATTTTCAGTGAATTTTGATTGCCTTGTTTTTATATCATGAGACAGGGAGAATAGAAGCTTCCTCTCTACTATCTCTAGACCATTCACTCATTATTATGTCCCCTCTTATTGTGTCCTGTCTTACGGTGTATAAATTTTTGAGCAAATTGTCTAGAGAAACTGGATCGGAACTTCTATTCTCCCAGTCGCATAACACGAGAACAAGGGGGGCATTCAATTCAATTAAAAGTTAGCAAATTCAAAACTGATAAAAATAAATACTCTTTCATCCATTGTGTAATAATACTGTGGAACTCATTCCCATGGGAAATCATTGAGGCCAAGAATTCAACAAGATTTACAAAAAGGGACAAAACTCTTACAGGGATAGCAAGAATATGCAGCTTTAGAATTATTGCTAACAAAAATTTTGGAAGAGATATATTAGACATCAGAAAGATATGTAATATGGGGGTAGATTTTCCTCTGAAGCTCTTAGTGCTGACCCCTATCAGAGACCGGATATTGGACTATAGCAACTCTTATGTTTTTGTTTTTATACAAAAAAAATCAGTTTTTCACAACTTCACTAAGACATTAATCTTGCTATCTATCTGTTTTTAATGAATTGACTGTAGTGTTGTTGTGGCCATGTTAATACCAGCATATGAGAAAGATAAAGTGGATAAGGTAATATCTTTTATTGGGCTTCTTGGTACAACTTTTCAAGCTACACAGAACTATTCTTCAGGTCTCTGCTTTCTTCCTCAGACCTGAATAAGAAATCTTTGTAGCTTAAAAGTTTGTATCCTCCACTAGTAGAAGTTGTTCCAATAAAAGATATTACCTACCTTGTTTTTAATTAGTTATTTAGCAGCATGGCAGGAAGGTCTTTAAAAGAAAAATGATCTGTATTGTTAAAACTATATAAATCACCCTTTGTCTTTGTTATTGTCCTGGGTACAAAGCAGAAGCTTGCACAGAAAGATAGTTTTCTTTGCTCTATAGGATGTTGTCCATGGATTGCTTTTTATTTTAGGCTGATGTTAGCATATTGCTAGTCTTTAAGAAACTGATTCTGAACTCACTTATGCTGATGTAAATCAGGAATGATTCTAGAGAAGTTACAGAAGTAATTGAAATTGGATCAGAAAAAAAGACAATGTAGTTTCGAAATAGCAGCCCTGATTCAATAAAGCACTTAAGCACGTGTTTATGCAAATAATCTCAACCCTAGTCTGCAAAACATGTGAAGATTGGCACATGCCTAACTTCCTGGAAAAGTGCTTTGGTGAACTGGGGCCTAAGAAAGCCTTTGGGAGATTCTTGTTGTTTAATGACACCTCACAGATTCTTGCTAGATTTTCCTCTTTTATAGTTTTTCTCTCAAAAATTAGTGAAAATATGTTTAATTATGGAAAGTTTGTGTGTGTCATAGGAGGTCCCATAGTTCCAAAGATATCTGGGTGATACATGCAAGTCAGTGGGGCATTAGGAATAAAATAAAGGAGTATCAAAAGTTCTCAAAACTGGTTTAGCTCAGTTTTTGTCTGCAGCTAAGATGTAACTTCTTTCATGTGAAGATGAGAAATTAGTGCATTTATTTGTGATATGATATAATACTTTTATGAATAGGTCATTCAGTCCAGAATGTGTATTTCAGGTCTGATTCTGATCCAACTTACACCAATTTTACACTGATACTCATCCATTTACTTCAATAGCGTTATTCCTGTAGATACTAGTGTCAATCAAGCTTACACAGCAGTGCTTTTAAGTTCCATGGTTTGCAATGAACGAAAAGATAGAAGCATTAATTCTAGGAATGTAGAGACTTTTCTAATATGAAGTACATTTTAGTCCTTGTAGCAAAGAAAAAAAAATAAGATGCAAAACTGAAAAGCACTGAAAAAATCTTGGCTCAAAATTTTGGTATTAATGGCAATCTTTTGACTGCTTTGCACAATGTTTAGGTGCACAATGCTTGTGTGAAATATCCATGCAACTTACAAGGAGAAACTGCAGCAGATTTTCATGTGATATTATGTACACCTTGTCAAGTTCACTAAGAGTAGAGTTAACCCATGGGTAAAGAGCAGAAGGGCTATGCCCACTTAAATCCTATTTTTAGTATAGACTTTGTCCTAGCCATCTGCATAGCTATGAATTTCATCCTAAATCTACCATTATCACAACTGTCTCATGCATACATGCAACTGCAAGAGTTTTAGGGTGAAGAGGACAAGATGCATCAGCCCAGTGGCTTAGTAGTGCTGCTATGGGGTCTTGTTCTTTGGACTGCTGGGAAAGGGAACTGGCAACCTGATGAACCCCTGAGTGGTAGGAATATCCCATTGCTCACAAACACATCTCAACTAGTGCAGAAGCAGAGCTGAAGGGTCCCAATGAAAAGTCTGTTCTCAGACTCTTACCTTCAGATGGCTGTGGACCTGATGTGATGCCTTCAGGGTTGGGGACAGGACATAAGTTGGCAATGAGTGAAGTGATATCCAGGGCTCTGAAATGGATTCTGAGGACACACTGTGAAGAAAACATGTCTCAAAAGGATCTTTAAAAGATCTATTTTAGTACATTTATGTAAGCACTTCCCAATCTGTAAATGTTTAGCTACTGTTTCCAAGAGCAAGTCCAGATTGCTCTTTACTCTTCCATATTAAATTTTTCTTTGGACACTGCCATAGGGTGATCAGACATCCCAGTTTTATAGGGACAGTCTTGATTTTTGGGTCTTTTTCTTAAATAGGCTTCTATTACCCTCCCCATCTCAATTTTTCACATTTGCTGTCTGGTCACCTTACACTGCCCCCTCAGGAGCAATGCCCACTTCACTCACACAGTTGGCCTCTATGCAGAAGTGGTGGAAGTGGATTAGAAAGCTCTTAAATCTATACCCCACCCTGAGGCCAAAACACTACTTAACTTGTGTTGGGGACTTTGAACCCATAGAAATGTGCGTGCGTCCAGTGGCTCCGTCCTTGTACGATCTACCTCCCATCTCATCACTGCTCTCCATTCTGGTCTGCATAAATTTTTGTGAAGACCCTTTTATGACATATATTTGGTGTCCAGGGGCGCATGCTTGGCTGCTGCATTGGGCTTAAGTGTCCCAAATGTGTGCATAGCTTCTTCATGAGTAAATCTCACCATGTGAAAACAACCTTTTTACATGATGATGAGTCAGAATCACAGACCACATCCAAGTTACTTATCTTTATTTCTGGAAGCTTATGAGATTGGGTGAATCAGACCTTTTAATTTGTTATATTCTATCTAATATCCTACTTGATAACAGTTTAATTACAGATCCAAAAATAGATGTTTCTTGTTATTTACAAATTAATTTGACATTAAATTAAAAATGAAATGGTTCATCTGCTGTGTTCTCCAGTGATAATCAATGGTTCATTGTTATCCTTTACAACATCACAACTGAGTTTTAATGCCAATTAGGGAAATCTTGGATGGGACACAGCAGCTTGTGTGTGATTAATTTTGTCTAAATATACCTATACATAAATATAGTGAGTTAGATCGGCTAGGCCTATTCAGGTATCGTGCCAGGCCTGTTTGCTCACCTTTCCTCTGAGGAAGTTGGTTGTTGTGGGGATGGAAGTGATTTTATTGTTGGGGGAGTTATTCTCTTTGAACGTAGCATTCTGTGATGGGAAGCGCAGATCCATTAGAGTGCAGAAGAGGATCATTGTGGTCATTAGTCTGTCATGTGCCCGTTGCCCAATAAATTGAGATAACATCTGCTTTGAAAATTGTTGATTGGCACTTAGGACCCAGAGGAGCTGCCTCAGGAACTCAAAGAAAGGAGCCAGGACAGCTGCACCCAATTTGAAAAGCCCAGGAAGAGAGTCTTTTAGGAAAGTTGGTGCTGCTGTGCAGAGAACCACTGGTGATGCTAGAACTGCTATAATCTCCTCTCAGTTGTCACACAGCTGCCTGCATCTAAGTCAGCTTCTGCACTCAGCAGCCAACATGCTTTCTGGTCACAGGGAGGAGCAGCTCAATAGTGAGAAAGGCAGCATGTTAATCACATGTCTGATGGCAAACATCTTCAACGCCAGCATCTATGACACATACTACTTCTGTGGACATAACCAATCACTTGACTTTTCTGGCTTGGTTTCTCCCTAGGGTGTTGGAAGATGGCTGAGTTACCGATTGTAAAATCCTACACAAATACTAACCCTATTGTAGCAATAGAGAGAGAGGAAGGGCTGCAAAAAGATAATGGCGTACAGCAGCCTTAGAACAAGCTGGGGAAGCGTAGGCATAAGCGGAACAGAAGAGACTTCAAGATGGGGAGAGAATAACTGGGGAAGAGAGGGTGAGAGGAAGGAGATGCTGCTTTTTGCAAAGACAGCAAAGGAGAAAATAGAACAGTAGACAGGATGAAGAAAACTGTAATGAGTCAGATAAGAAGCAGCCAAAAATGAGAAGGAAATGAAAAAGGAGAGGAAGGAGTGAGAGAACATGGAAGTTCAGAATTAGTAAGTTTCTAACTTATATTCCTTTATTTTGTTGTTCTTCCCTGTCAGACATCCTGCCACTCTGTGAGTTTGAGGAAAGGGATCTTTTGAGCACTTTTATTAACATTGCTGGCTACTCTGCATTCTATATATAGTTAAAATAATGCAGGAAAAGTCCAGGAAAATAACTTAAAATTCACCAGAATAATTTTTTTTGGCAGATTAACCCAAGAAAAGGGCTGACTCTGAACTTGCTTTCCCAATTTCATAAACCCCGGCTGCTCCATATTAATACCTACTTAGCATTCGGTACTCTGCAGCAGAAAGTGGAAGGGAACGTTTCATCCCTGTGTTTTGTACACACTTTTTGCTGAGGTCAACATTGACTTTGTGATCTGGTTCGGGACTTTCCCCACAATCAGACTGCTGAAGATGAGAGGGAGGAGGGCTTGGTCTCCATTCCCATTTAGTTCTTATCTTCACTAGTGAGAAGACCAGAAAGGATGTCAATTGGTGTGAAGTATGACTGACGGATGAAGGATGCTGTGTGTAAGGGTCAGACTAACTTACTTTTACATACCACGAAACAACCGTTTTTTTCTTTCACTGACAATCAGGGTCAGTGAACTGATGGTTGAAAATTTTCCAATGTTACTTTTTCCACCATAAAATGATGATTCAACCAAATTGAAATGTTCTGCGAGAATGTATCAATTTTATTGAAATTTCTTATGAAATTATCAAAATGAATAATTTCTGTATGGTTGAAATATTTAATTATGACCTTTTTTGCAATTTATAATATAATAGTTGGAATGTTTTGACTATTCACATAATGTTTCTATTTTTATATTGTATTATTAAATATAAATAACATTATTTTAGTTTTATTATACTAATTGCAATAAGAAATTACCAATTAAAATAACAATTGAGCAAACCAAGTGCAATTACCAAACCAATTAGAATACAAATTTCAAAGCCAATTATTAATTTATAAAAACATTTAAAAATAAAATATATATCATATAATTAATTGAAATGTTTCAATTATCCCATTATGTTGCCTGAGTAGGAAAGACTGGCCTCAATGAGCCATGAGATCCCTTCTTCTCCTGTGCATGTCAAAAAAATTTTTTTTCTATTGCTCCAATTCAGTAGGGCGGTAGAGATCAGAGTTTTGAATTTCCTGAAGAATGAGAATTCCAGATTCTGACCAGCTCTAATCAATTACCTTAAGATACCTGGGGAGCAATGCTACTGTTGAGAAAAGAAGCCTAGGGAATAGTTTGCTTGCTGCAGTACTCAAATTCTCACAGATCTTTGGGGGCCACACCAGTCTCTCTTCCACAGATCCTTCCCTGAGTAGGATTAGCATTTTAGGAGCTCCATGAGTTCAAACTGAATTTCCTAAGCAATTATCCCAGTTCACACAGGCTTTTTAGCTGAACTATCTGAGTTAGGCCTTCTGCAGGATATATATACCCAAACTGGAAACTTCAGTCCATGTTCTTTCTGCTTACGTTGCACAGTGTATAGAAGATTAAAATCCTAGCTGCATTAATTGTCTGGTTGGTGATAGGAAATTTTCCTTTAGCACATGTTTAATGATCCCAACTTGATTTTTTCTTTCCCTACTGAGGAATAAAATACCACAGCACATTAACCTGACATGTTGATCGTGCTTTATTTTTGTTTATGCCAAACTCTCCGGGCAAATTAGAAGTTTTTTGTGGCGTGCTGCAAGCATCTGATTCATTCAGGGTTTGAACTAATAAGAAATGCTAAAAGAAATCTGTCAGGCAACTCCAAACTGTGAGATTCCTACTTTTAAAAAGAAAACAGAGAAACAGTTTGGCTTTGGGCCAATGCCACTGTCACAATGCATCTACCTTGGCATTCTGAGTATAACTTCCAGGTTAGACTTGTGACCTGTTATTAGTGCCATCTTCCACCCATCAAATGCTGTAGTAGGAGGAAGGCTGGCATGATTTTTATTAGGCTGGTGGTAGGAAACAGTCGCTCACACAAGCTGTCAAGTTCCATACCCTTATTCCCTGCCTAACTCACAAATATCTGAACAGGGAGTTAATGCTGATTGGTTGCCACTAAGCAGCTGAAGGGCATTTGGCCAGTGGCAGCACAGCTCCTGCAGGAGCCAGACTGCTGAGGTATGGGGAAGGTCAGGGAATAGCCATCCATGCAAGATGGCCCTTGTCTCCAGTTCTCAAGAGGTCCCTTCCTTCTGAATCCCATGGATCCATGAGGCTGGAAGGTCTCACCACAGACCAACTCCTCTGGGCTCCCAAACTTCTGTCTCTGTATAGGGAGTTTCTCAGGAAACTCACTTTTGAAATCTCTTGCCCCTGTTTTTCTAGGAGAAGGATTGATGTGGCTCTGAGCTATTTCTTTTTCTTGCATCTTTTATCAGTTTTAAACTTGTGGTGGTGATATTTGAAATGGCTTTGTGCGTTCTCTGGTTTATTAACATTGGTAAGGTAAATACAGATTTTTTTTTTTAATTTGAGAGAGAGCACCTCAGTTTCACTGATGAAAATTATTTCACAGTGATAAAATGCCAGTGGAAAAGGACTGTGACCTTGTGAGCACATTCCTTATGTACTCTGAGGATTATGTGGCTTTTATTTTAAGTGAGCTTTAGTATTCCCAAAGCAGAACTTGTGAAATCATGTAAATGCTGTTGGGATCCTATGAGTGTTGGTCTCAGTATTTGTAGCTGACTTTTGGTGGAATTTGTTTAAAATAAAATCACTTTTTCACTCTAAATAGTTTGAGCTCTGGAAAGAAACATTTCTGTATACTCAGAAATAGCTAATGATGGTCTTGGTATAAAATGAGTGAACAGATAGAAAGATAGTCAAGGCTAAGTAGTATTGAGAGCCTCCTTTTGGGTGCTTGCAAAATGGCTTGTGGAATATCAAAATCTTCTCTCGTTTTTAATCTCTTTTTAGTTTGTTCTTGATTGAGTTTTTTTAGCATTTACTATTAAATTTATTTTTAAAAAGACATTCATCCAAGTGCTGAAGAAACTTTATTAGTTACTTGGTGCAGTCATTGTAGTTACTTAGTGCAGTCATTGATACTCTATTGCTATTAAATATATTTTTTAAAAGTCACCTGGTGTCTAAGGTGAAGTGAATGTTCCTTTGCTCTTAAGAAATAGTGCCTTCTCTCAGGGGCCACAAGAGGGTCTTAATAATTATACAAGAAAGCCTTTATGGCCCAACAATTAGCTGCAGATCTTCAGGGCAAGACTTTCAAAAGAGCCTTAGGGAACTAGGTGTCCAACTTCCATTGGATTTCAATAGGATTTCGATATCTTACTTGTTTATTTCTTTGTATTGTGGTAGAACCTAATAGCCTGAATCATAGATCAGGATCCCAGTGTGTTAGGCACTGTACAAACATAGAATAAAAAGATGGTCTCTGTCCAAGCTTACAGTCTAAGGATAAAATAAGAAACAACTGGTGGATGGAGAGTGGGGAACATAAGGAAACAATAAAACAATGCTGATTGTCATGTCAAGTGGTAATATCAGCACATCAGTTGCCGAACTGTTGTTCGGGGCTTTCTTTGGAAACATCACAATCAAGGAGAATATTAAGGAGGTGTTTGAAAAACGAAAATTAGATGCTTACCCAGTGCAGATTTGGAGAGAGCTCTTACTATGTATGAGGGGGAAGCATAGGAGAAAGCATGAAAGTGAGTGTTGGAAAATCTAACAAATGGTTGAAGAAGGTGGGCGTCACTGCCAGAGCTGGCATCTGGATAGGCCTTATAATAGGGGTCTTAAACACATGGCCCGTGGGGTTATTTTCTGTGACCCACCAGCAACCTGCGCCCCCGAACTCCTCCAGCAACCGAACCCCCTTCTCTGATATCCCTGCTGCCCCCAAACCCATCCTGCACCCTAACCCCCTGCCCTGAGCTCCCGTCGCACCCTGCACCCCTCCTGCACCCACTGGGGGCATGGAGGGGGCAGAGTTAGGATGAGGATTTCAGGGAAGGGGTTGGAATGGGGGCAGGGAAGGGGTGGGAAGAGGTGGGGCAGAGGCAGGGCCTCATGGAAGGGGCGGAGTGGAGTGGGGACAGTGGGGGGGATGTCAGTGATGCTGTCCTCAGGCCAATGTACTAGTCTTCACGTGGCCCTCATGCTCATTTGAGTTTGAGACGCCTCCTTATAATAAGGTCTTCAATGAAAACCAAAGCATTGGTTAGCAGAGGCAGTGTAGGATATTGCAGATTTCCCCTCCTGCAGAAAACGGAGAAGAAGCAAGTGCTACCACAAACCAGAGTCCTGAATTTCACAGGAGACAGCACAGAACAATCTGAGCCTCAAGTGTGTGATCCCTTTTTGGCTTCAGCCAAAGACCTTAGTTTATTAATAAAGGTTGGGGTATAACCCATGAAATCTCCAATGATAATTCTGGGATTTTTCTTACATGTTCTACTAATAACCTGTCAGTGCCCCCAACACTTTGACGGGGTGTGGAATCACATCGGACATTCCATCCTCTTCAAGTTTTTAGGATCAAACACTTACAGATAATGTTTGATCCGTTCCACAGGCAGTTCAGTCTGTGGATGATTAAGCTGAGCTTTTCAGCATGAAAAGATCCAGATTGTGGCAACCAAGCTGTCAGCCTAATTTGAGAAGCAGCACCAGCAGCAGAAAAATAACAGAAGCCAGCTTCCCCTTTAGTCAAAGGGAGTTAAAGTGCAGCGGAGAAGTTCTTTTGAATATTGTTTTCTTAATTCTCTTTTCTGGAACTGTTTTGTTATACAGTGGCATTATTCCCAGCTTGAGCTATAAGAAAAATAGTCAGTAGAAATGAATCAACAACCAAACTCTCACCATAACCTTTAAAGTGTACATTTGACCACTTCTCTCTAAATATAACAACTTTCTAATGTAACACAAAAGTTTGGAAGCTCTGGATCTGAGTTTCCCTTTGCTTATGCTGGTGTAAAATCAGGAGAGACCTGATGTCAGCAGATCAGATTCATCCCTGCACCAATGGTAGTGGTGGTGCTAGGGCAGAAGTCAGGCAACTTTTGACTTAACTATTCAGAGATTGCTAGAAGCCAGTTCAGCGCATTGCAAATTATGGAAGCCCATCTATGAGTCATTACAGAAGTGGAGAATTATTTACCATAGCATCTAGGAGACTCCATTATACTAGACGATGTACAAACACAGAACAAAAATACAATGCCTGCCCCCAGGAAATTTACAAAGTAAGTATAAGACAACAGATGGATACAGACAAGTAGAGAGTACAAAAAAATATTGCTGATAGGCAGTGGCCTGTGTTGGTAGCATACTCACTGGCATAAAACTTACCTGGCCACTATCACTCTCCCTGCCTTTCTACTCTCCCAGACACACACGAGAAGGCCTTGATTCAGGGGACATTTAGTGGCAGAATGTGAATCTGGGAGAATCATTTCTGTGACTCCCTATACAAGGGTTATTCCCTGGAAAAGTCTTGAGCCTGATTGTGAATGCGTTACATGGTTTAGCTGGTACAAAGGAGCCACAGCTCAAGGGTGAATTCCCCTGAATGGAGTGACACTAGATTTGCACTGATGTATGTGGAGGGAGAACTGAACCCTCTGTTCTCATTCTATACAATACACTGTAGCTGCGCTGTTCTTGCTATTTCAGACGCGATGAAATAAGAGTATGAAAAGAAAAGCAGATTTAAGGAATTTATAATGTGGCTTTAAAAATTGACTAAAGATTAAATTTGATTTATAAATTGCCAGTTTGTGATCCAGTTTTTAAATAATAAATTTAACAAAATCCCCTTTGGGCACTTTTTAAATAGAGTGTAAACTGGAATTGAAGCTTAAAAGAAAGGTGTTTAGTTTACAAGTTCAGAAAAAGTTTCCAAAAGTTTAAATACTGAGTCAAATGGAAAATTTGTACATTAATGTACATTAATTCTCTTTCCAAAAACACTCATAAGATGAAGTGGAGAGAATCTGAGGTTTAAAGGTGTTATGCTGCTTATGCTCAGTAGAATTGCATACATTGCATAAGCAGCTTTCTACCGTACAGAATCATCATTACACCCTTCGTAACATAGGAAGGAAAGTGCTACAATGGACAGTTTTTTCTTTGGAGTAGTAGAGCAGCTATATTGGCAGACCTGGCTCTGAACAATGTGTCACGGGGGCTGGGGGAGTCCCGTTCCCACACACACACACACACCCCACTTCCTGGGATTCCCAGTGATTCTTAGCCAGCCAGTAGATCAGAAGGTTTATTGGAGATGCCAGGAACACAATCCAACTCCGAGCTTGTCAGTACAAACAGGCTCCCTTAGTCAGGCCCTTCTGGGGGGCAGGGAGATGAGACCCCGAATCCGGGCTCCCCACCTCTTTCCCAGGCGGCTTCTACCTGACTTCAAACCCTCCACCCGTCTGCCTTCCTTTGTTCACTTCCCGGGTAGGTGTCAACTCCCCTCCCCCCTTCTCATCTCAGGTTACAGCTCCAGATATCTCCCTTCAGAAAAGCCTTCCCCCTCCAGTGAAACTTTTGAGATCATGTCCACCCTTCTCCCTGCTTGTCACGCAATGCCCCAGAGCAGAAATCAACACATAGTGCATGAAATGTACTGGAAAAATGAAAGCAGTCTGGGACGGACTTTGATGACCAGAGGGCCCAAATGAGATGCTCACTGACTGTTGTCATCCTAAGATTAACGCACAGGGCTCAATTTTCAGTTGGATTGCCCCATTCTGCATTTGGACTAATCAAGTTGGCACTTAGGGGACAAAAAGTGCCCACACCTCTGTGACCGGAGGATTACCTAGCAGTGAAATTGGTGTGATTCCTCTGCACAAGCTTGTGGGGAGATTTTGGGAGGGCACTGGGAACCCCACTCCATGTGTGCTTCCTGTGTAGTAGCGTAGTGAATGGCACAAGCTCCAGATGATCCATCACTTCATGTATTCGCCCATCCTCTGCCCCATGACAGGCATGGAGGGTTGCTTCTACCACGTGAAGTAACATCCGTTCATTGAATCTGCAGCCACTTGCTGGGCTGGAAGCAAGTATTCTTCCCTAACTGCTGCCTGACATGCCTCAGACCAGTATGCCTCCTGACTACTTGGGCTAAGCAAGGGTAAGGGGATCTGGAATCAAACTCAACCTTACTACCAATTTGACTACCTAAATTAGCATATTTGGGCTTTCATGTTCGAAAATCTGTTTCTCTATGTTAGACTCTCTCATGTCAGCAAAGACACCCGCAGGTCTAGTTTTCTTTGTGATTCCAACGTGTGTCAGCCTTGCAGATCATAAAAGACCAAAATGTGTTTGAAGAGTCAGCAAGGCATCAAGATTGCAGTTCTGTCAGAGGATCCTTTCTGTGCAAACCTAATGAGGTTCCAGCATTAGTCCTGACCATAGAGCTGCCAGAAGTAAAACTTCACCCTGATGCATCACAGTTCAATATTGCCTCAGGTTGTTCATCCTGTCTCTTCTGCTCTATCAAGTGGAAAATTCTGACTGCAGCTTACCAGGAGAGGATTGGTTATTTTTTAAATTAGTTAATTTTTTGGCTGAGTCCTTGGGCAAGTCTGGGTCCCACATCTATGCAGCTATTCTTCTGTGGCCAGCTCTTCCTCTCTAATGCTGCTCAGTTGAGGCCTTTTCTTGATAGAATTCTTTCAGGGCAAAAAATGACAGTCTACAACATATCTTCATACTCTACCTAATTTTTGGCAGCCTTGAAGTTCACATAAGACTAACTTCTCTAGTGCTATCCTGAAATCTAATCTGGTAGCATATGCTGACAATTTCTGATGTGATATGAAAAGTATTGTCATAATAACTTGTTTGAATTAACTGCACTGTCATGTTTTTAACCAATTTCATATTCTATTCTTTGTCCAACTGGTAATACTGATATCTCTGCTACATATTTAATCTTTAGATCGGGGTGGGCAAACTTTTTGGCCCGAGGGCCACATTGGGGTTGAAAATGTCTATGGAGGGCCGGGTAAGGGAAGGCTGTGCCTCCCCAAACAGCCTGGCCCCATCCCCATCTGACCCCCTCCCACTTCCCCCCCTGATTGCCCTCCTTAGAATCCCATTCAACCCCCCCTTGTCCCCTGATTGCCCCCTTCCGAGACCCACCCCATCTTAACCACCACCCCTTGGACCCTACCCCCTCCCTAAGCCCCACTGGTCCTTGTCCCCTGACTTCCCCCTACAGAGACCCACACACACTAACACCCCACCCTGGACTCTACCCCCTTCTCAACTCCCCCTGCTCCCTGTCTGTCCTGACTCCTATCCACATTGCTGCCTCATGACAGACCCCCCACTCAGTGATTCCCATGCCTTATCCACCACCACCCCTTCTCCGACCGCCCCCACCCAGAACCTCCATCCCATCCAACAGCCTCATCTCCCCTGACTGCCCCTGGGACTCCCTGTCCCTTAACCAACACCCCCACCCCCACCCCGCTGCACAGGCCTTACCACGCTGGTGGCCCTGCCGGCATTGCACATGCTGCACCGCTCTCGCGGAGGAGCGGGAGCCCTGCACGGGGCGCTGAGCTCAGGAGAGCAGGGGAGGGGTCGGGAGCAGCCTCCCCTGCCGGGAGGTCAGATACACTGAGCTCCGTGGGAGGGCTGAGAGCAGCCTCCTTTGCTGGAGTTCAGCCGCGTTGAGCTCCAGAAGAGCGGGGAAGGTGGGGGCGGGCCAGGAGCAGCCTCCCTTACCCGAGCTCAGGCGGGCCTGGCCCGGCCGGACAGTCTGGCTGGCCGGATCTGGCCCGCGGGCTGTAGTTTGCCCACTCCTGGTTTAATAGAACACCTTGGTGCCTTATAATGTCCACATACTACTTACTGCAGTATCCATCTCTTTAAAGCTTTTCATATTCATTGTTTGTCACATCTGTGGGAGATTTCTATTGACTTGTTTGGGGCTTTGATAGGAAAGAGGCAGAGGTGAAAGTAAGCCGGTACGGCCTGGTACTCCGTACGGGTAAGAAAAGGTGCAGCAGCATACCGGCAAATAAGTGAAGCCTTCGGTTATGGCTTACTTTCACTTTCGGCTGCACAACAAACAGTTTAAACTCAAAGCTAATAAGAGCCAGTGGAAGGGGAAAACTCACTGTCACATGTTTGTTGTTTCTCTTCCTCTCCTCCTCCAGCCAGGCTGCCGACACAGCTAGGCTCTGCATTTCCAGACCCTTCCACTCAGCAGGGGGTGCAGC
>ML677332.1:50295013-50354044 GCA_007922305.1 Dermatemys mawii | reverse complement strand
TTGGGGCAACGCATGGGAAAGAGCCCTGCAAACTGTGCAAAGAATACACACGCTAAGAAGCAGCAATTTCCCATGACTACACATGTCCCACCTGGCATCTGTGGTTTTTAAATAATGCTGTTTAATCATTCTCAGAGAAAGCCTTAGATAGTGGCTGTACGTAGTTGTGATGGTGGCACTGATCACTGATGTGCAGACCCAGCAGGGCTGGGCTGTTGAGAGAGCCAAGATTGAGAACAGAACGAACCTAGAAGATGTTTTCTTGAAGAACAGACTCCACTCCATTTGTAAATTTTTTTAATATATCCCCCCCCCTTATATTAAAGCAGTATGAAGTATCCATTGGCTTAAGGAAATTCTGTGCTCAGACTGATTAATAGATCTGTTTCCAGAGACGTGCTGATAATTTTGCAAAGCTGTTCAGCAAAGACTAGGTCCAGTCTATGCTGTCAGCCACTGAAACAGCAATCGTCCTGTTAGAATACATGGGTGTCAAATGCTACTTAAAATGTTCTATTGCTTTCTTGCCTTGTGCTGTGGGAAGCTTTTACCATTACCTATTTATGAAACTGAGTGTTTGCTTAAAGAGCAATGCTAAACCATAGTCTTGTGACATTACATCATAGTGAAGCTTAATTGTATATTGACTGAGAGTTAGCACTGGTTCTCTACACTTGCACTGTTGTATTTATTTGCTTCTGAAAGCTAGAGCCTTCCAGTTGACCAACAGGTTAAGGCAAAAATCATGGTTCTCTAACTTCAATTCTACCAACCAGGTGATAAGAAGCAGATACACTTATGGACTGTCTCCTTGCCCCACTTTCTAATAGTCTTTCCTCACTCTGCTTGGTTTCTCAAAATGTGTCTTTTCTGCAGTCCTCCGTGAAGGTTTCCATAGTCATAGCTTATGAGCCTCTGCACTAAACCTTGCAGATGATTCCATTCACTTCCATGCAGGTGAGTACTTTGTTCACAGACTCCTCTGGTTGTCAAGAAGGACTTGGTACAGCAAACTAAGTACCCAATCCATCACCTTTCTAAAGTGCTATGAGCACCTATAGACGAAAACTGCTATATAAATGCCAGGTAGTTATTACTATTATTTTGCTCCCATCGAAGTTAAACTGAGTGTTGCAATTGACTTCAGTTGGAGAAGGGCCAGGCTTCAAAAGAGGAGAAATTATCCAAAGTTTCCTTTTGGAAATTGTGATAATATTGTATTTGTTATGTAGGTTGTACTCATTTATTCTGATATTGCCAAGAAAAATGAATTTCCCCTAAGGGTAGCAAATGTGGAAATCTAACCAAGTTGTTATGGTCTGTTGCATAAAAACTACAGTATGCATGTTTATGAGCCTCCACAGAGAACTACACTCCTAACTGTTTAATGGTGCAATGCTTTTTATCTCTGACAGAGCATCACTTTTATATAGTATCTTGAGGTTTTTTCAGTCCCACAACCTTAATGTGCTTTTGAGGATAATTCTTTCTTGTTTTATTTCTATTAGTCTACTAACAGACAATCTAAAAAAATTAGCAAACATCTGTTTACTAACACATTTTGTCCTCTGAAGAAAAGCCATAGGAATGAGAAGTTCTCATGTATAATTTGTAAATATTCTCATTGGCAAAGTGCAGAAACAAACACTGAGAAGAGACTACAAAAGAAATATTCATAAAGACTTTTTAAATGAGTGTAAGGGCAAAGGACTAGATCCCTCAAGAAATTTTCATTAAAATATAGAACCTTTTACCTAGTAGTTGTGTTGCTAAATCTGGCCCAGTCAGTGATAACAAGAAGTCACCATTATTTTTCTATCATCGTTTAGTGACCTATGTAAAATGAATTAGTGGCCTCAATCCAGTTCAAAGGAGATATATCCACATCACACAAACATATTGAAAATCTCAATAGAAAGCTCAATGACAAAATGGCATTCAAAAATTCATTCCCCAGGAAGGTAGCAAATATGGCAATTTCCACAGCCACTAAATTCACTAAAATACAATTCAGATGGGACACTTAAAAAACAGACTTGACTGCATAATCCTTAATGTCACAAACCAAGTCTGATATAGGAAATGAGGTGACTGATCTAGTATATTTTCTACTTGGGTGGATTATCTTTTTTATGTTTATTGGTCGGAAAAAGATGTCGGCACATAAAAAGCCATGTGTTATAAAACTTGGGCTGAACACACATTCACTCTGTAGTCCTGAACAAGTTTCTTAACTTTTCTGCTTCAGCTTCTCCATATGGAAAATTAAAATACAAATATTCACTAACCAACACATATGGGTATTGTGAAAAATTATTAGCTAATGCTGGTGAAGTTCTTTGAAGGAGAAAAGCAATGAGTCTTAAGTAGTAGTATAGCATTCGTGGATACCAATGAGCAAGATACACATATAATTTCATACTAACACACATCTCTGAAAAGTTAGATGAATTACTGTAACCATAAATGTTGTTCTCCCACTAATATAAGCCAGAGAGTTCCTGATGTAACTAATAAAGCGGCAGAGTCCCGTGGCACCTTGTAGACTAACAGACGTAATGGAGCATAAGTTTTTGTGAGTGAATACCCACTTCGTCAGATGCATGCCATCGGAGTGGGTATTCACCCATGAAAACTTATGCTCCAATACCTCTGTTAGTCTACAAGGTGCCACAGGACTCTTTGTCGCTTTTGCAGATCCAGACTAACATGGCTACCCCTCCAATACTTGGTGTAACTAATGTGAAAGGGAAAAGCTAAAGAATATTTGCATAATTGCCAACCGTCCATCCCCTTGAAAGGAAATATACTGTGAAGTACTATTAATAAGTGTCAATGAAAATATAATTTTGGTTACATAATTTGAATGAATCATCAGATAAAAATGAAACATGTCCTTGCTTAAAGGCAACTAGAGAAGAAAAGAAAAGTAAGAATAAAAAGAAATGCTTTGAAAAACAGGACACTATATAGGAAAAATCTTCTTTCTAGGGACTATGACTGCTCACCTATGATGGGGAAGACCCGGGGTTAAGTCTCTGCTCTGTCAGACTTGAGGCAGGTCTCGTTTTGTTTCTGTGGTGTGGAATTGGAAGATTTTTGAAATCTTGAAAAGGACAGAAAAACTGTTTCCTGCCTGGCTCTAATCCTAACTTTAGTTGCACACAGAGATTAAGATGGTACTTAGTCCCATGCTGGTGTGTAGTGCTGAGGAGGTGAGGAGGAACCTTTCACCTTAGCTAATGGGCCAGGCTCAGTTCCAGTGCTTGTGCAGTTGACAGGCAAAGAGAGGCAGAGGACTCCAGCACTGATAGTTGTGTTAGATATCCTGAAAGAGATGGAGCAAAGCAGATTTTAAGAGCACTGGGCCAGCATGAGATAAATACACTCTGCATCCTGTGTTTAAAACAAAAAAAGCACAGATTTGTGTTCCAACAGCACCATCTTGATTTGAATCTCATCCTCAAATGGCAGTAGAGGGAAGTGTTGGGAGCAGTGGCTAGTGCTCACCTACCTATCTCCTAATCCAGGCAGTGCATTACAGTCATGATCCTGCCCTTATTCTTTAAATATTGGAATACTCCACGTGCAAAATTTCTGAAAACTATAACATGGCTAGGAGTCTTTCCTCTGACGACAACCATCTAAAGCTAGTGTTTTGTCCATATATCAAGGAGACCCAATCTCATCCTCTCTCTGGGAAAACTGAAAAATGAACTGAGTTCTCAGGTGTTGAACATGTTGGCCTATATGTTTCTAGGCACCTACATTTGAAACTCTAGGTTTTCAAAATGAGACTCCTAAATCTATATCTAGGCACCTAATTAAATATCCTTTCTTCCAAGAAAAACACTGATCTGCATGTGCTCAGCACCTTTGAAAATCAGACCAATCTTATTTTGGTGCCTTAACATGGATTCTTGAACAACTTGGCCAATACAGGGAGATGTTAGCCAGTTGCTGTCCCACATTTGTGAAGCAACTTTTAGCATAGAAATACTACACTTTTTTTAATCTGTATTTTTCATCCATCTTTAATCTATTATACTTGTTGTGACAAAGTCCTGTTTATGGGATTGATCTCAGTTTGCACATCTTGTTATCTTTTTCTTCCATCTGGTTTATGTGAACAGACACAACAATGCATATGTTCTCCCTACTGGCTCACTAGCTAACAGAGAGAGCAAACATATCTTCAAATGCATTTTTCACACTTGTCTGTGAACTTCTAACCCCTCTGATACTACCATTATTCAGATCTGTGATGCCTGTTAGGAAGCAATATTACTATCTTATTGCAGTAAAACAGTGCAGAATGCTAATAGTATTGCATCTTTTTCAGGATATGTAAGAAATGATAAAGTAATTTGGGAGAGATGGTTATATGAAAAGCCTCAAACAAATGTCATTTTTTGTCATTAGTTGGCAGTTACTAGACCAAAGGTAATAAAACTGCAGCTTGTCACTACCATTAATAGGTGTCTCTTATAGCAGCTGTCACAAAGAGAAAATTGTCTCTTTTCTGATTCCCAGTTAAAACTAAAGAGCTTCAGTCACATTTGTTTTAATAGCTAACCTTCTAGTTTTGGGTCAAAGGGGCATTTCTGTTTTGAGTTTATGGTTTGTTCTGGTTGGTTTTTCCTAAAGGCGTTTGTCTTTTAAAAATATGATTAATATTTTTGTATACATTTTAGTGTTTATGAACAGTCCCTATTGACAGCCTGGATGACGTATCTAAAGCCACAGAAGAGATAATAAAGCACAGGCAGCAGTGTGAACGACTCCAGACTAATTCGACCAAATGCATCAATCCTCCATTTATGTTATTCTCAGATGGAGGCACTTGCTCTAGTGGTTGACTTTCTCCCAAATCTCATAACATCCGTGAAGTATTATTCCATTTTTATACTAGGGAGATTGAGGCAAAAAGACTAAGTACAAAATTTTCTAAAGCATCCATGTGATTTAAGCTCCTAAACCCCATTATCATTTAATAGGACTTAGGTTTCCAAGTCACTTAGGGCAATATTTTCTAAAGTGCATAAGTGACTTTCCTAAGAACATACAGAAAGTCTGTGGCAGAGCTGGAAATTTAATCCACATCTCCTTAGTCTCTGCCCACTGCCTAAACTGCAAGACCATCCTTACACATCAACATGGAGAGACTGTGTGACAAGTAGGACAGAGAAGAGTTGAATCCTTGTGCCCATTCAGTTCTTGGACTCTCTTGGATGGCACTAGCACTACTCTTATCGGCACACTTTTTTTTGGTAAAATGGACACGTGCGTACTGGGAAATGAACTAAAACTACCAAACTCATTTTACATGGCATAGTTTGCAAGCTAGTAATCTGTGAATATTTTCCCCTGAGCTATTCCCTAAAATCAAAGATTTATCATTAAAACCGTAAAAGATTTTTACATATCAGTCCAAACAGCAGGCACACTAGGGGTTCTCAAACTGGGGGTCATGACCCCTATCAGGGTTGCGGGGCGATTCCAGAGGGGTCGCGAGATCCCGTTGCATTCGGCGGCATTTCTGCGGATGCTCTGTATGCGCGAGTGTGTCCACCAAAAAGCCGCGAAGTGGAACACTTTCACTTTTGGCAGCATTTTGGCGGACACCCAGAGAAGAGCTGTGTGTCCGCCGAAATGCCGCTGAAACTGGAAGTGCTCAATTTGGCGGCAATTCGGCAGATATACCCTGGGGCTACACCACATGAGGAACAGCAAAAAGGGATCTCAAACTTAGGAAGTTTGAGAACCCCGAAGGTACACTAATCTAAAAATCTAAAACATATTTCTTGCATCCTGTTATGGGTTAAAGAAAATAGCCTAAAGATCAAGTTGCGGTGGTGGAATGGCTAAGGGAAAAATGGATATAAGAAACAGTGTTGGCCAACACCTTCTAGCTAGTAGTTATGTCATTTCAAATTCCTCTCAAAAATCAGTACACAGTAGCAAACACTTGAAAGATCATGTAACCATTTCCTTCCATGTTATTTTTTGTTGATGATCTAAATCAGAGCACACTGAAAAGTGCATGATTAGTCTGTGTGAAAATTGATGTCAGTGGCAGTGATTCAATAATACTCACTCAAAGGCAAGCAAGACAAAATTTTCTTCACTCTCATTGATATGGGATGGCAAGTAATGGGTTAACCCTTTCTATCAACACAATATGAGACTAAAAATGTTGCCCTTTCTTCCTTGAGTGCTCCCCTTAAACATAGGCAGTGAAAACTTGACCCTGCCCATTGTAGGTTGTTTCTGATATAGGTATCAATTTCAGCAAATACAGGTACACAAAACCTCAGGTGTATAGAAGAATGTACTGGACACCAAGAAAGCCTGCCAGGGTGAATTCTGTCTTTGATTATACCTGTGCAACCCCACTGTCTTAAACCTCATCTCTGAGGCCATGGTTCTCAGTTAAGCCTGCAACATTTGCAGGATGTGGTTCAGATCTGGGTCTGTGTTTGTATCATGCCAAGGTCTCTGGCTCGAACGAGGCAGGGCACTGAATTCCCAAGCTGCCAGGGAAAACAGGCTCAAAGGTAATCTTAGCACATCACTCAATTCCCAAGATATTTTCTGTGATCCAACCCATCACACTACTATGTGGGGTTTCTTTGATATTTTCCCCCTACTAGCACATTAAGTTTAATTACATTATGGTCACTAGCATTGAGCAATTCATCTCTTGGACCAGATCCTGTGCTCCATTTAGAACTAAATCAAGAATTACCTGTCCCATTATGGGGGTTTCAGGACCAGCTGCTCCAATAAACCGTTAATGGTGTCCAGAAATGTTATCTCTGCATCCCATCCTGAGTTGACATGTACTCAGTCAATATGGAGATAGTTGAAATCTCTCATCATTATTGGGCTTTTTGTTTGTGTAGCCTTTCTAATATCCTGGAGCATTTCACAGTCACCATCACTACCCTGGTCAAGTGGCTGGTAGTATATTCCTACTGTAAAACTCTTATTGTACAATCATGGAATATCCATCCATAGAGATTCTGTGGTACAGTATGATTTATTTAAGATTTGTATTATATTTGACTCTGTGCTTTCTTTCACATATACTACCAATCCCCAACCAGCGCAACCTACTTTATCATTCCTATAGATCTGGTACCCTGGTATTATCATGTCCCACTGATTATCATCATTCCACCAAGTTTGTGATTCCTATTTTGTCAATGTCCATATTAATATCAGGCACTCAAGTTCATCCATCTTAGTATTTAGACTTCTAGCATTTGAATGTAAGCATTTTTAAAATTTGTCAATAATTAATTGTCTGCCTTCATGTGATGTAATTGAATGGGATTCTTTTTCATTTGACTGTTTCTCTTCATTCCTATCTGTACTTTATCAACTTCTAGTCCCTCAGTAGTTTATGCTGCTTTATTGTCACATAACACAGAGCCAGCATTTGGTCCCATGTAATTATGGATTACTGAAAATCACTTCATCCAGCACCACTGTTCAGTTTCTTTAATTTATTCCTGTTATCAAGAAAACTATTAACTCTGGTTAGTTTCCTTTTTCAAAAGAGGCCAAATGTCTCTGCTGATATTGCAGCCCATGTGAGAAGGCCACGGACTTCAATAAGACTCTGAGGATGAAGGGCTGCAGAATTGGAAATGGCCTTTTGAGATGCAGTTCCTTGCCTTCAGATGTAACATCTAGAAATATCTTACTCTTTAAACAAATCATCCCATCCCCAAACATGCTACCTTTTACTTATATTTAGAAAACAAACATAATGCATCTTATGAAGTGTACTTTGAGTGAATTTTTATTTCATTTTAAAAAGCTCACTATTAGGGATCAAACTCTGCTCTCAATACAGCCAGTGTAAATTGAGAGTAGTCACTGGAATTATATCAGGTTTGCCTAGGTGTATATTAGAGCATAATCTCTCCCCAAGTTTGCCTATCTTACTGCTTGTAAGCTTCAAACTAAATACTTTCTCAGTCTCTATTTTTGTGCATTTGTCCAATCTAATCTACATTTTTGTACTGCACCTTCCCCATGGTATCTAAGTGAATTGAAGCTGAGCTTCTGTCTGATCTAATGCTCTTTTAAATCCATGTTTTCTACCTGATTACCTTCTCATATCCTGATTAACTGAATTGATATCTTAATAGCATATAAAGAGCCCTGAATCAATGGTGCTATTACCATTGTAATATGCAGAAATACTGTATGGATTATTACTTTATTTCATTCACTTATCAATTACCCTGTGTTCTCATAAGTAATTGATACAATTTGCAACCTTAATTCTGTATGAGAAGCTTCTTGTCTGGGAAATTCTGTATGGTTCATTAGCAAAATACTGGGCTTTTTAGTGATGTAAATTGTTGACACAAACTAGTCTGAAGTATTCTCAGAATCCCAAATAACCCAGAATACACAAATGTGAGATGTTTGGGGAATGTCAGTTGCATTCAGGGCAGATAAAGTGAACTGAAATAGATGTAAAATTAATGTAAAAATGTACCTGTTAGGTCTTTAATCATTATCGTTGAAATTTCCCACAGTGCAAAGAATATATGCAAGGCACTTACACCCCTTAAATCTTGAAGTACAAACCCACGTTGGTGCAGTAGACTTGGCACAGGAATTTGGGTGAATTTCATCCTCTCTGAATTTAAAAGTAAACTGAAAGTTTTTAACCACTAACACCTACAGTTGTGTGGCTCTGGGTTTCTCCTGTAGGCCATGAAGTATGTCCACACTGCAATTAAAAAGCCAGGGCTGGCCTGTGCCAGCTGACTCAGGCTAAGGACTGTTTAATGACATTCTGGCTCAGGTTACAGCTTCGGTATTCTTGCATCACAAACCCGAACATCTACACCACAATTAAATCACTTAGCCTGAGCCCTGCAAACTTGAGTCCACTGGCATGGGACAGCCAGGGGGGTGTAATTGTAGTGTAAACATACCCTAACTGATTTTGATTACTTCAACTTTATGGGGATGAAGTGACGTTCACCCTTAGGCTCTACTTTTGCAATTCATTGCACCAGCACAGAGTGCCCTTGACTTCAGGGAGTTCTGGGAAGGCACTGCAGTGAATTTGCATGCAGTGAAGTAGATAGTCTGGTCTTCAGAGTGTAAAAAGGGAGATGCTTCCCGCACTAATCCACACAGCCAGACCTTCTACATGCTGACCTTTTCATTTTGCCCTTGGACAAATTTTGAGCCAAAACTTGAAATCTTTACTCAGGACAGACTGCCATTGACTGACCAAGTATGTTGATCTCAGTGGGAGTCTTGCTTGACTGTGAACACAGGGTTGGGCTTGATGTTTATTGCGAGAATACATCTGTCTGCAGCAAAATCTTCATTGCTTAGATAAGGGGGAAAAACTGCTATTCTGAGTCTACTTACCAGTGACATTGCTATTTCAAGAACAGGTACTGCATATTTTGAGATCTTTGTACCTGAAAGATTATTAGATAAAATAAGCAAGCCTTCCTTTAAATGGCCACTTGAGACTTGTGGTGCTTTTTCACCTTAACGTTGCAGTTTCTATGTTTATATTTTTCAAACTAAATTCAATACTGTACCGAGTCCAAAAGAGGTCAAAACTTTCATTCATTTCTGTTCTTCCAGAAACCTTCCTTTTCTCAGCTGATTTTTTTTTCACAAGATGCATTTTATGATTATACTGTATATTTAAAAGCTTTTAGCATGGCTTCTCTAGTCTGAGATCAAAGTAGCATATGGTATTGCCACTGGAAAACACACTTATTAATTCCGTCTGGGAGATCTTTTTTCTTTGGGACAGATCTAAGAGAAGTTCTGATATTGTTTTCTTAACCTCAAGACTATCTTTCTAAACAATCAGCTTAAATATTTTTAGGTTGAGTTGGTCACTCTTTTTTACAAGGCTGATTTTCAGTCAGTAGTCCTGAGGGATTTTCTGTCCTTGTGTGTGTGCGCATGCACAGACGTGGAATTGTTGGTTTTTTTTTTTCTTTCAGGAGCTAAAACTGAGAATGTTGCAACCAGAAACAACAATTGTAATTACTCGTGCTAAGATCTAATATGTTATTGTAACAGAACTCTTTTCACTGCCAGAATACTATATTCTTAGCTATTAAATATACACTATAAATGTATATGGGGGGAAAGTTTCTTCCAGATTGCAGTGATAAGTTTATGCCCTGAAGAAGGATCCTTGACTAACTTTATCTTCGTTTTGTTTTTATGAAATATTTTACCAAGGGAAAAGGGGTGGGATGGCTTGTGTGTGTGCATGCATACGTGCACATGTATATATCATATGCTAATAAATTGTACATGTAAAAAATAAAACCAGCCTAAATGTGAGATTTAGTTTTTGAGTTTAGGTCCATCTAGCTCTAAGAGTTACAGCCTAACCATCTATTAATTAGAGCAGAGATGGGCAAACTATGGTCCATGGGCCACATCCAGCCTTCAGGACCATCCTGCCCAGCCCCTAAGCTCCCGGACAGGGATGCTAGCCCCCAGCCCCTCCCCTGCTTTCCCTCCTCCCCCGCAGCCTCAGATCACTGCCACTCCGGCTGGGCACCACAGCAGCGTGGCTGCGAGCTCCTGCTTCTCTGAGTGGAATGGTAAGGGAACGAGGAGTGGGGGATTGGACAAGGGGCAGGGGTTTCTGGGGAGCAGTCAGGGGACAGGGAGCAGGGGGTGGTTAGATAAGTGTGGGAGTCCCGGAGAGCCTGTCAGGGGGTGGGGGTGTGGATAGAGGTCAGGACAGTCAGGGGACAGGGAGAAGGGGGGTTGGATAGGGGGTGGGATCCCGGGGGGGCAGTTAGGGATGGGAAGTCCTGGGAGGGGGTATCAGGGGACAAGGAACAGGGTATTGGATGGGTCAGGGGTTCTGAGGGGGGCAGGAAGTGGAAGGAGGCAAATAGGGGGTTGGGGCCAGCTGTTAGGGGAGGAACTAGTTCCAGTTCACAAACCTCATATTCCTATATTGTGGACATACATCTTTTAAGTAATTCAATTAAAAAACAAACAAGTTTTCATAGCACAAGAGAAAACTGTACCATGAATTAGATGGGAAATCCCTCACCCACAGAAACCTCTTAAGTGGAACATATAGTGTACAAGGTATATACAAACACAGACATAAAGTGTATCTAGCATCTAAAGCATATATAGTACATAAAGTCTATGTAGTATACAGAAATACACAGAGTATCTAGTTTTATTAGAAACTTTTCTCTTACCTTCTTGAGTCCATTTTTTTTCATAGTATATTTTTCTCTCTGCCCCTCCTCTTCTAGTTCAGTTCCTTTTCCACAGTCTCTTAAAGGGAATTGAACCCAATAATGTTTAAGTCAGAACTGAACTTTTGAGCACAAATGTTCAAAATTAGGGCAAACAAGTTCACAAACCTATTTTACAAACTCTACTTATGGACCCTACCTGCCAGAACTGTCATTTATACTGTAAAGCATACTAGAAATTGTATAATTTCCAGGCTGCTCAAAAGGAGCAAGCACTGGGATATGAAATCTTCTAAGGTTGAGTGTACAGACTATAGGCTATTGTAATGAAAATGTATGTGCATTTTCAAACACAATCTGAAATGTCTTACATAACTTGTCCATAGACACTAGTGAGGTGAGACAGGTTCAGCGCCCTTAATGCAAATTAAACAAACAAGGTTAAAGGGTCCTAAGACTGGGTTTAGTTTTTACTGCTGAAACTAATGGCTGAGAGAGGAAAGGAGAATCTGTTACTGTGGAAAGGGACTTATCCTGTCAACAGAAATTGAATGTGTTTGGAACTGAAGTTCTCAGCATAATCAGAGGATATAGAATCACAGAAATGTAGGGCTGGAAGGGAACTTCTAAAGGTCATTGTGACAAGGTGGTCTTCCCCTTATGGGCCATGCTGCCTACTGGTCAGCCCTACCTGTCACAAGCTATGGCCCTTAAAGAATTTGGGATGGTTTGATACACAAAACCCAAGGAGACATGGGGATAGAGGAAAGGGGTCCTGGGAAGACCATTTAGAAATAATCCCGTTACGTATCTTTAAGGACCTGGGACATGGAGCCTTGCAGAGGTGAAGTCTAGATATATTCTAAGTGTAACTTGTTTTATTTCTATATGTATAACAGTCTTGGAACGAAGGTGGCCATACACAATCCTTTCTTTCAAGCCCAACAGCAGTGTCCAGTTCCTAAAGAGCATATCTGCTTCAAATATTGTCTTTAATTGGAGAGCCAACTCATCACCTAGTGATGCTTATCATAACAATACTAATACAGTAATATAAGACCAATATCTAAAACTTGCCTTTCATTTTCTACCACCATGTTATCTACTGAAGATTGTGATGACATGATAGAAATGCACAGCATTCATCAAAACCTTAGGTGATGTCTCTAGTTCCAGTTTCAGCTTATTGATCAAATGGGTTAGAATGCCAGTAAATCAAGTATGGCATGAGCAATGTGTTGGTGTGTTGAAGACAGCAGTACTGGAAGACAGGTTGTGTGCTTTGATATACAGCTTATTAATGTGGCTAGGATATAGTTTGAGAGAGACAACAGCACAGATGACAGTGGATTTGTGTGTGCTGCATGTAATAGGGACAGGCGTTAGTGCATATATGTAGTATGTTTTTTAATCCTTTTTTATAATGTGATGAACAAGAAAAATTCAAAACCACAAGTGTGGCTAGCATGTGGCTAGTTCTATTGGACACTGCTGCCCTACAGGCTTAATAAAAGGAAAAGAGAGTCCCTTTTATTTACATGTATTTATATATACATATAATGTCATAGTGGTTATGCTAATCTCATGATTTTTGAAGGCTTTAGAGTGACAACTGTTGAGGGTTTTTTGTACTGGCTGTACTAAGATATGTGGACATTTTGAAACTTCAAGAAAAACGGGAGATGGGGAGCTTCAAAAGCTATTCAAGAGTCAAAGGAAGATAACGTTACTGAAAGAGCAGAAACCATGGAAGAGTTGATGAGTGAGTGTCTGAATGAAAGAGAAGATAACCAATCATATACCGTTGAAACTGTTGCGGTCTGATGAAATAAAAATTAATATGTACCATTCTGATAGCAAGGTTTCTATTCAAAGAGGGAAGGTGAAGCCCTAGAAATAGAATGACAGGTAACTATTTGTTAAGTAAGGTGGAAACATGTTATAGTAGTCAGCTGTTTTCACTGATAGCATAATAGTCAGTGCATTGTATTACAAGATGAATGTGGTATTTGGACCAATCTGTTTAGTGCCTAATCCATTAATTTCCCTTATTTTCCTCTCGTAGCAAGTTGATGAAGCAGTAACTAAAAGCAAATTGAAGCAGCATTTTATGGATAACCTGAAGGTAGCTGACAATTTTTCAGAGATGCAAGGGCAAATTCAGAAGTGATTTGTCAAGTGTTAAGTGGATGTATGAAAGTCCTGAGTGTAAACTGATGTAATTTACTGACATACGCCTAAGAGCCAGACGAAAGTAGCTAATGTTAATGTGGCTTACCTTACTTTTCCTTTTAGCTGATTTTCCTGCTATATCCTTTTCTCCCCTTAGCATGTGAGTAAATCATTTTAGACTCCGTCAAATGCAGTGAGCCCAATTCAGAGGTGATATGTATAGGGTTATAAGTTACATTCTGACAGATTGATATGAGGTTATCTTTTCGATGTGAGGTTATCCCTGCAGTGTGTAAGTTACCAAAACCTAGACTCCCTTAGATACATGTACACCCACTTATTGATGCAAAACTGACACATCCTTACACATTAGCTCTGAATTTGGCAATATAGATTTTAAAGTCAGCTATCTGAGATTATCTTCAGTAACGTATATCTAATTCAAATGAAAACAAATGCTTGCTTTCTCTTGGTTCCTACAGGATTGTTGAGCAGGCAACAATCTTATGGTAATTTTTGCCCTGACATATTTCAGGCAAGCAAAGAAACTAGAAGAGCATATAATGAGGCCAATTTGCTCTGCTGCTGTATTTAGCTACCAAATACAGGTCACTGTTTGCATTTAAAGGGAAATAGCTTGGTTTTTGTATTCGGAAAGATCACATTTTCTGCTGAAGATTTATCTTCTCCCTGTATCAGTTCCAAAAGGTACAATAAAAATTCCTGCTATCCAGTGCCCAGTGGAAGTAGTCATTTTAACTGAAACTTCATCTTTTGTTTCTCCTACTTTCATTTGTTTCAGTGCTGATTTGGTTTATCAGGAAACCATCCTTTATTTTCCTTTCAGAGTCCTTCCCCACCAGTATAAATTACTTTAATTTTACTTATTCGCCGTTTCTTTGCCTTTAAGTGAATCTTTGTATGAAAGGACAATATGAAACCAGGTATAGCCTACATTCTGAGAATGACAGCAATTTGTCTCTGTAACATTTATCATCTGACATTTGCCTGCCCAGATTTAGTCAGATTCACTGATACACCAGTGTGCAGACTTGTGATTTCAGGCGCTCTAGAAATCCTCCTTTTCTGTAGTTTGGAATGCTTCTTTTTCACATACCATCCTAAGTCGAGATTGATCAAGTAGTAGAGCCCTTCTGTGGTCACCTCATTGTATCCCAAAAATGATTTTGCATCTCTGCTGCTATCCTATATGATAGAAAAAGAAGATCTGGAATTAGGAACCCATCTGGCTATAAGATTCCCCATCAAAAAGAGCAAAGCTCTTCAGATATCACCTAATATCTAATTTTCTGTGTGTGTGTGCATACGTGCATTGGGGAGGATGGAGGTTTTGTCAGAGCTTCCTCCTGGAGATTTAATTTTGTCTTTCTCCTCCCTCCCCACTTCACACACATAATTACAAGTCATTTGTGGTCCCTATAGAGGAAGACCAATGAGTGGTCTGTTGATGGACAATGGATTGGGGGGAAATTCTTTGAGAGAAACTCCCTCACTCCTTTGGCTCCATTTTGGTGTGGATGGAAACTCTCCAGCAGTGACAAACTAACCGAAACTCCATATTCTCCAAATGAGAAGTCTGCAAACTCCATTTACCAGTGTTTATCCTCGACTACACTACTGATCTCAGCAATTCCTGGCTTTACTATTCAGTCAGATTATCTGAGAGCTTTACTGCTTTCAAATAGGAGGGCTCACACTTCACTGTTCACTGTAGGGTTTATTTGTAGACATCCACATAGCTGTTGATCTCCTTTAGATATTCAGGTACTTTGGTGCTGAGTATGATATAAAACACAGATACAAATATACTTCTGAGACACTCTTGCAAACTGAATCAGGTCAATAGCAGATTAACCTAGATACTGTGGATAGCTTTCTAAAAAGGGCCTAAAGTGATTTTAGGAGAACAAGTCCCATTCAACTTTCAATAAAATTTGTGCTCCTAATTCACTTTGGCACTTTAGAAAACCTCACTCTGTTTGAAGAAAGTTGGTTGGAGAAAATAATCCAAAAATATGAAAATGTGATATTTGCAAAGGAAATCACAGTTCAAGTAAACCAGCCAATCTCTATCAAATCTCCTGGTCCTCTCTACTCTGTCAAAAGTGTGTGTGTGGTGTTGTAATATACACACACACAAACTTCATGTAAGAAGGAACTAGTTATAGTACTACATTTTTAGTTCCATTTGGGGAGCCAGACATATCTGTGTTACAGCCATATGTGTATTAGAAAGAATTATCACTGAATTGGAAGATGAAGAACAGGAACTCTAACTTTATTAAAATAAACTAAGGTTTATGTAACATTTCTTTAGCTTGAATATTTGCAATGCCACTTTTAAGCACTGGTGCGAGATTTAGCAATTGGAAAGGAATATGAAATCAGACAAAAATGCCTTATACTCTACATTCATTTTATTTAACATGTGTTTAAGAAAAACCAAAACTAATCCTTATTCTATTTTGCTACTGTGGATAAAATCTTAGGATTTTAGATGAATCTTAGCCTCAATCCTCTATTTTAAGAAAAGTTCTTTCTAAAAGCAGCCAGGACTTGTTTTATTGTTATACTTGATTGCTTCATTTTATGTCTGTTCTTACACAGAAACCTAATGTACAATTTCTTAAATGTCTGAAGGCATCCACAATTTAATTTCTTTACCAGCAGAGATTCCTCTTCAACATCTTTCTGGTTTAGGCTCCAAGTCAAAAGACCCTCGGATACTGAATGACTTCTACTATCAAACTAGCTGCCAGCCCTTTGAATGAATTATTGCAGATGGAGAAAAGCTGAATATAGTCTGCCCTGATGAGACTTGGCTTGAAATCTGATCCCAGTAAGTAATTCAATCCTTGTAATATGTTAAATGAGTAAGGGACTGGAACCAGCCACCTTAAGTACGTATCAATCCACCTCAATTCTTCTGTCTTCCAAAATGCATAGATGTCCAAATATGACCAGGTCTATCTTTACAGAAAGTACTTTTTAGTCTTCTCAAAAGATGTTTGTATATGGGACACACAAGTGTAGAAGTACCTAAGCTCTTTATCACCTCAGTTATCCCCACTACTAGAACTAGATGAACAATGAACGTGCAGTGAATAAAAATAAATTATTTGACTGCATCTACATACTAGATGATATTTAGGTACCACCACCAGCAGCTCCTAGTTATGAGAGATTCTGACAGACTAGTAGGAAGAATACTCAAGATGAAAAAGCTTATTTCTGTGTCTGCCAAACTGACCTTGCAATGCTCAGATTCACCTTAGTAAAGTTAAAATGTATTTAGTCAGTTCAATTTTCTGTCTGAACTATTTGCCCAGTCCTAATGTTGGTTTATACAAAAGTCCCCTCAAGCACCTACTGAATTGGATTGAAAGTCTTTCTCTGACATTTAACAAGGAAAACACTAAACAAACTAAACCAAATAAGGAATCCTATAGATCTTTTGTGGTTTTTAAAGCCACAGCTGTACAAGGAAGAGGAAAGATCTCTGGGGAAAAAATAGCAAGATGTTGCAGCTGCTGGAAGCAATGGCTCAGTAGGTGGCACTGTTCTTCTGAGACATTGATAAATTTAACTGTCAGTGTGGTGTTACAGGACATTGCACAACTCTTCTCTCTAATGACAATTCCCCTATAATGCCTCCCCTACCCCTGCATCTCCCCCCTTCCCCTGCTAAATAACACAAAAATGAAAAACAAAAGCCATGTTAATGTTTTGTTTAACATCAGCTGGTTTAAGGCAAGCAATTCAAAGTTATGATTGAAATTACACCCTTACACTGCCTTAATGTGCTGAGGTGATAAAATGCTTATGGCATCTAAAATCACCCACAGATCAGACTCCTTTGAAACACCTAGGCGTACAGAGTTTCAGCTTGAGCATCATTTTGTTGGTTATAGCCAGACATTTTTAACGTAATCTATTGCATTCAATACCATACACCAAGGTTCAACCAAATTCATATACAATTCTCTTCATTGTGTCTTCTCTTACCTTTGGAAATGAATGTATTGTTGTCTTTTCCAATAAATGACTGAATGTGTCCACTTTTTTTTAATGGTCTCAGAAAGGAAAATAATCCACTTTCTAGCTGGCATGCATTTACTGAAAAGCTGTAGAATGACAGATGTCAATGTGGAGATTGTATTTATTTCTCCAATATGTTTTTAAATTAACATGAATCTGTTCATAGTTAACATATTCCAGAAAGTTGGTTATAGTTGCACTATTTCTATATCTATTTTTAATGCTAAAATTGCAGCTGCACATAGGATTTAGCTGCTAGTTGGCAGTTACCCAAAACAGCCTTTCTGCTATGGGCTAGATACTTAGCAGGATAGTAATCTTCTCTCTTTTATCTTATTGTGAATTCAGAAATCAGCTCATTTCTTGCAGCAAAACATTTAATGCATCACAATAGAGTTCACTGGTCAGCTGAAGCTTTGTACTTAACACTAATGGCATTTAGACAAAAGGATTTAGGCCTATGTCTCCAACTAAAAAGATATTCCAGACTGCTAAAGCCATCTTACAATGTTACTGAAAACAGACACGTTTTCTCTCTCCTTCAATAAAAGAAATACCTGCTGATGCAGAACATATAGGCATGTTAAGAACTAGGTGAAAAAATGGGAAAAGTAACCTCCAGAGGTTTATAGTCAGGAAAAGTGAAAGTATAAAAGTGACATTTTTTACTCAATATGTCTATTCCATGTATATCTTGGAGTCAAGCCTGCTTACTTTAATGTCAAGAGCAGTGGGTTTTGGTGTTTTTACTTTTCTGCCTTGAAGAGACAGTACAGTTATGGAAGAGTGAGCTGAATTCTATTTTTATTTCTTGCATCATCCAAATTGTCAGCTAAGTTCTCACTGCACAATCCTTATTAACAGTGATATCAGAAAGAAAGCATACCTTTATTTTTCAGATCCCAAATGGAGATTGCAGGGTTGTCGGATGTGGGGACAGGATCCTTCTGATTCATAAAAAGAGCAAATATGATCTAGACTTGGTCTACATTGGTAAATTAGGTCAGTTTAACTACATCAGTCAGAGATGTGAAAAATCCACACCCCTGAACGGTGTTGTTACAACACTCTAAATCCCCGGGTAAAGAGCTCTAGATTGATGAAATATTTCTGCCTCTTGAGGAGATGTATTACCTATGCCAATGGGAGAACCATTTCCATAGGTATAGATTGTATCTACACTGAAGTGCTGCATCTGCGCAGCTGTAGCATTTTAAGTGCAGATAGGTCTTGACCTAGAAGGTTTTGAGAGAAGTGATACAGAACTAATCTAGCCCCTCTGATACATCTGCTTTTAATGATATTATGTGAGGAAGATAAGCAGATTTTGAGTAGCTGCTATTTTTTACATAATACCTTTCAAGACTATAACTGAACTTTAGGGGGGCAAATTTTTCAAAACTACATTTCCAAATTGCACCTAACAATCTGCTTTTGGACATATAAAGGAGCTATACCAATTACGCCAGATGAGGAGCTGACCCATAAACTGGGTTATTTGCATACAAACTTACGAAATTAGTCATTTTGTCTGAACAAAGTTATATTGGATTTTGCATGCACAATTATCTCTCTGCTTCTGGAGTACCTATTTCCAGAAGCAGCTTAGGCACCCACATCTTAAAATTTGGCTTAGTGTGACTTCTGAGCACAAACAAATGTTCAAAGCAGTTTGAAATATGCTTTTTACTTCACTTAATTATCTGTGAGTTTAAGATTTCACTCAACCTATAACTCGGCTCCCTTTTTGAACTCGCATGTCACTAAAGGTGTGATTTTCAGATATAATTATTTGTGGATAAAAATTAAGTTATGTAGATGTCTAACTAGACAACTAGCACAAATCCTAGGTTTCCCTGCCATTTCTATAAATTGTATTTACACTTTGTGAGTCCTATGGGTACTATCCTTCATACATTGAACTCAGTGGGAATGTTGCCATTGACTTCAGCAAATGCAGGATCAGACCCTATATATTAGTAGTAACTTTGTGCCCACAATTATTTATAGAGTATAATATTGGGAACACATAAAATTAAGCCTGGTAAAAGGCATTTTAAGAATAGACCATTTGTTATTAATACTGGGAAGATTCTTGCCTGCCAAATTCCCCACGTGTATTCTAAAGCAAAAAGTATAACAAAAACACAAAAAAGAGGTCTTATAATTATCTGGAGCTAAAAGAATAAGACGAAGATGAAAATCGAAGTTGCTAAAAAGTGTTAAAATAAATATATTTCATAGTAGGGATTTCCATACAGCCCCTCTGAATTTCCCCAACACCTCCCTGCAGTTTTGTGAAGTAGTTACATGCAGTGTTGCCAATTTAGTGATTGTTTGGACATTTGAATTGAAATTGAAACATTAATACATTTTATATGCTTTTAAAATGTGTATGATAAAATATGTGTATCTGAAAAAGTATAATAGATTTGAAATGTATGAACATAGATCAGCTTCCTTATACAGCTGTTATTTTTTTATAACAATGTCAGTGCATTCATTTCGGTGGTCAACCTAATAACTTCAAATTATGGTTCATAAGCAAAGACTAAATGAGCTTTCCCTGACAGCTAGTGATGGGCTGGGGGGAAAGGCTTCAGGACCAGATTGTATTTACATTCATACCTAATCTACCTAGGTATCCAGCAAGCAGAGCTGTGTTGCTCAAGTGACAGATTTTAGCTTGGGTTGGGTTACAAATCACTTGAATGTGGGGGGTAATGAAATGTTATTATTGTATGAGTAAAGGGCAATAGAACTGTACTTAGCCTGTGCTGATTGTGAGGGCATCAAGAAAGAGGATGGGGACAGGTGTTTTGCATGATGATCTACCTGAGTCACAAGTATTATTTGATCTGCCCCTCTCCACTGTTTAAAGACAGGGCTGATTAGGTTCCATAGATAGTCTTTTGTTTTTTTAAGTGACCGCTACAGCTGAAATCACTGATAATCAGGTCTAAGTGCTTAGACCTGCTGTGGGACGGTGTTTCTGTGGAAGAGACAGCCCGGTCTGCACTAGCAGCAAGGTTCCCCCTCTGAGAGCTCAACTGAAATCACTGAGAGCTGGGTGGAACGTCAAGAGACCAACTCACAGAGGTCAGTGGCAGAAGGTGACGATGCAGGGCCATTAACAACAGAGCAATGGAGTGAATGGTGGCACAACAAACAATAGTGGCCAGAGCAAACAGTGAACAGTTAGAAGAATGAGCAAGGTGCCTTCTTGCCCCCGACCTGGGAGGTGAACTCATGTAAAAGCACCTCTGAATTTTGAGTCTCCACTGACCAAGGACAACACCAGTGAGTGATGAGTGTTAATGAGGTTGTTAAGAATACTGGAGACACAACACAATTCATGCAAACAGACATGGCTGTGGCATCATACTTCCTATTTAAGCAAGAGATACCACACATTACAAACTGGAGGCCAATGTTAAGTGCATTGTCACATATTCATCTTGAAGTTGAACACTGGTTCCAAACAAGATCAGCAAATGCTCACAGTCTTTCTGCAAGAAACTCAGCTGACTGACTAGAAGCATGTGGTACAACAATGAAAGACTCAGCAATTGAAAAAGTGAAGACCTCTCTCACCACATTCAAAAAATTTGCACACGTGGCTGATGAATGCACCAATGAAATGAACATCAAGTACTGTATTAAGTCATTGTGTATGTTATCTTGATGTCAGTGGTAGGCAAGGAAATGCATTTCTAGATGTTCTAGTTATGGAAGATACATCGGCTGCAAATGTGACAACCAACATCTTAGAAGAGTTAATTGCTTGTCAATTGGACCCCAAACAGATGGCTGCTTGTGCATTGGATAGAGCTGCAAACTTCTCTGGAAGACATGGTAGAGTACAAGCTTTGCTCAGAGAAAAGTGTAACCCTAATCTCTCTTATACACACTGCAGAGGCCATCTACTCCAACTAGCACTAGTACCAGCTACAGACTCTTCAAAAGACATTAAAAAAGCTATACATTTAATGTCTTCATTACATTCTTTTCCAGCAAGAGTCCAAAAAGACTGAATATCTTGGGAAATATAAAAGATATCCTGGTACTGAAGTTCAATTTAGTCCAACCTGGGAAAACCCTCTGGATTTCTCATGAGCGATCCTTGGCTATTGTCTTAAAATTACTCCAGCTGTTATTACTGGCTTTGGAAAATATCTATCAAGATGGGATGGATCTAAGTAGTGAGGCTGGTGGACTACTTTTGCTACTTCCTTCAAAGAAGACTATTGCCATTCTCTCTTTTGTAAGTCTACTGTTGAAATTACTTGGGTCATTAAACGATGCCATCCAGGCATCTGCTACTACAGTAGTAGATTTTTGTCCAGCAATAGAAACTACATTTGGATCAATCAGAGATCTATCCACTGAAAAAGTACTGGAAGATGCAAAGACTTCATTCCAGAAGTTGACTAATGAAGGCATTTATACTGAATCCTTAAGGGAAGAGGACAAGAAATATTCGTTAAGACAACTGAAAAAGTAAACAGACTTAAAAATCTACAACAGCGACTTCAAAATTGTACTCAACCTCTACACAGCTTTTACAGATCCCTGTTCTACAAAACACCAACAGTTGAGTGGAGCGAGGCACTACCAGCAATGGGGCTACCATGTGCTCAGGACAGAATAGAGAATTAGAACACAGAGTGGAATATCATATGACGAATGAATGAAGATTTGACTTCAACTTCTTTTTTATCATCACTAGTGGTTCAACTTGATCTTTGTGTTGTTTCCTGGGATGAAAGAAGTAGGAATTCATCTCTTGCTTTGTGCTCCCAGTCACAACAGGTACAGCTGAGCATTCTTTTTCAGCATTGAATAGAATTTTGTGTTCTGAAAGCAGTCCCCTTCCACTTGACCATGTGAATGAACTAGTGAGCATATCAATTGAAAGAATGGAAGTACCGGACACACGAGAAGCCACCAAAGATGAATGCATTGCATTCAAGAAGTTCATTAACAGAGTTGTGCAAAATTATAACAAGAAACCAAGAAGGATGTAGATGCAGTGCTTCATAGAAGACTTGAGTGGCCAACTTTAATTTGTGTGATGATTTTAAAACAAGAGTTAAATCTAATAAAATGATCATGAAACATTTTTCGGTTTTTACTATGGTGCAATACAGCCCACCCACAACTCTCAGTTAATAGGACTGGGATTTAAAGGTACACAGGAAGCTCTCAGCACCATTCAAGATCAGTCACATAAGCTTGTAAGGAATGACACCAAAAGATGAAATCTACAATTTAATTGTAAAGGAATGGGCTATGGTTATTTTGGAACTAAGTTAATTCTACCCAATCCAATAAAATATCGCTTTAAAAAATCTTTAAGATAAAGAATGATGAAAATAATGTATCTTATCAGCCAAAGTTTTCTGTATTACTGATTCCTAACATTATTTAATTGGGGTGGGGGAGAAGAAATCTTAAATATGAGTTATTTCCAAACATTTTACTGTTTTTCTTTTTAGGAATTTCATTCAGCTTGGCCTCTGAAAGCAGATTTATTAGTTTCATTTGTTTTTAATAGCTATTTTCACTTTCCAGTTTTCTTGCTTGAACCAAATGATGTTGTATTTGGAGTAAAAACACTGCAAAGGAATCCTGAAATAACAATAACTGATTTAACTATCATGAAAATATTTGATGATCCTTTATTAAGTGTCAGATCACTACCCCCCAAGTCTAAATATCAGGGGCTAAATTAAGCTGATAGTGTTCTCTTAATTGAAAGGCCTCCAAGCTGTTGATCCATCAAACTGAGGTTACAGCTCTAAAAAGGGCATCTTTATCAACCTATATATAAAAAGCTATGTCAGTGGCTTTAAATGAGCTCTGATTGGGTCTTTAAAAATTAGATATAAATTTCATCTGGCTGCAAAAGGGTTGATTCTGGGTTGCAAAGGGCAAGTGCTTTCAGGAAGCAAGGGATGTGTGAGTCTGCTGCTAAAAGAATATGTATTTCAAAAGGCTGTATGCCTGCAGTTTGCATTTAGAAGGAACTCTGACCCTTTTGTACTGAAAAAGGAAAATAAAACTTGTAGAGATTGTCAGGGGGAAATGCATACCATCTGAAAATAAAGCTCCTGTCTCTGCCATGGGTAACTATTGCAATAAATGCTTTTAGAGATTGTAGAGGAATATTTGTGATTTGCTCTATACCATAAACTCTCCAGATTCCGATTCCAAGTTGCTGAGATTCAGAAGGCCAAAATGCCTTTTACATTCATACTTCACATTTTATTGACTTCTCTTCAAAGAGTTTATGACGGGGAGGGAAGGTAGTCTGGTTGTTAAACACAGGGTCTGGTCAGGCTTCCTGTTTTCCATTTATGGCTGTTAATGCCTCAGTTTACCAACTTAGGGAACAACTATCCTCTTTACCTTCACTACATATCTCAAAAGGGTGCTGTGGAGATTTATATTTTTGACATATTGTTTGCGATCCTTAGTGAACATGCTATAGAAATGCAAAGCACCTTTATCAGTTGTGAAAACGTCAACCTGTGGAGCCTTCTTCCCAAATTCAAAGCCAGTGTGTGTGCCAAAAGTACCTAATAAGAACTATCAGATGGCTTCAATTCTCCCTCCTTCCAGTATACTTCATTAATTTATCTCCTGCAGGATGTCTCCCCAACAGGCAACAAAGACCTATGCTGGGAAGGCTTTTAAACCAGTTAATATGCAGAACTTGGCTTTAGATTAATGGTCTCATGATCAGGAATAGCAGGAACATCTATGGTGAGTGAATTGTTGAGAATTCTAGCATTCTTTGCTGCAGCAGACACAGGGGTGAATGTAGTATGGCATACCAGTAAATAGTGGCCACCGGTACTGGCCCCTACTGCCTTACTTTAAAGCACTTTAAGTGAGCTCCTGCGGCAGAGCTTTAATGTCACTGCCCCTTTTGCTCCCCTAGGCTGCCAACTGGGGGCAAAGGAGCAGCTGTCCTGGGGCTTGCAATTTAAAAGGGCCCAGGGCAGTGGCCAGAGCCCCTGCCCTTTAAATAGCCGCTGGAGCCCTGGGGCAGCATGGGCCAGACAGCCTAGAAGGGCTGGCAGGGGAATTCTGATCCCCAGCCCTGCCCCTTCAACCCGAGGACCCAACTCCTGCCCCATACCAGTAAATTTTCAATTTTACTTTCACCCCGAGCGGACATGAAAGTTTTAAAAGGGCCCTACTGAAACTGGTGTTTGGAAAGCTGGGACCTACTGAGCTCCACTCTTACAAAGAGAGTGTGTGAAGTGGAAGCAACGAGGAGTCCTCAGAGACTAACAAATTTATTTGGGCATAAGCTTTCATGGGATAAAACCCGCTTCAGATGCATGGAGTGAAAAAATACAGTAAGCAGAATATATATTATAGCACATGAAAAGATGGGAGTTGCCTTACTGTGGGGGATCAGTGCTAACAAGCCAATTCAATTAAGGTGGAAGTGGCCTATTCTCAACAGATGACAAGAAGGGGTGAATACCAAGGGAGGGACCCATCCACTCCCAGTCTTGAGTCAGGCCTAATCTGATGGTGTCCAGTTTGCAAATTAATTCTAGTTCTGAAGTTTCTTGGAGTCCGTTTCTGAAGTTCTTTTGTTGAAGAAATGCCACTTTTAAGTCTGTTATTAAGTGTCCAGGGATGCTGAAGTGTTCTCTGACTAATTTTTAAATGTTACAATTCTTGGTGTCTGATTTTTGTCCACTTACTCTTTTGTATAGGGACTATCCAGTTTGGACAATGTACATGGCAGAGGGGCATTGCTGGCACATGATGGCATATATCCCCTTGGTAGGTTGACCATATTTCCCAAAGGGAAAACAGGACACTTTGTGGGGCTAGCCAGAGCCCTCCTCCCGGCCACACACAGTTGGCCCATGCTACTTGCCTGAGCCTCCATCCTCACATGGGGCTGGCCCAAGCCATTAGTTTGACCCTTGAACCCTCACGTTGCTGCTCGCTGGAGCCCTTCCTGTCCCCCTGGCAAGGCTGGGTCTGGCGTTCTCCTTACCAGAGACCTGCCTGCCCCCTCCCTGAGTCCTGCCTCCCCTGAGGCTTCCCCTCCTCCCCCACCTGCACATTCCTCTGCGCCCCAGTTTTTTGACAGAAGTGGGCATTTTTCCCATTTACTCTTGGGAACGGATCAAGTTGGCAATGCAAATGGGACAAATGCCTACCTATGCCAAAAACTGTTGGAACGACTGAGACAGGGCTTAAAAAAGGGACTGTCCCAGCCAAAATGGGACATATGGTCACCCTAGTGTGACGCGTATGTTCAGGTTTAATCAGGCGGCTTTTTGAGCTTCCAAAACATAGGATGAAAAGTTACTTTCAGGTTTATTACATCAAGCTCTGGATAAAAATCTTTCATTGTGCTACCATGTCTTATATTTGTACCGTAGCCTATATTGTCATGGTTAAATTTCAGCCTTCTTCCTTATTTTAATTAGTTCACCAAGGAATAAATATTATGATGAAGCATTAAGGTAAAATCTTGGTAGTTCTGCCCAGGCCCACAATGGGGCCCGCATTTCACCCTTAAGCTCTCCTTCCTATGGAGCCTTTGGGAAGGAAAGCAGTATAATGCATTATACACTTGGCTAACATACACTTTTCAGTAGTTGTAACTATTCACTGCTTTTATCATTGAAGAGCAAAACTTTGACATTTCTCTTGCTTCATTTTGCTTTAAAGCTAAGTCTGTTGATGGTTTATGAGCTAAGGAAAAATATATCCTGTAAGTGTGGACACATGCTATAATAGTTCTTATGACTGACACAGTAACTTATGAAGAAGTTTATGCAGTGTTTCCAATTCAAAGTATTTTCCTTTTTTTCTTCTTTTTTTGCACTCAGGATGCAAGAGTCCAAGATTTAAAAATAATGTAAAATACCTTGTTGTTAACTTCTATACCACTGGAAGTCAGGAACTTGAATTACTACCCTTAATTAACCCAAATATGGTTAGGTATGGTTTGCATCGCAGTACACAAACTGTTTGTTATGTGTTGATCGTGCACAGCTAGGTAACACAAGGATGATAAATCAGCCTTATTTCTGCCCTTGTTTACATTTGGTTTATATCAGGTCTTTAATGTTTTTTACCAGGGACTTTTGAATGCCATGTAAACTTAGCCACTGAAGTCAGTCAGTACTGACCCCACGTGTCAGAAGTATAACTGTCACTTTGACCCATGTGTCTGGGGCAGTAAGCGAAGACCAGCCTTATACCAGCACTCTGTGTTATCACATTTTCATTACCTGTTTTTGCCGTGCGACGGCATGCAGTCATTGTTACACACTGAATTCAGAGATCTCACTTACTGGCTAAGCAATCTGTTTTTAGGATTTATATGGCTGTCCTGCACCATAAAAGGTGCCCAGCTACTATGTAAAATCAATCGTAATGGCAAAATCTCTAGTGCACTTCAAGAGTCTTTAGCTTAGTGGTGGGCAACCTGCGGCCCGCAGGCCTCACATGGCCCATCAGGATAATCCATTGGTGGGCCTTGGGACAGTTTGTTTACATTGACTGTCTGCAGGCATGGTCGCCCAAGGCTCCTGGTGTCTGTAGTTCGCTGTTCCTGGCCAATGAGTATTTTGGGGGTCCAGGCTGGACCTATTAAAGATCCAAATCTTCCAGGAGTTAGATCCCTGGAAAATCGTGGGTTTTAAAAGTTTATAGAAAGGAAAATTTGGCTACTGTGTCAGTATTTTGCTGTAATATACGATTTACATAAAGGATGAAGACTCTGCAATCTGCTGCTGTTTTAAGCATAATTTTCTCTAGCAGACTCACAAGACTTGCAACAAGCTCCCAAAATGAAAATTGAATTAAATGAAGTATTGACATTGTCAAAATTCTGCTTTCTATCACACCAGAAAGGCAATGGACATACAGTTCATACTTTTCACCTAATTTATGAATTATTTCTGCTGATAACCCCACATGCAAATGCTCAGTTTAAAGCACATTATCAAGATTTGCTAAATTATACTGTTCTTATTATGAAGAGCCTTCAGATAGAATTTGCTTATAGAGAGAACAAAACACCAGTATTTTAATTTTCAGCTAGTGCTCCAGAAAAACTTGAAACAGCACAACCTACTCTGCAGTAGGAAGACACATGTTCACAAAATAAGTCAATCAGTAAAATGAAATGCTTCATAAACAAGCAACAAAAACATCTCCTTTCCTGATCCCTTAAAGGAACACCCTCTCCCCTCCCACCATCCGACTCCTGTCTTCCATTCTCAAAAGATTCCTCCCTACCTCAAACATACCAGCCTGAATCAGAACTAGCTCACCTATCCTTAAGAACAGGTTAATCCGAGGGGTGCTTCAGGTGATAAGGGATGTGAGAGTCACATTTACTCAGACATCTTTTCAATTTATTTGGCCCCTCTCCCTGATAGAATAGATGTGACCAATCCATGTTATTTAAGAACTGATTACCTCATTTCTTATTCCAAAGGCTGTTTAGCCTGTGTCTGTTTCATGACTCTTTATTGCACATGTACCTCAAACTGCTATTTTACCAGCACTGAGTCATGCTTAGAAAATGTCACTTTACTACGCTCTCCCTGATCTGCCAGTTTTCACAACTTCACCAGTTCCTGCCCCTGCCTCCCCCACCATACTGCCTCCCACCATTGCAGCCCAATGTAATAGAGACTCTCCCTGAAGCAATTTCATATTTGGGAGAGAGGGGAGGGCAAGGGAAAAACCTTCCCCTCTCCATACTTCTCCCTGCTTCCTAACTCCCCACACAAAAGGAGAAAACCTCCACTGCTGCAACATCACTGAAACAGGGATGGGGAGTGAGTCAGTTTTGGGGGAGGGAGAAGATATGTGCACTTTTAAAGCTCAGGGAGAGAGAACTCCAAAGCAATTAAAAGCAGTTATAATCACTAATCCCAGTCATGGCACCACGATAGGATTTGAAATCTTCCCCTCCAGCTGAACCGAAAGGAGACTCTTCACTACTTCATTAGAACTATGGGCTGTCACCATGGCAGGGTCAGGAGTAAGAGTGGTAGGAGCAAGAACCTAGCACTGAGAGCTATAGCATAGCATCATGGCCCCACCATGATCTTGGTCCCTTCTATTATTTTTATCAAAACTTCATCCCAGATCTCCAGCATCCTGGCCTCTCCTTACCCCCACAAGCCCAAGTCTCCCAGAGCCTCTGCTCCACTCCAGGACACCCTACTGCCCCACCAGCCCAAGTCATCCAGAGCCTCTGGTTTCTCATCCACTTCTTAAAATTATCCTCCCTGCTGACAAGCCCAATGCCCTCAGTAGATGGACCTGTCCTACCTCCTGGACCCAGCTGGTCCCTACTGCCAAAACTGGAACCATTACTGGAGTTTCAGCAGTCAGTGACAGATAAAGGCCTGGCAGCATGTGACATGCAGAGCAGGATCCAGCTGCTACACTGCACATGGGATGTTGCATGGTGGAGCAGAACCCAGGTGCTGGCCAGGCCACGTTGTCCTTCCCCCCAGTTGTTCAGGAGTCAGGACCTGAAATTTAGGTTTTAAAAGATGTGAACATAATTCCCCTCTGGTGCCTGTGAATTTGGGGCCCCATGAAGATCACCGAGAGGAAAGGGGGTGGAATATCCTCTTCTTCGCACCTTGGTAGCACTGGCTCTGCTTTCAGAGAAGATTAAGTGAATCCACTTCAAAAAATCAAAACAAACCAAAATGATTTTTTCCCCACCATATCAGCACTCACAAAGACCTCACTCCTACTCAAAGGTAAATAAAGTAAAAGAAAACTCTGTAGTGAACAAGTAAACTGACCAACCAAAATCAAATAAACAAATATCCCAAGCAGAGGTTTTTCTCTGAAAAGGAAGAGCTAGCCTTGCAGTGGTGGACCACACACAGCCCATCAGGGTAATCCATAAGACAGTTTGTTTACACTGACCATCCGCAGGCATGGCCGCCTGCAGCTCTCAGTGGCCATGGTTCACCATTCTCAGCCAATGAGAGCTGCAGGAAGCAGTGCAAGCCAGTGACTTGCGGGCTGCCGCTTCCCACAGCTCCCATTAGCTGTGAATGGCGAACTGCAGCCACCGGAATCTGCGGGGGGACCATGCCTGTGGATGGTCAGTGTAAACAAACTTGTCTCGCGGCCCGCCAGTGGATTATCCCTGATGGGCCATGTGTGACCCATGGGCTGCAGGTTGCCCTCCACTGGCTTAGGAGTCCCTTTCTCGATTTTTATTACATCCTTGCTCAAGTAAACTCTCTTTACACTCTTCCTAACTAAAATATGAGTAAATATTAAGTAAAAACTATTTTTTTTCAATTGTAAAAAGAGTAAAACCCTTTAGCCATAGAAAACATATGACTGTCAAGGATGATTCCTAAGGTACTGGTTACAATTCACTGAGTATTCAGAAGATTATCTTAGTCGGTACAAGCTGCAGAAATTGGACATTTTTTTGCTTTATTAGTTTGAACCGTGTCAACCTCTTGACACACAGAAAGTGGTTATCTGAGATTTGTAATGTGTGGCATTCCTGTATGCCCTTTATTATCTCTTTGGAATTTTTTCTTCTGTCCTTATTCACTGCAATTTTTTTATTGCTTCACAATGGGACAATTTGAAAATATTCATGTAAGATGATAGAGAAAAAACAGAACAAGGTCCTTGGGATTTTGCCCATAGTTGTGGAGTATTTTGTTGGGCTGTGTTTATATGAAAATTGATACATGAAAACACATTTCATATTCCTGTTCTTAAAAAGGAATTTCTTCACTCATATCCACCAATGAAAAAGCATTTACTTAAATGAAGAGGAAATAACTATAAATATTCTGTTGTGGGGGGGGGGGGGGGAAGGAGGGCCACAAGATGTCACCCTACTTAAGTTTAGCTACAGAGATGGTATTCTTCTTCATGTTTCACTTGATATACAATAGTTGTTTATTATACTTTGTTAACTGCCCAAATATAATCCCACTGAAGTGAATGAGAGGATTAAGACTTAAAATAAAAAGTTGTGTGACCATTTTTTCCTTTTTAAATACAAAAGCAAAGCAGACTTCTATCTTTAGTCACAATATATAGCAAATATCTTCAACGCTGATTGTATCTTACATAGAGAGCCAGTGAAAGCTGATCTCAAAATATTGCTTGTCTTGACTTTGACAGTAAGTGCTTTTTGCAATGAAAGATATTTTATTCCATCACTTTACCTAACTATCCAAGTTAAAAATTGCTGATACTGAAGCAAAAATTAGGTAATTAGACTTAAACAAAGTGACTAGGAGACAATTGTTCTACAAATGGAGCAGGAATGAATAATGAATTAAAATATATAAAATAACTTCTTTTCATGTGTTCTCATTTTCTACACATACCCTCACATCTTAGTTGTCTGTTCTACAATATCAATTTGTAAGTAGAGAGAATAATTCATAGCATGAAAAGTATTCAGTTTTTTTCTGTTCATAATTCTCTTTAAGAAGTCTTGCAAATATTCAAAAATTGCACTGTTTTGATTGGTCATATTAAGTCACACGTTATTATTTCTGATCCCTGTCTAGACTAGTTATGTAACTAACCAACACAATCCAAATCTGAAACATATATTCATTTGTAATATTATGGTAATCTTTTCCATCTAATTTTACCATGTTTCTACTGGCATCGCTGATCTGCTCTGAAAAGTGACCTTCTTATTGGACAGATCTGTTTCTTTCTACAAGCTGAAAACTTTATCTTTGCAGTGCCAGCATAGTAAAGAGGACATGATTTGGTGTCCAATTCCTTATTGTTAATTCCTATCAGGATCATGTTTAATGTTCCTGTGACTGGCTGCCTGGGAGGGACCACACTCATAATGCCACACTCAGGGCAGGCTGCCAGAAATAGGGCAGGCAATCCCCCAAAACTGATGGTTTATTTTATAACTAGACTAACCAAACCAGTAACAAAAGAGCTTTTGCAGTACCACACTGGATAACCAGAAGCCAAACACAATCTCCTTTAGGCATTCCAGCCTTGGGTGCCTATCCAGACAAACAGGTCTAATGTAGTGAGAAGTTACTGGAAACTCTATTCGTCATGTATGAGGTTCCTACTTAATCCCAAAGGATCAGACATTTACCCCCCAGGTCAATATGTATCTCAGATCTTACCCAAATATCATGCTGTCAGCCAATCCTTAGTAAACGAACAAAAGATGTATTAATAAAGGAACAGAGTTAAAATGGTTAATAGATGAGATACATACACATGATTGCAAAGTCAGGATGGAATGGACTGCTCGCTTGCAAAAGTCTCTATGGTGACATCCAAAAGATTGGAAGGTTCCCTGTCCATAGTTCAAGATGCTCCTCTTAGTTGTAAATCCACAATCCAGAGAATTAGAGCAGGAAAGAAGTAAAATGGAGGGGGTCTCAGATGTCTTTTATATCTTTTGCCATGTGCATGGAAAGTTAATGGCCCAAAATGGGGTCCAAGCTCACATGAACATATCACATGCCTCTACATGTTTTGCTGAATCACAGGGAGTGGTCATTGGCTTCTTGCTGTCTAAGCCATCCACAGGAAAGGCCTACTGGGCCAGATGAGATTCCTCAATGGCTCACTGTGACAGCTGATGTCCTTAATGAGCCATCAATGCATTGCTGACCAGCCCTAATGTAAATCTATCTGGGGGTGTCCCCCAGGAATACAAAACATTTAAGATACAAGTATGTAGCCCATATTCCTAACTTCAGATACAAAGATGATACATGCATATAAACAAGATAATCATGCTTAGCAAATCATAGAATCATAGAATATCAGGGTCGGGAAGGACCTCAGGAGGTCATCTAGTCCAACCCCCTGCTGAAAGCAGGACCAATTCCCAACTAAATCATCCCAGCCAGGGCTTTGTCAAGCCTGACCTTAAAAACTTCTAAGGAAGGAGTTTCTACCACCTCCCTAGGTAACCCATTCCAGTGCTTCACCACCCTCCTAGTGAAAAAGTTTTCCCTAAACTCCAACCTAAATCTTCCCCACTGCCACTTGTGACCATTACTCCTTGTTCTGTCACATCATTACTTTCCATTGATGCCTTACATATCATACTTTGTGGGAACTGCGTAACAGTGGTAACAAAAGTGATGTAAATGGTCACCTTTCTTATGCACAGCATCACAGTTCCAACATTTACCAATGCTACATAATTAAACCCAACAAAGACAATGAACATGTGTCAGTGAGGGCCTAGCTTGACTAGCTTGTGGAACCTTTATTATTGGCAGTGATGGAAAGAATAAAAATGCCATTATTTACACAGCAACTTTTCAGAGTAGAACCCTGCTTTAAATATTTGCTTTTATTGATTAAACATTGTAGCAATGATCAAGTTTTTAAATGTTCCCAAAAGCAAACATCATAGACCATAAACATGGTTATACTGAAATTGGCTTTCAAATGTTAATGGTCAGACAATTTTGTATTGTCATAGAATTATAGATATGTAGGGCTCAAGAAGTCGTCAGCCCAGATGCCTGTACTGAGGCAGGACCAAATAAACCCCTCACAGGTGTTCTTAAAAAACTCCAATTATGGGTAGAATCTTCCTTGGATTCCACAGCCTTCCTTTAAATGGTAGCGCTAGTAATTTATAAAGCAAAGGTTGTAGAAGTATATTTTGGTGTACGTGCTAAACTCTTTCAAATGGAGTCTTGTATATATATCAGCTATAATGGTTTTCTCCTAAATTGTCTAGTCACTTCCATGATTCTCAATACACCTCTACCCTGATATAACGCTGTCCGATATAAGATGAATTCTGATATAACGCTGTAAAGGAACGCGGTGGGGTGTGTGTGTGTATCACCTCTACCTTGATATAAAGTGGTTTCACCTATACCGGGGTATGATTTTTTTGGCTCCGCGGACAGAGTTATATCGAGGTAGAGGTGTATTAGCTATGGCCACTGAATCCACTCTGACTTTTGTTGTACCTAAGAAATCCTATGGAACAAAATTGTATGTGGGTGCTATTAGATGAAATTCTTCAGCCAATAAATAAAAGATTAAACCAACTGTTCTGATAAAATATGGTTGTTTTATTTTTAAATGTGGACAAGATTATGTGTCTATTGGTTCTTGTCCTCTCTCTCTCTCTGCATATCAGCCTATTTTCACAAGTCTGGTTTGGTTAAGTTCTTCAGGGAATGTGGACTAACCAAGAGTGAAAAACATACCCTAAAAATTTATGTGCCAGGATTTGAAGTAAATGCCAAAAACCCTGAAGAGGAATACTTCAGCTAATTGATTTAAAAATGCTTTGGACAGGTTGTACATTGGACCTTATATGTGTTGACATTCTGTTGTAATTTAATATATGATTTTGATGCATATTGTAACTAAGGAATTGGTATGGTTATATGTGTATTGCTGTTCTCTGCTGAAAGTAACAAGCTTTTTAAGGGGTTTATGTTTCTACTGCTTGATGTAACTGAGCTGCCTCTGTGTCCTTTCTCTTTGAAGCCAAAAGTTGTGATTTATATTATTCCTGACATATGTACGTAGTTGGCTGATGATTTGGGGTCTGTTAGAAAGAAACATGGATTTTATAGGCCTTACTGCACAAGGTAGTTTCACCTTTAATGGACAAATTTTCAGAGGACTGCCATATTATGTACATCCAAATCCCACATTGTGGGTATTCAATTGGGTAGTAAAGTGCAGTTACTCAATTTGCACATGTGCACACTGTTTTGCATTCACATAGTTCTAAGCTAACGTGCAGAAATAAAACTGGAAAACATGCACACCAATAACCTATGGACTTCTTGAAAAAGAAGCAACTATTTGATCTTTTCTACTATGAACTCAAAATAAATTTGCCTTGAAGTATGTTACTTGCGCTTCCCCCAGCCAACAGTCCCTTTGCATCTAGGGGAGTTCGTACCACACAATTTCCCTCAAGTGTTTCCCTCAGGGAAGACAACTTTAAGCTGGGACTGGGGTTCCACCAATCGAAGCTTTGCTGGGGGTTCATGCTAAACAAATGTGTTGTCCAGACATCCTGGCCGTGCATCCTCACTAGCCAGTGTGATTTGTATCTGGCTGCAAGCCCTCAGCAGCGGGACGTCTGCAGACATTTTACACTGCTGCAACCCCACTCTGGGTTGACTCTCCAGCAGTAGCAGCCCTGAATCTAATTACAGATATAACAACAAGCTCGATGAGATCTATGATACTGAGATCTCTGAAATTTTTCAGCTGGACTTGTCCTCACAAAGGGGGATGAAGTTGGAGGTTGATAGAAAAAGGGGGAAAAAAGTGAATAGTCCATGTTTACACTATTTTAAAGTCTTTTTAGACATAATGAAGGAAACAAAATAATTCAGGAAGTAGCTGTGCACAGTTGTTTCTGAGACAGTTTTTCCTAACTGTCTTTTTGTATCTTTGTCAAAACTGACTGTGGAAATGTAGGTAAACATAATCATTAAAACAATAATGTTTGATTCCAGAGAGTGGAGTTTGGCAGGGTCTTGAAGCGTCTCATGAATTCCTGCATGTTGTTAGCTTTTATTTTCTGATTGATGCAGGCTGAGTTGCTCTGCGTAATTGGATGAAAGTTTTAATTCCAGAATCCTTTTGAGAGATGTAGATGAGCTGGAACGTTTTGGTCAGAGTGATATTTTAGAGTTCCAACATCAGCATCAAAACATGAGTGTCTCCTGGTTGATGTGGATTACTAACACACAAAGCAGAATCCTCAACAGTGTTTAAATGGCTGATCGACAATAAAATGCCTCTTTGCACCTTTTCTATTTCTTTCGTTGCAATTTAAAAATACAGTATGATAAAATAAAATATTGTATAATATTAGTTTCTTACAATATTTGGAATGGCAATTTGAGGCTTATTCTCTCCTGTGCCGTGGATCTGCTTAGCATGGGTGTGGGGATGGTGTGATATGAAGGAGCAATTCCATTTCTCTGATTCTAATGCTACTTACTGTAGGTCTACACTGTAGCTGAGAATGTGCTTCCCAGTGCTAGTAGCTAGACACACCCTAGCCTCGCTTGAGCGAATGGGCTAAAATTTGCAGTGCAGCTGGGGTAGCATTGGCTCTGTCATGGGCAGTAACTAAATGCTAAACTGTATTATACAATTTAGCCACTCAGTGGCGCCACGCATAACATACCTCACTTGATATGTTCTGTAATGGCTATTAACATCTCTATACCTCACTTTCCTATCTATAAAATTCAGAAGATAATACTGACTTCACAGCGTGTTGTGAGAATTAAATTGCTGAAGTTTTTTAACAGTGATTAAAAGGAGTAAAGTGATAAGTTTTTATTTGATTTGATTATGAATTTAAACTGACAGACAACCGAGCTTTCCATTAAAGGAATTTCATATAGTATACATGCCTGTCATCTTGAAAATGCTTTAATACTTAGGGCAACATATTGCCCTCAATTCACATCCAGAACTCCCACTGATATCAACAGGAATTATTCTTGCAATGATGTCCCATTTATGGTTTTTTTATATGATCTCTCCAGATATAACAGGTTATAAAAGATCGTTTCCATGACATTAATAGCTTGCTCTAAAACATTACATTTCCAGCATGATTCTCTGTGGATTTCTTTTTCTCGCAAGATTACCTGTAAGATTCTGGCTTATAAATCCCTTTTAGAAAATAGAACATTTTTTTTGAAGGATGTCCACTAATACCTGCAATCAGCTGTCGGCACAACCAGCAAACATATCTCTCTAAGTCCTTATTTAAATCTACCAGTGATACATAACTAATGTCTCCACATGGCTATGACAATAAGCATTTAGTAATGATTAACAGAAAGGCGTGCCATGCAAATGGTATATAATTGTATGTAGTATTTACTTTGCCTTATTACAAATCATATTAGAATTTGCGTGGGCAAATTATAAGTGTCGTTAAGGTATCAGTCAGGAAGGCACGTGATATCACAGCCATGTATAATAAACTTCCCTGTCAAATAGCAATGTTGTTATACTTAGATCCATCAGTTGGTAAAGCAAGCCCTGCAATTAACAGCTGAGTCAATCAGCACCAATAAAATGTTTCCATTTCCTAAAATGTATAACCAGTAGCCAGTCAGAGCTTTCCATAGCTCGTATTCATACCCAAATCACATTCCTTCTTCTAGTTTTCATAATGAGAAGTTTAGGGTCATACTCTTCCTCTTAATACTGTCCAAAATCCAGAGTTACAATGTCATTGGCCTTTCTGGAGTATCAGTAAAAATGTTGTGAGAAGAGAATCCGGCCCATTGTTTTGGAAAATACTTAGATTTAGTTACACTTTTGATATTCAGTTGGAGGTAAGAGTTAAGATACACCTGAACTTTCAGTTAGGGATATCAGTTAGAATACAAATGGGGAAAAAGTAAGCAGAGGGAGACAAAAGTGAGGAGATAGAAAGAACAAAAAGATGACAAAGATTATTCTAAATGTTGAAAATATTTCATTTTGCACAATACGGATTTTAAAAATTATATGCCAGGGGAAAACTATCATGCATAAAAATGCTGTTCTCTGCATGTTAGATTCTTGTTGATATTACAAGTATTGAAGTATTTCTTTTCTGTTTTAGGATGCTGCCACACCAGATTCCCTTGATAGAACAACAGACTTTTTATTTTATTTTTTTTTACAAGATTGCTTATCTACTATTGTTTGGACTGTGCAATGGCACAACAGAGTGTCCATAGTGCTACTAATGCTTATGTGATATGAATTGCTTCTTAGTGATGCATCTTATTAGTGACAAAGAGTCTTGTAGCACCTTATAGACTAACAGATCTTAGGGATCTTGAGCTTTCATGGGCTAAGACCCACTTCATCAGATGAATGTTGAGGAAATCACTTTTGCAGATCCAGACTAACACGGCTACCCCTCTGATACTAGACATCTTATTAGTGCTCTTCAACACTCCCCAAAAAAGAAGTCCTTCCAGAGAGAGAGAAATAAAAGGAGCAGAAATTATTAACATTTCTACTAAACACCACACATGCTGAAATGGATAATGCAACAGATTATTCACATTATATCCTCCCATCCTCTTCCCTAAAAAGTCACTCAGAGTCACTGAGGTGATGCAATAAGATATAGTGCAATGGGAGGAAGTAGGAGATCTCCAGGAAGAAGAGGAAAGAAATTTTGTTCCCGCAGGCTAGGAGCAAGCTGTGAGTAGCTTTCCCCAGTATGCTGTCATCTTCTGGAAGAGGGGGTGGACCACCAGTTAGCATCTTCCGAGACTTCCTGCTGCTGGAGGAAGAATAGAGTCTCTAGCAGCTGTTCCCTGAGTCTCCCTGCTTCTTCTGTAGTAAAGACTCGATCCTGCTCTCAGATACTCAGAAGAGTCTTAGAGACTTCATGGGGAAACAAAAAGCAAGGTAAAGGTAGAGTTTGGCTCTCATGCCCCTAGTCCTACAAACACATAGGCACAAGAGTAACTTTACAGTTGAGTTATCTGCCTACGTTCAAAACGATGTGTGTGCCTAAATCTTTGTACAATCAGAGCATCTGTACTTTCGAATTAACTTCTCCAATTGTGGAAAGAGAGCCATGGGTAGGCCACATAATACAGCTCAGTCTGGCAAGACCCAAGTGTGCAACACAGGCACAAAATCAAGCACATGACAAAAGTAATAGTGCAAGTGACAGATGATTAATTTCTTAAGCATGCAAAACAGGACTTCATCTTCATGATTCAACATTTCTGATATCAATAATTAACTAATGAATGTGAGATACCATAAGGTCAATAGACAGTTAAGGTAAAAAATGAAGGACGTTTGAAAGATATGGGTAACAGCTGGCAGTAAGACTGTAGGTGAGAAGAGTAGCAGTCGTACTTGTGATGCAGCTTTTAAGCACAAAAAAAAATAACACTCACCTTCCAAAGTGTGGCATATAAAAATTGTAAAGGGATCCTATGAGGAAAAGAACTAGAAATGAAGGAAGAAAAAAGTAGAGAGCTGGTAAAATAGGCTGAAAACTGTCATTCTCAGTATTGTCAATTCTAATCATATTTGATGTTTTTCTCCTCTGCTCCTGAAATGATGAAATTACATGAAATCTTAGCTTTCATTTTTAAAAAGAAGCAGGGCCCTCAAAGGTATTTAGGCTCCCCACTTTTGTCAATTTCAAGTTTCTAGCACTCCTTGAAGAGAACAGTCTGAAAATGTGACCCAGTTGTACCTTAATGGCTTAGAAAGCAAATAAAAAAGTATACAAAATCTATTATTTTGATAAAATCTCTTTTTTTTCCAAGCCAATCTCTTTTTTTTCAGGCCTGACTTGTGATTTCTTGGTGTCAGCAATACTGCATTTTATAGCAATGTGAGGAGGACTAGCTTCTTGCTGCATTTGGCTTTACCCTTTTGGAAGTCCTGGCTACTTGCCCTTGGGTTCCTTCCACAGCTGTGCATTAGACCAAAAATCTGTGAGTGCTTGGAAACACCTGGCTGTATTGGCAATGAGAATCTCAGAAAGAAAGGACCTGATTTGAGAGTTTAATCTCAAGCTGCAGGAAAAACGGAAGGCCAGCGCTGGCCAAATGAAAAAATAACAGGTCCCCAGTACATAATGGGAGAAGGTCAGGCACCCGGATGAGGTTCTGCTGCAGAGTTTAACACAGAGTCAGCTAGGTTGGATGTTTTCCACGGCCCCCATCCAACAGTCTGAAATTTATGGGAGTCATTCCATAGATTCAGGGCCGGATTAACTGTTTGTGGGCCTGGTGCCAAACACATTTGTGCTCCCCCACAAATGATTGTAAAAGACAGGAAACAAGTTGATCAGCAGCGGCTCCCGCTACTGGCTCTGCAAAAAACCTGCTGATCGCCCCTGCCCCATCCCACAGCTCCCCCTAACAACAGCTGATGGCACGTGGCCCACATGGGCCCCATAAACAGTTGACTGGTGGTGGAGGGGCATGCCCGTGTGGCCTGATTCCACCCCCCTACCCCAAGGCCCCGCCCCTACCTCTTCTCCTCCTCTCAGGAGCAGCAAATGTGCTGGAGAGCTCCGCTCCTCCTCCTCCCCCTCCCTTCTGCTGGGAGGGGAGACAGCTGATTAGGGCTGCCCTGGGAGGAAAAGAGGCAGGGGGAGGAGAAAGCCTGGGCCCCCTTCAGAGCGTGGGCCCTGAAGCCATGGCACCAGTGGCTCTCAGGTAAATCCGCTACTGCATAGATTCCATGGATGTTGGATTGAGTCCTAAATTAATTAAAATTTAACAGATTGTAATGATACAGGGCCCAATCCTGCCCTCTAATGATTGATGATTAAGCTTCACTTAACTTTAGCAGAAAATGTAATTGATTAAGAAGCAAAACTGAACTAAGTGGCTAGTGGACTGTTTGTTGCAGTGTTAGATAACATGATTGTAAATATAAAACTCTTGCTTAAAACTGTATAATTAAATAATAGCTCTCCTCAAATGCTGTAAAAAAGATGCAACTGAAAACATTACAAAATATCCTCTTAACATTATAGACATGAAAACAGACCAAGAGGATTTTCATTCTAGCTGGTTTACCTGTTTTTAAATGTTGAATTGGCACTGATGTCACGGGGCCATCGTCTGCTAATGATGTCACATGGGACACAACAAAAGTAGGACACATCTTCTCATTTAATAATCAAAATAATTTGACAAATATTTTAGCAAAATACAGTCTTGATCCTGCAAGCTGTTCCACACCGGTGGACTTTAGAAGAGAGGTTCCATGCAGACAGAAAAGGTTGCACGATCAGGACTTACATTGGTAGTTTTTGTGTCTTCCTACCATAACATTATCCATTGCTGTTTAAGATTCAGTCCCTGAATTCATTCAATAAGGTGAACATTCCTTCCCATACTGATTTGTATTCTGTCATTAGGTGGATGTAATGTCAGCTTTTCTTAGCCAATTTAGTATTGTGAAGCTTATGATACTGAAAACTAGAATTACATTTTCTAAATAAATTCCATGTTGTTTGGATTTCCCACCTCTTCAAAATTCTTTTAATTCCACATGTAAGAGTCAGCCCTGCAAACATGCCAGTTCTCTTCCTGCTTGCAACTCATTTGTGAAGCCACTCACGTTCACAGGTGTATGCTTTGGACTTTATTCCTCTAAGCTGCTCCTGTACCAATAAGCCTCCTTTTCTGGGAAGTCAACAAAGGCCACATCCTGCAACTACTATAGTGCAGATTGCAAACTTTTGTCTAAAGCAAAAATATTTTTGTTTTAAATGGGGTTCAGTTGAAAAAACAAAATATTATATTTTTTACTAAAAACCTGTCTTTTTTTTACAAAAAATTGACATTTTTTGTGAAAATATGTCCATTTTGTCAAAATAGCCATTTTGCTGGGGGGAAAAAAGTTTTGATAATTTTTTTGGCCAGCTCCAGTTTTTAACCAGAGCATTTCTGAGTTTAAGGCCCAGATCCTGAAGGGTATTTAGGCACCTAACTCTCATTGATTTCCCTTTGTTGATTTCAAGGGGTGACCAAGAAATAAACTCCTTTTAGGGCAATTACTCTTCCTTTAGCTTTTCTCACTAAGTTGGTTTTAATTTGGGATTTTTTGTTGTTGTTGTTAAATGGACAGTCTTGATACCTGCGAATTGATGTAACACGCTTTTGCATAGCCATCAGTGTTCAAACCTGGAAGCAAAACCATGGAATGATCAGCACTTTCTTCTCTCGAAGGTTTCTCTGTTTCCTTCTTTCCAAGATTTCTCTCCCCACTCCCCCTTACATTCCCTTTCTCCTTCTGTCCATCCTGGTCGTTAGTTATTTTATTTTACGCGACCTCTCGTGCTTCAGAGGGAACTGCTGCACCGGGCATTGGTGGGGAGGTGGGTGCAGTGCAGGATCAACCCCCTGCTTACTTGGGATCCTGCGCCTTCTCCCTCCCCTGGAAAGTCCCAAACCTGAAGCGAGCTCTCGGAGCGATCCCAATTCACACGGGCCGGAAAGGGGGGGGGGGGGCGGTCTCGCGCTGTGGATTGGCTCCGCATCTGCACGTGAGGCTGCCCTCACGCCTCTGGGCTGACAGCTGGGTGGCCGCCGAGGCTCAGTGTGGGTGAGCGAGTGCGAGAGGCTGGCGGGGCGGGCGCCGGCGAGCACGGGAGCGGCGCGCTAGAGCCCTTGGCTGGCCGCCGGAGCGCGCGCAGCCCGGGGAGCCGCGGCGGGACCCGGACACCGAGGTGGGTCCGCCCGCGGCCGTTGCTTTGCTTTGCCCCGCTGCAGCCGGGAGTGCCACGCGGGCAGGGCTGCTGCGGTAGTTAGTGGAGGGCGGGGGGCGGCTTGGCTCTTCCCCCTGTAACTTGCCGGCAGCAGGCGCCGGGCTGAGGCGGCTGAGCTGCCCTGAAGTTCTCGTGGTGCGGAGGCTCCCGTGCGGGGCTGCCCCGCTGGTGTCGCTTCCTCCCGGGGGTGCTGGGGTTGGGCGCCGCCGGGCGATGTCCTCCCGCCAAGTCGGAAGAAGTAGCCGCCCCGAGAGCCAAGGGTTGAGCCGGCCCTGGAAGCCCGCACGTGCTTGTCGTGGACGGGCTGGGGGGGGGGGGGGTTTCGTGGCCCGCGCCGGGGCTCGCTGTCCCGGGGTAAACCCAGCCGGGCTTACCGTCCAGGAAAGCCACCTTGTTACGTGCCGCGATCCGCCTGGGATGGGGCGTCTTTAAGGACCCGATCTTGCTCCCATGGCTGTCCGCGTTACAGATCCCATCGCCGCCAGCGGGGTCGGGGCGATATCGCCCGAGGGCATTCCGGGGTTGGTATTTATGGCTGCAAAAGTTAAATATTGACAGGCGGCTCCTTTGGGTGTCTAGTGGCTGCCCGTGGCTTTTTGTTTCTCTTGCAACGTGTGCGTGTTTGCTAGTGACACGGGGTGTGTGTGTGTGATTTTTGCGTGGGGGGCTGGGAAGGCGGGCAGCTCAGAGTTTGAACTGGCTGCACTTCCTGGTGAGATCAGGACAGCGTCCCTGGGGCTATTGGCGTAACTAAGATCAGAGTGTGACCCTTGGCGGCTCCACTCTATAAGACTTTGAAAAGCAGAGAGACCAAGAAGATGGGGAGAGGGGGCTCCTGTGGTCTTTGCCTTTCTTCTTCCTTGGGATCTTTCTGCTCAGTAACTAAATATGCTTCTCCTATAGCAGAGAAGGGCTGTTAAACATAGAGACTCTTAGTAGGGAATTGCTCCAGAAATGGTTATGAAGTCTGGAAATGGCTATTTTCCTTCATCTCTGACTGGTGAGATTCTTAAAGGGATAAAGGTCTGGATAAAAATAAGTATCTAAGGCTTTAAACTGCTTTAAGTGTGTTTTAACATATTTTATAAGTAACAATACACTTGATTGCCAAGGTTACTTTTGCTCACATTATGTTGCCTGTTCACTATTTTCCATTTCATCTAGTGTGGACAGTGTCACTAGATTTGTAGGTCTCATTCAGTGGTGCTGTTAAGATCCAAAACACTGCAATGGAATCTTTGCATTTAAAATAAAATTGAGCTCACTTCTGTTGTTCTGTTCTTTCCTTGTCTGCATTTTATGGCTTAGGTTAGTTACCTGAATGTCCCCTTTTAACCTCCATCTCTGCAAATGTAAATTATCTCTCAGGAATGCCTTCATTTTCTCCTTTGTCTACCTTTATTGTGAGGCAGAGGTGATGTTATAAACACTCTGCAATTTAACAAAGAAATTAACAAATTCAATACTCTGCAATTTAACAGAAAAATTCTTAAGACTCTCTCATCCCAGATCATCTGACAAGAAGAGTGCTGGCACCTCCTCAGGTATTCTTCTGTTCCTATTCACAAGGAAGAATAGTCTCTTCCGTCTCCCCTTACTGAAATTGGAAGATGGGCTGTGCATTACCTTGAGTCTCCTCTGCTAGTTATATCTAATCAAAGCTGCAGCACATTTTTGTGGAGGAGGTCACTCAAACCTACTGTTTCTCTTCTTCTCTGCTTTAGGTGACAGGAAAGGAACAGGCATAGAGTTGGTTAAAGTGGATGACTAAACAGCACTGGACATTTAGCGAGACACCGTTCCCCCCACGCTCCATATCTGCAATTTTCCTGTATCCTCTTAATGGCAGTGTGTTTTGTAGGTGTAGGTAGCTATTCTAATGTCATTTAACCATCATCCCCAAAAGAAAATAAATTCCCCTTGAATGAGAAAACAGAAAAGAAATCCATGTGATGGTTTAATGATATCGATATTCAAATAGGAAGCTTTTTTCCTCACTTTTTGCCAAAATTAGATAATTTAACAGCTCCTTCAGCCAAGGGAGGAATGTGATGGGGGAATGTGGAAGCCATTATCTCTAAGATTTAGTCCTGCAAACAAACTTTCTGGGGTTGTTGGTATGTCTGTTTGCCTTCTGGGGCAAAGAAACTGGAAGTTTGATGTACTTACAGTGTTTGCATTCAGAGAGAACATGATGATATGTTCTGAAAAAGGCCCTAAGATAAGTAGTTTTGTTTTTTTTTTGTAGCTCAGACTCAGTTCAACTTATTTTCCTGTGAGGACATTCATGATTTTTCAGCAGTACATGTTGATTTGAAAACAGATGATGGCTTGAAAATAATTAGCTGTTTAGAGAGTTCTTGTGTGATGGTTGTTTTTTTGGGTTCTTTGTAATCTCCCATGACACTTCACACTTTATATATTTTGGCCAGTTGAATTTTTAAAAGGGAAATGTTCCCTGAGAAGTGCATGAATTCTGCATTGTCTTTCTTGTGTTTTAATAGGTGACACTATAGCATTCAGGAACAAAGAAGAAGGGAACGTACTGTAGTCCCTATTTGTCATCACCCTCTTCCCCTCCCCCCCACAAAGTAACAAATATGCCAGGTCCATTTTCTGCATGTTATGTACATGTTCTCTAGAGTGAAATAAATAAAAGCCTGTTTGCTGCTGAATCTAGATGGAATAACTGTAATTACTGTCACTCTGATTTTTTTATTTTTGGGTGTATTCTGGAGTTATCTAAAATAGTGGTGGATCTCTCTCTCTCCCCGCCCCACCTCCTTCCCTCCCTGCTTTGGTGATTGCACATCAGGGGTGGTCTGTTTAAGGTTGTTCTCAGCAGTGTTGGACAAAAATATTTGCATTCCAGCTTTGCTATATCTTCTTTTCCCCTCCTGGATTTGATGTAGAACAGGAGGCAGAAAGCTGCCCTAGCGCTAATATCACATTAGCTGTACAATTCTGTAGTGTATATGGCAAACGCATCCAAATGTTTCCTGGATCCACTTTTCCTAGACTCTGAAGCTTAGGAACATTATGGAGCTCAAGAGGTGTGTGAGTTGAAGTATTTGTAGATCTTCCAATTAATTTGTCTTGAAGCTACACACTCTGGATGGTTTACAAATCCACCTACGTGATGGACTCCTGTATGTACAACCACACTGATCCTATACTGGTGAATGTAAATAAGGCAGCTTAACGTCCACTTTAACTTTTTGTGAATAGGCTAGTAACTGAGACCTGTATATACAAGCTGGGGGCAATGCAACATCTTATCACCACTAATAAATCTCTCTTTGTTTTTTGTTTTTTTAAAAGCTCTTCTAGGCACCTGTTTAATAGAAAACAACTAACCCAATATTTTGAATGTAAGTGTCTTAGTCCAGATGAATTCCCACAACCTCTGGAGAATAGAGCAAAATGGAAACACACTTACCAAATACAATAAATAATCCTTTTTGATGTACAATAAAACTACAGTGTAAAATAAAGGAAGAAAAAGTTAGAGGTCGGCCCTGAAGGACGCCATAGGCCATGTAGATATGGGGGTGTTCAGAAAAAGGCCCAGAGTTCAATCCTTTCAGGAGTATCCTAGGGGTAACTAGTTTTGTAGGGGTTTTTTGGGTCTAAGATACCACAACAGAAGTGACTGCGTTTTTTAGGAAGGCAGGTACTATGTTTGTTAAGGCTACATGTAACAGAAGTAAAATTGGAAAGGACATTCACTAGGCAATAATCACAATGACAAGATTTGTGAAATAGTATACTCCTCAGGTAAAGTGGTCTATCCTTTTTTGCTCTTTGGCCCTTTGGAAAATGCAGGTATTTGAGCAATAACTTCTCCTTAAAGCCCTTGTCACTTTATCTGGCAATCTATTAAAGTGTGCTTCCTCTCCTTTCTCTAATGTGTACTTGTTGCTTCAGTTCCATTAAATTTTGGTATAATTTTTGTTTTTGTGATGTTCTAATTCTTCATGGTTGAGCATTAAGGTAAAATTCTGCTTTACCACATTCTTAGGCAGGTTTCTTTATAAATGAAGTCCTTCCTCATGTGTGCAGTGGTGTTGTAGCTGTGTTGGTCTCGGGATATGAGAGAGACAAGATCGGTGAGGTAATATCTTTGATTGAGCCAACTTCTGTTGGTGAGAAAGACAAGCTTTTGACCTGCCATAACAACAGATGCTAAAGCTGCAACCGTATTTTCCCTGCTATAATACTTGATATGCCCTTCTGCCCTAGAACACACCTTTTAAGATTCAAGGGTCCTACATATGCCTGTCAGAACATGTGGAGAACCTCATCCAGTGCCCCAATACTACTATGTAGGTGAAACTAGACAATCACTGTGGTCTTGAATGAACTTGCACAGAAAAATAAGACAGAATACCCTATCTTATCTAGAGGTCGAGACAGGCAGTTTACATCAACCTAATTATGTCAGTGTCTAGACTACAATGCTGTATTCACCAAAGTAATCTTCCCCTCCCCCAACATAACTGCACCTACACAACAGGTATAGTACTTACGTTGATGTAGTTAGGGAGGCACAGTGTCCATGTGGATACTGTTACTTACATCGCCTATGTGGTTGTCCGTCCTGAACGGGGCTGACAGAACCTTCCTCCCCTGCCTCAGTGCTGATAGCCTGAGCTAACAGCTACCCTGCCCCCAGCGCTAAGAGCCTGAGGTGTGAGCCAGGCCCTGGGCTCTCAGCTGGGGCCTGTCCTGCCCCTGTGCTGACAGTTGCAGCTGTGGTGGGGACATGTTGTGAGCTCCATGCAGGGCTGACAGGCTCTAGCTGTTAGTATCCTGCAGTGTCCCACTTCAGTTGGTGGAAGCCTGCCTGGTGAGGACGTGCACTATTGACAGAAGGAACAAGACATTGTATGTCGACTTATCTTATGTCGACTTAATTTTGTAGCGTTGACAGGCCCGAAGAGGGCAAACACGTTTCATAAACAGTTGCTCCATATGTGACCTCTCCATCCTCAGCTTCAAAGGAAGCCTGCACCTCCACTTCAGAAGAGGTGCCTGAGAACTTAAACTCTGCTAGATCCCAAGAATCATGCACAAAATAGAGACATTGGTTTTATGTCTCATTATAATAGTCTGTAACCCATTAATACTCCTTTTGTCCTATGACAGCAGAGATGTTAATTGCACACTTCATTTTGAATGGTTTCTTGCAACATGTGTTTAACAAACACAAGGAGTAATCTGTCCACCTTGTATTTATTTCTGATAGCCTGAGTACCTTTCCCAGATTTGAGGAAGAGCTTTGTGTAGCTTGAAACTTTTTTCCCCACCAACAGAAGTTGGTTCAGTAAAAGATAATACCTCACCCACCTTGTTTCTCTCCTTCCTCGTGGTTTACAGAGGTGTATGGAGATGCTTCCTGGTGTCAGAGGTGACATTTCAGGGTAGGGAATTGTATGACTGTAACAGCATGTGTATGACTAAAATACATCCCCTATTCCCATCCCTCACCTCTTGTGTGCAAAGACTGTTAGAGAAGAACTCGGAAAGGTCTTCTAATGGAAGTTCCGCTCATGTTCAGTAACAGTTCATTAGCTGGTTTCATTTTCTGCCTTGCACATGTTGCATTTTTTGGAGTATTTTATTTGCCCCTAATTTTGGTGCCCACAGTGGTGGGATTGTGTACTTTCACTTTGAAATTGCATGCTGCAGGTTTTAATTAGAGTAGGGGAAAAAAGTCTATCCAATAGTGAATAGTACATTCACCAAAAAATACAATTTTGGGGGCACTGAGACTATTCGCAAATTCAGGTTGAATTCGGCAAATAGTTTCAGCCAAAAAAAAACATTGTTTTTTGGAAATGTTTTGACATTTTGTTTTGAAATGACGTTCAAAATGTTTTGTTTGACCTGGATGATTTTTGTGTGTGTGTGTGTGTGTGAGAGAGAGAGAAAAAGATTCTGATAAAAACTCACATATGTGTTTTTTTTTTTTTTTTTTTTAATTTGGCCACTGAACCAAAAAAAATCAGTTATTTGATCAGTTCTGTTTTTAATCAAATGCAGTACGTAGGTTTTAAATGGTGGCACAGCTGCTGTAATGGCCCTGGTCGGAAGAAACAAGAGCTCTGGTTCTGTTATTTTTTGTTTTAAAAGGTAACCTGCATTTCATAAAGTAAAAATTTAGTTAGCTCAGGTATGCAGTATTGATACCAACTGGCTATACAGTATGGAAATATAGGTAGCAGATGTGACATTAAAACTTTGTAGTTGTGAATCAAAATTGAGTAATTGAGAAGTCGGTAAGCCAATGAGAAAGTTAAACTAGGTAACTGTCCTTTTTCCAATGGCGGGTGGGCATTTCAGTATGACAGTTGGACTGTGGTCCTGAGAGCTATACATTTTATAGGACAGGACTTACAAGCTTTTTGACCAACTACTGTATCCCAAACAGGGTACGTTCCAGACACCCTCCTTGTACTGTGGCTTTTTAGCAGTTATAGGTGGTTTTACGTCTGTGTGAAATTCTCAGACAGCATAATACTTAAGTGTTTGATAATTCTTGTTTGAAATTTAATTGAGAGAATTCAGTTAAAACAAAGAACCTGTATATGCATGACACATCTAGGCAGACACTCTGCAAACCACATCTAGAGAAGTTTATCATAGGCCTCGTTCGCAAACAAACGTGCAGTTGTTTGTTAAACCCGTCTAGTTAAAATCATACAAACACCTGTGTTGATGCTTACTTCAGTTTAATTTACACTTGTTTCTAACTGTGAAATCAAATTTAAACAAGCCTGGTTCAAACCAGAATCCGATTGTCCACCCAGCAGTTAAACCAACTGAGTTAAAAATGACACTGAAAACAGTGCTACTCTGCATGCTGAGGGGCTACTTTAAGGATCTCCAGGGCTGGTGCAGACTGGCCCTCAAAATCGAGAAGCTATTACTGGCTCTCTGACCCTTTGAACTCATTCCTGCACCCAGAAGAGTGCAGCTGCAAGAGAGAATCTGGTCTGTCATGTCTGATTTTTTTTTATTTATTTTTTTTAAAAAAAACACTGTAAACTTAAATACAAGACAACAAATTACACCAATATCTAAATATGGAATTATGAGACTGCATTTTATAGCATCTTTCTAAGGGTATGGTTACACTTACAGGATTATAGCGCTGTTGGTTATAGCGGTCCCCTTATACAGCAATATGTATAGCGCTATTGTGTGTCCACACTGAGACGCACCAGTGGTATAGCATGGCCACATTTGCGGCACTTAATGCAGCATTAAGAGCAGCACATTAGGGCAGGTATCCCACAGAGCACTTCTTCCCGATCTGGCGCAATGCCTTGTGGTAGGGGGGCGTCACTTGTGGGGCATTCTGCATCCTGTTCCAACTACCCATGATGCTTCGTGGCATATCCCAGCAATCCCTGGGTTTCCATCCACCTCAGGCCCCATCTTTCAACGGTTTCAGCAAGGCGTGCTCCGTCTTCCATTTTCGTGTGCCGCAACGAATCCACAACTGCTGAGGTACATGCTGACGACTGTCGCCAGCACATCTCTGTGTGCAGTGGAGTTAATCCTTGACATGCAGGATGACAGTGATGAGTCTGAAGATCGAAGTGGTGAACGCGTTTGACACGAAGCTTCTTGTGTCGTTAACGGACATGCTCACAGCCGTGGAATGCCGCTTCTGGGTATGGGAAACGAGCACCGAGTGGTGGAATCGCATCGTCATGTAAGTCTGGGACGACGAGCAGTGGCTGCACAACTTTCGCACGAGAAAAGCCGTTTTCATGGGACTGTGTGCTGAACTCGCCCCTGCCCTGCGGCTCAAGGACACCAGATTGAGAGCTGCCCTCCCGGTGGAGAAGCGGGTGGCTATCGCAATCTGGAAGCTGGCCACCCCAGACAGCTACTGATTGGTGGCCAACCACTTTGAGGTGGGAAAGTTGACCATTGGAGTTGTGCTGATGCAAGTGTGCAGGGCCATTAATCGCATCCTGCTACGGAAAATCATGACTCTGGGTAACGTGCATGACATCGTTGCTGCCTTTGAAGAAATGGGTTTCCCTAACTGTGGAGGGGCGATAGATGGGACCCATATACCTATTCTGGCCCCCGCCCACCTAGCAGACGAGTACATTAACTGAAAGGGGTACTTCTCCATGGTTCTCCAGGAGCTTGTGGATCACCGTGGGCGTTTTACTGACATTAACACTGGCTGGTCTGGAAAGGTGCATGACGCACCCATCTTCCACAACACCGGCCTGTTCACAAAGCTGCAAGCCGGGACTTTTTCCCCAGACCAGCGGATCACCGTGGGGGAAGTGGAAATGCCCATCGTGATTCTTGGTGACCCCGCTTACCCTTTAATGCCCTGGCTCATGAAACCCTACACAGGGAGCCTGGACAGCAGCCAGGAAAGGTTCAACTACAGGCTTAGCCGGTGTCAGATGACTGTGGAGTGTGCTTTTGGGCATCTCAAAGCGCGCTGGCGCTGTCTTTATGGGAGGCTAGACTTGGCTGAGGGAATATCTCCGCGGTTATTTCCGCATGCTGTGCCCTACATAATCTTTGTGAGCAGAAGGGCGAAGGCTTCACTCAGGCATGGTCCTCGGAGGTTCAATGCCTGGACGCCACATACGCACAGCCAGAGAGCAGGGCTGTTAGAGGGGCCCAGCGCGAGGCTGTTAGGATCAGGGAAGCCTTGAGGGAGCATTTTGAGGCTGAAAGCCAGTTCTAAAAGGACGTGCGGAGGGAGGGAGGGAGGGAGTGTGCATTCTTTTAATAGGAACAGGCATTTGCTTTTCTGTAGCCACTAATAATCTATGTACAGTGAATAAAGAAACCCATTTATTAAGAAGACAATTCATTTATTCAACAAGTACTTCGGTTGCTGAAAGAAAATATTTTGATGCATGTGAGGGGCAAGCAGGGGGAGGTGCAATTGGGGTGGGATGGGGTCAGTCAGAGATTGGAATATGTCCGGATCTCTGAGTCTCCAGTGCCCTCAGAGTTGCCGTGTCCCCCGAGCCCCATTTGCGGAGGGCAATAAGGCATGTTATTAGGGGTTGACTGCAAGTGGATAAGGGTCCTGGGTTTGGGGGTTGTTCCATGAAGACAGAGGGGTTGGAGGCAGCTGTGGATGGTAGTTGCCTGGAGGGTACAGAGGGCCAGAAGGGGAAGGGTTTGGGGGCAAATGATAAAAGGGGCGGAGAACGCGGTGCTTCTCTTCCTGAATGGTGGCAATCCGCTGCATAGTCTCCAATTGAAGCTGCAGTAATGAGAGCAGCTTATCGGTGCTTTTCCGCCGGTGAATCGCGTTCTTCTGTCATGCCTTCTCCCTCCACTTGCTCTGGTTCTCCCTCCACCTCTGTGCAATTCAATTCTCCATTACAGCCTGTTGCATTACTTGCTGTACTAGATCCTCTTTGCTCTTTTGTGGCCTCTTCCTCAGTTGCCTCAGCCTGTCAGCTGTTGATAACAGCGATGGCACAGGGCTCAAGGTCGATGCTTCTGAAAGAAAAAGATACATGTAACAGTGGTTCCCTTGTAAACAGCAGACATGCCTGTCCCGCAGGGAGCACACAGACAACAACGGAGCCCCTGCCATGGTGAGTCCTCTCCAGAGGCAGCGAGAATGATTGTTTCCCTGCCATACTGTGGCGAGGGTGGGGGAGAGAGTGCTGGGAAGTGGTGAGAGCCCTACTCTGAACACTGTCCCAACATTCTTCGTAGGTGTTTGTCCTGGAAGATATCTCGCTGCTATGGGTCACTGAGGAAGAAAGGGAGGGGATTCTAATGAGATGCGGCTTCCGCCCAGGGCCTTATGCAGCTTGCCTCTGTGCAGCAATGCTCCCCCCATCCATTGTAGCACAGTGGCGGGGACTAGTGACTGTGACCGGGACGGGGGCCTCGCTGGCTCTCCCGGGAAACCTGCGGAGGTGCATTGCAAGCGCTCTTATTGAGACCTTTGAAGAGATTACTGATGATTACTGTGATGTGATAGACTACAACAATGCACTATTCCACATGTAGGCAAGCATCCCTTTCCACCCCAAGCTGCCTGCCTGCCTTCCCAGTGGAAAAGCAGCTTTACCTCCACAATCCGCTGCTGAGCTGCCCCCTGCAACCGCCGGATGCTGTGGCTGGCTGCCCTCCTCCTGGTTTGAGAAGAACTCCTGGCTGCATGCGTCCAGGGACTCCTCCGTGCCCTGGGTCGCTGCCGCCGCTGCCTCCTCCTCTTCTTCATCCTCCTCCTCACCCCCCACTTCACTGGTGGGCTGGGAAGTTTCTGTGGTGGTCGATGGAGTGACCATAGGGTCACCACCAAGTATTGCGTGCAGCTTCTTATAAAATCTGCAAGTCACCGGGGCTTCCCCGGAGCAGCTGTTTGCCTTGCGGGCTTTGCGATACGCATTCCTAAGCTCCTTTACCTTAACACAGCACTGCAGAGTGTCCCGCTCATGGCCTCTTTCCGCAAAGGCCCGTGATATCTGCCCATAGGTATCATAATTCCTGCGGCTAGACCACAGCTGAGACTGAACAGCCTCTTCCCCCCAACAACTGATGAGGTCCAGCACCTTGCTATTGCTCCACGCTGGGGATCGCCTGTTGCGTGGAGGCATGGCACGTGGAGTCATGATCAATCAGAATGATCACCTGCAAGGATTCCCTGAGAGCACGCCACGCTTGGCTGGAGCAAACAGGAAGGGGATTTTCAAATTTCCCTGGAACTTTAAAGGGCGGGTCTGATGTGTGGTCACCTGAGGACAGGGCAAAAGAGTTTGCAAGTGATGACCAGAGTGGCTTGAACAGGAATTATGGGACAGGCTGGAGGCCTCATGAATAACTAATACCTTGTTTCTGTTTTGTTAGTATGCAGGTGTTTTATTTTAAGGCAAGCACACCGTGAGAGCCAATTCCAGCATGGGAAATATGCGATAACAGGGCAGGGACTGATAACAGTGACCAAAAGTACCCTTTCCTTCCCAGGAGCGTGTGTGTGTGTGTGTGTGGGGGGGGGGGGGAATGAGCACCCCCCCGCCCCAGAGTGTGGAGGGGTGAGCACCCCTTCCTTTTCTGGAGTCAAGGTTGAGAGCGCCCCTAACAGTCTACCGTCACAATGTTTTTGCGCATTCTTACAAAACTAGATTAGTTTTGTTGTCTGTCTTTTCTTTGTTAGCGTGGTGCTGGTCTGTTTAGCGTTGTAATGCTGTTGGTTGGGGTAGTCAGTTACTTTTTGTCAAGGTTCCACTTTCTTGGTCAAGGTATAATCAAGGTCCAGACTTCAGAGAAAATAATAAAGCCCCCTCCTCCCCCAAATGATGGTAATATGTAAATAAAAAGATTTCAAGGTCCATTCAAAAGTGTCTGGCAGTCTGGATTTGGTCTGTAGTCTCCCTATTGACTATCCTTGATATAGGATGAATATTTATTTGTACTTGCTAGGCCCTTTATGAAGTTTTATAAACATTTCTGTGCTAAAGCTGGGAAATTCCAGCATGGATGCTAATACCCCTTAAACTCCCACTGACATGGGTGTCAACTTTACATTGAATTTTCTGACTCTTGGTAATGGCATGATCTTAACTCTGTTGTAAAGGAAGATTTTTTTTTTTTTTAAATGGTTATATACATTTGTTTATATGCATTCATCCATTGCTGAAGTGTCTGAGTTCTTTAACAATGAAACAAACATGCTATTTAAAAAATGAAATGAAATAAAATAAAAGGCACTCTTCTGTACTTTGGCTCCTGTGTTCTTGAGATGCAAATCAGGAAATGGTCCTTTCAGAGGAAGGAGCCTGAAATTATCCATTTGCCAAATTAGGTAAAACTAGCATCTCCTATTGTTTCGTAGGCCGCATCTCGTATCTCAGGGTTGTTACAGGAACTGTGAGGTTTTCAAGAGCACAGGGTTGTCTTCCCCTTTCTCCTTTTTGTCTGTGATTCTAATGCTTTGCTCTGGGCTCATATTGATAACCCAGCTTCATCCTGATAACTGATAGAAATCTAGGATTAACAATAGTTTTAAAATCTTTATCTGAAGTGGTTTTATTAAAAAACAAAAACTGTACTTTTGGCTTTTTTTTTTTTTTCCTCCCCTTAAGAAAAGCCCAGTTAAAAGGTGAAAGTTGAGAAAGTGAAATTCAGGAAAATGCAGCAAGTATTCAGAAATACTTTCAGGAAACATTCCTAAAATGTTCCCATTGTTTTCTGTACAAAAATAAGAAGCTTGGCTTACCAGCTGTGTCAAATAAAATAAAGCGTCTTTTGTTGTTCATTGGTGGTAGAAGAGAAATTAAGTATTTCGGGGGTGGGAGGAAATGAAATCATTCTTGTAGCTCCTTTGTCACAGCTCTGGACAATGTTTTGGGACCCGATCCTGCTTACACTTACATATGTAACTTTATTTGTGAATACTCTATTGACTTAAATGAGACTCTTCATGCATAAGTTACACATCTATGTATATGCAGGATCTGGCTTTCATTAAACATACTGTACAGCTGGTCAAATAGGGCTTGATCTTGCCCTTACTGTAGTTAAGAGAAAAACTCTCGTAACTTTGATTGAGAGACAGAGGTCATAATGCGAGGGAAAACAGATTTGTGAATGTATTTTTGAACAAATGCTTTGAGTTAGAATAGTTAGTTACTGTGTTTTTGAGGGTCACACTCTGTAGATCCCTGGATGACTTTTGTATATTTATAAAATTGTTCATGAATCTCTTCAGAATCTCAGGAACCTTTGGCAGAAGTTTGTTGTTTGATCATTTGTCAGTAGGGAGACCAGATGTCCTGAAAATGGGTGTGTGTGTGTGACTTGTATATACACAATTATATTCTCTTTTTCTCTCCTCAACCTCCTGAAAAGAAAGTGTCCTGGTTTTTCACAGTTGCTATCTGGTCATCCTACTTGTCTGTTTATCTAGTAAGTGAGCAGGAACCGCATGTGACTGGTTGCTCACCACAGATAGCAGTAGCTGGACTAGAGACTAAAAATTGTTCATCTGAAATGTTTAAACAGTTGTAAGTATGACTTAATGTGACTTTGCTTTGTTCACATATCCTGTCTAATTTTTCATTCCAAAGCTATTCAACTTCAGTAGCTTTTTACCTCAGTTAACGAGAGCAAATATGTGAAGTGGGAGAGGGAATTGCCCATGTTCTCTGACAGCATTCCATGTAACATGTTTAGTATGTGTATGGAGAATTGTTCTTCAGGAGTCTTCTGGAGAAGTGATGGGGCTGGGGAATGTTACACCTATAACACTACCAGACTATTACACAGTGCTTTTCATCTGAGGATGTCAGAGCACTTCATAAATATTCAGCCTCTCACCATTCTAAGACTTAAGTGAGTATTAGTCCCTCCGTATTACCGATGAGAACTGAGATATTAAGTGAGGTGCATAAGGTGCCATAATACGTCAGTGGCAGTGATTGGACTAGAATCCAGAACTCTATGCCCAGTATCATGGGCTGATCTCTAAGCTGTTCTCACTATCAATATATCAAATGACCTGTATTATTCAGACACTGTGCTTTTTTTGCATTTCAGAGAGAAAATGGTCCAAATCCTATTTCGTGTAAGTTGGGAGTCACTCAGTTGATTGCAGTGTGTGCTTTGTGGATTTACACTGAGTGTGGAATTTTTGCCCAGTTACTAGCACAAAAGTTTCTTCTTTTCTTTCCACTATAATAATAAAAACTTCTTGAGCGGTGAGAAGATTTTTCTCTGTTATTCAGAAAGGTTGGTTTCAAGAGAAAATAATCTTTGATTTATCTGTGTGTGTATTATTCTAAATGTGAGTAGTGTCTATGTATGTCCATAAATAGTGACAGCAATTGAGTCTTACCCTGTACTAGTCTATTAGATGTGTTTGTGCAGAGCAAATGGGGACAAAAGTAAACAATTTGTAGTTCAATGGGTGAGTAATATAAGCGGCTCACATTCTGATTTGGTATGAGCGTGTTTGGTGAGAACTGGTTTCTGCCCCGGTAACTAGGCTCAAGGTCATTTGTTTGTATACTTACTTTTGCTGACAATGGAATAAACAGTGTATATAGTACTCCCTCTATTCCCCCTTCTATAGTCATTTATTTAGTGACCTCTAAAGGAGTGTCCAGAGTTCAATTTCAGATCAGTTTTGGTGTATGTGTGTTGCAGGATACTTTTGTGTCCCGTAGGAATGAGGCACACAAACAGGTGTTGAATAGAAGTAGTGAGTTTATTGAAGGCAAAGTGACACATCCGCAGCGGGGGCTCCCTTTCGCTGCTGCCATGTAGACGGGGACCCGACACATCAGAGCAATGCCCGGGGAAGAAGCCCACTGCGTGAGGGCACACAGGCAGAGAAATAACAGAAACATTTGCATCTCATGCATACCTCATGAATAAGGCATACCTTATTTCTGTCTTGTTAGTATCACACGATGCATGCAGGTGTTTCATTTCAAGGCAAGCAAACCATGAGAGCCAAGTCCTTTGGCATGGGAAATATGCGATAACAGGGCAAAGACTGATAACAGTGGCCAAAAGCACCCTTTCCTTCCCAGGAGTGGAGGGAAATAAGCACCCTTTCCTTCCCAGGAGTGTGTGTGTGTGGGGGGAAATGAGCCCCCCCAGGAGTGGGGTGTGTGTGAGCACCCCCTCCTTTCCTGGAGTCGAGGATGAGAGCGCCCTTAGCATTCCCCCGTGACAATGTCTTGCGCACCCTTACAGTGTGTTTTTCTTGAGTGTGTTAGGAATAATTCACATGAATGTGACTCTTCTTTCTGTGCACACCAAAATGGGCTTGAGTCCAGAATCTGAAATACAGGTGCAATCTCATGAGCAATTGTGGAGGGGATTAATTGTGAATTCCTGTGATCTGTCACCATATTGAAGGGGAGCATCAATGGGGTAATAAAAAGCTGCAGGCAGGGGAAAAGAGGGTCGGCAAAAACATGTTTTCTTGAATCCCTCTTCTCCCCATCCTATGTGGTTTGCATTAAGAAAAACTAACTTAATGTTGGACCTCTTGTGGTTGTAAGAGGAGAGTGCTGATGGAAGTGTGCCACAATCCCACTACCATCACACATAAGAATGAGAGCAGGGCACAGGCAAAGTGTAACAAATATTCTTTTTAATAAGTAGGCATGGGAAACTTCAGAGGAGCCTTAGTTAATTTGATTAACTCATGTGCAAAGCTAGTTAACACATTTCCTCCCCTGGGCCACTTTTTCACTTGCAACTAAATTTGTTAGTCTCTAAGGTGCCATAAAAACTCAAACTTGGTATTGTAAACAAATTTAGCCGACATAACGAGTGTGAAAAGATGTTTTAAAATCATTTATATATCAATGTTGGAAGTGGGGCTAGCAATCACAAGGAATTGGAAATTCTCATTGACTGGCATCACTGAAAAACCTGGTGGGACATTTCATGGGATTGGAATGTTAAAAACACTGGTTATAACCTGTTCAGGAAGGATAGAGTGGTCAAAAGAGGATGCATGTGGGGGAAGCGGGGGGAAGAAGAAGAGGATTTTACTCTACATTAAAGACACCATTACTTTTTTTAGAATTATTTGGTAACCCAGAACCACAGGATCTCAAATGCACAAGAATCAATGTGTGAATAAATGAAGTCAAGGAGGGGGTATTCCAAATTGAGTGGAGAGAGGGAAGGGATTTGCCAGTTATTCCTCAAACATCTGTCTGTAATGTGTGAAAAGAAAAACTGTGGTGTTATTGGGTACATCAGTTTGGGAGGGACATGCTGGAGGCCTCATGCAACCAATAGTGAAACATCATTAGAGTTTCTAAAAACTATAGGTGACTTTCTAGCATGAAAGGTATTGTACCCAACATGAGTTTGGACCTCATTATAATAAACTTTAATTCAGCACTGCACTACGAATTAGTGGTTACATAGGGACAAGTGATCATGACTGTGACATTGACTTCATATGTTTTATGGAAATATGCTTATGAATATGACATAACTGGAATATGCTTTACGTTAAATACCCCTTGTATGGTGTCATTAGAGAGGATGAACACAGTTAGTAGATTACAAGCCATTTGTTTGCATGTATTATTTCTATATCCGGAGTTAGGAGAGAGAGATTTAAACTTGTATCTTTGATATAAACACATTAAATGGAGACCATTAAAGGTGCTCCAGAAACAATTTGTTGTAAATGGCCTTAGTTACTTTAAAGCCTGCTTGGATATGTGTGAGTCAGCCTGTGGGGAATGGAGACTAGGGGTCTTATAGTGACCTGTGACCATGTCACCTGATGATGAAATGCATCTGAAATGTGATACTTTTTCCATTTTGAAGGAGGGGGAGACAGAGAGAGACAAAAGATTCCCACCTTGTGCCAAACTTATAAAAGGGGGTAGAGCAGGACAAAGGGCTGCTAGTTGTGAGAAAACCCCTGCTTATCACCTGAGATGTCTGCTGGAACTAACAAGGACTGTACCAGGGGAAGGATGGGCCCAGACTAGGAAGAAGTCTAGTCTGTGAAAGAAGCTTACTGGAACACCTCTGAGGGTCAGATATTAGCTGCAATCGGTTTCTTAATGTATTAGGCCAAGGGTGGCCAACCTGAGCCTGAGAAGGAGCCAGAATTTACCAGTGTGGATTGCCAAAGAACCACAGTGGTACGTCAGCAGCCCCTCATCTGCTCCACCGCTCCCACTGCCTCCTGCACACTGGCAGCCCCGCCAATCAGCACCTCCCCATCCCTCCCCACACCTCCCAATCAGCTGTTTCATGGTATGCAGAAGGCTCTGGAGAGGTGGGAGGAGGAGTGAGGGCAAGGCAGGCTCGGGGAGAGGGCAGGAAGGGGTGATGTGAGGGCAAGGCCTGTGGCAGAGCCAGAGGTTGAGCACCGAGCACTCCCTGGCACATTAGAAAGTAGGGCTGGAGCTACAGGTGCCAAGAGTCAGTGCCTATATAAGGAGCCACATACAGTGGAGCCCCGCTATAACGCGACAGATGGGAGCCATAAAATCCCATCGTGCTAAATGCGGGATCGCGTTATAGCGGGGCCCTGCTCCCTGGCAGGCAGGGGGCTGCGCTTCTCTCCCCGCTGCCCAGCAGGAAAGAGAAACTGCGGCCCCACGCCTGACAGGGACAGAGAACTCTAAGGCTGCAGACTGCAGCCCCAGAGTTCTCTGTGGAAGCCACTGCCAACCCGTCTGCCGGGGGCAGGGGACACCGGCGCCTGCAGCCCCGGAGTCCCCTGTCTGGGCAGGCGTGGGGGCAGCGGCTTCCAGAGAAGCC
>ML677332.1:50265668-50294613 GCA_007922305.1 Dermatemys mawii | reverse complement strand
AGGTGGGGGCCACAGCTTCTCTCCCCTGCTGGGCAGAGGGGAGAGAAGCCGCAGCCCCCACCTGCAGTCCTGAGTTCTCTGTCCCTGGCAGGGGAGGCTGCACCTTCTCTCCTCGCTGCCCAGCAGGGGAGAGAAGCCGTGGCCCCCGCGCCTGCTGGGGACAGAACTCAGGACTTGGGAGCCACGGTATAACTGCGCAGTAACCGAACTTGCGTTATAGCGGGGCGCGTTATACCGGGGCTCCACTGTATTAACTTCTGAAGGGTTGCCAATCATGTGGCTGCAGAACCGCAGGTTGGCAACCCTTGTATCAGGGTGTTTGCGTGTTTTTGCTTTATTTTGCTTGTTGACTTACTTTGTTCTTTCTGTTATTACTTGAAACCACGTCAATCCTATTTTTTATACTTAATAAAATCACTGTTGATTATTAATAAACCCAGAGTAAGTGATTAATACTTGGGGGAGCAAATAGCTGTGCATATCTCTCTATCACTGTTATAGAGGGTGGACACATTATGAATTTACCTGGAGTGAAAAGGATTTGTTTGGGAGTTTGGATCCCGTTGAAAGCTAGGTGTCTGGGTTCTGGAGACAGGTAACCTGCTGAGCTGTTTTAACTTAAAGCCTGCAGCTTTGTGGGCCTGGACCAGACCTTGGGTCTATGCTGCAGCAGGATAACATGTCTGGCTCAACAGGTTTCTGGAATTCCCAAGCTGGCAGGGAAAACAGGCTCAGAGGTAATTTCAGCACATCAGATGACAGTCCCAAGGGGATCTCTGTGACCGAACCTGTCACAGTGGCCTGATTACATTTAATATGGGCAAACTGAACTAGTAGTCCTTATTAGTAATATATAAACTTGGTGCTATAAGAGGGCTCAGGAAAATGGAGTGATATCAGCTTAGAAGGAAAATAAAACAGAAAAATGTGAATCCAAGTTGGGAGTTTACTAACAAGTTTAAATATCCAAAAACCACAATTCTATAATCAGAGAACAATTTTGTCTAAAAACCCACCTCGGTTCAATGGTAAAATAAAGATAACAATTAGACATAAACAATATAACACAAATGGAAAAAAGGGGTAAATAGAAAGCAATAATTATAAATGAGAATTTATGAAGTGCAGAAAAATAATAAGGGAAGCTAGAGACATCACTGGCTAGTTTAAGGATAATAATTTTATATTAGGAATAAAAAAAATCTAACAGTGGTACAGGCCCATTATGGATGGAGATGGTGATATTGTTAGTAATAATACAAAAAAGGAAGATGTGTTAAATATTTCTGTTTTGTATATGGGAAGAAGCAGGATGATGTACTTGTATCATATGAGAATGACAGAGTAAATTACAGTCCATTAGTAACTGAGGAGGATGTTAGCATCTGTTGGAGCGAAATATTTTTAAAGCAGCAAGCCTGGATAATTAGTACTCAAGAGTCCTAAAAAAGTTGGCTGAGTTCATCTCTGGCTTCCTGTTGTTAGGTTCTGGAATTTTCCGAGTAGTCCAAGATTTATTAAAAATTATCTCTTAGGTACTTAGGACGCCCATTATTGTGGTAACTAAGTGTCTCAAATGTTTAATTGACTTTTCTGCCCTGTAGGGGTATTGTGAAGTTAAATACTATTTATTCCAATTTTGTAGATGAAGCACTGAGGAACAGCAAGGCTAAATTACTTTCCCACAATCACATAGGAAGTCTCTGGAGGAGCGGGGACTTGAAACTAGATTTCCCAAATCGTAGGTAGTGCCCTAGCTATTTTACCATCCTTCCAGAAGACTGGAAGAGTGCTAAAGTTGTGTCAGTATTCTGAATGTGCAAGTGGAATGGCCTAGGTAACTATAGATTGGTAAGCCTGACATCAGTTCCAGGCTAAATAATGGAAATGGGATGCAGTTAATAAAGAATTAAAAGACAGGAATATAATTAATACCTGTCAACATGGAAAATTGGACTTGTCAAACAAACCTGATTTAATTCCTTGGTGAAATTACAAGTTTCTGTCTGTTAAAGATGTAATACAGGGGAACAAGGTGTACAAGGTAATGTCTTTCATTAGACCAACTTTTGCTGATGACGGAGACAAGCATTCAAGCTTACACAGAGCTCTTCTTTGGGTCTCATTGTACATGTACTTTTTAAAAGATGTTTGAAATTGCACAGGATTCTGATTTTTAAAAAATAGCGATACACTGTATCAATAAAGCACACAATAAGTAGATTAAGAACTGACATCTCAAAAGGTAGTCTTCTGTGGTGAATTATTGTTTGAATGCGGGTGTTTCTAGGTGTCCCCCCACCCCTCCGAAATTGATATTTAGGCCTGAATTTTCATCAACAACCTGAAAGTAAATATAGCGTTACTGCTGCCTTTTTTTTTTTTAAATTGCTGACGACAGAGAGATTGGCAAAGTGGTAAATAATGATGAGGACTGGGTGGTCATGCAAATTGGTCTGGGTATTTGAATTATTTGGTAACCTGGGCCATTCAGACAAAAGGCATTTTATTACAGCCAAATATGAACAAGTATTGCAGTCCATATCTATAGAATGGGGGATTGCATACTGGAAAGCAGCGACTCTGAAAAGGATTTACAGGTTATAGTGAACAAATAACTGAATGTGAGCTCCCAGTGTGATTCTGTGGCAAAAAGAGCCCATGTGATCCTTGGATGTATAAACAGAAAAAATGGGTGAGAGCAGGGAGGTGATTTTTTTTTTTCATCTCTTTATGTGGCGTTTGCGAGACTGACACTAGAATAGTGTGTACCATTCTGATACCCACATTTTTAAAAATCTGTTTAAAAACTGGAAAGGGTATAGTGAAGAGCCACAGAAATTATTCGAAAACTGGAGAAAATGCCTCACAGTGAGAAATTTAGGACACGTCTACATGTACATCACTACAGCAGCACAGCTGTACTGATTCAGTTGCGCTGCTGCAGCGTGTTTGGTGAGGACGCTCTATGCTGATGGGAGAGAGCTCACCCATTAGCATAAAACAATCACCTCCACAAGTGGCATAAGCTATGTTGGTGGGAGAAGCTTGCCCACCGACATAGCACTGTGCACGTGAGCATTTGTCAGTACAATTTATGTTGCTCAGGGGCGTGGTTTAGTCGCTCCTGCGAGTGACACAAATTATGCTGACATAGACTGTAGTGTAGACATAATCTTAGAGATCTCAGTGTGTTTAGCTTATCAAAAAGATTTAGAGGTGATTTTATTACAGTGTGTAAATACCTTCACAAGAAGGAAATATTGGGTACTAAGGAGCTTTTTAATCTAACGAAGTCATAAAAAGAACCAATGGCTGAAAATTGCTGCCAGACAAATTGAAATTAAGATTTAGGTACAAATTTTTCACAGTGAGAGTAATTAACCAGTGGAACAAACTAACAAGGAAAGTGGATTTTCCATCACCTGAGGTCTTTAAATTCAGGCAACCAGATATAATTCACTCAAACACATGATACTGAGCTCACTACGGGGGTAACTTGGTGAAATGAGAAGGCCTGTGTTGTACAACTGTGCCTTTTGGCTTTAAACTCTGTGAACATAGCTGCCTACTGCAGGCAAGAACTGAACTACTTATCTGGTGAGACTGTGGTGATGGTTTGTGTTCAGCACAGGTCTTTTATTTTCCTGAAGACACAGTTCTCTTCTCTTGCATGGTGTCCCTGTTCAGATAAACTGCAGTCTAGTCCCAATGTGCTTGAACTGCTCACTTGAATATACAGCTAAATAAGAACATCTATAGTAGAAAACTCAGAAGTGGAATATTGACAAACTTCCTTAAAAATGTCTCGGTCCTCTCCTTAACTAATTTCCTATCTGCTATCCCTCGTTTAATTAACATTTATTTGCTGCTCTATTTCTTTTCCAACTTACAGATGCCCTTTTTTCTTGACAGAGAGAATAATTGAACTGATTCATTTCCTTTGATTCAGGATGTCTATCTGATGTGTGTCTTTTGTATAAAGATTGGAGAGCTGAATAAACCAAACTGATCTTTCTGGAACTTTTAAAATTGTTTTTCCACTGCATGAGACCTCACAGTTGAGGGTTAGTGGTTTGAGTGATACTGTGTGTTGGATTAATAATGTAAATGCTAGTGAATGACTTATTGATAGGGTTACTGTGGTGATACAATTCCCCCCCCCCCCCATTAAACATAAAACTAAGGTACTTTTTGGAAGAGTAGGTTTATCAGCCCCAGTTTCCTGGCCTATTTCCAACTGTGTAATTGCTTTCTGCATAACCAAAGCTCCCCTTGGAGTTTTCATTGAAATTACTCTTAGAAAACGTATGTTTTTGCCATATTCTGCACTGCTGGTGACTGCATAACCCTGTTGCTAAAGGGGTGTTATAAATATGAAATCAAGTCAATTTAAAAAATGAGTTGCAAGTAGTTTCAGGTACTGTACCTCTTTGAGGTATGGGTTTTGTAACCCTGTTTATTTTTTAATGTTTGTTCTTGCCTGTTGCTATGTGAATGATTCTTTAGAAGGGGAAACTGACTCCTGTTTTCAGGGACAGTGAGACTGCTATACACATTGCTGTCAAGTGCATGGAGTAAACTTGAAAACACCTACTCTTAAGTAGTGGTTGTGACTACAGTGGGTAAAAAGCTGTTTGAAAAGTTGACTAAAGCCCCTCAAAAGCTGAAAAGAAAGTCCCTCTCTCTTTAAAAAGGGAAAAGAAATTCCAGTAAACCTATGAGAGCTGCACTAGTATTTTAGGGCAGGTTTACACTACAGCGATACATTGGTGCAGCTGCGCCGCTGTACCGCATCTGGTGAAGATGCACTATGCTGATAGGAGAGTGTATCCTGCTGACATATTGCCGGTGTGGACAGCACAAAACTTGCATGATTCAGGGAGCGGAAGCAGTATAAGTTAGATTGACTTTACCGGTAGTGTAGACCTGCCTTTATTGTCTGCCTGTGAGCATGAGTCTTGCTTGTGAGATCACTGGTAGAGCACTGCCCCTCTGCGCCGCACCCATGTGTGCGCTCTGATGATCTCTTCAGTGACTTCCTGCTATTCCATATGAAATCCCGTGATGATGGAGGATTTCTAAATGCTACTATGGTCCGAAGGAGTAATTGCTGCATTGAGAGAGAAGAGAAGCTCAGTTTCTACTTGGGCCAAACTAGGCTTTCTTTTTAAAAAAACAGTATGGAAGTTCAGTGTTCAGCCTGTTTTTTTTTTTTTTTGTTTGTTTTTAAAACAACAACCCTAAAATATAAACATGAAAGTAAAAAATATTTTAAGAAGAAAACTTACCAACATAGTGCTCTGCATCTCTAAAGCATGGTGCCAGGAGAATCCTTTCCAGCATCTGTACCCTGCCTTTGCAGCAGCTCGAACGAAGGACAAAAAGAAAGATTAAAGCAGTTGTTTCCATGTGCTAGATATGGCCCTATGCCCCTGTAATATTTATGTTCAGCATTTTCCCAGCTGAGACTACTACACATCAATAGGAATTATGATTCCACTACTTTGGCCACGTTTGCTGCAATATTGGATGCAGCCTGTTAAAAATACTAATTTGTTTTAGGATTCCGTATCACTAACTGCCTACAGTGGTATACTTAAATTACAAATAAATACTAATTTAAAATCCATTTCACCTTCACCTACCTGCCAAGACATAAGATCAGACTTTCAGGCTTCTATTTTCTCTTGCTACAGTTGGTGAAATAGGTAACAACTGAAGCACTGTAAGGAATGCAGCTTCCGCTTTACATTAGAGAGTTGGTGATATCAGCAAAAACACGTGCAGGCACATGCAAAATGTTCAAAGGATTTAACTTGAGGAGTAAATCTTTTCTAATGCTTATTGACTCTCTTTCTTTGCGTTTGTGGAATATCAAGACACAAACACTGACAGAATTGATTTCCCCACTATTGTAGGCTGAAAAAAAATAAGAGCAAGAGTGTAAACGTATCTTATCCATATGGATAATGAGATCTCTAATAGGCTGAACCTGTTAATTGTACTATTTTCAGTATAATATTTTCTTTTCTACAAGGTTTCCAAGTACCTATTGAAACTTTGAAGATCTCCCATTGGAGTTTCTCCAGTTCTTGATGGTAGTGGACGTATGACATTGTTGACCATTAGCGATCTATAGATGACACTTCTGCAGCTGCCCAGTCCAGGGTACCTGGAAGGCTCAGATCCTCCTCCTCCTCCTCCTTCCACTTTGGCCTTCAGTCCTCACTCCCACTCTTCCATGGTGAAAGAAGCAGCTGCTCAGAGCCTGCTGTGCTTCCTACCTCCGTCTTTTCCTGTGAAAAATGTAGTGGCTCCAGATGCTGTGCTCCCTAACTTCCCCCTCCCATCCTCAGAAGCAGGACATGGTACCTGGGCTGCTCTGCTTTTTACCTCATCCATTCCCTTCCAGAAAGGGAGCCAGTGGGTCAAAATTTTAGTTAGCTACAGAGAAATCAGGGTTGGTGAGAGGAAAAAGGCCTAAAGTACAATAGTGCCACTATCGCTGAAACAAATGGCCGTGAATACTTTTTTTAAAGGGTGAAACACCGCGCTTTTTTTTTTTTTTTTTTTTAAAAAAAGGACTCAAGTGGTAATACGAGCAGATCTTTTTGGAGTCTGTCTCTCCTCTGTCCCTTCCCATCAGCCAGTGGATGCATCCTTGGGAAAGTCTTTGAAACATGTATCCTGAGGAATCTCACAAACTGGAATTTTAAGCCCTGAGAGCTTGTAATTATACTGGCAGTCATTAAAAATGCTGCCATAATGTTAGTCCAGTTATAGTTAGCTGATGTGATAGTCTGTGGAGTCTCATTCCTGCCAAATGGCATTCACTTTACTTCTCCTGGGCCCTAGCAAACAGAGAATAGCCATAATGCACTCTGACCACAGCCCCCCAACCTCATTACCTATGCTCGGGCATGAGTATAAGGCTAGTGTAGAGCTCTTACATGAGTTCTATACCTACTAGGGAGACTCTCTGCCAGGGGGTGGGCGGTAATCTCAGGGGCTCATTTCCACCCACTGTAAAGAGCATTTATTCTGTTAAAGAACACTTATGTAATAGAATTAGTCTCTAGCAGACTTGAAGGGGAGTGAGTTGGGTAGGATTTGCACCTTTGCTCTTATTGGTATAAAGTTGTAGGAGAAATTGTTCTTAGTTTTGTGTGTGTAGGTATACATAAATTAAATTTGTGTGCCTAAAGTTACATGAAAGGAATAGCGAAGACTTGGAGGGGTGAAACTGGTATTAGACTGCTTAGCAATCCAGTACAATGCACTAAAACTGGATCTTAAACTCAGTACAGGACATGATCTGAATTAAATTGATGAATGAGGGTGATAAAGAACTGCAGTATGTTTTAACAATAATAGAACAAGATTTCATTAATGAAAAGTGATTTTCTTTTAAATTACTCTCCTTTTGATCACAATTTACATTCTTCCCACAAATGCTAAGTGGCATTCGCACTTCCCACTATACTGGAATAGGTTCAAAAGTGTTGAATTAAGAAAACAGCAATTTTCTGGGAGTGGGGTAGGGTGGGAGGGGATTTGGAATTAATCCACTTCTGCTGAAGAATTGAATCCAGGTTATACTTTATCTGCATTGCGCTTATTATGGCTGTGGGAAGGTTGTGGGGTAGTAAGCAATGTCTTTGCTACTACATAAAAGAAAGCTAAAGAACAATAAACATTATGGGCTCGGATGTTTGTTTTAATTTATGTAGTTTATTTAACTAACCATTATATAATGTGTTGGCAGCCTGGTAGATCAGGCGCCACATGATTATCACAAGGAAGTTCTTGCCTTACTCTTCCAAACAGGGAGATGGGGGATGGCAGTTCCAATTTCCAAGGGCTTCCTTGTCTTCACTAGATTTCTGTATGTTGTCGTTTGCCAAATAACTAGATAGTTAACTTGTTTTTAAAGACTAGTATGGGCCCTCTGCGCACATTGGAACAAGGCTACAAATGTTTGTCCTTAAACCTAGGATGATTCCTAGGGACTTGTCTAAACACACACGTTATACCATTTTCAGTATGCTGATGTAGTAGGGTGGACACATTTATCTGTATACAGGTCCCTTCACCTCAGTGTTGCCAACTCTCATGATTTCCTCAGAGTAACACAGTTTGGCTGGGGCTGGAACTAATTTCTCAATGACATGAGAAGCTCCAGCTCTTGTGAATTTCACCCGAGCTAGGGGAGCCTCTCTCTGACACGTCCCTCCCCCCCCCAGTTGGGTGCCTTCCTCACTTTCCTAGCTCCAAAGAGGAGTATTTGGGCTGGGGAACCACGAGAGGGAGCAGCCGATGCCATTTCCACCCGAGAGGGGGCAGAAACAGCCCAGCAGGTCACAGTGGCTCTGCTCCTTCTACCCTGTCTTGTGAAAAATGGGTTAGTCTGCTGCTTCCACTCCCTTGTCCATCCCTGCAAATCGAGGCCCGCAAAGGGGAAGATTAAGACTGCATTCCCTTTTCCTTAGGCCTACGAGAGGGTGGGAGGAATCTTTGGAGCTGCAGGACCAGATTGGGTCTCTGGGAATGATAGGTGGCGGATGAGGGGGAAAAACTGTCAAGAGCACAACTGGTATGGGGGTGGAGCATGCTTATGTAATTGCTGCACAGTGGTATGGGCAGATCTGTGGGACACAGTTAATTAGATTGTTGGGGTCCAGGGGAGAGGCTTGGATGCTTCCTGCTATCAGGCAGCCAGGGAGAGCTCCAGCAACAGGGACCAGAATCATCTTTCTCAGTGGATTTGAGGGAGCTGACAAAACTAATTGTCACACACTCGCAGTCTCGCTCTTCTTGCGGGTAGGGTCAAAAATCAAAGAGCACAAAATCTTTATTTAAAAAATAAACTAGTGATTTTTGGGCTTCTGGGCTTCATGGTAATGTACTGGTATAACTGTGACAGGTTTAAGATTAGTAGCTGTGTTAGTCTGTATCTGTAAATAAGATGAGGAAGACTTGTGGCACCTTAGAGACTAACCAGTTTATTTCAGCATAAGCTTTTGTGGGCTATAGCCCACTTCATCAGATGCATAGAATGGAACAGAAGTAAGATGTATTTATATACACAGAAAGAAGAAAAAAAAGTTGTATATTAGCATACCAATTCTAAGAGGCTGTTTAATTTGGATGGGCCATTATCAGCAGGAGAAAAAAAACCCTTTTGATGTGGATCTCTGTCTGATAGGAGATAAGAACTATTGAAGGGAAATTAACTAAGGCAATGCATTCAATTAGTGTAATGAGAGAGCCATTCACAATCCCTGTTTAGCCCTTGGTTAATAGTGTCCAATTTGAAAATTAATGGTATAACTGTGTTTGCACTAGGAATTCTACCAGTATAACCCTTAAAATATTCAAAACAAACCTAACAATTCACTCTCTCCTTCCTCCCCACCCTTCAAAATCTCACCCCCTACTTGAAAGAGACCTGTCTGTTCACAAATTGTGTGTAGACTAGGCCTAGGATAACAAGCGTAGCTTAGGACAAACGTGTCAGGAATGTCCTTGCTTGTCTCTACTGATGTGTTAACTATCTCTCTCATTAACTGGTCATCAATAAATGTGAGGTTTAAAAATAAATGTAATGTAATGTAAACCTACCCTACATGATATAGTTATTAGAATTCCTGGCTTCAGCCAAATTCTGTCTCACGTTTCACTTTGATACTGGAAGTACATTGTGTTTTTTTTTTAAAGTGCATATAAGCATCAGATGCTAACAATAGCCACAGTTATGGTTGTATAATGTTTTCTCTTATAATCATTGTCCTGTTTTCATGTGTTAACAACTTTGCAGGATTTTCAGCTTTGAACCTGATGGTTTTCCCATCCTGGATAACTTCAGACTTTGAGAACAGAGAGGGTTTGGGGTTGTTTTTTTTTTATTTTTATTTTTATATGAGCAGAAGCCCTTCAGCTGTACTTGACCTGAGGGGTATTGAGGATTTTTTTTCATTTTTAAAAATTCTAGTCATTTTGTTGCTTTTAGCATTAAAAAAAAAAAAAAAATTACTTGGAAAGTTGATGTGGACTGAGTACCCACTGATAGGCAATTTCTAGGGTAGGGTAGATCATAGCATGAAACCTTTGGGTGACAAGTGGGTGGAGCATGGCGTACAGGTCACTTTTCAAGGAAAGCCTTCTGCTGAAAAATTCCCTTTCAGCTAATCAGCCTGAGGCCTAGTCTTGATACTTGGAGGTCATGTTGCAAGGCCATTTCTTTGCTCAGGCTTTCCTTGTGATGTTCTTTTGGAAGACAGCCATCTAAGTGGTGTCAGTGGGGACAGTAACTATAACTAGAGGGATGTAGAGGTGGAGAGTTGAGGTGTTTTAACTAACAGAATTTGATAGATTTTATTTTATTTATGATGTCTTGATACGGCAGTGACTAGAAATCTACGCAGATAGATGTGGATGATGGCATTTACAGGTGAGTCGCATATTGGGCGCATTTAACATGTGCGATTTCAGCTTTACGCGGTTGGCAAAAAAAAGAGAGAGAAAAATAACTAACAATTTAAAAACTGTATGTGTAGGATGGGTGATTCTGCCTGCCATTAAACTCAATGAGTTTTGACTATATGCGGTTTTTGCTTTACCAGCTAACCGCGGAACGTGACCCCTGTGTAAGACGCAACTCGCCTGTATTGCCTTCTCAACAAGAAGACGAATATTTTTTCCACTCCTTAACTACAATTAATTCCAGTATTTTTTTTATTATCCCTTCTAAGATGAGAAATCAGTAGGACAGTTGATGATGGCAAAGCCTGTAGTGCCATTGAAGAGCTATACTGCAGTGATTTTTTTTTTCTTTTTTACAAAGGAGTTTTTGTGATCTTTTGTGGATTATTTATGAATCAAGGGGGAAATATTAGTTTATGAATGTCCTCTATTAAAGTAGTCTGTTAATCTGTCTTGATGTGAATTTTCTATTCTTATGAAGAGGTTGAGGGATGACCTCAGAATCTCTTGAGCCTTAGTGCAAGAAATTTTTTTGATCGTTTGATCCTGTAAATCAGTGAGAGAGTCAATCCAGCTCCAATGGGAACACGATTAGGATTTGAGATGGCTTGGTACATTCTAAAGTTTTAAATAACTATGCACACCTAATACAGTCATCTGAGAGCCTACATATTTCTTGCTATACAAGCTCCTTCCATAAATCTTATTAAATCCTGAGCTTAACTGAATGTCTAGCATTTTCGGCCAGTTATAGAAGAGAGAACTGGAGTCAGATCCCAACCCCTGTCTCTGTCATGCTACTCCTATGGCGTATAAAGGATATCATGGCAGTTTCAAGGGACTGTTGTAGTAGGGAAAACTTAAAAATATATATCAAGTATTAGCATGCTACTTCAGTTTTAGTGTAGATAGGATCACTTCTGATATAAAGATTCCCTTTATTAAAATAACCATATGAGTAAAAGGTCATTTTTTTTTGTTTGTGTATTTTTTTTCTATCAGGTGTAATCAGCGTCTCTCAAAGGATCCTGGTCACTTTATGTATGACCTCTGTTTTACATATGCAGTGTTCTCAAAGCCTACATGCTCTACCTATTATGTTGTCAAGAATTAATGTTAATAAATATGAAGGGAAATGGCATTATACTACATGATATTTGAAGTTGCTTATGGAACATTTATGGACTTTGTGGCCAGATTCTTCACACTCATAAATTCAAAACTCCTATTAATTCTGAGGAGTCTGATGTTAGACCCTTTAATTAGTAAACTAAGGGTACATTTGCACTGCAGCTGGGAGCATTCTTTCCAGTGTGGATAGACAGATGCACATGAACTCTGGCCAAATATAGTTGCCAGGTATCTGGTTTTCAACTGGAATGCCCGATTAAAAAGGGATCCTGGTGCACCGGGTCAGCACTACTGACAGGGCCACTAAAAGTCAGATCAGTGGTGCAACGGGGCTAAGGCAGGCTCTCTGCTTGCCCTGGCTCTGCACTGATCCCAGAAGTGGCCAATGGGAGCTGTGAGGGTGGTACCTGTAGGCACAGACAGCGCGCTGCGCCCCCTGGCTGCTTAGGAGCTGGACGTGCCAGTCACTTTCGGCAGCCACCTGAAGTAAGTGCTACCCGGCCGGAGCCCGCACCCCGAACTGCCTTCCATACCCCAACCCTCTGCAGCAGGCTGGAACCTCTTTCTGCATCCGAACTCGCTTCCAATGCCTACACCCCCTTCCGTACCCAAATCCCCTGTCTGGGTGCGGGAGGGGGTTCCGACCAAAACTTCTTCTCAGAGCCCGCACCCCCACCCCAAATCCCTCATCACTGGCCCCATCCCAGAGCCCACACTCCCAGCTGGAGCCCTCACCTCCTCCCACACCTCAAACCCCTACCCTCTTAACCCCCTTCTGAATGCCAAACCCCTCGGCTCCAGCCTGGAGCACTGTCTTAAACCCCAAACCTCTCATGCACAGCCCTACCTCAGAGCCTGCACCTCGAGCTGGAGCCCTCACCTTTTTCTGTACCTCTGCCCTAGCCTCGTGAAAGTGAGTGAGGGTGGGGGAGAGTAAGCGGAGGGAGGGGGAATGGAGTGAAAGGATGAGGGGCTGAGGGTGTAGTAAGGGTGTTCGGTTTTGTGCATTTAAATAGTTGGCAGCCATATACATGAGCCAACACATGGAAAAAGTGCACAGTGACTTGGGACAGCACAGGTGACAGCTCAGGCTAGCCACCGGAGTACAAACCCACCTGGATAAGTACTTGGGCAGCTAACCTCAGCCATTGCTTTTGCTACCCTTGACGAACTGGTGCATGTCAGTTGGTCTGAGTGGGGAAGCACATTCCAGCTGTGCCGCAGGTGAATCCACTGAGGGTACCTGCTGAGTTGAGCCTTAGCACCCCATTTCTCTTGAAGTTGTTGGTATCCTAGGTGTTAAATTGGAACAGGAGATGTATTTCTTCTACCACTTTGTGTCAGGGATGGCAAGGGCTGAACGTGGAAAGATACAGTCAGAACTCTGGTCCTCTGACTTCTCTGTCAGGGCCAGACTTGAAATAACTTTGGCTCAGCCTGTTTCTGAGCTACAGTTGTGATCCCACAAGTAGCCACACTGCCTTTAGTGGGACGGTTTGTGTGACTACGAATTTGGATGTGTACTTATAAGTGTTTACATGTATTCTGTTGATATGGGCATTTTAATGGTTGGGCATTTTCAAAAGCATTTTACTTTAAATATTATGTTTTATATACCTAAATAAAGAGTGTGAGAATAACATGCTTGTTTACTCTCATGACACTTCATTTTCTAACCTTGTGTTCAAGGATGTGATTGATCCTTTTTTCCTTTGTGGTGTTTCACTCACCTGCAATCCTCTTTTTTTTTTTTTTTTTTTTTTTTTTTCTTCTCATCATACCCATGATCAGTTTCTCCAGCCTCCCTTTGCCTCTGGATAAGAAACTTACCAGCCTTCACCATTTAGTCATCTCACCTGGGGGGACATAGTTGGGTCAGCTATGGTAGATTAACTTTTTTTTTTTTTTTCCTTTTTTTTTTTTCTTCTGAGATTGAAGAGTATATGGAATTAGATCTGGTAGGAATATTTGCTCTCTCTTCCACGTCCTACAGTAGGGAAAGCTTAATCATCCAATCTTTGGAGTGACCAGAGCACTAGCATTGTGTCTTCTGTTCTATCATCAGTTCACACTAGCCTGGGAGACCATGATCTGACATTCAGTATATATGTACTCAGCTACTCAAGACGCTATTTGGGGGCATGAGAAATTGGCTTTTGGGGCCACTGGGCATGCACCTAGTTGTCCAGCATTCAGTCTAGATTTGACTATTCAGATTGAAAACTCACCTTATTGCATGTTGTCTATAATATTTAAAAAGAGAGTGACTGTGTTTTCAAAAATGTTTTGTACATTTGTTTAAAAAGCAGCAAATGTTTGCTTCGCTGTCGCAGGTAATTTTTGTTTGTTTTTGGTCTATCTCCCTTTAAATGATTGTGCTACAAGATAGTAGCTGCTGCTGTATCCTGCAAAAGAGCTCCTCTCTAAGGATACTTTAATGAATTTCATTTGCAGTTCTTCCTGGCAAATGATTCATGCAGTGCATCATCCTGTACGCTGGCAGTGTTAAGAAACAGGTTGGAAGCAATCCAGAGTTTTACATGGCTGCTATTGTAGATTATGAAGTTCTGCCAAAAGTGTGTTTCATCATCCCAGAAACTTGGCTCATTCGGAACCTATCTTTGGAGACTAAGAAGAATTGGTGATTATCTGTGTTCCTGGAACTCACTTATTACAGGGGGAAAAAAATCATGTAGCTCAAGGCATGAACTTAATTTCTTTAGTTTAAAGAAAAACTTGAATAGAAGTAGGGATCATGGATTTCTCAATTTCTAAAGAGTGACCAAATCCATTTAATGCTCTAATTCAGCCCTTTACTCAGAACTCCTGTCCTACACCAGCATCCATGGCATATGTGTCCTTATTGGTGATTTGTCTTAATTAGATTTTTTTTTTTTAGTTCAGCCATAAGTGACAATTTATGCAAGCTGTATTTCCATCTTTCAAGTTATTCAGATTTCATAGAAATGTAGGGCTGGAAGGGATGTCAAGAGGTCATTTAGTCCGTTCCCTACGATAAGGCAGGATTAAGTGTACTCAGAGAATCCATGACAAGTTTTTCTGTAACTTGTTCTTAAAAAACTCCATTGACAGAGATTCCGCTGTAGGTAATTTTGTTCCAGTGCTTAACTATTCTTAGAGTTAGAAAGTTCCTCCTAATATCTAACTGAAAATGTAGGCACCAAAATTTGAAAATTTTGTCCACCATATTTATTGATTTGCATAAATCTCCACATTACCACACTGTGATATCACCAATTTCAATAACCTCACAACAACTGAACTGATTTGTAGTGACAATATCACTATAGCATCCAGAGGAAGTCTTGTCATCTTGTGTGACGCTTGCCAGATTCAGCTTTTATAATTCATACAGTGCACGGTCTACTGCTGTTAATTTGCTGAGTTATTCAGGCTCAGCTACATGTGACTTCTGAAACTGTTGGATACAGTCATCCTACGCACAAGCACTGCAATTACTTCATGGTGCAATAGGCCAGGAGCACAAATGCCAGCCTCTTGTGTAATACAAGGAATGTTGATATAATAGAAGAATACTTGAGCTACTTAATGGAGAAGTTTGGGTGTGGTGTAAACAGGGCATAAAATACACTGTTCATATCTGAGAGACAAGGCAGCTGAATTATATATCTTTTGTTGGATTAAACTTCTCTTGGTGAGAGAGAGAGACAAACTTTTACATTTAGAGCTCATCTTTTCTTTTTAAACTTGCAAGTTTTTTTCACCAAAAGAAGTCTGTCTAATAAAAGATATTATCTCGCCCACCTCGTCTCTTTAATATCTTGGGACCAACATGGCTACAAGAACACTACCCACTTGTCATATCTGACAGATATAAGTAATTAATGCAAATTATCTCTTTGGCACAATATATACCTCAGCCTTACTTGTATTATAAATGTCTGGTTACGTGATTAATCATGTCCTGAACAGAGAAGTCTTAAAACTCACTCCATCATCACATTATGGGTGGATGGATTTATTGAGGAGGTGTAAAAAGTGTCTCCGGGCATGTCTGGGTTAGGATTCCATGGCTGTAGAGCAGTTGGTACACTGGAGCCCTGGTCCATCACTCCGGCTACAAGGTGCTATGGTAATACAAATAATAATAGATTCTATTTTTTCTGACCAGTGTATTTTGTAGGCACTTATCTTTTAACGTGCATGGTAGTGCAGGTCCTATCACCTTTACCAGCCTTCTGTGAACAGGCTGCCTTCCCTATAAATTGCTATAAATTAAATTGACACTATAACCCATTTTGAAGAATCACTAATTTGAAAATGTACACAAACGTCAAAGCATCTTAAAAGCTGTATGGGTGACCACATTTTACGGCACAAGGCAGATGGTCTTTTTCTCATTTGATCAAAGAATACTGAATGTATTGGTACTCCAAGTAATTTATTCAGCTACTGAATTATTGGGGATAGTTTTATAACTGTGTGTTCCATAATAGTAACACTTTAGGCACTATCCACTTGTATCAGTATGCACTTTTAAACTGCATTTGATGGGACAAGAGTTAAGGTTGTATGTCTGGGGTTCTTTTTGGAATGCTTCACAAAAATATTCCTTCAGACAAAACATACTGAAACAATTGTATGGATTATCAACTTATTTTTAGCAAACAGGTCTCTAAGAAACTTGCATGGACTTTAAATGATCAAGGACTGTGAATATTTTAACACATTGGTGGCATATTTGTATGCCTCTGATCTGTTTTCAGAGTTTGATCTTAATGTGTCTATTTTTTGTTTCATTGTTATATTTCTTCTGTTAGACATGTGGGTTTTGTATGAATTCTGCTCTGTTCCTTGGCATTGTGGAAACCATTATTTTTGTTAATATTAAGGAAGTGATTTTTTTCACGCAGTTACATATTCGGTGCTTGAAGTTTCACCTGCCTAGAGTAAAGGATATGTACTATGTCAAATAAGAAGATAACAGCAACAGGTAAATCTTGAAAATTTCTTTGGTGCTCTGTATCACTGGGCATTAGCTAAGGCCTTGTCTACCCTGCCGGAGTAAGTCAACTTAAGTTATGCAATGTGAATAACATAGCTGGAGTAGACATAGCTTAGGTCAACTTACCGCAGAGTCTTCACTGCACTGCATTGATGGGAGATGCTCTCCGGTCGACTCACCTTGTCTCCGTGAGCTGGAGTAACAGAATCAACCAGAGAGTACTTTGTCATCGATTCAGCGGGTCTTCACTAGACCCATTAAATCGATAACTGTTGCATCGATTACAGCAGCATTGACCCGGTAGTGAAGACAAGCCCTAAGTGCTGTCTTACACTGGGTTGGGAATCTCAACTCCTCAGCAGCCCTCTTTGTTTCACAAAGGAGTAGTTCATATTATGGGAAAACTGACCTAAGAAATTAAGCATTGCAAGCAGTGGGCTATACTGTGCCATCAGTTTTTTACTGTTGGGAGTCATGCTTTAAAATCGATAGTACAATATGAGCGAGGAAAGAAGTGGGAGGAAATAATGAAACTTCTAATTTCACGACAGATCATTGCAAAACATACTCTTAAAGATTCAAGCAATTGTGCTGAGAAATGCTTAATAACAGTTCTACTCTTTATGGAAATATTCCCATACCAAGCAAAACTACAGTGGTTAGGCTGAGTTAATCAATTGGTTGCCACTGGAAATTTTAAGAGTTGTTAAACTATTACAGTTATGTATATGAGAACAGGAACTTTCACAATAAAACCTGTAAATCCACTTTTTTATGTTAAACTATTAAAATATTTGTACACTGTGTCTTGTGGATAGTTACATTTATTAACAGGCTATAAAGCTGCTTCAAGATCTCTTTTCTAGGTATCAACTCTGCAAATAAATTGCTTTAAAAATCTGATAATGCTAATTATACAGCCTCCCTTAATATTTCAGCCAGGTGTAAAATAACACTGTTAGCTGGTAGTAACCGAATCACAAAAGGCAAATCCATGGAGTTAAATTTCTTGTTTTATTTAGATAGGGCTGTGATTTGCATTACACTGATCTTCCCACTCCCCCATACCTTCTGGATTAGATCCTCCCCTTTATCCCTTAACCTTGTTAACTCTCTTTGAACTCAGGGAAGTTGTAAAGGTAACTCCTTGTAACTAACATTTTTCTGGCCTATCCAGTACTTCTTCTCAGTCTCTCAACTGCTGTAGATCCAAAGGACATTGATGACACTGAAATGAACTGTGACAGTCTCTCTGGTTTCTTACACCACGCCCATCCCCCTATTTATATTGTACCCATCCCTTTCCTTTCAAAGAGGAAATAATCTTTTATTATGTACATTTACTAATTGGTCTGGGCCAAGTTACTTGGGGGTACACAATAAAGCAGTGCTTAAGATGGTAGAATTGCTCTGCCGCACTTGGGTAAATAAGTGAATGCAGTGAAGACTCTGCAGTAAGATGACCTAAGTTATGTCTTTTCCAGCTATGTTATTCACATTGCATAACTTAGGTTGACTTACTCTGGCAGTGTAGACAAGGCCTTAGCTAATGCCCAGTGACAGAGGGCACCAAAGAATTTTTCAAGATTTACATGTTATCACTTTGATCAAAAGTGGGAAGGTAGTGGCAACACTCGGACTGGTACTTTCCTCATATTTAATTTGGGTTTCTGTACTTGCCAGTCTTGCCAGAGAGAGTTTCTCCCAGACATGCCTATTTGGACTAGGATTCTCCTGTTGATTTCTGTCCTAGCTCTCAAGATGAAGAATTTTATGGCAGAACAATTGAGACTCCTTAAAGCACAATATTCCTTGGGAGTTTCTGCAAACCCCATTATGATGTTTTGCAGTGCTTTGGGGTTCGCAATTTTTAAAGACATTGAGGTGGATATCTAAGAAGCAGCCAGAGTAGAACAAACCCCACATTTTAAGGGTCGTGTCTTCTGATAAACCTGTAACTATTCTCTCCCTGGTAAAATACTATATTAGCTATTTTGCAGCCCTTGTTCACCTTTACTATGAGCTACAGACTCCATGTGTTCATATCAACTGATGTAGTATTTGGATGGTGATGCCCTGATTTCCTCTAACTTGCTCCCTGTGTAGTCACTTACAATTGCACATGGTAGGTATGACATACGCTACAAAATAAGAATGGCAGTATGAGTAGAAGACTGTTTTCTATTCCACTCTTCTCCCATTTATCGTGGTGAGGTTTTAGCTGCTGAAATAGTCCTTTTCTCTTCTCTTTTCTCCTTGATCTGCAATGGTGTAAAAATTCCCACAACGTAGATAAAGAACAATTTTGTCATTGCCTCGTTGTCGTCGTCTTCATCTGCCTTTTCCCCCAGTCAAAAGTGAGAATGGCAGAGTTTGAGGTAACTGTGTGTCAAAAAATGCAATAATAAGCAGAGACATTAGAACTTGATACGTAGTAAAATATTTGCTTGGAATGTTTGCAGTGGACACCTTTTATATACATCATCCTTGTGCAAATAGTTCCTGGAGCTTGTGAATTTTCTTCTGTTAAGTTACCACTGAAGCGTGGGATGGGTTTTGCTAACCTGACACCATTGTTAACAGGACTACGTCAGTTATCCTTTTTTCTATCTGCACATTTAGTGGAAAAGAGCAAAAGTAAAATTAATCTTTTAGAAATGCTACTTCGGCTTTGTTTCAGAAGCATGTTGAAAGCTGGATAGACAGTAGAAATGCTGTTAAATTTAATTTGTCATGTATTTACAAAGAAGTGGACTGAGGTTTTTCCAGTCTAAAGGTTTATTAAAATTTGGTAATCCTTTTTAGAGAGATAAGCCTATAATTTTAAACATTGACAACTAGTTGTTTCTTTGACATGTCCTTCCTAACTTTTTGTATCTGAATGCAAAATTATGTCCAATTTTAATATTCCTGCTAATGTTTTCCTATCAATATTCTCAGCATATTAACTGGGATTTTGTCAGAATTAATGTTGTCTAAATAACAACAGCTTGTCACCAGCCTTTTGTAAATCCTTCCTATGGTATTTTATTCCAGATCTAAACCTCTGTTGATAGAGGATCATCTCTAACTCCCTCACCTCCCTCTCTCTCCCTCCACTCATTGTTTCCAGGATTCTGTTAGGGCATTGTATTAGCAAAGCAGGTTAATTGGAAGCTTTGTCTGCTTGCTTAGTGTTGAATAAGTACAAGTACCTTGTGATAGGCCAAAATTCCTCAGTTCAGCAAAAATGGTTGGCTTCTTTCCTATTCGCTGTTTGTTCAAATTATTAACACTTTCAGCTTCAGTCTTTCTCAGTTGGCACAACAAAACATGTTTTATTTTGTGCTGATAACATAACAGAGAAAAATGTTTTGCGAGGAAGTTGCCATTTACCATGTAATCTGTGTTCATGTAATCATGGGAGCTATAGAAGGAAGCTGTTGCTGAATGAGGTTCTCTGATGTAGCTGAACTCCGTATTCCAACTGGGAGTATGTCTGCTGGCTCACCTTTGTTATTTCTTTGCAAATGTCATGCTTAATGCAAAGAAGTAGGGATTGATGGCAATGGTTTTGCCCATGTCTCTAACCTTTCTTAAAATACCACTATTATTGGAAATGTCTGCACATCATGACAAAGTAAAATGATGCTTGTGCTTAGGTAGTTGTCTTCTTCCTACCCCCATTCCTTCAAACCATGGCTTTAGTGCTTGGAAGAAAAACTGCAGAAGTTGGTACAAGCTTGCATGAAATTCTGCTTCTCTTCAGAGGTTATGATTGGCATTCCTACCAGTTTGGGTGTTGAGCGTAGCATCCATGTAATGTGACTGGTGCACAAAACTTGTGTACTTGACTTTTAAAGTAAATAAATTCCCCTACAATGTTTGTAATGCAAATTTTGCAGCATTAAGAACCTGAAAGTGACTGTAAAAAGTAAAACTATTGATTTTTCAGCATCCAAACTGAAATAAATACAAATATCGGATTAGGAACATAATAGGAGATTTTGAAGATTTTCACTTTTAATAATCTAAGATTGTGATAGTAATTTAGGTGAGTTTTAGGGTTTATCTACATGGGAAATTGACCAGCAAAACTAGGAATTGACTGTTAGAGGTATGGCAGTATAATTCCCCTTGTGGACATTCTGTTCTGGAATAAAAGTGATTCCTCTCCCCTTCCTGCCACCCTGTATCTTGCATCTCTTCTGAACAACTAAAGTGACATAAGCTATGCTGAAAGAAATCACTTACTTTGGAATAGAACGGTGGCTTTCAACCTTTTTTCATTTGTGGACCCCTAAAAGGTATCAAATGGAGGTGTGGACCCCGTTGGAAATCATAGATATAGTCTGCGGACTCCAGGTTGAAAACCACTGGAGTAGAGTACCTATATGAATTCTACTGGCATAGCTATAGCAGTGTAATAATACCGCTATAGTTCTGCAAGTTAATATCACCATGTAGACAGGCCCACTGTTGCGTGCAACTTGACGACTTTTAAGTTGACAGTGTTTTCTTCTAAAAATTCTGGTCTGTCCTTATTTCTTTGGATGTACTTTAGGTTTTATGTTTAAAAGAAAAATATTCTTACAGTGTTGTATAGCAGCAGGAAGTTTGGATATATATTGAATGTCTAAGTCAGGGGTGGGCAAACTATGGCCCATGGGCCATATACGGCCTGCTGGCCATTTTTATCCAGCCCGTGGGCTGGGGCTGGGGTGTGGTGCCAGTGGCCCTGCGCTCCCGGCCCAGGGGCCGGGCTGGAGAGTCCGGCTGAGTAAGGTAAGCAAGGGGGCAGGCTTAAATGGTGGGATCCTGGAGGGTGGTGGTTAGGATGGGGGGACCTCGGGAAGGGGCAGTCAGGGAACAAAGAGCAGTGGGGCTTAGATGGGAGGTAGGGTCCCGGGGATGGTGGTTAGGGTGGGTAAGTCTCTCGGGAGGGGGCAGTCAGGGAACAAAGCAGGGGGGCTTAGATGGAAGGTGGGGTCCTGTGGGGAGTGGTTAAGGTGTGTGTGGGTCTCCGGAGCGGGCGATCAGGGGACAAGAAGCTTGGGGGGAGGGGTTGGATGGGTCGGGAGTTCTGGGGGGGCAGTCAGGGGGCACGAAGTGGGTGCAAGTTGGATAGGGGGCAGGCTCAGGCTGTTTGGGTAGGCACAGACTTCCCTACTCGGCCCTCCACACAATTTTTAACCTCAGTGTGGCCCTAGGGCCAAAAAGTTTGGCTACCTCTAGTCTAAGTAATCCACTTGCTTAGTGCTGTAGTTTATAAGGAGATGTAAGAGCACCCCCTTCACTGACACCTTTTTGGTAGTCATAAAAAGATGAGTGAGTTGAGTGTAGTGTGATCCTCTTGGCTCTGAACTTTCTTTTCTAGTATTCAGTAAGTTGGACACTTTTTCAAATACATATGTTTAAATCTGATCATAGAGAACAAACTGTTACCTGTTCTAGTCCCACTCTCTGAATGGAGGCTGGTTGTTTTATTTTGTGATTTGGGCCCAGTCACTGACTTCCATGTGCTTTTAAGCCCATCTGCATGGTGACAGGTCACTGTTCTTATCTCTGGTTTTATCAGGTGTACTCCCCAAGTGTTGACCCCATGTCTGACATCCTTTCTGGGCAGTAGGTTCTTCTATCTGGTATCCAAGACCCACCTGCAACCGAATGCCTCCGTCCTCCTGATTCCACCAGTGACTTAAACACATTCTCCCTGGGCTGTGGGAGCTCTGGTTCTCTAGTTACGTCCTTTAGGGACAAAGTGGCAGGAAAGCAAGGAAACACAGGCTCTTAGCAAAGGAATTTCTTCAGTCCTTACTTGTGTGAATCTATGGTGTGTGTGTGTGTGCGTGTGTGTGCGCACGCGCACACACACACACTTCTTAAACAACATGAGACTTACAGATCTATGAAAAACAACAAAATGCTGAATGCATCCCCACCGTGTCTGATCTCAACCCTTTTTGTGAGCTCCTGAGTTTCGTCTAAATTCTTAGAAGAGACAAGGTCCCTCCTGTCTCCCCATCCTCCAGCTGGGCTTCTGTTTCCTGCAGGGCAATGGCTCCTTTTGACTTTGAAAAGCACAACTGTCTCTGGGTCAGATGGTCAAGCATGTCCCAGCCATGTGCTTAGACTAGGGTAAGAGTGGTGGAAGCTTCCTGAAAGTGTGTGGTGGTGGTGGTGGGGGGGAGGCACACCAGTGCCTGAACTGTGCCCTGACTCTGCACTGCCTCTCTCCCCAAGGCCTTACCCCCACACCACGTCTCCCCCATAGGGTTCCGACCCCTGCTCGTTCCTCTCTGCCAGCTCCTCCCCCCGTTGCTTCCCCTTATGGCAGTAACAAGTGATGGCCCCTTGGCCCCCTCAGTTCCAGTGCCCTGGACTAGGGTGTAAGAGGGAGAGGCTGATGACTCCACCCCTTTGTCCTAGGTAGGTACATGGTTCATTCCGCATCAGTGGCCCTTCTGGTAGCAACTGCTTTGTTTCACCAAGGAGAACCATCAGTGTTGATGGACAGTGATAGCCTCATAACCACTTTCCAGACATGGCTTCTCCATAACATGTCAGTTTCTGCTGCAGAAGAAATGATCTACTCCACAATGACAGTAATAATTATAAATAGCAATTATAAAACCAGTTGGAATTAACTGGACAGAGACCGATTTCCTGAACTGTTTCACAGTTGTTAGCTGATTTATCTCTGTTAAAACACCTCCCCTGTGAGTTGCAGCTTATAGAAATGGCAATACATTACACAGGCTGTTGGCAGGAGCAGAGGGTGTGGGTTTTTGTATTTGGGTATTTTTGTTTTGGTATGTAGCCCAGTGTCATAAATAGGCATTTTAGCGCCTGGGATCAGCAAACGTAACCACCTTGGTGAGGTGCTATGTTCCATTTAGTGGCACTGAGACCACTTAGAGAGGGATTAATGACACTCTTCTACAGCTTTAGCTAAGTGCCGTTTAGGTTTTAGCTCATGCAGTAGAGGCTCATGCACTAAGCTTCTGAGGTCCGAGGTTCAATCCCAACGACCGGGGTCTGTTGGTGTTACACAAGCAGCACCTACTTTTTTCCCCAGTCCTTTTTCTGCCCTATTTTTCTGCCCCTGTGGCTTTATGCCCTGCTCTGGTTACAGCTCTGATGTAGCCATTATGTTTCAAAGCGCAATTAAAATAACAGGAAGAACCATTTTTCACTTGCAGGACACTTGCACATCCTTCGATATATCAGCATGGGCATGTCTGACCCTGGTTCTCTTGCTGGTAAGCTCAAAGATTTAAAACTCTTCTCCTTTCCCTCTCCCTTCTTCTTTGTCTTTTGTACTACCCTGATGCTTTCTTTCTGCCATAGGCGCCGACTTCTGGTGCTGGTAGGTGCTTGACCCTTCTCTGCCCCCGGCCCTGCCCTGACTCCACCCCTGCCTTGCCTCATCCTGCCCCCATTCCAAGCCCTTTCCCCCAAAGTCCCAGCCCCCTCCTTGCCCCATTCCATTCCTTCTCCAAATCCTCGCCCTGGCCCCACCTCCTCTCCTGAGTGTGCCATGTTCTTGCTCCTCCTCCCTTCCAGAGCTTGCTATAGCTGTTTGGTGGTGGCAAGCGCTGGGAGGGATGGGGGAGTGGAAATGCGTCACGCTTCGGGGAGGCGGAGTAGGAGGTGAGGTGGGTGGTGGGGCCCTTGGTTGCAGGTGCGTGCAGAGCACCAACTAATTTTTTCCCTTTCCCTCTAGCCCTGGAGCACCCACGGAATCGGAATACTCTCTGCATTGTTGGGCTGTCTCTGTTGTCACAGCAGCATTCTGTCAGTGAAACAGTTACCGTAGTCTCTAAAGAACTCTTTGTTAATGTTTGAGAAATTGGGATGTTGCTCAGGGCCTGCATAGTAGCACAAACGGGAAGCAGTATGTGGGAGAGAACATATCCATGAAATAGGTAGTGTATATGGCCATATTTCCCACTCGTGCATTTTTCTACTCCTCCCCTTTGAGTCTCAGTCTTTTGACAGGAAACTTTAAAGCAGTGTATCCTCCTGCTCCCAGTGTCCCAGTGCTATGTACAAGAGTGTACAAAAAAAGTTAAAAATTAGGGCTGTCGATTAAACACGTGAGTTATCTATGATAAACTCAGATTATGATTTAAAAAATTGTGATTAATCATACTTTTAATTGTACTATTAAACAATAGAATACCATTGAAATGTATTAGATATTTTTTGATGTCGCTAAAGGTCAGCGTGTGTAAACACTAAAGTGCCGACAAAATACTTCCAGCCCTGCAAGTAGTGTTAGCTGTCATCTGGAGAGTGCTCTTGCAGACAAAGGCGCCCCGTTCACGCTGCCACTTGCCTCAACAAAACCTTTTTCTTGTGGTGGGGGACACAAGGGGGCGGTTAAGTTCCCGTGAAAGACAAAAGTTTTGTCAACAGCTTCGCAGTATAGATGCACCGTTAGGCATACAAATACAAAGGGTAACTTCTGGAATGGACTGCTTATCTGCTGCAAACTGCTTGAGTTAACATGCTTGAGACAGCCTGCATCACAAGATAATGCTCTGATGCCACAGTGAAAAGCTGCTGACCCCTGTGAGAACACTGAATAGACAATGAAATGATTGCTTCTAGAAACCTGTCTTTTCAGCAGCCAGAGGGACAAGCTGGTCTGTGATTTTAAGCTGGTAAACAATTATACTTCAGTTTTCTGTATCTGTGGTATGACGCTATTACTTGTTAGCTTGTCACTATAATGATTGAGATCAATTCACTTCTGTTTAATATGTTGTCAACTGTACATAATTTTTACTAATTTTACTTTGCCTCATTGCCGGTTTGGAACAACAATTAGGAGTTGAACTATGTTGTCACTCACTCATCCCTTATTCACTATATAGTATTTTATTATGCTACTGAACTGTAGTAAACCTGTCAAGATTTAAATACAAATTCTCTTGTTCTCGCTCACCTTTCCCTGAGTGCAGTCAGAACATCAGTTTTCTCTTCCTCCAGCATCATTTATTGGTCCTAGTAGGTTGGATTTTTTTTCTTTTCTTTTTTATCCTTTCCTCCCAGGAGATATTGGTGATCTTGTCTGTGTAGAATAGATTAGCTTTACCTTTTTGTCTTGAAGTTGGTAAGATTAATTTCCCTTCTAATCTGTTGTAGCAAGGGTATTTCATAATTGCAGGGTTGTTGCTGAGATAGCTCTGTCCTACACTTGAAAGTCTCATACTCCCGTTTACAAAAAAAAATCTTCTATTTCACAGGCGTGATCTGTTAGATGTTTCACACTTCCCCAGGTACATTGGAAATCAGGGATCATTTTTAATAATATTTATTTTCTGTATCTGTTTATGTATCTACATAGAGGTTCACTTCCGCTTACTATCTGGACAATTTTTTTTTTTGGTATTATAGGCCCAAACCCACCATTCTAACAGTAGTAGGGCTGAAGAATCAAACATTCAAATGGAAAATCTTAACTTTTTTTCCATTCTAATTATGCTTTTAAAATCTGGTCTGTCTGAGGTATGATTTGACAATTAATGCAGTATACAAACTGGAACTTCTTATGTACTTGTGACAGTACATATAGGGCAGATCCTCAGATGGTATAAATAGTTGCAACTCTATTTTCTTCAGGGAATTTGCACCAGCTGTGGTCAACCACATTTTCTTCAACTTGCCTTTAAATCCCACTAAGCCCTGCAGAGCAAGCCTTGTTTGAAGGAAATCGTCACAGTAGTTTGAAATGTAAGATAGGCACAAATTTAGAGGATCAGTCTTGTTGAAATGCCACACAAGAGCTTTGAATCAATCTAAGGGCTGGTCTTCACTAGAGTGAGGGATCGACTGCAGATATGCAACTTCTTCAGCTACGTGAATCACGTAGCTGAAGTTGGCGTATCTGCAGCTGACTTACCTCCTGTCCTCACGGCGACGGCAGTCGGCGGCGCGCTCCCCCGTCGACTTGGGCTTACTCCTCCGGTGGAGCTGGAGTTCCGGAGTTGACGGGGCCAGCGCTAACGAGCGATTTCTCGCGTCCTCACAAGACGCGAGAAATTGATCACTAAAACATCAACCACTGCCCGCGGTAGCGAGGACGTACCCTAAAAGCTGAATGAAAAGTACTCAACTTGCTGACTTGAATCATTCATAGTATCAAACTGATTTTTCTTTTAAATCTCATTTAGACTTAAAATCTACCCATGTCAAAAATGTTAGATAATTTACTACTGTCTAAGTCTCCAGTTTCTATAGTGTGTGCATGTGTATAAAATGTAAGGATTAGTGATAATTTAATATAAAGAGACAGTATTTTAAAGCATGGCTCTCTTATCTTTCTGTCTTGGACCAGTATAAATCTACTAATCACTGTACCTTAACACTTCATGATGGTCTGAGTGTCTCAAAATTCAGTGTGGAGTTGACCAGGGGTCTGTCATTCAGGTATGCTAAGAATGTTTTCAGACGGCCACCAGCAGGAGTCGGAAAGGGATTTACTCACCTCCATGCCCTCCCTCCCCAAAGTGTATTCAGTTTTAAAAAAATCTCCTTTCTCTGAAGCGTCAGATGGCTATGGCTAGAGATGGGACATTAGGGCGCAGGGTTCTGAAGAAGGGCCAGGGCTCTGAGGTAGAACCAAGTATTAGGTCAGTACCTGAGAGACACAACTTTCCTCGGCCATGCAGCTGTTAAGCTCGGCACAGAGGCTTAGGGCCATGGCGGGGAGAGGCACCTCTCCCCCAAACACCTCACCCCTGGCCCCACTCCAGAGCTTACATCCCCTGACACCCTCTGCTCCAGCCCTGAGCCCCCTCCTCATCCCTGGGCCCACCCCAGAGCCTGCACCGCTAGCCAGAGCCCTCTGTCCCAGCCCTGAGCCCCCTCCCACACTCCAACACCCTCAGCCCCAGCCTCGCCACATGAATTTTGTTATGTGCACCAATATGAAGGGGATCCCTAAAATCTGTTAGTCTATAAGGTGCTACAAGACTTTGTTGCTTTTGCAGATCCAGACTAACACGGCTATCCCTCTGATACTAGACAATATGAAGGTGGTGTGTCACAAATCACCTCCATATTGGTTTACGTAACAAAATTCATTTCATACATGGATGTAAAAAATTAGAGGGAATGCTGGAACTGGCTGGTTCTTGTTTGCATACTCATGTCAAACTGCCATGTATAGGGTCGGGAACGAATTTTCCCCCAGGTTAGATTGTGTGTCTGTCTCTCATATACAGATATAGATAGATATAGATATAAAAAATATTTGCCTTCCTCTGCAGCATATGGGTTAGGTCACTTTCCAGGATTGTCTGGGTATGTATCACTGAATCATTTCCCAGCCTTAACAGGGATCTCAGAAACTGGTGCATCTCAGTCCCTCTTGTTCTCTGCCTGTGTGGTGCATAATAGTGTACTCTCCTATCAGCGGTAATACTTGGTCCAATTTTGGTTGTTGGGCTTGGCCTGCAAGTGCTGAGTGGTACTGTTGGCCTGTGATACGCAGAAAGTCGGACTAGATGATCTGGTGGTCCTTTCTGGCCTTAAACTCTGTGGCTGTATGACTGTGAGAACTAAGATCTGGTTGGTTTCATTTTAGAGAGTGGAGTCTTATGCAGATGCAGAGATCCAAAGAAAATTTTAATGTTCATAGATAATGTCAGCAACATTGTTTATTACTTAGTCTTAAAAAAAAAATAGCACTCTGGAATGTGACATTCAACTGGATTTTGGTTTGCATAGTAACAGTTTCTATTTCTGATGCACATGTGTCAAAATGTAACAGTTCTGTCACTTTAGCAGCCAGCTGTCAACTCTTATGAAAATTTTTGTTTGGGAAAAATTGGAGTGGCTCCAGTTTCTCCACTTTCAAACTTTCTGTCAAATTTTCTGTGACTTTTTTTTTTTCTTTCAGGTGTACACTTCTGACCCTTCATGTTAACATCTACTCTTTTCAAACTTCTCCAAGACTGTGAAGGGTTAGCTACAAACTTCTTTGAAGATAACATCAGTGTTTATCATGTTTTATGCTCTGGATTGAGTTTTTTCACCATTTTATTAAGGTTGGCCAGGAATGCAAAGTCAAGCAGAACTTGTCCTATTTCTCACTTCTTAGTCAAAATGTCTCAGGGACTATTGGAAAAGAAATGTCTGCAAAACTGCTTTTTGAACCATTTCACTGTGCTGAATTGGATCTGCATAGGCTGCGTCAAGTTCATCAAGGGGACATTGAAATGGGTGATACTTTATTGTCAGAAGATGACTTGAAATAGGTAGGTTTAAGATTAGCAGCCGTGTTAGTCTGTATCCGTAAATAAGACGAGGAAGACTTTGTAGCACCTTACAGACTAACCAGTTTATTTCAGC